>JASAUF010000161.1:3889500-4537750 GCA_030180095.1 Magnolia changhungtana | reverse complement strand
TTTCTCCGTGGCCATAGCGTGGAAGAAATGAGCGTTTCTATCCCCCATGTCAAACCAATTTACCCGAGATTTTTGCTTCCAGAACGCCTCTTCCATGCATTCTAATTGACTCAGCTTGGTCGCAATAGGAGCATAGTTTTCTTGTTGATCAGTTGCCACATTCGAATTATCAGGTTGCCTTTGCAGATCGTTCTCAACCTCCAAGAGTTCTGTTTCAACCTGCTCTACCTGTTGAGAGATGTTGCCGAACACCTCACCGTTCCAGACTTTTCGGACAGATTTTACCCTTCTCAGTTTCAAGAGGATGTTATCAACCGGGTGGGCTGACTCAATAGACTTCCAAGCTTCCTTTACCACTTCTTGAAAAGCCTCATGCATCAGCCACATGTTCTGAAAATGGAAAGGCTTCGGCCCTCGCAACTTCCTAGGGGGAAGCCGAAGTAGGAGGGGCGCGTGGTCTGAGTTGATCGATGCTGGACGTGAAATGTAGGGAAAGCCACTGACCATTCAGCATTGATGAGGACGTTGTCTAGTCGCGCCCAAACATGGGCCTGCCCGCCTTGGTTGTTGGACCGCGTAAAGCGATTCCCCGAGAAACCTGCGTCCATCAGCCCTGCAGAATTAAAGGCATCTGAGAACTCCCTCATACCACCTCTATTTGAAAGACATCGGCTTCTCCTTTCATTTGCTACTGCTGTCGCGTTGAAATCACCACATGCCGCCCATGGGCCTTGCATTGCGGCTGAGATGGTACCCATGGCATGCCATAATCGTCTCCTTTGGATCTTATCACAACTAGCATACACCACTATGAGATGAATTAGTTGCTGAAATTTTGGTATGGGCACTGCAAAAGAAATCAGTTGGTTAGTCGATAAATGTGGAAGGGAGGTTATGCTCATAGAGGTGATCTATTGTGCACTTGATATCTCAGCGCTTTTTTGTCCTCGTAATCGGTGAGATCTCTCCATTTTTCTTTTATTCTCTTATTGTTTATCCACTCCTGCATAAGTAAAGAAGGTTTGATCCAAGCGGTGTGTGCTTGTGATCGGTTGTAACATTTTACTTTATAGTGGATTGTTGATCTGAACTAGGTCCCGTGGTTTTTACCTCTTTGAGGGTTTTCCATGTAAAAATCTCGTGTCGTGTGGTTTGTGCTTTGATTTATTTCATTGCTTTATTATCCTATAATTTTGGTGTTTTTGGGAGGCTAGGTCCTAAGGTTTTGTGCAAAGCCCCCAACACTTCAAGCACGAGATCTTTAACTAGCCTTCTTGTTTAGCGACAATCAAGCCACCTTAAACATTATTGCAAATCCAGTTTCTTTTGAACGCACCAAGCATGTTTAGATTGACTATAATTGCATCCGTAAAAAGACTCAGTTTGGCTTGATTCAACCTTCTCATGTTCATTCCAAGTCACAAGTTGTAGACTTATTTACAAAATCTTTGGAAAAGGATTCGTTTCACAAATTGAGCTCTAAGTTGGGTGTTCAGAATCTTCACTCTCCAACTTGAAGGAGAGTAATAGAATGTACAATTTGTAAATAGATTATTCATTTGTAAGTAGCCTTGTAATTTCTTTTAAAAAATTAATAATTTTCTAGATTAGATTTATTCTATTTTAGGCATGTACCATCTCTATAAGAGTACTTCTCTATTTCAATAGAGTAAACGTAGAAATTCTTCACTTTACGGTAATCTTGTGGGAGAAAATTAGTGTAATCCTACTTAACCGAACTCTCCTAAGTTGCTATCCTCTTGAAAGCACGTGGCATATGCTACAGGATCTATGTTGCTCATAAAGTGGGCCAATGGATTTCTCCTAGGCTAAGATTTAGGCACGATCTTAATAGAAGATTTGAGGAAAAAGGAATGGCAATTAGAAAATAAAAAATAAAAAAATTGTTAATTATAGGGCCATGTGATTGGCAGAACGTCTTGCAAGTATTTCATGTGTAAGGGGCATGGCGGCCTTCAAAATCTATGCCACATCCATTATAAACTAATTATAACATTCCGGTCTTGGTAGAGCAAGCTTATTTGACAAGTATTGTACGTGGGGGTGTGTTTATGGAATCCAACTTGGCTAATATGGTCTCTCCACTTAAAAGTTGGATGTCATAAAAATCAGGTTGAACCAACCATCAAGTAGACCTCTATGTCAATTTGGAGGTTTTTGGACGGCTGACTATGTAAGATCGTACTAGACACCAATTTGGGAAACATAAACTTAATCATGATATACGTGGATACATCCATGAAGCCATGCTTATTGGTGTCCTACACCCTACACATTACACCTTTATGAAAATTACATATACCATAGAGGATTTCTCTTATTTGTAAATAAGGAGATCAAGACTTGTAAATATACGTACCAGATGAGGGAGAGGAGGAGTTCAAAATCATCACACTTACTTTCCCCCAAAAGTCTTCGAATACGTCAGTTTCAGTATCATCACAACTACTGCGGTCCTTACTGGTATCCTAGTCTTAATAATCCAATTGTCAAATCGAAACCAATGATCACATGGGGCTCGCCTAATAAAAGTCTTACATTCTACTGTTCTCTATAACAGGGCCACCTAATAGTTCTATAAGCCTCACTTTCTAGGCATCCTATCATTATGGCGTGGCTCATGTAATGCATGGGTTGGAGGACGTACACACAGGCTCCATCTTCGAAAATTGGACAACAGAAGCTAGCCGAAAAAAAAAAACCTCTTTATACGGTGGCTCCATGATGGCTGGACGGGCCTGATTTTTGAGTCGTCCAGCTTTTATAGTGTTGTGGGATACTTTGCTGCTCGAGTTTGTCCTGGTATGCATACCCTAGTGCACCTTAGAATCCGTCTTTGATACCTGACGTTTCCGTGTCTATTTGTCCATTTCCCTCCTTTCCAATCAGTAGTCTTTCACAGCTAACGTGTTGCCTTTGTAATTATCGGAATGCCACGTGCCTCTAGACAGAGACATGGGATGCGAATTACCTTCGGTGCAGGAATTCCTTCGGTCGAAAGCTAGGTGGCGCCCACTGAGATGCTTGTGAGAAATCCACCGTCTATAAGACACATTTCATCGGGCCAATGAAGTTTCTAGTCAGCTCAGGTTTCCCATCTTGTTCTCGTGAGTATACGAATTTCCATTGAAATGCTTACCATGTCATCTTCATGGATTGCCCTTATGTTGGTACTGATGGGAGTGGGCTGGGCCGCCTGGTCCACTGTTTATCTCATCCGTTCATTCCGAGGGAAAGCAAAGTGGTCCACCACGGCACAAACCGTTGATGGGCTCCCTCCCGGTCCCAGGGGGCTTCCCATACTGGGTTGCCTTCTCATATTAGGTGACCGTCCTCATCGTACACTCCATAAATTAGCCATGGAGTATGGTCCGATCATGCACATGCGGCTGGGCCAAGTTCCGACCATCATCGTCTCATCCGCTAAGGCGGCCCAGCAGTTCCTCAAGACCCACGATCTCATCTTCGCGAGTAGACCAGTCACTGAAGTTACCCGATACATCTCCTACAATCGCAAGAGCGTGACCTTCTCCCAGTACGGCGCCTACTGGCGGAACATGCGCAAATTATACACGATCGAGCTGCTTAGCAGCCTCAAGATCGAGTCGTTCAAGTCCATGCGGAGAGAAGAGGTGGGCCTCGTTGTGCGATCACTTAAGCACACCGCCGAGGCCCGCCTGGCAGCCGACCTAACTGCCAAGGTGGCAGCCCTGACGACGGACATGACATGCAGGATGGTGCTCGGCAAGAAGTACATAAATGAGAGTTTTGGTGAGGGGGTGTTCAAAGTAGTCATCGAGGAGCTCATGTACTTGGCGGGGGCTTTCGATATATCCGATTACGTCCCCTACGTGAGGGCGCTTGACCTCCAAAGGCTGGGTTACCGGATCAAGGCGGCCCGCAAGGTCTTTGATGACTTCTTTGAGAAGATCATCGATGAGCATGTACAAGATAGAGATGCACAGCGTCAACGGGACTTCATCGACTTCATGTTGTCCTTCATGGAATCCAACGACTGTGAATTCCAGTTTGATCGGACCAATATCAAAGCGATACTATTGGTATGATGTTCAAAGTCGGCGGTGCGTTTGGGTGCACAAGTGAATTGAATTGCAAAGGAAAGGACTATTTGTTAGTATTCATACTGAGGAGACAGCCCTCAAATATGAGTTCTGTTCCTTCATGTACAACCCTCAGTATGAACGCTAAGGATATGTTGCAATTTGCTTATTCCATTGCAGTTCAAACCTCTTCGACCAAATCATGAGATGTTTAGCTAGATGATGTTAATCATCCAAGCGGGGCAATGTAATCTCCTCTAGGTCAGATCCATTACAAAGCTTTGCCGGCTAAGTTCAGTCTATAACACGATGTGTGGGAGCCGCCATGATATGTGCATCACATCCAATCCATTCATCATGTGCACACACTCATATTCTCTTATATGTCTAGAAATCAGGCTAACGAAGCTCAGGTGGGCCACACTACAGGAAACAATTGTGATGGGACGCCCACCATTAAAAAAATAAATTCAGATTGGATGTGGCCTGACACTGTTTTGCATTATTGTACATGTCATCCAATTCATCCGAAGATGTGCCCACCAAGATCAATGGACACCCAAAAACTGGGGCCATCCCAAAACATTGATCGGCTACTCCATGTGATGTTAGAAGTTTTGGCATGATTTCAAATGGTGTGATCCACCTGATTTTACGGTGCCAAGGAAACCATGAGGGGTTTGACGTGATGGATGGGTTGAATGTCATGAATACATCATGCTGGGGCCCACACTTACATTGAACTTTGAGCTTAGCCTACAAAGCTTTGTAGCGGGCCTCTAATCCCCTCTATAAGATATGATCAGAAACCTCAACATGCATTCATCTTCCTGTAGGAAATACTTGTGGCTGCGCTAGACACGTCAGCAACTACGATCGAGTGGGTGCTCTCAGAACTCCTCAAGAATCCACGTGTGATGAAGAAGGCCCACCAAGAGTTAGAGAACATCATCGGCCTGGACCGAGAAGTGGAAGAATCGGACCTGGAAAACTTGGAGTACTTGAACATGGTGGTCAAGGAAACCATGAGGCTTCACCCAGTGGTCCCACTGCTCATCCCTCATGAGGCCATGGAAGACTGCACCGTTAATAACTTCCACATACCAAAAAATTCCCGTATCATCATAAACGCATGGGCCATCGGTCGGGACCCAAATTCATGGTCCAACCCTGAAGAATTCTATCCGGAGAGGTTTATCGGCACTCATATAGACGTCAGGGGCCAAGATTTCCAACTTCTACCTTTTGGGTCTGGACGCAGAGGTTGCCCAGGGCTGCAACTAGGCCTCACGGTGGTCCAGCTGGTGGTGGCCCAGCTGGTACATTGCTTTGATTGGGAGCTGGCGAACGGCATGTCACCAAGTGAACTTGATATGACTGAGAGGTGCGGCCTTGTGACGGCTAGGATCAACCATCTGTGGGCCATTCCAGCTTATCGCCTAAAATAATGATGTTTCCCGTCTGATGCCAACTTCGCCTAAAGTAGTGGTGTTTCACCTTCTCTGTGATATGTACATTAGCAAAAGATTGTTGTGCTTGGCCTCATCATTTTCTGTTCTTGATTAGGTGATGATAAAGATCACAAGCCGTTGATATCCTGATGTGCTGTGTACAGTAAGGACCCGCTTTCATGTTGTCACTGATGGAAGACGCATATAAAAGAACCGCGCTGTCCGATTTTCGTGCCTAAAACATTTTTAAGTGCTTTTAAGTAAATCTGACGAACCTTTCCATAGCCATCCGTTCTCCAAGTCGTGGATGGGATGGGTTTGATTGCCTAACAAGAGTGATTCTTTAGAATCATAAGCAATACGTGATGGTCCCTAACAATAGATGGATCAAACAGTTAAGTGGACCTATTTCTTTAAATGATCCTGACCGTCCACATAAAAGGCCCGGTGTTCAATAAGGAGTTTGATGAGGGACACTTCAAGGCTCGCTATTCAATAGCTTCTGCTTTAACACGGAGGCTTACTATTCCATAGCTTCTGCAACGACATGTGCCCTACTTCTAGGGCAAGCATCAGTAGCGAGCATTGATAAGGATTTTCCATATCAAGGGACAATGCATGCAAGCATCCTATGACTAACTGTACACCTTTCAGTGAGCCCATAGAAAGTTCTAATGTGCCCACATGCACCTCTGACGCAGGGATGGACGTGACGAGGTCAATCACAGACTTCCTCAAGGGATAACTACTTGGCGGTGTCTAAGGACAGGAATTTCCCACGTATCCACCAGCCGTGGCTGGAGAAGCTGGGGATTGCGGCTCCTTCCTCTCCTTCCATGTTCGCAAGATTTTATTTATTTTTTTTTTTTTTGGGTAAGGCTTAATAGCTATGATATTAATGGTGGGAAATGGTTATACATTTATGAATGTGGACTTAGACAGTCAACATAAGGAGTCCTGCTAGGTCTATTGCTCTGGCGTGAACATTCACCTCTGCTATGGGCCCACTTTTTAAAACTGTGCCATCAGGTAAAACTGAGCCATTAGGACATTGCAGATATGAAAAATCCGGACCTCATGAATCTTCTTGCCCAG
The DNA here is from genome assembly GCA_030180095.1 of Magnolia changhungtana. NCBI lineage: Eukaryota > Viridiplantae > Streptophyta > Magnoliopsida > Magnoliales > Magnoliaceae > Magnolia > Magnolia changhungtana. The sequence continues at coordinate 4,531,122 of JASAUF010000161.1, read as the reverse complement.
TAGATCGAGGAGATTACCTGTATTAGTAACATCAGCGTATCTTGTCTCAGCTTATGTGGAAAACTCTGATGAAAGCTATCCCGGTTGATGCTGCGGTACAAAGTAAAGGCGTTAATTTAGCTTCCAAGTGCCACTGTTGCGACAAGAACAATCAGCTTGGCCGACCGAGAACTGATATTGAAACTATTAATCATATTTTCCTCCATGGTGAGCTAGCTAGCGCAACATAGAATCATTTTGGTAATTATTTTGGTATCAACATGCAGACCGCATCATCCATGGAGCAACGGATTTATCATTGATGGTCTTTTCCTACGGCCAGGAAGCTGGAACCGACTACTCATAGATTGTTACCATGCTTTATCATCTGGGAACTATGGAAGGCGAGAAACTCAGCTAGGTTTGATGAGGTCAAACCGTCTCTCTCCAGGATCATTACTCGGATCCACTGGTGGTCCAGATCCATTACAAACCTTGGCTCAAGTGCTCTCTTTCCTACTGCCCATGGTAGGCCTCCAGATAATGTCCATTTGCAGAGCACCCGGTCTGATCACGCGTCGTCGTCCCATGTTGGTGTGACGGTAGTTAGATGGTATTGACCGCGGGCTGGATGGGTGAAAATAAATGTTGATGGCTCGGCCTTGGGCAACCCAGGTCCATCTGGAGGTGGGGGTGTATGTCGAGATGAGAATGGTGGTTTCATTTTTGCTTTTGCAGCTGGATACGGGCACGGCTCAAACGTACATGCTGAGCTCAGGGCCTTCCACGATGGTTTGCTTTTATGTCTGGCAAGAGGAATGAGGAAAATTATTATGGAAACGGACTCACAGCTTATCATCAATCTCATCGCAGGGAAAGCGACTCCGGGATGGAAATGGAGACCTTGGCTCGGTAGGATTCGCGCCCTCATCTCGGCTGCCCATGTGGAGTGGACCCACATCTACCAAGAAGGTAATGCACCGACGGATTCGATGGCCAGACTGGGCAGTGAGAACCAGTTTTTCTCCCTTTTTGTTGATACCGTCAACCTCCCTGTTCTGTCCAGGGGCCTTATTTTCCTGGACAAGTTGGGCCTAGGAGCGATTAGACCCAAATAATTGGAGATCCTTGGGCAGGGTGGTTATCCTTTTGAGGTCTCTGTGGGTTTCGTTGTGTTTCTGTTCTTGTAGTTATTCCTCTGTTTTCACATGATAGGTGCAGCCTCTTTTCTTTTTGTTGGGGCACACCTGAAGGTCTGTATATTTTCTGTGATTAATGAAATCGTGGCAAGAGCCTACTTCCAAAAAAAAAAAAAAAAAGACATCAGCGTATCGTATCAGCGACGCTGTGATACAAGTCAAAGTCAAGATGTCGTCATTTGATTAGGAGTCAAGCCTCTTTAATGTGATCTTGTATGCGGTCCCAACATTTTAGAGAAACGAATGACCTCATGTCTCTTAACGTGATCTTGTATGCAATCCCACCGTTTGAGAGGAACCAAGAAAAATAGCATAATCTTTAATAATTTCCAAGTTGATATTGTACCGTTACATCAACGGTATCACTCATAGACCCCACAATGAAGAAGTGACGGCTCAATAATGCAGCCCATAAAGTAATGCAAGCAGCAAATCATGGAAAAGTAAGAAAATGGACAGACAAGAAAAACTCAATTTGGTATCTTCTTCATGGCCTATTTCGTGCAAGTCATTGAATGTTGGGGAAAAATATATCACAGCTAATAATGGCTTTAAAACTCCTATGAGTCCACTGTGACTTATTTGAGTTGACTCAGATTCGAAAGCATCTGATCTAGTTCCACACCATGAGTCAACCCTTGAGCCACTACTGACTCAGCCAAATTGGCCTATTCAGCCCTGACTTGGGTGAGTTAGCCCTGTCTTGGGTGAGTCCTAATTTAATCGTGTTAGATTATTCTTAACTTGATTAGAAGTAATTCCTAAGAAGAATGCATATACTAAAACTCTTAAACAAATAAGATACGTCAAACATAAAACTTACTAAAAATAGTAAGTTTTTCCTTGAGCTATGATTTTAAATTGGAAGGCATAGTTTTCTCATGACTGACACAACCCACTGCAGTAGACCACCGATGGCTTAAAAATTCATAGGCCGTGCATCCCTAATGATACTTAGATTAAAAGTTATGACCGATTTGTGGTTTATACTTTGAGTTGCAATTCTTCCCTATTTGGATTGAATTACTTTGATTAAGATGCACCTGGGGTACCCGGATACGTTATTCCCTATGTAGGTCCGGGCTTGGATCTAATGAACTACGCCTACTCCCATTCGGCCTTCTTTCGATCCACCTGTGCCAAGAATATGTCTGCGACACACTCTACATCACCCAGGTTATCCCTTGATGAACCGCCTACATTAAGCACTACAAGAAAGTGCAGCTTTGCCAACTGATGGGGCTACCGTTTGCTGGCGGCCGGTTTTAACAGCTGCGGGTAAAGGGTCCCATAAGAAGAAAAAAAAAAACCCTACCTTCATTTTCGCCCCCTCATCTCCAGCCGCGCGCCGATTCTCCCTCTCCAGTCCCTCAAGCTCTCCCTCTCTAGTCTCTCAAGCTCTCCGCTCGCTCTTCCTCCCTCTCCCTCTCCCTCTCGCACGCTCTCCCTCTCCCTCCCTCTCTCTGCCTCTCCATCTCGCTCTCCCTCTCCGCTCGCTCTCCCTATCTCTCTCTCTCTCTCAAAATCCTAGTCATCTCTCTCTCTCTCTCTCTCTCTCTCTCTCTCTCTCTCTCTCTCCTCGGTCCTCTCGCATTGCTCGGCCTTCCGTTTGCTCGTGAATCTCCGATTCTCAGGTATGATGTAAACATTTTCCCTTCTTGCTATTGCTTTCTGCAATTTAGAAGACCTGATTAGGGATTTGCATTGTCGAATCCCGAATTAGGGATTTGCATTGTCGAATCCCTTTTTAGGGATTTGCATTGTCGAAACCCTTTTTGGAGTTAGCATGCTTTTGTTTCCAGGTATATTGTCAGATAGTTTCCAGTTACCTTGGCTTAAAACAGTTTGACCATCAGTTTGGGACAAATAATGGGAGCCTGTGAAATGCAGTTCCTGTTTGTGCAGTCTCAGGTACTCGGTGGACCACCAAAAAGCAGATGCAGTTGTGATTTTGGGGTATACCCAAATCAGTTCTTAAAGCATGCCAAAGTTTAGTGTTGTTTTGTTTTTATATGAATTCTATTTTCTCTACGATGACTATATAGATTTTATATGAATTCTGTTCAAGATCAGTTTTTTGTTTTTGTTTTTGTTTTTGTTTTTTATTTTTTTTTCTTTATTCACTTTTAACTTAGACGGAAAAAAGCTATTCTCAAGCTACAATATTACAATTTTTGCTTAGATCTATGTTATGGCTTTCTAATCATGTAATAAATGCTGGCTTAACAATGCCAATAATCTCAATCTTAAAAGATGTTAATTCTCATGCTTCTTTATATTAGGAATAAATAGACTAAGCAATTCTACTTCATATTTGTTGTTTAGTTGAATTTGCAATTTTATTTGACACATTTAGTACCTGTTTGGTAGATCCAAAAATATGTTCATCTCATTTTAGCTAACAATAATTATGTATTAGAGATTGTTATCTGTATCACATAATCACTTTTAACATGAACTCATTATCTATTAGAGATCAAGGTTAATGCATAGTTTCTATTAAACCAAAATGAGATTAACTCATTTTTTAGGTGTCTACCAAACAGGGCCGTAGGTGAGTTAATATTGTTTGTTTGGAGTAGTAAACATTATGCAAATATCATTATCTATTTTTAAATTAATCAATTTTAAGCTTTCTTTGTGCAGATATCTTTATGGCCATGTTACACTTTCCTTTTGTCCAACATTTTCATGGGTATTTACATATTTCTAACACTATCATTTTTGACTTGCCATCTGCTAGTATCCAACCTGTTTTGATAAAATTAGATCCAAAACTTTTGTGACCCACAAAAAAAAAAAATGTTTATAATGGTCTTCCACCATTGTTTTGTATGTCGTGGTCCACCTGAAATTTGTATATAGTTCATCTTTTGGCCCATGCCATAAAGTTTGTATATTGTTTACACCATTAAAAACCATAAACTGAAATGGATCTACTGCAGATGTTACTGTTAAAGAAGGTGATATCCATGAGGCTCTATTTTGGAATTATTTCCTCCTCGATTATCTCTTAATAAAAATATCTTGTTATATCTCATCATATTGTCAGGATTCTTGATAAAAAGAAGGAAAAAAAGAAGAAGAAATGTTTCTGAGAACCTGGACCTAGAACTGATTGGGTTCAACTATCCTTTGGTACCCATTGGGTCTTTGGACCTTGGTTTCCAGTGGGTCTGGTTCAGGTTCATGTTAAACAAGGGCATTTACATGATTGTGCCACTTGAATGGATTGATTAGATCACACACATGTTTACCACATAACGGCCTCACTACAAATTGAAAAGCAAGGCGCTACCGGATTGTCATGAACTGTGGACCGGCGAGCAGTTCTCGGGAACAAAGATTGCAAGGACTCTTCACCAACCCAAATCCTCCCAAAAACTAATATTCTCCCCATTCCCGAGGGCAAAGCCCGTTCCTTGAACAAAATTTGACTTCATAGAAATAATCTCTTTCCAAATTGCCAAGGCTTTAGACATGGAGGATTCCCTAATACACCATGCCTCCCACTGAACCTTTCCCCTTTTTCATTGTTTGGCATGGAATCCATGATTTCAGACATGCCTTAGTTCTTGGAGAAGTTCTAAACTAGAAATCAATATCTCTTTTTCATTTGTGGTTTGTTGTTTTAGGTGAGATGGATGGCGAGGAACATAGTGAAATTGAATCTGCAGTAGAGTTGTTTTGGTGAAGCCACTCACAGCTGAACTTCTGTTGGAAGCGATCTAGATAACCAGTTCTAACTAAAAAATGTGCCTAAATAGTGGTATGGGCATGGATTTCAATGAGACATTTACTTTGATTTCTCTTTCTTTCTCATTACTATCCAATTGTTGTGAATTTTACTTTGTTGAGTGTAGACCACTGCTATTGACTCTTCCTTTGGTAGGCCACTACTTGTGTGAGGGTTCCTGAAGTCCAATCCTATTCTCTCTGGGATATGGCTAGGAGTATATATATCCATCTTCTCCTACTTGTATTGGCTATCTGATTACTGGATCAGACTGACTTCTGGGCCTGGGCAACAGTTGCATCATCATCTCATTTTTATTTATTTATTTATTTTTTTGTGATTTTTTTAATGTTATATAGATATGTTATATGTATACAAACATGCTACAAGGGTTTAATTGTGTTTACTTCATTTGTATCATGCAGAAGGCTTCCTTCTACAAATGTTTAGTCACCTGACATAAATGCACCGTAGTTCTGGAAATGAGAAGGTATTCCATTCATATGAGTTTTTAGACCATTTCCACCTTTTTGTCTGGAGAATTCCACACTTGGATGCTCAAATTACATTTTGTTGTTGTTCAATTTATATAGTCCTACTTAGTGACATTAATAATTAGTGGAGCAATTAGCTACTTTGCTGGTGAGTCCACAAGGAGGCCCAGCGTTTCTCTCCTCATTGATAAGTTCAATTTATATAGTCCTAATTGCAATTTGTTATGACCAAGTAAATCTAATTGCAAGTTCCTTGCCATCCAATCTTTTGCAATCTCTTTTCCTGGGCAATTGATGTTTTATTTTCCTGTCTTTTGTAGGGCAACCATCGAGAGATTAGACAGGAGCTTCAAGTAAGATTTTTGGAGCATCTTTCGCACTACACCAAAATCGTTTATCAGGAATGGCCAGGGCTTTGTTTCAAGAACAATTTTAAGCCGTTCCTGATTGAACACGATTCTACACCATTTTTAAGTGTAGGCAAAACTCGAAACCAAGGAGTGTACATGCTTCCACCTTATTAGGGCTCTTTGCTCCCCCTTTTCTTCAATCTTGTCTTGCGTCTCTCTCTCTCTCACTCCCCCTTTTCTTCAATCTCTCTCTCTCTCTCTCTCTCTCTCTCTCTCTCTCTCTCTCTCTCTCCCCCCTTTTCTTCAATCTCTCTCTCTCTCTCTCTCTCTCAGGTTTTAATGGCGGTCGAATGTCTGAGTGTGGAAGAACCCAACCAATCCCTGCCATTTCTAATCCTCTTGGATCGAGATCTCTTCCAATCTCAATGGCTTCCGCTTCTGCTCTGCCTCCTTCATACGCTCTTGAGATCCAAGACCAGTATGACGAGAAAGAGGATTTTGCCGAATGCAAATGCACTTTCATTACGGTAGCTCTCTGCACTTGCCTCGTGATTCTCATCATTGTCATCATTGTCGTGTCAATCATCCTTATGGTAAAGCTCCGCATCTTCTACCACATCCCTATCCACTGTCTCTCCAGTCTCATTTCTAAGAAGAAATGCCATGCCTGAATGATTCTTTTGGAGTGCTAATTACATGTCTCTGTTTCTATAGATATGCTAGTTCTGAAAATTAATCTAAGGAATTGGGGTGTTATGATTTTTTGATTGCTAGAAATAGCAATTAGACTAGAATTCATCAATTTGTTGAGAAAATCATAGCCACACCTTTGATTTAATCAGTATCAGGAGATTTACATGGCTTTCTAAAATGATGGCCTAATCCCATCTCATTACTATTTATGGCATGCATAGCTTCCTATTTTCTTTTGCTTTGTGGAAAGCAGGGAAACTTGTTACTAAAAAAATAATAAAAAAAGTTGCTTGTGAAGCATCTAACAAGGCAATTCGATTTGGAATCCCTTGATTCTAGTGCTGCAGAAAGCTGTTGTCTTAAGGAAGCAACTGTCTCCTGCAATCCTTCATACTCATAGATCTGATTTACCAAAATGGAAGCTAGGTGTTACAACTGGTTGTTGGTGTATTTGATTCCCTCTATCAAATTATCTTTAGATGCATTTGCCATAAATAATAATAGTTCTTCTACTTTACCTTTTGATGCAGCTGTTATTGGATTACTCTGTTGTCCACGGTTTTGACCTGAAATAAATGAAATGATACGCAATTCTAGTTGCGCCTCGACTAAAGGTGAGGTTGGTTGATCTTAAAAAATAAAACAGTGTGATTATTTTCTATCCATGCTGTTGATAAGGTCACACAAACTTAGATGAAGGGGAAAAATAAATATCATAATAAAACTTTAGTGGCTTACAGTACAAATATCAGCTTGATTAAAAAATTTTGTGGCTTGCGGTCCACTTAAGATTTGGATTTATTTCATTTTTGGGCTCATGCCATAAGATGATTTGGAAAAACAAATATCAACATGCTACAAGTGTAGGATTCTTCAGACACAATACTTCTTATGCTTAGAAGAATGTAATAGAGTTTTCCTTATCAGATATTTACAAGAAAAAGCTTGTGTGGTTGATCGGTTGCAATCACTTGAGTGGTTTTGTTAACATCAGTTCAACTTTAGGACGCTTGCATTTATGATTAGTAGATTTTTCTTGATGTTTCATGTGTTGACTATTACAAAAGATTTTGAGGAAAGGTCAAATTATTATGACGCGTTGTTTGCTACTGAATCTCGTGCAATCAATGGAAAGAAAGGGATCCATTCTGCAAAGGATCCCCCGGTCATGCACGTAACGGACCTGCTGATTGTCAGAAAGCTGAACCTTCTTGTTTCCTTGTACTTTCTATCGTGTTTGGTTCTATAAAATGATCTCTTCTGGAATGAAATTGTTCTTTCAGAACTTGCTAAAAAAATATATTTTCAGGCATCTGCAAAAAAAGCTAAAGATTTCTTGCCCTTCTTGCAACGGAGTAGAAGGCTACCCGCTGTTGTGGATTACGTCCTTAGTGGTCATCGGTTTAAATTGCTGATCCCCAAGGAAACTTGCAGCATTCCATTCTCCTTCTCTAGTGTTAGATGCCCCGGCCGCGATGAGCCTTTCTCAGATGAAGCAATTGCCTTCATGAGAAGAAAGATCTTGCAGAGGGATGTAGAGGTACCGTGTTCTGCCTCGGTTTATTCCATTTTACTTCATGTTCAGTGCTGTTAAATTTCTGCAATTTTGTGCAGATTGAAGTTGAAACAGTTGATAGAACTGAACCTTCTTGGGTTCTTTATGGGAATCAAAGACCAACATGGTCGTGGTTCTTCCGTAGTCCAATGGCAAGGCTTCAAATTGCTTTTGGTGCCGACAGATTCCCGATGCTCACCTACTTGCAAAGGCCGAGCGGTTTGCAAAAACCGAGATTGAAGGTTAGTGCTTAAGGTGCTTCGTGATTTAGAAAGTCGATGCCGAGCTTGCTCACTTTGTGTCCGCTGACACATATTTATTGCGTGATTTGGGAAAATCATGTTGAAGGACAGGAAGCTACTAATGGGTCATCAGTGGCTAAGACCAAACAAAAGGAAGTGCTTAAGGTGCTATGTGATTTTCGCTTGAGTGATGCCTTGTTTTATTTCTCTAGGTGGATAATTGACTTGCCTTCCTGATCTTTACTTTCAGGTGGTGGTTACTTGAGGTACTAGGCGGTGGCAAGTTCTATGTCCAAACAATTGGAGATCGAAAAGTGGTCATTATTCAAGAAGAACTAGCTTCATTGACCCTCCAAGATCCTCCAGTCATTCGCACTTTTAATCCTAAGAAGGGGATATTGTCCTTGCTTAGTTCAGTGCAGATAATTCTTGGAATATGGCCATGGTGAGACTCTCATTAACTAAAAAAAGTGGCTCCTTTTATGTTATGGAAAAGTTGGTGGCAATCACTAGTTGTCAGTAAGCAGTATATTTATAATTTTATTGGCTTTGATGCACCATCTGGCATAGCTGTGCTTGGGTTAAGCAATCACGAGTTGTCCCTAGCATTTGTTTCTTCTAACAAAATAAAGATGATTTTGGCCCCTTGATGTATCTATTCTTGTTTTTTTTTTTTTCCCTTTGATAACAATTTTTCATGTGTTAAAAAAAGGGAATATAATGAAGAATATTGCTTCAAATAGTCTGCAAACATTAGTAATTAAATTTAGAATGTTGTAAACACTGACATATATCTGTTTTATAAAAGCAAACTGCCAGCATTCAACCGAATATGAATGGCATGTCAGTGGACGGATACTGTATGCCATGTCTTGCAAATTAGGAAATATGAATTTGCATCCTAACTTGTATCTGGAGTTTGTATCCATCCTGCCTTGGAGCATTGTTGTTCTTGCTTGCTTTGGAGATTTTAGATATTGTCTTCATGAAATTTCTTTTAGCTATTTTCCCTGTAATTTAAAATTATTTTTGGGAATTGAAGTTGATTTTATTTTAGTTCATTAGGGGGTGTTTGGCGCATGGCATTGGGAAGGATTAGATGGGATGGGATTCAAAAAACATAATTATTACACATGGCAGGGATTGTCCCCTGATACCATGGGATAAGCTTAATTCCATGCTGTGTTTGTAATACAGTGGTACATTGAATGGATATACCCACCATCATTTGAAACTATTGAGAATAACACATGTGTTATATCTAAAATGTTCATTTGTTTCGTAACCTCATTTTATGGCATGGGTTAAAAATGAGGCAGATCCAAAACTTCTGAGTTTGAATCCGAGAAAAACATGCATATCTATGTTGTTTCAATGGAATCCCCATCATCTACTTTTCCCCCATGTTTCTTTCATGCAAGAAATGCCCATCAGCCCAGGATCCTTCATGTTGCGAGCAAGAAAATGGAGCTAGACCTTCTCAAGCAGTATAATCAGATTTTTGTTACTTCTGCTTGTATCTTCCTTGAATTAGTTCCCTCCCTCACACTTGTCTTTTAATTTCTGGTTAAAAGACAACCAGCTTGGCTTTTAAGACAATGTGAAACTGATTTTCTGAACCCCACCCAGTAGGCTATGCATTTACCGTGGCTACGGTACCAATGGCTATGGTCGTACTGTGGGGCTAATCATATTTAGCTACGGATTTTATCCGTAGCTTTTGACCATTTTTCAACAAAAACTTACGATTTAGCGGCGTCTAGCATAATTGTCAGTGAAGGTCGTGGCAGCCAGTAAAGCCTTTACCGACTGAGGCTTTACCGGCTGTTAGCTGACCGCAGGCAAAGGCTTTGGCAGCGGTTTTCTTGGCCTTCGCCGGTGGTTTTGACCGCCAGTAAAGGCTAGTTTTCTTGTAGTGAAGCGTAATCCGATTTGGGTTGGGCCTCCACCTTTCTGATCAGTGTTCTTTTCCTCATCATCTTCGACTGAGTGATTCCTAATTGATCTGTATACTTGTTCCCTGATATTTATTCCCCTCTACATTTAGCATATCCTGCAAAAGGATACTTGCGGGTTTGATCAGTATATTTATTCCCAGATATTTCAGCCTACAACAAACCAAAGGTCACACAGGAGAAAAAGCCGTGCTTTTTCACTATGTTATTAATTGACACTGTAGGTCTGGTAATACATGTTATCACAACCCAAATAAGCAAATGATGGAAGAGGGGAAGAGGGAAGTGGATAGAGAGTCCAGAAAATATAAAGAATTAGCACAAACCTAGAAACTCGAGGTTTTTAAATTTTTTTTTTTTTTTAAGAACTTGTTTATTCCAGAAAATATAAAGAATTAGCACAAACCTAGATTAGTAACTAACATGTTGTTTGTCAAATACTTAAAATAAGAAAAAAAAATAAAATTATTCAGTATATTTGGCTCATGTTCATATTGAAACCTAACACACGTGGCATATTTTTAGTGTTTGAAAATGTATAATGAAAAGTGGTTCATTCAAGATAGTTGACGGTGCTTGATGGTGAATGGTGCACCACACATGGTTCATGCGTTGAATGCATAACTAGGCACGTAACAAATGTGGTAAATGAATGTTACAAAAGATTGAATGTAGTATATCTTTAGCGCTTGGAGATGGACAGTAGCACTTATAGTATATTGAAACGTGGCATATCTAGCATGTGTGCCACAAGCATGATCGTCAATGTACGTGATAAGGACTATCTTCTCTCTACTTTTGTATGAACAAGAAAATAGACTGTCAATGGGCTGTCATTGGACTTGGCAAATACAAAAAGTGAAATAGACCTGGCTAAAAGGACTGGCCAAACAATTCACAATGTGGCCCAAACCTGGCCCATTGACAGAACTAAAAGTAAATTCCTGACTACTTAGGAACAAAACTGGTTTTTCTACCAACAGCCCCTTATGAAGATGGAAACCAATGTCCAGCCCAATTACTTACATGGCCCAAACCTTATGTCTCTATCCAAAACATGGACCAACACCCAATGCCAAACGCGACCCAAAACAGGCCTGACTTGGGCCAAGACTGGCAGCCACAGCTAATGTACTACACCATCACAGGTAAATCTGAACCGTGCATCTAGTGGACCTTCCCATGGATGGCCACATGTTAAAGTTCATGCAAGATCAGTAACTCTGCTCACCCGTCCCTATTCCTACCTACAAAAATGTTCGTCCATTTTCTTAACAAGATTAATGCCTTGATATTGGGCCAACAAAATTGAAACTTGTTCTCCTCCAACGCCATTTACAACAGCATGAAGTTGATGAAGTCCCTGTCACACTTCTCATCTTTGTCGTCTAGATGCTCTTCGATGATCTTCTCAAAGTAGTCATCAAAACTCCTAATAATCACCCTTATGCAGCGACATAGACCTTGGAGGTCTAGTGGACCAACAAAGGGAATGTAATCTGCTATGTCGTTCAGCTCGTCCATGACTCCTTTGAACCCCCTCTTAACGAAATCATCATCCATATACCTCTTACCGAGAACCATCCTACACCTCAAATTCGTGCTGAGAGATGCCACCTTGCAGTGAGGTCCACAACGACGTGAGCCTGGCACTATCCTTGAGTGAATCCACAAGGAGGCCCAGCGTTTCTCTCCTCATGGATTTGAATGACTTATTCTTGAGGTTGCTAAGCAACCTTAGTGTTCATAATTTACATACAGTTCGCCAGTAGGTTCATACTGGTGAAGGCCAAGCTCTTACTCTGGTAAGAAGTGTACTGCCCGACCTCGGTCATTGGCCTACTAGCGAAACATCGGATCGTCGGTCTTGAGGAATAGCAGGGCTGACTGAGGGGATGAGACGATCACGGTCAAAACTTGGCCCAGTCACATGTACATGATAGGCGTACTCCTTGGATAATCAATGGATGTTGCAGTGAGGGATTGGGCCCAACATGTGAAGGTTACCAATGACAGGAAGCCCAGTGGGCCCAGGAGGTAGCTTTCCCTTGCTTCCTACGCTGGTGGGCCTCTTACGTTGCATTCCCACTGAACGGAGAAAGGCAAGGGACCATAACCCACTTAGTGCTATCAAGAAAAGGGCAACCAAGTAAATCCAGGAAGGCATTGCAGCAGAAAATATACGATTCTCTCTCTCTCTCTCTCTCTCTCTCTCTCTCTCTCTCTCTCTCTCTCTCTCTCTCTCTCTCTCTCAGTTGGAGAAGCCTGGCCCATGTAACCTTATAAAGCATAACGTAGTATTTGGATTCGGTACTGACCCCTCCATTACACAGGTCGGTACAGGTTGGTGCCCCAACAATGAGTCAGAAACAAATATCTGGTTGACCATTAGGGGGTGTCAATTGGCCGTGCTTGGCCCTGTAAAACCAGAATTTAAATTTGAATAGGGCTGGCCCAACAGGCCAGCCCAAAACAGTTCAAAATCCAGGTCTAGCCAACCCCAGGCCTGGCCGGTTGACAGCTTATTAGCCATAGCACAGGAAACAGTAATGATTAAACGCACACAGTAAAAACTCGTTGGGGACCGCAAAGTTTTTGATCGGGCTGATATTTGTGTTTAACCTGGTTCAGGTCTATGTGATTTAATGCACAGGTTTAATGACAAATAAATATTACAGCCGACCCTAGGAAGTTTTTAATGGTGGGGATCAGTCACTGTTTTTTTCTTGCAGTGTAGTCTACCTAAGATTTATATCTGCCTCATTTTTTAGCTCATGCCTGAAAATAAGCTCGTAAAATAGACGGATGAAGTGGATAAAACACATAATCATGGTGGGCCCTTAGCTCCGATCAGTACTGAAATCTCGGTGCCGTAGGGGTCACTACCGAGCCCGAGTCCCACGAGGCAAGGAGAGGTGGGCGATGACCCATCTCCAATCGATGCTTAAAATCTCCGACGCGGCGACGCCCAGCATAAAAAATGAATAATTAATTACAAAAACTTCTTGTCTTTTGGTCTATTTTCAAAATCACAACTTCTTGTAAAATATTTAAAATAATCCACCTATCATTTGAAAATACATTTATTTGACTGCAACTAGCTCAGGTAAACGGAAAAGAGCTCTTAACCGCTGGAAAAGTCTATTTTGCCCTGAATTCATCCATTTTCACAATTCACCCTATTATTTGTGGGCGTACCAAAGAGTCTATAACACTCACCTTTATGTACATGGTTGAATGCATTGTCCATCCATTTCATAAGCTCACTTTACGTATTGAGCCCAAATTGAGGCAAATTGAATCGCAGGTTTCAGGTGGGCCTTAGGAATGTTTCAACGGTGGGCAATCTTTGACGCAAAATGGATCTACCTGGTGTGGTCCACTTGAGTACTGCACCTACTTCATTTTTTTCCGTCATGCTCAGATCTTTCACAAATGCCATGGTGGGCCCCACATAACTTTGGTGGGCCCCACGTAACTTCCTACCCAAGCTTGGGAGTGGATTGGGTGAGAACGGGGGTCACTAAACATGGTGTGTCTCTAACTGTGGGTCTATGTTGTCCAACCTTTTAATAAGGTCACAAAGACTTGAAAGTAGGAATATATATATATATATATATATATATATATATATATATATATATATATATATATATATATATATATATATATATATATCAACTTGATCCAAAATTTTTGTTGCCCACAAGAAGTTTTCTATGGTCTAACAGCACTATTTCCTGCATTTTGGTCATATGAAATTTGGATCTAATCTACTTAATTTTTCAGCCTATGCCCTAAAATGATATGGAAAAATGGATGTATGGTGTGGATATACAGTATGTACATCAAGGTGTGCCCCACAATCTGGGCAACACCGTGTTTGGTGAGGCCGAGGTCATCCACTCCCCATCTCAACCTGTCAGGCTCGGCTCGAGGTAGGTCTCAGCCCTATAATTTTTTATTTTTTATTTTTTTTTTAAAAAAATAAATAAAGAGGCTGGTGTTAGGGTAGGTCTCAACCCAGATTTGAACTATTTAGGTGAGGCCGTTGGGCTGGCTCTATTCAAATTCTAATTTTGTCAGGCCCGAGCCTGGCCAATTGACATCCCTACCCCTACCCTTGCCTGACACTATGAATAGCGAGGTCACTATGGAATGGTTCTACGTGGCCCCACAATGATGTATGTGTTTTATCCATATCGTCCATCCATTTAGGATCATTATTTTAGGGCATGATCCCAAAAATGAGGCAGATCCAAATCTCAGGTGGACATCACAATCGCGCTCATAAGCTTTAAGGAACTTACTTATCTATTTTAGGGAGGTTGCACTGCCATTAGCAAAAAGGATGGTGTCATCTGCGAAAAAAAGATGAGAGATGATTGGGCATGGTTTGTGTCAGGAAAGCTTGGCAAGAGCCTTTCTTAACCAGATCACTGAAGCCCTGCTCAAAACCTAGGCTGCCAAGATGAAGAGGGCCGGCGATATTGGGTCACCATGATGCAAGCCTCTGATGATCTGAAGAATCCACAAGCCTAGCAATTCCCCTGTGCTGTTTGCACACCATCTAACCTACATATTAAGTGATGATTAAAAGCAACAAAAATTAAGCCTATTTAATCATTAGGCCGGCTACACCATAGAAAATAATTTACAACCACCGAAAATCTCCATATTTACATGGTGGCCCATATGAAGGTTCAATGAACTTATTTGAGGGTGTCCAAAATTCGGATTGCCTGACCTTGTTGGACAGGTTGAATGCCACTTGCACCACTCGAAAGAGACTACATTTTTAATGAGGTTTGGTGAATACATCACAGCATATTACTACAGGATTTGCGGGATTATAGCTAATGGACATCGGGTCATATTCAGTGATCTAATCTAGCTATTGATATGATGAAATACAACGAAGTAGGTTGCTGCTTCAAAAGTCATTAAGGTTGGAAAAAAACTTGGATTTTCGATCAACATACCCCAAAGAAACCTCATATTTAATTGAAAAAGTTGAATAATTAAAGTGTATGTATTATGGTGAGTCCGGATCCTCTGCCTCCGGAGGCAGAGAGTCTCTGCCTCCCGCAATCTCATTGGTCCACCTCACCGCGCCTGCCACGTAGGACTAGCCAATCCGTTTCCTAAAAAAAAAAAAAAAAAAAAAACTCTGCCGTCTTCCCTAACGGCAACGGCAACACGAACGGCACTTTGCATTTCTGGTTCCAGAGATTTTTCAGAGATTTTTCTCCTCTCGTTTCTAATTTCAATTTTTTCCTTTTTACAGATGGATTTCATCAAAGCCAAAGAAAAAGAGGGGTTTTTTCTTTTGACGATTGGAGGCCCTCTTTCCCCAATCTTTCACAATCCCTCTCGCCCATTTTCCACCGGGCAACCGAGAGTTGATTTCTACTATTTCGTCTATTCATCCATCGAAGATCCACCCCACCTCACAGGTCTGGACTATTCATCTAGAAGGTCTCGTTGCAGATGGGCTGCATCTGAAAAATCTTGCTTATCGGAGATCTCACCCTGCATACAAAATCGGTGAGAAACCCAAAAAGCAGTTAGAACTAATGTGGATGGTGAGGATCTCTGGTCAGTGAGATTTTTGTCATTTAGGCCTTACATAGTGGGACCTTGAGCGAAGCAGTGAGTAGCTTGAGCAAGCTTGACAGTAGTGATCTCTTACTCAGTTTTCTTGTACATGGTCTTTTAATTTCCTTGAATTGATTGCGAATGCATTATAACTTGGTTTTATCATGATTTGGTTTCTATTGTGTGTTGGTTTTTGAGCTCAAGTTGCTCTGCTAAAAGGCTGGGACTAGTGTTGGTAAACTGATTAAAATCCATTGAAACTTTTCACAATTCGACTTGAACTCCATCGATTGAAAATGGTACATGAATCCTTGATTCCATCGTAAGTGGAAAGGCTTGTGTTTTTGTGGTTTTCACCGTTTTCAATGTTAGCTTATCTTGTGGATCTAAGGAATTTGGTTCAAGTTACCATGTCAAAGCTGATTCTTATTTCACTAATGAATGTTATAAATTTCACAAATGAATGTTATAAACTGATTAAAATTCTGTTTGTGATGTTCCAACATGGTTGATTAGGCCACCTAATCACCTTTTTGTAGCCTATAAATGTTCTATCTTTTTATAAATACTTCTAAACCTTATGTTGATTGTATCTCACTCGTTGGAAGTCTTATGGTCTGGCGCGATGCTCGGCATGTGGGAGTGAACCTTTTTATTTAGATGTTGTCCAGGGTTTCTACTTTCCAGTTTAGTAATTGGTTGCCATGGAAGTCATGTTGTCATGTTATCCGATCCATCATCACTCTTTTCTTTTTAATATCTATTGCCCTTGTGATTTCTAATGTCAGGGAAGGTCTTGTTTTTTTTTTTTTTTTTTTTTTTTTTTTTTTTTTTTCCCTTTTAGAGTTTTCAAGTAACATGCTCAATTAGCATCTTAGTGAGGATGAAGGCAGCTTTTGAATTGTCGTTTCCTCTTCTATAATTCATTCTCTTTCATTTACATTTGATGCTATTTGCATTCCTGAGATAGGAAACTTAAAATCTATCTATTCCGATGAGACATAGCAACAGAATTTAAACTTGTCCTGCTATTACTTATCAATTCATTTTTATCTTTTTTTGGAAAGTTGATACTTTATTAAGCTACAGTCAAAAGAAAGGAAAAACAGCAACAAGAATAAATGGAAACCAGAAAAAACAGAAGCCTAAATAAAACTACAGAAGACCTAAACAAAACTAGAAGTACAACAACCAACCCCAAATTTGAGAGAACCCCAAAGACTCAAACAAAACAAAAAATAAGGAGCCCAATCCCCAAAAAGGAGGAAAGCTCTGATGAGAACCCCTGCCACTGAGATGCTTTTGTTGCGAAAGCACCAATCATTCTTTCTCCCCAAATTGCCCAAAGAATTGCTAGCAAAAGCCAACCTCCATCTCTTCCTTCCCATTCTCCCTCCATCCACTCGCGCGTACACAAGGAAATAACATCCTCAATCGAAGAAGGCATAACCCGGTGGACATTTGCAAGGACAAGGGTACCAACCCAAACTCGGAAGAGAAGGAACAATGCATGAACAAATGATCCACAAATTCAACGTCTTGAAGCACATCAAACAAGATATTAGGGAGAACAGCCCCTCTTGTGAAGATTATCAATAGTTAGCACCCTACTCCTTCCCACAAGCCACACAAAAGTCCGCATAGACCAAACTACACTTGTGGACCAAAGAAATTTCTTTTCGAATATCCATCTCTGAATAGGCTTTATACAAGGAACACACCGAAAAGAGCCCAAAAGCACTATGCCTCCATGTCATCGAATCTTTCTAATCCGGAGAAAGGAAAACCTTGCAAACATGATCAACGACAAAGCTAAGCTTTTGATCTCACTATCCCACAGATTTCTCCTAAAGGGGAGAATCCATGACCCATCCTCCCCTCTGCGCGAGAAGCAAGAAGCAATTGAAATGTGGATATCAGGGCAAAGGGAAGCTAGATTCGGGAAATTAGAGATGAGGGAGTTGTCCCTGATGCAGACACAAGCGCATTCAAGGTGTACCAACGAAGAAAGCGTCAACCACAAGTGCCGTCCTTGTGGATAGGCGACTATTGAGGAGTTGAAGACCTTTCACATGTGATTGGACATATAGAAGACCCCACTCAGGGAAGACACATGTGAAGGAAGATTGGAGAAAGAAGACCGAGCGCCCGAACTTTCCCGCACTTATGTTATTTGCGCATTTTTACTTAGTTAGGGGTCTTTTAGTAATTTTATGTCTTTATTAGGGGTCTTTTAGTAATGTTGTGTCTTTACTTGCTTATTTTAGGGTATTTTAGTACTTTTATGTCTTTATTTGCTTATTTAAGTGGGTTAAAGCCCTAGATACGAATTTCAACTATTGATTAATGAAAAGCAAACCCTTTGGTTGCCTCCTTCCTCTCTTCTCTCTAATGGTGCTTCTTCTCTTCCCTTGATCTTCCTCTTCTAATTTCTTCTTGTACCCTTCCAACTTCTTCAAGGTAATTATTTTTTTTGTTCTATTTTTCAGTTTTGGCTATTCCTTCTTCGATCAAAATCTTGAGAACCGATCTAAACCCTAAACCCCCAAATTCTCAAATCCCTAATCCGAAAAACTTCTTGGTTCTTCTGACTAGTGATCTTCATTGATCGATTGGGTGTGACCATGCAAGATCGGAGGTCTCATCCCCTCACGGATCCAACCTAAGTAATAATTGAATGCCATACTCCATGGTTGTGATGATGGCCCGCTCCATCAGCATGTTTCCTTTATGATTTTCTCAATTATGATGATTACTACTAGAATTTTAGATCATTTATTCTTTTTCTTTCCGCTGTTTAATTATGTTCATGAGCATGCATCATAATTAGGGCTGTCCTGCGTCAAATTTGGTATCAAAGCATAGGCTTGCATGGTTTTTGTCTAGATCGAGTTATCAAATTAGGGTTTTGATTTTTAGGTTTAATTTTGGAAAGTTCCAGATTTAGAAAGTTTTCAATTTTAGAAACTTTCCAGATTTCCAGATTTAGAAAGTTTCCAGATTTAGAAAGTTTTCAATTTTAGAAACTTTTCAGATTTCCAGATTTAGAAAGTTTCCAGATTTAGAAACTTTCCAGATTTATAAACTTTCCAGATTTAGAAAGTTTTCAATTTTAGAAAGTTCCTAATCTAGAAAATTTTCCAGATTTGAGTTGTTTCCTGTTTCAACTTAATTGTGTCAGTTCATAGTAGTTTTACATTCATCGCATTCATCTTGAAAGTCATAACACCTAGTAGTCGAGTTGGATAGGGTTTGGTTCAAGTCTTCATTGTATGCCCACGAGAAGAGGTAGAGGTTTCGGACTTCAACCTACCATGAATAACGAGCAGTTATCTGAGCAACTTGCTCAATTGATACAAAAGATAACTTCCCTAGAAGCGGGTCAAAAGTGTGAGTTTGCCCGCCTTGAGAACCAAATTACCACTACCATGACTAAGGTCGAGCAACTAGAGGCGTCCCAAAAGGAAAACCCCGCTGTAGGGTATGATGCGCACTCCCAAGTGGGAGGAATCATTGAAGAACGCGCTGCCACACGTGGTGGTAGTGAGGATAGAGATCGTGGTAATGGTCGTGGTGTGGTGCGAGAGGCACGAGCCACATGTGATCATCAAGACCGCTATGATCCAGATGAGCGTGCGATGAAGAGTGTGAGAGTTGAGGCCCCGAGTTTTGATGGGCGCTTGGATCCCAAGGCATTCCTTGACTGGGTTGCTGACATGGACCACTACTTTGAGTGGTATGGCATGTCGGAAAACCGTCAAATGCGGTTTGCTAAGATGAAGCTTGTGGGTCAAGCCAAGCTCTTCTGGACCAACACCGAGCGTAGAATAGAGAGAGTTGGTAGAGCCCCTATCACACATTGGTATGAGATGAAAGAGAAGTTGAAGGAGAAGTACCTTCCTCTCTCATACCGTCAGAAGCTCCTTGACCAATGGCAATCCTTACGCCAAGGGTCAATGTCTGTCGCTGACTACATCGCTAAATTTGAAGAGTATATGATGCGATGTGATATCCGAGAAAACCCTCTAGTAACGCTCTCGCGTTTTAAGATGGGCCTTTGTGCGGATCTTCAGCGCGAGCTTATGACTCGGCCCTTAACGGACTTGGATGAAGCATATCAAGTCGTGCAGGAGTTAGAGCAATATCTGAAGGCTCCTGTCATTCGTCGTTTTGAGTCCCGAGACTCCAGTGCTAGATCTAGTTCCCAGGGAACTAGACCTAATATTGGTAGTCAACCTAGGGCACAGGCGACCATTCCGCCTAGGCCTAGGGAGGACAAGGGCAAAGGGGTTCTTGGTGCCGGTCCTAGTAACATGAGCCAAGTGAGGTGCTATGAGTGTGGCAATCTTGGTCACATGTCTAATCAGTGTCCTACGAAGAGCCGTGGGAGAACCTTAGTTATAGGCGAGTCCCACGAGGGTGGAGATGACCAGGGTGACTATGAAGTTGAAGAGTATCACCCTGAAGGAGGACTTACTGATGAAGAAGATGGAGAAGCAACGCTTGCAGTAGTCAGGCGTGTGCTAGCTCAGTCTAGAAGTAGTGTTGACTGGCGTCGAAGCACTATCTTCTACACTATTGCCAAGTGTGGTGAAAAGAATTGTAAGGTGATAGTGGACAGTGGAAGTTGTCAGAATATGATTTCCACTAGCACCTTAGATCGCTTAAAACTGAAATCCACACCTCATCCAGACCCGTATAAAGTTTCTTGGGTTGACAAGACATCCCTACCTGTCACCCAGCAATGTCTAGTCCCCATCGAGTTTGGGTCATACAAAGAGTCCCTGTGGTGTGATGTTTTACCGATGGATGTGGGACATGTTATCCTAGGTAGACCGTGGCTATTCGATAATGATGTCACGATCTTTGGCCGTTCGAATGCGTGTACTTTTATGTATAACAGTAAAAAGATCAAACTTAATCCCATGCCACCTGAGAATACACTAGGGAAGAAGAAGGATGAGAAGGCAAGTGAGCCTAGAGGAATGGGGAAATCCAAACCTAAGTCTCTACATATAATCAGCGCAAGAGAGTTTGAAAAAGAGGCTAAGGAGGATTCTATAGTGTATGCCCTTGTGGCTAGAGAGATTACACCTGAGGTTCCATTAGAGTTGCCCCGTGAGGTGACCTCGGTCCTGAAGGAATACAGTGATGTATTTCCTGAAGACTTACCGAATGAGTTGCCACCTATGAGGGACATACAGCATGCCATTGATCTTGTCCCAGGGTCTACTTTACCGAACCTTCCTCATTACAGGATGAACCCTGCAGAGCATGCAGAGTTGAAGAAGCAAGTTGATGAGCTTCTACAAAAGTATTTCATCCAAGAGAGTATGAGCCCGTGTGCCGTGCCTACATTGTTGACGCTAAAGAAAGACGGCACGTGGCGCATGTGTGTGGACAGCCGTGCCATAAACAAAATTACTGTTAAGTATAGGTTTCCTATACCTAGACTTGATGATATGCTTGACATGATGGCCAGGTCCACTATATTCTCTAAGATAGACCTCAAGAGTGGATATCACCAAATCCGTATACGCCCAGGAGATGAGTGGAAGACAGTGTTTAAGACGAAAGATGGGCTGTATGAGTGGTTGGTCATGCCCTTCGGCTTGACTAATGCACCCAGTACTTTCATGCGGGTGATGACACAAACTTTGAGGCCGTTCATGGAAAAATTCCTAGTTGTGTACTTTGACGATATTCTTATTTATAGTACCACTAAGGAATCACACCTTGAACATTTAAAGAAGGTCTGTAGTGTCCTTAGAAAGAAAAAATTATACGTTAATCTTAAGAAATGTGCATTCATGTCTAGCCAAGTTGTGTTCTTAGGATTTATAGTGTCATCTGAAGGGATGCGCGCAGACCCTGAAAAAGTCAGGGCCATAGTTGAGTGGCCAGAACCAAGGAACATTCATGAGGTGCGAAGCTTTCACGGCCTAGCAACTTTTTATCGTCGGTTCATTAGGGGTTTTAGCACGATCATGGCTCCCATTACCGAGTGCATGAAAAAGGGAGAGTTCGTGTGGTCTAAAGCCGCAGTCAAGGCTTTTAAAGAAATTAAGGGCAAGATGGTGGAAGCTCCTGTCATGCGTCTACCTGACTTTTCTAAAGTCTTTGAAGTAGCGTGTGATGTGTCTGGTGTCGATATAGGTGGAGTGTTGAGTCAAGAAGGACACCCAGTGACCTATTTCAGTGAGAAATTGAATGAGGCAAAACAAAAATACTCCACTTATGACAAAGAATTTTATGCGATAGTACAGTCCCTGAGACATTGGCGACACTATCTCCTACCGCAAGAATTCGTTTTGTTTTCTGACCATGAGGCTTTGAGATATTTGTATTCTCAGAAGAAACTCAACCCAAGGCATGCCAAGTGGGTAGCATTTCTTCAGGAATATTCGTTTGTTTTGAAACACAAGGCCGGGGTTAAAAACAAACCAGCAGATGCCCTTAGTAGGAGAGTGGCGTTGCTCAACTCTTTGAGTGTAGAGGTAGTCGGATTTGAGCAACTGAAAGATGAGTACCCCATATGTCCTGATTTTGGGGGTACTTACGCGTCGCTCTCTAGTGACCAGCATATTATGGGTGAATATGTTCTTAAAGATGACTTTCTTTTCAAAGGAGACAGACTTTGTATTCTCCATATGTCCCTTCGTGAATACCTCATCTGGGAGCTTCATTCAGGAGGGATAGTTGACCATTTTAGTCGTGATAAGACCATTGCCCTCGTGGAAGATCGTTTCTATTGGCCAAGTCTCAAGCAAGACGTAGCCAAAGTTTTAGGGCAGTGTCGAACATGTCAGCTGGCAAAGCAAAGAAAGCAAAATACCAGGCTGTACATGCCATTGCCAGTGCCACATGCTCCGTGGCAGGACATTAGTATGGACTTCGTGCTTGGGCTTCCCAAGACTATAAAAAAGCACGATTCCGTTTTTGTCGTTGTGAACCGTTTTTCTAAAATGGCGCATTTCCTCACATGTTCAAAGACGTCGGATGCGTCTCATGTTGCTCGTCTCTTTTTTGATGGTGTGGTGCGTCTCCATGGGTTACCTAAAACCATAGTGTCTGATCGTGATGTTCGATTTACTAGCTATTTTTGGAAGACACTATGGCACATTATGGGAACTCGTTTGCAATTTTTTACTGCTTACCACCCACAAACAGATGGTCAAACTGAAGTGGTAAACCGTAGACTTGGAAATCTTTTACGTTGTCTAGTGGGTGAACATGTTAAGACTTGGGACCTAATTTTACCAACTGTTGAACTTGCTTATAATGGGTCAGTTAATAGATCTACAGGGTTGAGTCCTTTTGAAATTGTAAGTGGTTATAAACCTAGAATGCCCATAGATCTCTTACCCATGTCTGATTACCCAAAGGTCTTCTCGAGTCACCGATGCATTTGCACGCCATATTCATGATTTGCATACACATATTAGACAAATAAGTTAAATAAGAGCAATGATGATTATAAAGTTTCAAATTGATTCTCATCGTAGAATGCAAGAATTTCAAGAAGGAGACTATGTAATGGTGCGAATAAGGCCAGAGCGATTCCCTCAAGGATCTGCTAAAAAATTACAAGCGCGTAGTGCTGGACCATTCAAGATATTACAAAAGGTTGGGTCCAACGCGTATCGGATTGACCTTCCACCTGAAATGAGCATTAATCTAACTTTTAATGTGGAAGATCTAGTCCGTACCCATACTCCCATTGTTGATACATCGTCCCTTTCATTGCCTTTTTCTGAGTTTTCTACTCAACCCCTTCCACCACTTCCTCCACCTATTACCCATAAAGAAGAAATTGAGGAAATCTTGGATGACGAGATAGTATCTACGAGAGATGGAGGTTTCCAAAGGTATCTTGTCAAGTGGAAGAACAAACCATCGTCTGAATCTACGTGGTTGTCGGGCGACGCATTGCAGGGTATTGATCCAGATCTGCTAGAGCGCTACAAAAGTCTCAGCTCGTCAGAGTCGAGTTTTTCTCACCCAAGGGGAATTGATGCGGACACAAGCGCATTCAAGGTGTACCAACGAAGAAAGCGTCAACCACAAGTGCCGTCCTTGTGGATAGGCGACTGTTGAGGAGTTGAAGACCTTTCACATGTGATTGGACATATAGAAGACCCCACTCAGGGAAGACACATGTGAAGGAAGATTGGAGAAAGAAGACCGAACGCCCGAACTTTCCCGCACTTATGTTATTTGTGCGTTTTTGCTTAGTTATGAGTCTTTTAGTAATTTTATGTCTTTATTAGGGGTCTTTTAGTAATGTTATGTCTTTACTTGCTTATTTTAGGGGTATTTTAGTACTTTTATGTCTTTATTTGCTTATTTAAGTGGGTTAAAGCCCTAGATACGAATTTCAACTATTGATTAATGAAAAGCAAACCCTTTGGTTGCCTCCTTCCTCTCTTCTCTCTAATGGTGCTTCTTCTCTTCCCTTGATCTTCCTCTTCTAATTTCTTCTTGTGCCCTTCCAACTTCTTCAAGGTAATTATTTCCTTCGTTCTATTTTTCAGTTTTGGCTATTCTTTCTTCGATCAAAATCTTGAGAATCGATCTAAACCCTAAACCCCCAAATTCTCAAATCCCTAATCCGAAAAACTTCTTGGTTCTTCGGACTAGTGATCTTTATTGATCGATTGGGTGTGACCATGCAAGATCGGGAGGTCTCATCCCTCACCGGATCCAACCTAACTAATAATTGAATGCCATACTCAATGGTTGTGATGATGGCCCGCTCCATTGCATGTTTCCTTTATGATTTTCTCAATTATGATGATTACTACTAGAATTTTAGATCATTTATTCCTTTTATTTCCGCTGTTTAATTATGTTCATGAGCATGCATCATAATTAGGGATGTCCTGCGTCAGTCCCCAAACTAGGGATCCACCCAAAACTCACTCTTATTTGTTGCAGGATGCAAATATGCTCTTCTTGAAATCATGATGGGTCTTGTTGTGGATGGAATTCAGGCCAAAATTCTCCTTTATCACTGAAAGCATTGGGGCTGCCTGTCATATGATTGATGTTCTTGTATCTTACAGGTACTGTAAGAGGGAGAATCTATGTTCAAAGCTCCAAGCTGATATTGAAGGTTGTTAGTGAATCATTCATGAATGCTAGATTATAGTGCGCGCATAGAACGTCAAACAATATGATGGCCAGGTTGAGGGACTTGAGCTCCATGATGCTCCTCCAAAGCCCAAAATCAGAGTATGCACATATTTCAATGAGTTCATCTACTTAGGACTGACATTTTGTAAGTCAAACAAAAAATCTCTCATGCACTACTAATAAAAATAAGTAAAAAGGAGGAGTTACAGTGAAGGTAATGGTGGAGATGGTTTGAAGCTGATGTTATTCTAGGAATCCTGATGTTAATGGATAGAGCAAAGAAAACCATATAGCTCTCCCAATCTAAGATATTTATTATCTACTAAAGTACCATGATGTGTATAGTTATAAAGTGGTTAGCAGTCCTTTTGATCCTTGTGTATAGCTCTCTTCTGAGATGTGTGCAAAAGATTAAAAATCTAAAGATTTTTTATTTTTCCCATGGTAGGTCCTGCTAGGTGGATGTTTGAAAACTATTGCTTTCATTGATTGGGTGCATTAGGATTAGATCATCTTAATCTTCAATTTTGTATCTTGAATTATGGTTGATGATCATTTTTAAGCAGGAAGAAAATCATGTGCAATATAAATCATTTCATAAGCAGGAAGAAAATCATGTGCAAAATAAATCATTTAATAAGCAGGTTTCTAAGTTTTTTCATTTCTTTCATTTTTTTTTTCTTTTGGCAGACTTGTCGGTTGATGACAATTCGCAAGGAGTATAACGGCTATATGGAGCTCTTTCTGCTCATATGTGGTTGGGGATGATCTTCTCAGGATATTTATTTATTTATTAATCATTTTTTTAAAGGTCCAATGAATGCAATTGTTGCATGGTAGCCTGCTAAAAATAACAGTTTAGATTGTTCAATTGGAGTATCCAAGTTATGGATTGGATCATCCTATCAATACAATAAAACCAAATTAGGCAGCAGGGCTTCTGTTTTTTTTCCTTTTTCTTTTATGTGTGATGGCCAGTTAAATGTGTTTTGGATTCAATGGACAATTCAGATTGTTCAATTGGAGTCTACAAGTTTTGAAATGAATTGTCTAAATTGAACTATCAAGTTTCAATCTTGCTTTAAAGCAGGAAGCTCTGTGGGATTAAAATCAACAAATTGGGTTTGTAAGGTCCGACCCACTTATATTAATTAGTTATCTACCAGGCAGGCTTGAAATGTCAACTTTGGATAATTCAGGCCCATATTATAACTGCAGAATCAGTACAAGATTCATACATCAGCGATGGCAGTGATTATCCTAGCTACGGCTTGTATGGTTTAAAAGCCATCTGAATCAGGGCCTACGACTTGTATGGTTTAATTTGAGTTTGTTATATGACATATGAACAATTTCTTAGTGCTTGTGTGTCAAGCACCACACTCTATTAGAGTATCAAAGTCTCCTCATATTGAAAAGCAGGAATGCGTCCAGCGGCCCAATGACTCACCTAATAACCTAAATGCCCATCATTATGCTATAAAACCTTTCTCATAATATTTAACAACATTGATTTTAGCTATTCAGAAAATTAATCGTGCGAAAAAAGGTTGCCTTGCCCCTGTTCCTTCCATTATATGGAGTAGAGATAAGAGGTGGGACATGTAAACATGTTCCACGTTTTAAAACACGTTTCCGCATTTTGTTGAGAAAAGCATCCACGCATATTAAATGCACTCATCTTAAGCACAACAACTCATGAAGCATAAAAGAAGACCCAAAAAAGAGTTACATTCAATGATGCAATCAAACCCAACATTACGATATGATTTTATGGGTATTTGTCATCACATATTGAAGTAGGTAAAGGTGAGTTGTATGGCTTGCAAAATGGAGAATGTTTGATGACAACAGAATATTGGCAAAGTAACAGTTTGGAATCCAAAAATTGATGGAAGACACTTTCATTGGCCAAGGCAAGCTAAACACAAAATAATGCCATAGCAATAAGAACAAATTGGAGGAAAGAAAAATGTTACCACCATGTAAACACAAAATGCCTCCAATCATCCGACTTATTCTAATCCTGAAATTTTTCATTGTAACTTTATATTTCTAATGGTTGGGTTGCAAAAAGTGACGAGTTTCACTAGAAAAAGTGAAGAAGTGCGATTAGCAAAGATTCAAGGGTTGCAATCCAACCTAACCATTAGATTTATGGAACAAGTGACGGTTGCTGGACAAAGTGACCTAGTTCCACTAGATGAATTGACGAGGCCGCAGTATAAATTGACGGGTTTCACAATACAAAGTGACAGGGTTCACTAGATAAAGTGACGAGGTTGCAGTGCAAAATGATGGGGTTCACTAGACACAGTGACAAGGTTGCAGTGCAAAGTGACAGGGTTCACTAGACACGTGACGAAGTTGCAGCGCAAAGTGACATGGTTCACTAGACACAGTGACGAGGTTAAAGTGCAAAGTGACAGGGTTTATTAGACACAGTGACGAGGTTGCAGTGCAAAGTGATGGGGTTCACTAGACACAATGACGAGGTTGAAGTGCAAAGTGACGGGGTTTATTAGACACAAGTGATTTAGGTTGCAAAGGCAAAGTGACGGGTTCACTAGACACAAGGATGATCGGGCAATCTAACCCAACTATTAGATTTATGAAAAAAGTGACGAGGCTGCAGTACAAAGTGACTTGGTTCCACTAGATGAACTGACGAGGTTGTAGTACAAAGTAATGGGGTTTACTAGACAAAGTGACGAGGTTGAAGTGCAAAGTGATGAGGTTCACTAGCTAGACACAGTGACGAGGTTGCAGTACAAAGTGACGGGGTTCGCTAGACACAGTGACGAGGTTAAAGGGCAAAGTGACGGGGTTCACTAGACACAGTGACGAAGTTGCAGTACAAAGTGACGGGGTTCACTAGACACAGTGACGAGGTTGAAGTGCAAAGTGACGGGGTTCACTAGACACAATGACAAGGTTGCAGTGCAAAGTGACAGGGTTGACGAGGTTGCAGTGCAATGTGATGGGGTTCACTAGACACAATGACGAGGTTGAAGTGCAAAGTGACAGGGTTTATTAGACATAGTGACGAGGTTGCAGTGCAAAGTGACGGGGTTCACTAGATAAAGTGATGGGTTTCCATTAAATAAAGTGACGGGGTTGCTAAGTAAATTGAAAATACTCTTATTTCTTCCAAAAGGGTGTGAACCCCAAAATTACATGTCTCTGCATGCTAGCTAGTTATTATTTGGATATGGGTAAAATAAACACAACAATGCTAGCCAGTTAGAACTGGATCAATTAAAATTTATCATTCAGCCATACATCAAAGAATAAAAAAATTACATTTGTCTCTACATGCTTTCAAAAAAATTACACAAAAATGCTTTAAAAAATAAATTAAATAAATCCCTCAATCCAGCCAGCATCTGTCTCTGCCTACAACCTTCCTAATTGCATCCATCTCATAAAGCAAAATTTAATTGAAGTAGCCTTCACTCACAACATCATTGTAGGAAATAGCTACGGATGTTGACCGTAGCTGATAATCTGACAACCGTAGCTGTTATTAAATTTAGTATATTGCTACGGATCCAACATTACTTTTAGCTACAAATACTATCCGTAGCTATAGGTGCTTTTGGCCACAGAAATATTTGTTACGGATTATATCTGTAGCTATTGTAATTTATAGCTATGGATTTAATCCGTAGCCGTAGGTTTTAACCTATTGTTACGGCACCTACGGCTACGGTCGTGCTACGGACTAAAACCGTAGCCATAGGTCTATGGCTACGAATTAAATCCGTAGCCTTTGCCCAATTTTTTGGTAGTGTATATCCTCATTCTGATAGTGTATATTTTGAATTTTTTCACATATTTATTTTATTAAATTTCAAATAAAGAGGTCTTATATCAATTCATTTAGAGGAACCAAGGATGTTGTGAGTGAAGGCCGATTTGGAGTCATGGTGTGGTCTACTGGAGATTTGGATCTACTCATTTTTAGGTCATGCACTAGTATAATCTGGAAAAGTAGTTGGGTGACGTGGATAGAACACATACATTATGGTGGGGCCCACAAAGCACTAATCACTAGCAACCTTGCCCTTGGCACCATTAGCCGGTGATCCGTGTCCAAACAGAATAGTGGTCTAAGTGTAACGCCCCGACTTTTCAAGACTCGAGTACACGACCCGTTTTCCAAAAATCCGAGTGTTAACCTTAAAGGATGGTCAAATATATATATTTTTTCTTCTTCTTTTATCAGAGTAAGCAGATGAGTATAGAATAGACAAGGAAGCATAAAGGAAAATTTCACTGCCATTTAAAATATATAAGAGAGTGCCCATAATGACTTATACAAACCAATGTCTCGATATAACAAATATAAGAATTCACATGATCTAGTACAAGAAAAATAACATAAGAATGTAAACATAAGCCGCAAGACCACGCAACTCCTCGAGGTAGATACAGTTATGCAACCCTGGCACTTGTATCCGACTCCTCATCAGCCTAAACCTGAAAGTCACTTAAGTCACCTGTGCTACCTGTACGGTTATATATTTGATAGATGAGTGGCCAACTCAGTGTGAATTCCCCTCAAGATTACACACCACCGCATTAGGTAAGCATAGTTATTAAACATACAAGGCATACAAAACAATATATGATGCAATCTTATTAAATGCATGGATGTATGAGTGCACATCAACTGGGGATGCTCATCCAGTTGGCTTTTGGGCAAAGCCCATGCAATGTGGCCTGTCACCAGCGAAAGTACATAGTACGTGCGTAGTGCCAAACTCACTAAAAGTGGGTCGATAGTCGATGGTCTGGGAGCTAGGGAAACGATACCCCCACTAAATCCTATTAGGCACGTGCTACAACATCCAGAATTATCAACCCGTCATCGCCCGAATGCTATAAATGCATGATTAGCCCACCAATTATTAATTCATTTACAACCAGCAGGTTTAGTAGCTTAAAGGTCACTATAGGGATCTCAGAGTCCAGCTAGGCCGACAGCTCAAGCATAGGTCCCATACCACCATCCCCGACTCATGAGACTACCATCTTAGGATGTTTAATGGAAATCCGTCAATTAGCGGCCAATCATATTATAGTATATGAGGTTTACAATCGCATGGTTACACAAATAATACAACAAACCTATATAGGAAAAATACCAAACAAAGCTACCTAGGGCAATACTAAAACAAGCCACTTATGGCAAATATCGAAATAAACCACATAGGGCGAGTATCAAAATCATGCGATAAAAGACCGTCCTTGAAAATCACTTAGACACAACAACCCTGGATGGTAGGCCCACATCAATGATCCATTTAGACCACCACTTAATAACCACTAAGCCGAATGTCAATTTCAATCACAACCAGTTAGGTTATATCCCAAGTATGGGTGTACATTTATAGGTGGGGGTTTTCCACTGATGTACTAGTTTAAGTTCTATAAGCAATCCACAAATAATCCACAAGTATGAAATAGGTATGCAGGATAAACATTAAGCATGGAACATAATAATTCAATTTCTACCCACTAACACATGTAATTATAAAAGGGAGATATCAATTATAAATTGAAATAAAAACTATAACTTAAACTAATGGAAAAATAAAAAGCTCATGGGGAAGAATCATCACCTTATGTTTTCAACCGTACACGTTGTCGGTCGGAAGTGAGTGCACCTTTAGAGTTGAATCCTACCATGAATCATAAGATTGTACAGTTAGATCAAAGTTCTACAAACTATCTTCGGTTAGGATCTTAACCTCAGGCTTTGATCTATAATTTAGATTTAGGACTAGCCTTTTTAGGGATTTTCAAATTTAAGTTGCGAAATGGATGATAATTAATAGTAGAAGTTATAATCAATGATAATGACAATAACCACACTAATTAATACATTATAATCTTTACTAAAATTTCTAATCAATAGTATTAAAATATCATTAACCATTACAAAAGATAGAAAATAATGATAATACTAATTAATAATAATAGTAATAATAATAATAATAATAATAGTAGTAATAATAAGGTAATGAATGAAGAATTTGATTCATAAAAACTCTCACCTAAGTCGACTAGACAGTTGCACCACACACTCGTCTGCCCTTACTATTCTTTCCTTCCTTCACTTTTTATTGGAAAGTTACCAAAATCAGAACTTAACCGAGCTCAAGCAGGTGTTGACTCAGTCGAGCGAGTTGGGTTGTTGAGTCGACTCGGCACTACAACTCGCCTCCTTTCTTCTCTTGCTTCTTTCTCTCCTCTTCCCTATCCTCTCTCTCTCTCTCTCTCTCTCTCTCTCTCTCTCTCTCTCTCTCTCTCTCTCTCTCTCTCTCTCTCTCTCTCTCTCTCTCTCTCTCTCTCTCTCTTCTACTTCTTTTCTCTCTTCTTCTCGGCTAGACATGGCTTGGACTCAGATGGAGTTCGGACAGCCCAGCCCGAGTCACCCAGCGAGTTGCTGGTTTGGTCGCAACCCGACCGAGTTGGGATGACATACACCTACTCTCCCATTCTTCTTAGATTTTTTTCTCTTCTTAATTTCCCTTCTGCTTCCGTCACATCCAACAGTCGGACTCAACAGCATTCGACCTCAGACCGTACCCCGTCCAAACTCAGTTGATGCTGAGGACAACGAGTGTAAGACGACTCCTACACCAATCTTGTTGCGCTCCGGACAAAGCACACAACCCACTGCTTGGCTAGATGTACAAGTGTTGGACGTTGATTATGAGGCCGACATAACAGTCCAAATAACTCTGAGATCAGGACAGTGCAGACCGCACAACAGTAGTGGCTTTGTCGGAGAAGATGATTGAGCTCCAATGGTGATTCTTAATCCGTCGAATCTTTTTTTATTCCACTACCTCTAGATGGTTTGTATACATGTATAAGAGCTAGTGGAAGCTTGAAATCGAATTTCCGAAGGTGTTTGACTGGTGGTTTCAGAGATAGAAGCTGACTACTGTTAATGGCATATTGGAAACAGAGATCTGTTCCTTCAATTTGGAGGTGTTGGATGATCCGAATGGGTTCAAAGGAACTTGTGGGATGTAGGTTTTGGAGGTTTAGGGAGGTTTGGGTGATGGGTTCGGACAAAGAAGCAAACAGCCATTTTTTTTAGTGCAGCTACAGGGAGTGGGTTCGGATCTCATTGCTGCTCAACCCTCCCACTTTTATTAGCTTGCCCTAACCTCCCAAATCGTTGGATCGAGATTTAAATGATCAGGATTTGGTCGGTTTAAAACCGACCCTAAAACCGGTTGGTATTGCAAAACCGGCAATGGTTTCAGTTGGAACGCCCTAAGCGAATCGGACGGTCATGATCTCTCCTAAATGAAAGGCTGGGATTGGAAATGGAGGGAGCATACAGATCGCCCTCGTGGCAGCAGTGAAGAGTTTTTCGTTTTTGGAGAACCGTTGTGCTTTCAAGTCCTACTCGTGTCGGTTCTTGTGTACATGTAGGTGCACTCCAACAGGTAAGATCACCTAGGTTTTGTTTAGGATCATCATCTGGCCATGATGAACGGTTCTGATCATGGAAATGGGTGATGGTAGTGGGACACGTGTGATCAGACGTGGTCCGTCCTTTGGACTCGGTTGCTGGCAGAAGGAAAGAAAGGAGGAAAGCTCCTTCCCATATTCATTCGGAGTCCGGATCCTCTGTTACCAGGTTAGCAGAGAATTCCTAATACCCTAAAAATCATTGGTCCACATTAACACTCATTGAAAAAATAAAAAAAAACTTCGGACGCCAAACCACTAGGGTAACAGGAAAATCCTGTTGACTCGATAACAGAGGATCCCAACTCATTCGGAAATGGTCGGGTCAAATCCCAGTTGACCATATCCCTGGTCGGGTGCATTTCGAGAGTGCACATGCTCTATGCACATGCAAAATGTGTGGGGCTCACGGTGATGTTCTAATATGATCCACTCCGTCCATTCGACTTTAGAGACCCCAAGCAGGTCTTCTAACAAAAATTTTGGCAGATCTAAAGTTTAGGTGGGTCCTACAGCTCAGTTTAGGTTCTAATTGTGGACTCACATCGATCTAACGATCAGGTCATCCTGAAATCAATTGTCAACGGTTAAAAGGACCTAAGGCTTCATATAGGCAACTGGGACCACCTGTTCTATGAATTTAGAACATTAAGTGCTATTATTAGAATAAATTTCAACATTCGTTATTATCATCATTATTATTATTACTATTTTCTACAATTTTCTCTACTTCTCTATAATTTGTTTAAGTGGTTCACCCTTCTCAGTGTCATTAAAGTCTATAATAATATTATTTTCATTACTTATTTCATCTCACCTTATTACTATATTGTGCATACACCGATATTCGCTTATTTATTTATTTATCTTTATTAGTAGTAGGATTTTACGCAGAACCCACCTTTGATTAGGGTCATTAACAGTTTGAATTATGTCTTGTTAAGCCATGTATCCAAATCTCGGGCACGACTACTACTTGGACGGTTTATGGTTAAATTTATAATTAGATGGTCGAGTTAGGGGAATTGATCATTAGATCAATCAATGGAGCATTGTGATTGATTCATTGTTTATCTAAGGAGTCTTAATGTAAATGTATGGTCTACCTGATGTTGCTAATGAATGGTTTGGTGGTAGAGGTCAAGTTAAGGATTCCATCATTGAGTGGCATAGCCTAATAAATGGTGGGTCTGAGGGTTCGGGGTTTGATGTTGATCAATCAGGGTGGTTGGAATCCTAAAGATAGAGTTACCTGATAATGTAGTGGTCCATCCTTAAAGGAAGCGGATGGATGACCTAATTATGGATATGGATTGCATTCAATCGTTGGATTTAGGCTAGAATGCATGTGAACGTTTGCTCAAGCTAAGCTTATATTTATTTCTAAATTTGGTTATACGGTAACACCCGAGTACTAAAAGTATGGGGTGTTACACTAAAGTACCTATGCATAGCCCCACTTCTCATAAGTAAAACTCTGGAGATAGAAATGGAACTATTAAAATATTGCTTGTGACTTTTTCTTGGTCCACGCATAACGCGTATCTATTACTTACATAACTAATGGAGGTCATACATCGACATATATTATAATAGATTTGTCGGGAATATAGCCATTGGATTTGGAGTCATGTTACGTGATATAAACCATTTACAAGATAGGTTTCATTGTCAACGGAGGATATAACCAAACTTGCCTTGCATAATACTTACACTTTAATTTTTCAACTTTTTCAATTAAATATGAGGTTGTTTTGCGGTGTATGTTGATCGAAAATCCAAGTTTTTTTCCAACCTTTATGACTTTTGAAGCAGCAACCTACTTCGTTGTATTTCATCATATCAATAGATTAGATCACTGAATATGACCTGATGTCCATTAGCTATAATCCCGCAAATCCTATAGTAATACGTTGTGATGTACTCACCGAACCTCATTGTAAATTAGTCTCTTTGGAGGGGTGCAGGTGGCAGTCAACCTGTCCAACAAGGTCAGGCAATCCAAAATTTGGACACCCTCAAACAAGTTCGTCTAACCTTCATATAGGCCACCATGCAATATGGAGATTTTCAGTGGTTATCAATTATTTTCTATAGTGTAGACCACCTAATAATTAAATAGGCTTAATTTTTATAGTTTTTAATCATCAGTTATTACGTAGGTTAAATGGTGTGTAAACAGCACAGGGAAAGACATAGGCAATAGTGTAAAAGCAGGTTAATTGATATGAACCCAGGTGAATAAGTTTTACAAGCGGATGAATAACTTTCTACCCTTGATGACTTGTATAAAAGGTTATTCTACAGGGACTTTGAGAGAAACCGGCCTTTGGGTGGGTGGGGATGATAAAGATTGACCAGATCCTTCACGTACCTCTGGGTGTTTTAAATTCTCAAAGTGGGTCCATGACTTGGTATTTAAGCATGTAACTGTTGAGTCCAAGATGGATAGACCATGCACTACAAGACTCTCAGATTGAAAGATCCTAGCCATCAATCCTGTAACATTCTTCCAATGAATGTGTACGATTGTAATACTCCAGTTATATATTTTTGAACAGTTAATGGAAAGGTTTACGAATTTCCTATCAAGGGACAGCTATCTCTTGTGCATGTTTAGGTTCAGTCTCAATAGAAAAATGGATCACCTAACAACGCATCTTAACAGACCAAGAACTATGAGATCACCCATTTTTATTATGGGGTGAAGGAGGGATCAGTACCATTCGGATTCCATTCACTTTATCTTTATGGAAATGGAAAAATTTCTGAACCTGAAATAAAGCAAAATCCGTAGAAAATGAACCATGCCCATATGTAGTTTTATTGTTCTATTTCAGTGACACCGGTATTTCGGTTTCGGTGAAAAAGGTTTGTGATCTCTTAAATATACACGATGACTCCCGGTGACAATTGTTCGGTGTATCTGATGGATACGGAAAGGTCATACTCCTACGATTTGGATTTTCTCAATCAGATGAAAGAATAGCGACCTTAATCTAATCTTACAATAGCTCTTTTCTATCCATCCCCATGAAAACAACTAAATTGGATTTTTTTCTCGACCCATCCATCTGATTTAAATCATTGATGATTCAATTGGAAAAGAAACATGGATTTCTCTTATGATGATCGAATTCGCGTCTCTTTAATCAATGAGATATCTGCTAAACTTTTTAGTTACTCGTTGTGATTGTGCCTACTTGTTGATTTGATTGATTTAGTCTTTGGAACATATAAAGGCATGCCGGGCGGGATACTACAAAGCAAAACAAAACAATGGTCAATCATCGGGCCTACATGTCATAATTGAAAATCCAAAATAAAACCTGGCAACCAAAGTACAAGTGGTAAAAGATCCCTTCTGACCTTTTCTTTTCCCACATAGAAGAAGCACCAAGCGTTATCTATTACTTAATTATAAAGGCAAGTTGCAAGATTTTAAAATTCTCTCAAAGTGCCGTGTTAACTAACAACCTGATTATTAAAATGGGAAACCGTGTGATTTGTTAATAGACTTGCATGCTAACGTAAATTAAAAAAGGAGAAAAAAAAATAGAAAAGAATAAAAAGTGTTACATTTATAAGAAAGACTTGTTTGCAGTTTGCTAACTTGCATGCTTGCCAAGAGAAATGAGGATGGGGATATCTTGGATAATAATTCATTGAATTAAACAAAACACGGGGGTATTTTGTTTCACACATGTGCATCACATTTTATTTTATTTTTTCAAAATTAAAACTTTAGATAACTGACTAGAACTTTACAGGACGTAAAAGGACTCGTACAGCCAATCATAAGAAAAGAAACTTTACACTTGGAACACAAGCCGACGCAAAGCCCACTCCCTACCCCAACTTTCTGATAGAACCCAACCCAACCTTGTCCAGCACCATCAGGCCTAGGATGATGTGGGGGAGTTCGGATGCCTCCCGGTAGAGCCGGTTCCCCTGCTTGTCTCTGCCTTCATGGGCCAGCCCATCTATCGGGCCATTACCTTCACGCCTAATATGCACAAAATGAAAAATACCCCTGCTTCACGGCCACAATTTGGTTGATCCAGTACCTCCATTTCCACGATATCTGGGATCGGCAATTCCACGCTTCTACCACCAATTTGGAGTCAAATTCGACCACCACCTTGGAAAGTCCCTAGTCCAAGCAAAGGCTTACCCTGTGTGAACTGCACGGAGTTTTGCGATGTTATTCGAGCCAATCCTATAGCCAACTGAAAAAGCGAGAAGAAGGATGACATTTGCCCCTCGACATATACCTCCACCACCCGATAGCCCCAAGTTACTCCTGGCCGAGCCGTCAACATTTAGTTTGGCCCATCCTTGAGTTGGCCTGAGCCACTTCACCAACTCGAAGTTGATAGGAGTGGGGGGGACACCGATTCCCAACCCCCAAAGAAGAGTCCGGAATGCAGCCGACCTGTTATTTATAGCCTCATTCCATTTACAAGTCCACACAATCCACCAATTAACGCGGGCAATAATATTTGAGATGGAGATAGTCCTCCTGTCAAACTTTTTGGCATTCCTTGCTTTCCAAATCTCCTACAAAATAAGGCAAGGGATGAGCCCGTGCAACCAAGTATTCCCACAATCGAGCTAAGGGCCACCAATTGTCTGAGCCTATCCTGGACTAAGCGAGGGGCGAGAGAGGAAATGCCAAATGTGTGGCTAAAATGGGTCCAAATGGTTGTGGCAATGCTACTATAAACGAACATATGGGGAAGGGATTCAAGACTGGGCTACAGATTAGGACCTTCCCGGCAGCTCACACACTTTGACACTAGGCCTATTCCCTTTACCTAAATTCTGTCATCAACCGACACGGCCCCATTAAGCAGCCTCCACACAAACAAGGATATCTTAGGCGGAATTCCAGCATGCCACACCCACTTGGCCTAGCCTCTACAGTCACCGTTGTCTCTACCCAGATTCTAAGCCGATTTAATTGTCAATTTACCTACCGGGTTGGGGGGCCAAAAGCATGAATCTGGAGCATCAGAGGTGCAGAATCCTCCATGAAAAATTATGTCCAGCACCCCTTGAGGAAGCTAGGTTTAGACAGCCGATGGAGGGGATGGGCCATGAGGCCCTAGGAAGTCTCTAGTACGCAGGGATTGAATAGTCGGTTGTATCAACTGTGTGGATAGACTTTCTAGTGGACCTAGCCCAGACCAGTTGGCTAGCCACACGTTGCAGTCCCCTTTCCAACCAGCCTCTAAACCTTTGAGTTCAAAAGAGGGAAGAGCTTCAGGATGCCTTTCTAGAGAGGCGAAGCTTGTAAGGCCCGTATCCTAGCCCGTACTATTCTGTAGGCTTTCACGGTCCTCACGATCGAATTTTGGCAACCTGGGACACGTAGATAGCGTTTGCGCGCAACCCTGAGTCATATCCCGTATTTCAAAATCGGCTTGACCTGAGACTTATACTCGTACGGCTGCGTCGTCGCCGCGATTCTGACGCTGCGTATTACGCGCTGAGGCGATACCCAGGCTAAGAGATGTGGGCCTACGTTCAGTTTGAGAAAATGTTGTGCTTTTCCAAACTGAAAAGAATCTCTACAACATGTTCCATCAATCAATCCCATCAAACACCATATCATGTCAAGTACAACAACATCCCCAAAGTCAACTCTCTCTCTTACACACCCTTACATGTCAAGTACACCCATCACCCATCACTCACTCACTCACCCATCCCTTTCTCTCTCTCTCTCTTTACATCCCATTCTCTCTCTCTCTCTCTCTCTCTCTCTCTCTCTCTCTCTCTCTCTCTCTCTCTCTCTCTCTCTCTCTCATTTCCCCATTTTCAAGCAAGCAACCGTCCAAGGCATAAGAGCTCCATTAGCGAGCTTTGTGTGGCCCAGTTCTTACTTCCCATCTCCACCATCCAATCGTCCAATGTCCATCATCCTTCGTTAAACTCGAAGCCGAGGAGCTACGGATTTCATCAAACCAAGAAGAGATCGACTATGGGTGATTTATGGCTTCGATTTGATGAA
Source organism: Magnolia changhungtana (assembly GCA_030180095.1). Taxonomy (NCBI): domain Eukaryota; kingdom Viridiplantae; phylum Streptophyta; class Magnoliopsida; order Magnoliales; family Magnoliaceae; genus Magnolia; species Magnolia changhungtana. The sequence continues at coordinate 4,492,673 of JASAUF010000161.1, read as the reverse complement.
TTGAGGGCCCACTTGTGGTGGGACCCATCTTGATGTATGATTTGTATCCAAGAGGAGCCTATAGTGGCAGGGTCCCTCCACCATTTGATTTCTCTCTCTCTCTCTCTCTCTCTCTCTCTCTTTCATTTTTTATGATGGTGATGAGGTGTGTGGCCCACCTGGTGTGCGTGTGTATGGCCCACCATGATGTTTTATATCCACGCCATTTATCCATGTGACCCACCTTGTTAGGTTGTCCAGCGAACAGGATCGCTGTCCGTCCGTCTAGACAAGCCTGAATGAAAGCGAAAACAAAATATCGACTTGATCCAGAAATTTTGATGGGCCACACTCACGTGGACCCTACTTGTTGCTGCATGTGTGGTGCATCCACACCGTCCATCCCAACTCCCTGGCCATGGGACAGGGAATGAGACAGATTCAAATATCAGATGAACCCACACTGTCCACGTGTGGGGCACACCTTGATGTATGCCTTGTATCTACGGACTCACAATAGAAGCGTGTGGGGTCACCACCGTCCAAGGCATGGACCCCACAGATGTATGAATTGCATATCCAGACCATTCGTCTGCTGTCAGCAGCAGATAGTTGTGATTGACATTAGTAAGTATGTGGACCCGATCATGAGATATGTGTTAAATCCAACCATTTATCAGGTGGATCACACTACAGGATCAGTGGAGATTGAACGTCCACCATGAGGTACGTACATCCACCGTCCATCAGTGGCCCACGAGTACGTGGGACCCATGATATATGTGTTGTACCTTCTCCATCTAGCAGCAGACGCTGCTGGAGAGGCGAATCACAAATATCAGCTTTCCTGAGGTGAGCCACACGTGTGGACCCACCTCATGCATGTATCCTATATCTGGGCCATCCATCTATTGGACGGCTAGCAGCTTTCTGCTGCCTATTGATGTCTGCAAGTTCTATGGGTCTCACGAGATGTGGGTATTGCATCTACACCGTCTATCCCTAATGTCCAGGGTCTGGACTAGATAGTGGTCACTTTCAGTAAATATAATAATAATAATAATAATAATAATAAAGATATTATATAATATATATAAATTATATATATATTGATATAATATATTTGGTGGGCCCCACGTGGGACCCACCTTTGTAAACGGTTAGCTGGTGTTGCTGTAGTGCAGCCAGCACTTGGATTCCCCCCTCCTTTAGATATATGTCATCAGCACTGTCCATCTGGACCGTGCCATGCACGACCCACCTCTGATGCATCTTTTGCATCCAACCGTCCATTTGTTTTGTCGTCACCGTCCATTGCTTGAACGGTGGGTCACATGGATGTAAGTGTTTTATCGATTCCATCTTCTCATGGGATGTGGACCCCACCTGTATGTGTGATCCCCACACCGTCCATTGCTCAGATGTGGAACCACCTTGATGTTTGTATTGCATCCACGCCGTTTGTTGCTGGATGTGGACCCTCTGCCATAATGTAAGTGTTATATCCTCACTATCCACGTAGGACTGTGGACCCCACCGTGATGTGTTTTATCTACACCATCCATCTAACGGTGTGACCCACCATGATGCATGTGTTGAATCCAACCGTCCAACCATTTGGGATATCATTTTATGGCATGAGTAAAAGAATGGGTCAAATCTAAAGCCCAAGTAGACCCCCACCATTGAAAAATAATGGAGACAGTGACTCCACCATTCAAACTTCTAAGGGCCACAGTAGCTTGCAATTAAGCTGATATTTGTTTTCACTTCATCTATCTCTATGTTAACTTATGAATAGGTCAGATCTCAAAAATACATAAGGGTGGTCCCGATTTGATATACATAAGGCCCATTGGCGCGACCCAATTTGATATACATTAGGCCCATTGGCACGGCCCGATTTGATATACATAAGGCCCATTGGCGCAACCCGATTTGATATACATTAGGCCCATTGGCACGGCCCGATTTGATATACATAAGGCCCATTGGTGGGGCCTATTTGATATACATGAAGCCCAATGGTGCGGCTCATCATAATGTATTTTGGCCCGTGGGCGAGGCCCACCCGTTTGTATTGTTAGGCCCGTGTAATGAGGCCCACTTGATAAATGAGGCCCAGTATTGAGGCCGTGCGATGAGGCCCATATGATATATTTGAGGCCCAGGTGCAAGGCCCACCTATTGTGTATTCAAGGCCCAATGTGATGTATATTGGTCCATATGACGAGGCCAATGTGATGTAAATGAGCCCCATCGTGATTGTATGTGAGACCATGAACCCACTATATGTTTGGACCTATGTATGCCACTCCTTGGGAGCAATGTTGGTTAGATGTCCACATTGATAGGCAATGATAGTTGGATATCCACATTGTGACCTTCCCTTAGGCCTTGTTAGGCTCATTCTCATCATTCTCTTGTGGGTTAACCCAAATAAGTGGGCCCCATTCATCATAGACGGATGGCTCCATGTTATCGGATTTGATATAACCACAGCTGAGGGCCAATCATTATATTATGGTTGATCGGTTGTTCATTCACGGACCCCGCCTTGTTTATATGCCAATCGTATAGACTAATTCTAATTATCGAGGCCGATTATCGAGGCCAATTCTAATTGTCGAGACTGAGTATCGAGGCCGATTGTATAGGCCGATTCCAATGTCAAGGTCGAGTATCGAGGCCAATTCCGATTGTCAAGGCCAATTCTGATTTGTCGAGGTCGATTGTATAAGCCGATTCCAATTGTCGAAGCCAAGTATCGAGGCCGATTTCGATTGTCAAGCCGATTGTACAGGCTGATTCAAATTGTCGAGGCTGAGTATCAAGGCCGATTGTATAGGCCAATTTCGATTGTCGAGGCTGAATATCGAAGCTAATTGTATAGTCCGATTCTGATTATCGAGGCCGATTATTGAGATTGATTGTATAGGCCGATTCCAATTGTCGAGGCTGATTCCGATTGTCGAGGCCAAGTATTGAGGCCAATTCTGATTTATCGAGGCTGATTTCGATTGCCGAGGCCGAGTATTGAGGCCGATTCCGATTGTCGAGGCCAATTTCAAGTATCAATTCCTGATTGTCGAGGCCGATTTCGATTGTCAAGGCCGATTGTCGAAACCTATGTGATGTATATGCAACCCATAGTTGAGGCCCATTGTGATGTGTATTCGGCCTGTGTGATGTATATGCGGCCTGTATTTGAAGCCCATTATGATGTGTATTCAGCCTGTGTTTAAGGCCCAATGTGATGTATATGAAGCCTATGTGATGAGGCCCATTGTGATACATTTGAGGGCTAAGCAATGGAGCCCACTGTGATGTATGTTAGGCCCATGTGAAAGGCCCATTGTGATGTGTATTAAGATCTTGAGTGAGGCCCATGGTGTTGTATATCAAGCCCTTTGTGAGGCCATAGGTCCACTATATGTTTGACCCTATGTGAGCCACCCCTTGGAGGCAATGTCGATTAAATGTCCACATTGTGAGGCCAAATGTCGATGATGATTATTGAGGCTGGTTATTGATACCGATTATGAGTATCTGATAGCATAGCATCATAATACATTCCTATACGCATCATCTGCATGTTTGTTATAAGATGTGATTGACCATTGCATATGTTATAGGGCAGGTTGTCCATGGGGCTCCCTGATAAGCAAAGTTGCCCCACATGAGTGCATAGTATGTGCAAAATTGATGCATAATTAGACTGTATGACTCATGCATCTCCCATTTGTGTGACATGACCACCGTACGCCCTAGCGACATCAAAGCCATACTCCACAGGTATTCGTGGATGGCTAGATGGGACACTAAAAATCTATTTTGCATGGGGTGCTATAGATATCCCTGGGTGAAAATCTCTAAACTCTCTTGATTCTAGAGGTTACTCCAACGTCTAGACCGATGGATGCATGAGCGCATGAGGGTCATATACCGTTAGGTTGCGTCTCCCATTGTGTCGTGATTAGTTGGAAAGGGGTATGGCCTTACCTGCCCGAGAGGAGAGAAAAATGCTAGGCTGAGTCTGACCAACTCAAGGAATGGGTCTGCTATCGATGAGCCGGGCCCGATATTGGCAGGCGGATAATGAGGTCTCTTTCACTCACCTTGTTGTACACGATGGGGCGGCAATTTGGTTTGGAGTATAATAGACCCCGGTGATTTCCCCAAAGAGGAACCGTACTTATATGTGGACTTATTGAGCAGGAATTGTATACTCATTCATTCATTCATTCACTATCCACTTGGGCTGGTGGTGCGCAACTATTTATTATGTGTACCTTCACAATGGCCAGGATTTCGGTTAGGGCGCACGACTAACCTGAGATCAAGAGTTTACTACATTGAGTCTAACTATCCAAATTTAGGTATGGGACTGGTTTGGATAGAAGTCCTTATGGTGGACCCCATAGCCTACGATACTACATACTATCATCCCGACTTCACACTCCAGCTTAGCCATTTCATTCGCACCGCATATTGCATTGTATCATTAGCATCTGATATTTGGCTTACTGTCCCCATATTGCATAGCTAATCTACATTGCTTCATCAGTATATGATCTTGTTTTTATTATATTTTTGCATCGCATAGCCTGGATAAGGCTGATGGTATTTATGGGCCTATCAGGATATTTTCGCTTTACTCTGATATTGTATAATTTATGATCTTGCCAGTATTTTTGATATTGTATGATTATGGGCTTACCAGTATTTCCGCTTACTCTGATCACTCTGATATTGCTTACTAGGCACTTACCTTGTGCACACACTTTCACCACCCACTAAGCTTTTTATAAGCTTATGCATGATAGATGCGTGCAGGTGGCGTTAGTTGCAGCAGCGTTGAGCTTGAAGCGTGCCGCGGACTTCTGGAGCTTTGATTTTCGATATATGTATTTTTCTTTCAGCATTGTATTCGAATGATTATATTAGTGGATATGTGATGATGATGTTACCTTTTTTTTGTATACTTGTGGTTATACTTCTTATAAGATAAATGTATGTTGAAAAATCCTCCTTGTAAGATCCCAGGATCGGAATTTGGCGTATGCCCGTTGGGAGCCAAAAATGGGGGTACTGCAGAGGCTATCGGCATCGGATTCGGCAATTAGGAATTTTGTGAGCCATGTTTTCGAGTTTGGGGAGTGACAAAGCTGATGCCGAAACTCCTTCTGCTCCATTTGGACTATGGCATACCATGTATCTGGCTCTCATGTACGAAGCGTAAAGACTATCAGTCTTACCGTACTTAACATTCCACGCCATCCTGAGCCGAAGAGCCTTCATAACATCCTTAAGCTTACAAATGCCCAACCTGCCTTCACTCATGAGATAGGCAATCTTCTTCCTTTAATCTAGTGCAGTTTCCTCTTGCCGTCTAGCCAACCTCAGAAGAAGTTAGCGAAGCTGTTCTCCATCTTAGCCAGGACCTAGACTGGGAAGGGGGAGGCAGCCATCATATGGACTTGGATGCTACCAAGAACGTGCTTGATTAAAGTTGCTTGCCCAACCTGTGTCAAGCATCTGGCTGACCACCCATTTATTTTGGCTGCCATTCTGTCCAACACTGGTTGAAAGAGCTCTCTTCTTACCCTACCCCTCACAATTGGAACCCCCAAATAGAGGTTCCCTACCACAGCTTTCTGGATGCCTAAGGTTCTCTCAAGTGTCCTCACCCTACTAGGAGGCAGCTTGGGGGAACAATAAAACCCACTCTTCCTAGTATTAACCTTCTGGCCTGAAGACACCTGATAACCCACCATGAATCTGTTGTCTGCTCTTAGCGACGCAATGCCTCCATTGAGGAAAAGGAGGTTGTCATCAGCATATAGGAGATGCGAGATGGTATGACAGCCTCGTCTAAGCTTGAAGGGATAACTTAGACCGCGGCACACTAATTGCTTGAATCCCCTACTAAACACTTCAGCAACTAGGATAAAGAGCCCAGGCGATAGCGGATCTCCCTACCTCAACCCCCTAGAGGATTTGAATCTAGATGTTTCCCCATTAACGATCACAGAAAACTAGCAATTATGCCAGCACTTCTCCACCATGGAAACCCAAGCCACACTTAAGCCGAATCGATACAGGACCTGCTTGTGGAAAGATCACTCCACCCTATCGTAGGCCTTTTCTATATCCAATTTAAGCACAATGTTCCTGCCACGAACATTCCTATTGATTTCCCTGAAGACCTCCTGGGCCAGGGTAGCATTTTCTGAGATGGACCGACCTCGAATGAAAGCCCCTTATTCGAGGAAGATAAGTTTTGGGAGCAAAGCACTTGGCCTAACCACAATGATTTTGGAGAAGACTTTGTAGATGCAGTTACACAAACTAATGGGCCAAAAGTTGGTGAAACTCCTCGGGGCCGCCGATTTTGGGATTAGGTAAATGAGGGAAGTGGTGAACACCCTGGGCATGTTCTCACCCTCGAATAGGTGGACCACCGCTTTGAATAGGTCGAGGCCTAGAATGTCCAAGCATTCAACATAAAAGGCCCCAGAGAAGCCATCTGGACCAGGGGGCCCATCCTTATGAAGCTGGAGGACAGCCTGCTTGACCTCCTAAAAGGATGGCCTCCTCATCAACTCTTCATTATCGATATCAGATATTAGGGGTGGAATTGAGCCTAGGAGTTGGCCAACGGGGCTGGTGGGCTCCCTCGGAACAAACTCGAGAAATATTTGACCGCCTCCTCCTTGATAGTTGCCTTATCTGACATTTTCTAGCCCAAATCTAAGTAAATTTACCACAATTCTACCTTTCACGGGCGCGCCATAGCTGAAAGGTGGAAGAATCTAGTATTCGTGTCCCCTTCCTCTAACCAGTTGTTCCTGGCCTAAAAGCTTCCAAAAAATCTCTTCCATGAGTTCCATATGGGCTAGGTGGCGAATAGCTTGGAGAAGTTCAACGATGGGGATCTCTCCCTGGGATGACTGCATACGACCTTCGAGGTGATCCAAGGATTGTTCCGCTAGCCTGACATTTGTGAACACGTTCTCGAAGACCTATCTATTCCAAATCTTCATAGCCTCCTTGACCTTCTTGAGCTTAGCTAGAATGTTTATCATCGGCTGAGGTGATGCTTCCCCTTCCCAGGTGGCCTTAACTAGAGGGAGGAAAGATTCGTGAGTTGTCCACATTCTTTGGAAGCAAAATGGTTTGACTGAGGGAAGGTGAGGCCTAGGAACCGACAACAAGAGAGAAGCGTGATTCGAGCTAGCCCACGGCAAATGGGCCACCCTAAATCCAGGGAATCACGAAACCCAATTGGTGTTACAAATAGCTCTGTCTAACCTAACCCACACTAGAATGATGCCTGCTTGGTTTTTTCTCTAGGTGAATCAGTTGCTAAAGAAACTTGTGTCCATCAGCCCTTCATTGTTGATGGCTTCTGAAAATTCAGTTGAGCTGACTAAATCAAAATGTCTATTGCCTTTTCTTTCTGCACTGTCCACGACTGTGTTGAAGTCGCCACACACAAGCCATAGCTCAGTTGCTACTCTGATCATATCTGCCAGCTCTTCCCATAGAGCCCTTCACTGAATTCTTGAGCACTTAGCATAGACAATAGGGAGCAGGAAAAACTTATTGGAGTTTTGCACACTCACTTTAAAGGTTAGCATTTGATCAAACATTGCTATAGTTAAAACAGAAATATGGTCATCGAAAAAGACCTAGATTATAACACATGTCTCCCCATTGGAAATAGAGGAGTGAAAGCCTAGTTTTAGACCAACCCCCACTTTTCTATCCTCCTGATCATCAGCTCAAGAATGGCTATGAGGGATTGTGACCTCTGATCAATCTCTTGGTTGTCCTGATTGTGGGACTGTTTCCTACCCCTCGGGCATTCCAAACAATGACCTTATCCATTTTGCCCGGCATGCGCTGCATTTGACCTTCTAGCATTCAATGCATGCCACAAGCTAAGGCTAACTAGATGATCTCCTCTGATCCCAGCTGCATCTAATTTTCCACATGTAAAGTTCTACTCAGCTGCCTTTAATTGTTGGAAAACATTTCCAAATACATTCATGTTCCATTCTTTTAGATGGCCTTTCACTTTTCTGATTTTGAGCATGAGGTTGATCATAGGCTGGTCCGACAAATATTCTTCCCAAGCCTCTTTAATCACTTGGATGCAGCCTTGGTGCACAAGCCGCATTCGCTAAAAATGAAAAGGCTTCACAGTAGAGGTAAGGGCCCTAGGGAAATTCAGCAAGAGAGGCGCGTGATTGGAGCTCGCGCACGGTAGATGCTTCACTTGGAAATGAGGGAATAGATTTACCCAGTCCTCGTTGCATAAAACTCTATTGAGCCTTGCCTAAACACGAGCGTTGTCGGCTTGATTATTGCACCAGGTAAAGATGTTGCCAGAGAAACCCACATCCAGCACGCCAACATTTTTCATCACCTCTACGAAGTCTAAGGAGCTACCCTAGTCTTGGTTCCTGCTACCCCGTCTCTCTGAGATGGACAACACTGCGTTAAAGTCCTTACCAACTGCCCATGGACTTGGCGAGCTTCTTGCCACCAAAGCTAGATTTCCTAAAGCACTCTCCTTTGCAATCTAGAGCACTTAGCATACACAATAGACAAATGGAACATTAGAGGGGATTTTTGAACTTAAACTTTAAAGGAAATCATTTGATTAGATTATTGAACAACAGAGATAGCTAAGTTGTTACTATGGAAAAACTTGATTTTATCACCATTAGCCGCATTGGAGAAAGAAGAGTGAAAGCCTAACTTTAAACCCACTTCCACCCTTCTTTCCTCCCTGGTCATTGGTTCTAAGATAGCAAGACACCAGGGATTTTGATTACGGATAATTTTGCGGGCCATCCTTAGGGTAGATGGATTGGCTACACTAGGGGCATTCTAAATTAGAGCATTATCCATCAGTAACATTTCCGGAGTTTACAACCCTTCTCTTCAGCCTTCTTAGCCTCCCATTCCATTCTTCTGGATTCACCCCGATTATAGTTTTAACAGGTTTTCTTCCCCCAACTCTCTTTTTTCCTATCTTTGGAGATCTCTATGGCTGAGGTAGCTCATTGGATTCATTTAGACTAACAATTTGTTGGTGGTTTTGAACTGATTGGGAATTTGAATCTAGGTCTATGATTTGGATGCATGTCACTGTCTTGCTCCTGTTGAATCTGCACTCTCTCTTGAGGATCTAATTATAGAGGAGCTTCCTCACTGCTACTACTAGTTTCACTTCCTGTGAGGTGTTCCACACAGTGCAAGGGAGAGCCACCTCCATTCCTTTGCTTGGCAAGGCAATGAGATAGATCCACTGTGAGTTCTAGAGATGTATCTTCTGTTCTGAAGTCTTTCAAACCGTTTAGGCTTTGCAACATGACTCCTCTATCTTCACTATAGAGGTGGTTTGGAAGAGTCCCTTGGTTTCTCACATTGTACTCTATCCCTCTCTTCTTAAGCTGAAGTGGGGAGTTACCTTTTGATCTTAAACGAAATTGTGGCAGCCTTCCTACTAACTCTTTCTTCGATTGCTGCACAGGGTTTACTAACTGAACATCACTTTGTTGGGCCGTATGTAGTTGAGATCGTCTAGGGATGATTTTTTGCACTTCTTGACTGCCCCTTGCTGAAGGATATGCGACTAGTTGGGCTGTTGTTGGGTTGCTTTCTAACACCTCATGATTCTGCTCTTCCTCAGTCTCTTGCCTGTTTAGGTTGTATTTCTCTGCCGGGGAGGAGGCTATCTTACTAGCATTAGATAATGAGTTGTTGGTATTTCTTCTACTAGAGCTGTCAACTTCCAGTCTCTGAAGAACCTCATTGAGACCCTCACGTTGACTATTGATTGGGGACAACCTGTTTCTGAGCAGGGGAAGTCTTTGGGCACATTAAATCTCATGTTGGGGGTCCTGACAGCATGTTGGGTTCATTTCTGCATTTCGTCGAACACCTATTGAGCACGTTGGACTTGCCCTTCTCTATTCCTCGTCCGATACTATCTCAAGAGGATTTTTTTCTGTAGATGTTTAACATGGGATACAACCACTTGAGGTTACCACTGCTAGTGTCACAAAAATCTTCCTCTCACCATTAGATTCCCAATCGTAAACCTGTTGGACCGGTTCCAGCTTAGCTGAGATTTGATATGCTTTGTCAACGACTATGAGCTTGATCGATTTGCTAATGTCGACTCCCAGATACCTATTAACTTTTACCCTGGCAAACATTTGAAAAATCCCATACTTAGAGCAGGTATCAATCTGTATTACATTCCCAAAAGCATTACCCAGGTCTACTATAACCGGGTCCATCCATACATGGGCCAAGATGTCATACAATCAAATCCAGTTTCCTTCCCCTAACAGGTTGAAATTTAGAGACCAGGGGACCAACTCTTCTAGGCCAATTGTTTAAATCAGGGAAGAATCGGCTAGGAAGTTCAACAATTCTTATTTTATTTTGAAGATGATAAGGAAATGGATGCATGACAACCGAGCTATGTCGATAGAGGAAGCTGCGAATCTAGAATTCCTGAGTCTATCGATTAGTCGCATAATTAAAACTGATTTGGTTAATGCCATCCTGATCAAACCCAAATCTGATTCTTGCAGTTTTCTTTCCATGGACATGAGATCTTCTATCGTAACGGCAACCTCCTTGAGTTTCCCTGGTACCAGAACAACTAACTTCTCCCATCTTCTGCGATTTGGCTGAAGGGGTATTGGTATTTTCTTTGCCTCAATCATAGTCTGGACGGCGGAATCCGAAGATTTTGCTTTGGGGGCCCAGGATCTAGGGTTTGCTTCTTTAACTGACACTACCCTACTGTCGATTTTGTGGCCATCTAGGACTCATTTGGCTGCCCTGGCATCATCTTCATACCAGAAATGCACGAATGCAAATCCTCTGGATTGATTAGATCCTGGAAACCTGGGAATGTACACATCTGCTACCCCACCATATCTCTTAAAAATCTTGAATATATCTACTTGTGAACAGTCGAAAGGGAGGTTTCCAATGAACAATGTGAATCCGCCTCCCTGCTCAAACGATCTGCCATTTTTTGGCGACTTCCATGATTCCAACCCCGCCTGCAATCTGTATTGCTCTCTGCTTGCAGCTCTGGAAGCTCGGCGATCCCTGGAAGGGGCTCTATCCCTTAGACGTCCCCTCATGCCTCCATCACCTTGGCCCCACCTATGTTCCAACGACAGAAACTTCACACAATCGGAGGTCTCCAAGTGTAGAACTTCATGTAATAGACAGTCATTAGAAATCCATGTCCTAACAAGGGTAAGGCAACGATTGGCGCATATGGAGCTGTTAAGGAAATTTTATGGAAATAGAAGGCTCGCAACAATTGGCTTGAGGAAGGGGATCGTAACACAAAATTCTTCCAAATGTTAGCCACGGATAGATCCAGAAGGGCCAGTATCAGGGAGATCTAGCTGGAATCATGAGAGATGACTGCAGACCTAAATTTAATAAAGGAGGAAGCTGTAATTTCTTCTCCAAATTATTCCAGTCGGAAAGGCTGCCTCAGACGGATAACCTAGTGGACGTTATCCCTCAACTCATCTCGGCAATAGATAACAGGCAGTTAATGGGAATCTCGACGATAGATGAAGTCAAGAACGCACTGTTGGCCCTCCCAAAGGATGGAGCTCCAGGGCCAGATGGGTTTTCTAGAACTTTTTTTGTTAGTAGCTGACGGATTATTGGTTTCAACATCTACAGAGCAGTAGCTCATCTATTCCAAGGAGGATCTCTGCATAGAACATTCTCTACTTCCCTTATATTCTTGATTTGAAAATGACAACCCCAAAAAAATTCTCCAATTTTCAGCCAATTAGCCTTTGTAATTGCATGTACAAGATCTTCGCAAAAGTTTTTGTGGAAAGGTTGGCCATGGTACTCCCGAAGCTGGTATCTTTGGAGCAAGGGGCCTTTATTAGAGGTTGTTCGATTGTCGAAAGCATAGCTCTAAGCCAAGAGTTATTTAGAGAAGTCAATCGAAAGGTTCAAGGCAGGAACATTGTTCTTAAGTTGGACATGGAAAAGGCATACGACAGATTGGAGTGAGATTTCCTCAAACAGGTGTTATCACGCTTCAGTTTTTGCCAACCTTGGATAAACATGGTAGAGAAATGTTGGAACAACAATTTGTTTACGGTCCTGATAAACGAGGATGGCGCGGATTTTTTCAAAGCATCTAGAAGGCTTATGCCAAGGGGATCCTTTATCTCCTAACCTCTTCATTCTAGTTGCAAAAGTGTTGAGTAGAGGATTCTTGGCTCTGGTGACCAGTGGTAGATGTCAACCCTTTAAGCTCAAGCAAGGTTGCAAGCAAGTCTCCCACCTTCTTTATACCGATGACACGGTTCTCTTCCTTAACGGTGGATGTGCTTCACTTAAAGCTGCTACAAATTTCCTCTCCGCATACCAATCTTCAATAGGTCAAAGAATTAATCACAGGAAAAGATGTTTCCATTACTCCTCCAAGCTCCCAACTGGTAGGGTGTGAGACATAAAGAGGATTCTCGGGATTCCTAGCTCAGCGGCAACGTTCATCTATCTAGGGTTCCTTGGATTAAAGGCAGGGTCAGGTGTATTATTTATCAACCCTTGGTGGACAAGATTAAGGTTAAAATTCAAGGCTGGAAGGCAAGACATTTATCTTAGGCTAGCAGGAGTACTCTTATCAACCACGTGCTCTGCGGTATCCCAGTTCACGCAATGGCTACAACCATTATCCTAGCACAGATATTGGCTAGAATGGAATCAAGTTTCGCTAACTTCTTTTGGGGTTACCATGAGGGCAACAAGAAACTCCATTGGCTGAAATGGAGCAAAATCTTTCTACCAAAACAGGAAGGAGGCCTCGGCATTAGAAAATTGAAAGACGTCATGAAAGCGTTTAGGCTAAAGATGGCATGGACTGCGAAGTTCGGACTCAGTAGTAGCATTTGGACAGAATTCGTCTCCTCCAAGCATAAATCTTCTCAGTCTATTTCAACTGGTAGCACCCCTCCAGCCAACCCATCGCCCCTTTAGAAATGCCTATCCAAGCTATCTGCATTCCTGGATAGTAACTTGCAATGACATGTGGGCCCAAGATCGATCAACTTCTGGCATTGTAACTGGACAAGTTTAGGTCCTCTGGCTGATATGACAACCCATCTGATCCCAGCAGAGCTCCTTCAGCTGAATGTTCATGATGTGCTTAGCTCGAAGGGTCTCAATCTGCATTCTCCTGCGGTTGCCGTGCTCTTAGAAGAAGTGGTAGAGCATATCAACAAGGGTGGTTTCTACATCTCTGCTGAGCCAGACTAGCGCTTCTGGCCTCATGATCGCTCAGGTCTTTTCTCTGTCAAATTTGGTTGGGAAGTTTGCAGATTGGGAGGGCAGAAAAAACCGTAGGCCAAGTGGATATGGGATGCGAGGCTCCTTCTCAAGATTTTAATTTTCCTCTGGAGGCTAATATAGGGGGAGATCCCTATTAAAGACAGGATTAAGAAGAAAGGGATCAACCTTCCTTCAAGATGTGTTTGCTGTGAAGAAGAGCAGGATTTCTCTCCCCAATCAAAATCGGTGAGCCACCTTTTCATCTGCAGGGCACTGGCAGTTAAGGTCTGAAAGGTTTTTAGCAAGATGTTCAACCTTCAAATCCATTCCAGTAGCTTGGTTGGTGATAGACTCGCAGCTTGGTGGCAGTCCTATCTTCCAGGTGGCAACTCGTCCAAGCTTCGACGCATTACCCCGTGCTTGATTGTCTGGGAGATCTGAAGAGCCAGAAATGCAGCAAGGTTCGATGGCATCAGACCGAATGTTGGCATTGTTGTTGGCTGCATCAAGTGGCTGTTGGCAAAAAATAGTAGCAGCCTTCCCAGCCCCAACCCAAATTAAATTCTCCAGTGCCTAATCTATCGAACACAGGGATTCCAAATTTATCTCCTCTCGCTAAGACTTTCCAGATCGTCAAATGGGCCAGGCCAAGTTTGGGATGGGTAAAGGTGAATGTGGATGGCACAACTTCCATCAACCCAAGGCTGTCTGGGGGAGGCGGAATTTGTAGAAACTCCTTCGATAACTTTCTTTTTGCATTCTCTTCAGGATATGGGGAAGGAACAAACAATAGGGCTAAGCTCTGATCGTTACACAATGCAATGGTCTTCAGTATTTCTTTTAGATATGATCAAGTAAAGATAGAATCAGATTCACAATTTGTGGTGGATGCCTTTAGGGATAAGTCTAATCCAGCATGGAAGTGGAGGTATTGGCTGACTAGGATCTAGGGCCTTAAGAGGAGGGGTATCTTTTCCATATCCCTCATCCTAAGAGAAGGGATCGGACCGGCCGACAGGCTGGCAAGAGATGGTGAGGCTAGTCAAGGCAACGTTTTATTCTGGCACGTGAGAGACTTACCAATCTGTATTAGTTTGTATCTGTTAGATAAGGTAGGTTTGGGAGCAATTAGAGAGTCTAGAGTTGGCCTCTAGTTGCTAGTTGGGTGAGGGGCTTGTATATGGATATGATAGGTGGCCCAGGTGGGTTTTAGATGTCCAGGGGCCGTCCGAATTTTGTCATGGTTTCTTTTGAATATATATATATATATATATATATATATATATATATATTGAAAAAAAAAAAAAGAAAAGCTGCGAATGCATCAATTTGCACTTGCAGCCAAATGTGTTAACATTTATCTTAATGTGCCATGTACACACGTGTAGATGTGCTACCTTCAATCTATATGTGGCCCACGTGTGTCAATTTACCAATGCTGATATGAGCCACACATCTGCTAGAGCCTGTTTGGCTTTCTAATTTCCTACGAAAATGCAAATTGTAAATGAGCCATTATTATTATTTTCGTGTGCTTGGTTTCAATAGGAATTAGGAGTGGTAAATCGAATGTCAAAATAAACTTATATTTTTACTTTATAAACTACCATTTTTGTAATAATTTATAAGTGAAACAAACGGCATAATGAAATCATCTTGCAGTAAAATGAAAATGATGTCATTACAAGTTACGCTAATAAATAATCATTATCCATTAACATTCATTTACCGTTGTAATGGGAAAGCCAAACAGACCATGGATGTTCCTTCATGTCCAAGGTGTTTGACAAATAATATGTAGCGTAGGGCTATCTAAGGATAGACTATCCCGGATGGTCTCCCATTGAACAAAAGCTTTGCTGCATTCATACTGGCCCAAAGACTACCAAGTACTAATTTGCCAGATGGATGGATGGCGTAGCAGGCAAGTCTACCACATCTGGTCCGTTCATCAGGTAGGTTCACTTTTACAATGCCCTAGAACCAAAATCAGGCCGGTCCAATCAGCGGACTGGCCAAAACTGTATGTAAACATCGACCGTGAGATGAGTCCCTGACCATGGGGTCCACCTTGATGTATCTGTTGCATATCCACTCCATCCATCAGTTTTCCCAGCTAATTTTAGAGATGATACCAATAATGAAGCAGATCCAAATCTCAACTGGAACACACCACACAAAACAGTGGTCATTGAATGGTAACCATTAACAAAAAAAAAATTTTAAAATCCTAGGGCCCACTGTAATGTTTACTTGCCGTCCAACCCGTACATGCACGAAGGCAAAAAACAAAAATCAATTGCCCAGACGTTTAAACACCCACATCAAGGTGGGCCCACGGCGTCGACTCGCCTACTAAGTTGTTACCCTGGACTCACCTAATCGGCGCCCACTTCAATGGCCCAGACGTTTAAACTTACAAACAGTGGAGGTGGGCTTTAATTTATTATATAAGTGCTACGTTTCTTCTACAAGTGAACAACAAAGGTATGGATGCTAGCTTGTCCATTGCCTTGCTTCCCATGCCTTCCTGGATTTCCATTCTTCTGGTAACACTAGGAGTGGCATGGTTCTTTGCCTATCTCCTCCGTTCAATGAGAGGGAAAGAGAAGCGGCTCACCAGTGCAAAAAGCATGGCCAGGTTACCTCCTGGACCAGCTAGGCTTCCCATCATAGGGAACCTCCACATGTTGGGCCCACTCCCTCATCACGACCTCCATCGGTTAGCCATGAAGTATGGCCCCATCATGTACATGCAACTGGGCCAAGTTCCAACCGTGATCGCCTCGTCCCCTCAGGCAGCTCAGCTATTCCTCAAGAGCCACGATCTCATGTTTTCCAGTAGGCCAATCACTGAGGTCGGGAATTACATTTCTTACGACGGCCGGGGCTTGTCGGATGCACCATATGGTAAATACTGGCGAAATGTACGTAAATTATGTACGCTAAGGTTGCTTAGTAACATCATGATAGACTCTTTCAAACCCATGAGGAGAGAAGAGCTGGGACTCGTTGTGCAGTCACTCGAGGATAGTGCCCGGGCCCACACCGTGGTAGACCTCACCATGAAGGTGTCGTCTCTCAGCACGAGCATAACATGTAGGACAGTGCTCGGAAATAAGTATACCGATGAGAGTTTTGATAAGAGGGGGTTCAAAGGAGTCATAGATGAAATGTCGGCTATATTAGGATCTTTCAACATAGCCGATTACATTCCCTACGTTGGTGCATTAGACCTCCAAGGTTTTCGTCGTCGTACAGTGGCAATCTGCAAAATTTTCGATGACTTTTTTGAGAAGATCATTGACGAACATGTGGCGGATGGTGGCGAGTGGCGTGAGAGGGACTTCATTGACTCCATGCTCTCTTTCATGGACTCTGAAGAGAATGAGTTTCAATTCGATCGAACCAATATCAAGGCATTGATCTTGATAAGAAAAATAGATAACTTTATTTATTTTTATGTTCGTGGGAATAGTGACGGATGGGAAGAATCATTGATCTGCATGAACCTTCACATGTGGCCTATCCATGGACGGTTTTGATCTCTGACTGCCAGGCAGCTCTTATCGGGGCTTGGGCTAAGCGTTGAGGGTTGAGGCTCCCAGACCTGGGTTTTGGGGCCCAGTAAGTCATTGGTGAGGTGATTACTGGAAACGGATTGGCTACTCCCCCTGCCACCAGCCAATGACGGCTGTTCGGTGCTTTTTTTTTTTTTTTTTTTTTTTTTTTTTACACACGCACACACACCCCCACACAGGCACACACTCACTCCCTACATGTTTGGGAATTTCACCCCCTATGGACTCTCGAACCTTGGAACGGGAGTTGAAACTCCCAGAGTCTACCACCCGTCCAAGAGTAAGGATCCAGGCTGTTCGGTGCTCTGGCACCACCATGATGTATGTGTTTCATCCATGCTGTCCATCTATTTTTCTAGATCATTTTATAGCATCGGACCAAAAATGAGGTATATCTCAATCAAATATATATATATATATATATATATATATATATATATATATATATATATATATATATATATATAGAGAGAGAGAGAGAGAGAGAGAGAGAGAATCATGCTCCCCTGCGTACCTACGCAGGTGCGTACCTTTGCACATGTACCATGGGTATCTAATCTGAACGGTCCATGTGATGTGGAATCCCATGAAACCTCACAAGACAAAATTTCACCCCGATCTAAAATTCTGGTGGGCCATAGCAAAGAGAAACGCAAATCAAGGGGGGAAACTGTTTTCATTTTTCGTGGCCCATCAAATTTTTATATCAAAGTAAAACTTGGGCCTAGGAGGTTTAACGAGGTGCTTATTCACATGAACGGTTCAGATTTTGGATCCTCATAACGTATGATGGGTTCTCAAAAAAGTTCTTACGTAGTAGGTACGAACTTGCCAGTGATATATATTTCCGTATATATATATATATATATATATATATATATATATATATATATATATATATATATATATATATATGGGAAAAGGTACTATGCGCTGGAGCGTAAAGCGGTCGTCCGTGAGGTCAAGCTGGGGTGGACCCCACCGTGATTCCGTTCGAAGATCCATACCGTCCACCAGATGAACCGTCCCATTTTGAGCTGGACGGCCGAAAATCGTCCATTCACTGTGATCAGGTGGGCCATACCATCTGAAAACATAAGTATACAAGCAAAAACATGTAAAAGCACTTGGTGGGCCCCACCTGAATGTGGATACCACCTGAAAAGTGGTTTAAAATTACTTTCAAGTGGGACACACATGATGGACGGTTTTGATCATGAAGAAACCTCTCGAAAGGCCTCCACAACTGGTTTTGAATGTTTCAATGGTGCACGGCCCCTCTCCACTTCTGTACGTGGTGTGGCCTACAAAAGTCACATATTGAGGTGATTTTCAGCCGTGTGGGCCCTACCTGGGATGATACATCTGACTGAGGGAGTAGATGTTCGAACGGCATCACGGTGGGGCCCACCCTATCTTGACCTCATGGAGACCGCTTTACGCTCGAGCGCATAGTACCTTTTCCATCCATCCATATATATATATATATATATATATATATATATATATATATATATATATATATATATGGACCACGTTACAAGAAAAAGTGTTGAATGAACATCGACCATTAAAAGATTTTTGGGGGCCATAAAAGTTTTGGATTAAGCTGATCTTTGTTATTTTTTCCTTCATCTGTGTATGCAGATCTAATCAACAGATTTGATGTCAAATAAACAGTAATGTGGGCCTTAGGAGGATTTCAATGATGGATATCCAATCAGTATTGTTTTCACGTGGTGTGGTCCACCTGAGATTTATATCCATCTCGGTTTTGGTATCAAGCCCTAAAATGATCTGTAAAAATGGATGAACGGTATGGATAAAAGACAATTCATAGTGGACCCGCATAGCACCGACCACCAGCCACCGGGCTAGTGGCAGGGGGAGTAGCCAATCCGTTTCCGAGCGGATGGGTCAACCTGAGCTAGGCCGTAGCGGATTGCGTAAAAACGCACTACGCTTAGCATACGCAGTAAACTCTGCGAGCTCCACCATGATTTATGTATTTTATCCTCTCCGTCCATCCATTTTACCAGATAATTTTAGAACTTGATCCGGAAAATGAAGCATATACAATGTTCAAATGGAACACACCACAGGAAACAGTTGAATTCAATGTCTACCGTTGAAAAATTCTTGGGCTTATGAAGCTTTGGATCAAGTTTATATTTGTTTTTTCCTTTCATCCATATTTGTATGATCTTATGAACTGGTTAGATGACAAATAAACATCACTGTGGGACCTAGAAAAGTTTCAACGGTGGAAATCATTATCCCCACTGTTTCCTGTGGTATGATTCACTTGATCTTTGGATGTTCTTCAGTTTTAGACTCAAATCCTTAAATTAGATAGAATAATGGATGGACGGCGTGGATAAACCACATACATTTAAGGTAGGCCGAAATGAGTTTACTCAGTACCATAAGAGCATACTGAGTAACTCAGTATCCAATCCGATTTCGAGCTAGGCCGCTTATGTTTTCCTGATCTGCCTGTCCTCAGTAATTAATTCTGCCGACCTCTGTCCTCGTATTAATGATTGACTCCAGTCATTAGTAGGTTTGCTTTTGCTTGATTCCGTCTTAAGTATTATTAAAGTAGATAGATTGGCAGATATGTGTGGACTTCGGCCTGTGGATTTATCTCCTTTTCAATCATCCAGACTCTACGTGGTATCTCGCCTTGATGGATACCAACAAAAGAGCTTTGAATAAAGCTCTATACGTTGGTGCGAGATCTAATCCATCGGGTTGGTCCGATCTTCTACATGTTTTTCCAAAAAGAACTTTATTGCACATGCATGCAAGCTTAGCAAAGCTCTATAAAACCAAAAGTCGAATATTTTAGACATTTTATTATTTTAAAAAATGACGATGGCTGTCCATAATAAACTTAAATAACCAAATTATCAACGGGTTGAAACTATCCAACGTTGGTATCCACCGTAAAATTGAGATCCATCATATAAACTGTTTGGATCACGGGAAGATAAACCAGATTCAAATCTAGTCCCCAGGTATCATGTTACAATGCGTTAAGATGTATTCTAGTAAACCTCTATGCAGTAAGCACCATTTGAAGAGGCTCATAACATTGGAAACATCGGCCATCCATTGCAGGGTTCAATGGATGATGTTGCCCATCCACGCATCACCTTACCATGTGCACGGTGGAGAGTTTGGCTCCATTATAATCTATAATTTCAGTATTGCATTATAACATTGATTGTGGTGGGCCCCCTCGAGCTCGTAATCACATCTATCATTAGACATAGAGTGATCAAGCGTTTTCAGCCATTAACAATATCATAAAAGCTTGGATTGTCTTTTGAAATTATTTGTCTGTAGATGAAGATATCCTTCAAGTACATAGACCAAACTTGCAATCATTTCTTGCAGGACTTGCTTGCGGCTGCGATGGACTCGTCAGCAGCAGTGATGGAATGGACCCTCGCGGAGCTCCTCAAGCATCCGCAGGTGCTGAAAAAGGCTCAAGAAGAGTTAGAAACTGTCGTTGGCATGGATCGGATGGTGGAGGAAACGGACCTAGCAAACTTGAAATACTTGGACATGGTTATCAAGGAAAGCTTACGGCTTCACCCAGTGCTCCCATTGCTCATCCCTCATCAATCCACCGAGGATTGCACGGTAGATGGCTACCATATTCCCGAGGGATCACAACTCATCATAAACACATGGGCGATTGGGAGGGACCCAAATGCGTGGACCGATCCTGAAGAATTCAACCCTGAAAGGTTCAAAAGTACAGGAATAGATGTGAGGGGTCATGACTTCCAACTTCTACCATTTGGGTCCGGACGTAGAGGTTGCCCAGGAATGCAGTTGGGCCTCACAGTAGTCAGATTCGTACTGGCCCAGTTGGTGCATTGCTTCAATTGGGAGCTTCCGACCGGCATACAGCCTGCTGACCTTGTTGGCTATATTAGCCAGAGTTTACTTGGCTTTTCAAAGCCTTGGGTTTGAGCTCACTGGACTCGTGGAGGAGAAGAAGAAACTTTGTATTTCCTACTGTATGTTGCTTACAAGCTTGCTGACTTTGTTCATTCCAAACGGATTACATGACCTCCCTTATATAGACTTTTCCCACTAATGTGAAAAGACACAAATGCCCATAACAATTGCACTATAGGGGTATAGAATTAACTGCTATTACAAATATTAAAAATTCTTCCTCTGAAATTTCAACAGTTGCATGGAGAAGAGCACCGAGCACCGTTGCTGGAAGCTTCCTCCGACGCCTGGAGAATCTGAACAGCCGCATGGGGAAAACGTCCTGGACGCTGCTGGAAGCTTCCTCCATTATTTATGGTCCTTGAGAATCCAACGAGTTTGGTTTGGACTTCCAACAGACCTGGACATGACCGAGAAGTTTGGCCTTGTGGTCCCAATGGCCAACCATGTATTAGCCATTCCGACATATCGGCTTCGCCGTGCTAGTTAGTGGGAAGTAAACGTTGGCGCTATGAATGTGATTTTGCTTAGGTTGTGTGTGCATGTATATGAAAGGATAAACGGATGTGTTTATCTAAGTAGATTTATTATAATAATTAGATTGCAGGGCTTACCATGATGTGGGTATCCAAGGCAGGGTTGAACGTGATGAGGTTGATACCTGTCTTCCTTAAGGATAACTACTTCGAATCTATGGAGCTTCTCTGAACTTCTCATATTGACTTCTCAAATCCACGAGGAAAATAATAAGAACAATATAAATAAATTATAGAAAATTTTTAAATTAATTAACAATTGAAACAAACAACCTCACAACCCTTTAAATAGGGATAGTAAGGAGAAGTTTTGGAATTAAACTACAACTAAAACTCCTAGAAATCATGACTTACTATAAATAATAAACTTACTAGTTATAGACAATGGTGATTCTACTAGTGTGCATGATTATTGGTCAAAAATAGTATGTTTCCTAAGCACTTTTCATGTTGCGTGCAACTCTTAAAGTCCAATAGATGAAGAGTTATATACTCAAACTAAAACTTACTATAAATAGTAAAAATGAAATTAAAACTGGAATTCGACCGTCGATCTGATAGTATTTCACAAATTCAACATGCGCATGATCAGGTTGGGCAGCTAAAATAGCTCATCCTACCCCAAAAAACATATATGACACGACAAATAACTCATTTTGATTTGCAAGATACGTCCGTTTTAAGGTTTGGATGGTCCAGATTACTTCCACTTCCAATTGGCCTTTTCTGATCCATCTTGGCTATGAAACTGTCTACAACATGCTCTACATCAATATTACATCCACCCCATGAATTAGGCCCACTTTTGTGATGTTTGGGCTAGAGCCTAAAAATTAGGTGGACGCAAAACTAAGATGGGCCAAAACCCAGGGAACAATGGACATGGAGGCCCACCATAGAAACCTTTCGAATGGTATGTGGCGCCCACATGGATCCTCTTTTGCATGACACGAGCATATCTAGTGTGTGAGTGTGTGCGGCCCAAAAATTAGACTCGAGATAGGTGGTTTTTAGTTTGACCAATTGGGCACGTCCCTCCACGTACCAGATAACTTCCAACCTTCCCTGTGCGTGCGTCATCCCACCCCTTTAATAGGTTTGCCCAACAATGAGGATAACCTTGTACAAAAATTCAAACACATCCATTCATTTGGTGGACCAAACTTTTATTTTGTTATTTAACAACTCGCCGTGCTCTCTGGTCTTTCGTCCATTGAACATATGGCTTGCTTATACATTTCTTCTAGACTTATTTATTTGCATGCCGACAAGGAGAGGTTAGTGTTGACCAATTTAGAGAATCTTTTAGGCATGTTCATCCATAAGATACCATTATGCGCATTGGCCTAAGTAGGGCATATTTGATTTTCTAAACCTTCAATGAATACATTGCAAAGGGGTAATAATTATTTCATTTGGTAATTACGGTTTTGTTATCTATGGTGGATTTGACCCTCACTTTTTTTAGCTCTAAGACTGAGAACACTGCCAAATATATGTGGCGCCCACCATGATGTTTGTGGCTTATCCACACCGTCCATCCATTATGCCAGCTAAATTTAGGGCTTGACCAAAAAATGAGATTGATACAAAGCTCAAGTGAACCACACCACAGGATTTAAGGAATTGAATATCTACCGTTAAAAACTTATCGGTGCCATTGTTTCCTTTGGTATGGGTGACTTGAGTATTGGATCAGACTCATTTTTTGACTCATGCCTCAAAATGTTACGCTAAAATGGATGGACGGTTATATATATATATATATATATATATATATATATATATATATATATATATATATATATATATATATATATATATATATATCAGGGTAGGGCCTACAAATTTAAACTAATCCTTTTTACCAGATTTTCGAAACAAAAATACAAGCGCAATTTCACACCGGCTGGTGGAGTAATAATTACTAATTCATAAGCCATTTACATGGGATTTTGAAAATCAAACAGATCCAGAGGCCTCACAAGTACAAATCTGGTGCCGAAGATGAAAGTTCTCTGCTCGATGCAAACAAGGAACTCGACATTCATACAAACCATTTCTCTCCATTCAAGATATCTTCCTTCTGCAATATTTTGTATAATAGGAAATTTTTAATTTCAGAAAATCCTTCCCGCTTACACTTTCTTTTTTGGTCACCTAAATTTAGCATTTGATCCCCTCTCATCATTTCTTTATATTCAACACCTTTTAAAAGGTTTACACCAAATTCTCACATTCTATGTTTTTCTGGACCCGTCATTGAAGAAGCTAATTTGAGTGAGTACGTGATGGACTCCCGACATACACACCCACGCACGCCATAGTGGCATTTCACCACCTATATATGGGCTTCAAACCAAAGACCTCGTGTTGAAACTCCTTGGAGTTTAGGGTTTTTTTTTTTTTTTTTTTTTTTAACAGACCCCACGCACTCACGTTAGTGGAATTTCACCACCTATGGGTACTTGAACCCTTGACCGGGAGTTGAAACTCCTCGGAGTTTACCACTGAGGTAAGGACTTGAACCGGTTGGACTTTACTATTACATCTCACTATCAACCTTGGCCTCTACTACCATGCCCGGTTTCTCATCCACTTGGCCCCAATACCTAGCACATGCATTTGGGTCATCCGTCCACAGCTCGCTTATCCCATATATCTTCTACTTCAAATACCATTTTTTTTTTTTTTTTTTAAATTCTTCTTATTGTGATATTTGGGGAGGATATATGTCCAACAACATTGCATAGTGGGGTACATTACATTTTAATAATCTCAGATGATTATTCCCGTTGCACTTGGGTTTACTTCATAAACAATAAATCTATAACATATTCATCATTAAAATATTTTTGTACCATGATTCAAACTCAATTTCAAAAGTCAGGGTTGTCAAGTCTGTATCGTCAATTGAGCCGATAGCCTATAAAAATATGTAACATTTTTTAAAAAGAAAATAGGATGGTTCATCAACTGACCTGTATTGAAACCCCAAAACAAAATGGGGTTCCTAAAACCAAACATAAGAATCTTCTTGAGGTGGCCCACGCCTTGTGTTTCTAGGAAAACCTACCATTATCATTTTAGGGCGCATGTGTTTTAACCGCCACCTATTTCATTGACCATATTCCCACAGCTGCATTCTCAATGATCAATCCCTATAAGAAATGCTCTTTAAACATCCTACATCTTGCCATCACCTTTTGACTTTCGATATGTTTGTGTTATCCCCACACAATTTGCATGTCCATACAAATTCTCTCTTCATGCTTCTAAATGTGTTTTCGACCTTGATAGGAAATATATACATATATTCACACGTCGAGATGTTACTTTCGTGAAAACTTCCTTCTTGTTGATGCAGAAATCTGGTTAATCCTCTTTTCATCCATGTACCTGCACAAGGAATGGACAAGGAAGACCCTGGCTAGAGCAGGGGACCCTCCGATGCCTAAGTCAAGAAAGGAACCTAGGTCTAGTTGAGTGTTGAGAGTTTAGGGCTAAACATTATGCATACCTTTCACCATTGGGGGATTTTTAATTTATAGATGGGGAGAGGCAGTGACGTAGAGGGTGCCTCTTCCTATTTGGGCAGGAACGGATTATAGTAAGATTCGGACTCCTTAGCGGGAGGATATTTCCGAATCGTTCGGCTAGAATCTCGGGTAGAGTTGTTTTGGAGTTGGTTTCCTTGATCTTCGGTTAAGATCGCGAATCGACCAGATAAAGGTCAGGTCAGATTCTATGGAGAGCGGGTTTAGCTGACCTGAAGTAGTCTGACCTACATACATAGAAAATTTGCACCATAAACCATTGTAACCAAAAAGTTTTTTTTCTTTTCATTGATATGATTAAGGAGTACTAAAATGAGTACATGCCAAAAAGAGGAAAGATTAAAGTCAATCCTTAGGGAATGTCCTCAGCTCTGGGCCCGACAGAAGCAACCTTAGCCACAATTTCAGTAGGAGTGGGGTTCTCGACGGCGTCCGCGACCAGGGCCTCCAGATCGATGCTCGAATGCTTTAGCCTGATCAGCTCCTCACACCGAGCATAGCCCATGTTGAAGTAATCTTCGAGCTCCTCGTTCTGCTCCTCAGAAGCCTTAAAATCTTCCACCATGATCGACCTGATGCCGGGGATAGAGGCCTCAACCTCGACCAATCAGGTTGAAGTCTCCATTGTCTTGGAGACCGCCTCCTTAAGAGCAGCCTCCAACCTCACTTCTTAGCCTCAAAGGCAGCCTCTGACCTCAATTTCTCAGGCTTCAGGTCCTCAAGAGCAGACTGCCTTGAAGCGCTCTCCAGGAGGGCCTCATCCAATTGAGTCCTCTAGACCCTCCGATCCTCCCCCAACACCTCCAGGGCTCCTTGTAGAGCCTCCGACTGGGCCATGACGGCGTCCCTAGCACTCACCACGACCTTGAGTTTGGAGGTCAGCCTCCAACATCTCGTAACCAAAGCCAACCTCCTTAAAAACCAACCGAGCTGACAAGAGAGTGGGGGCCACCTGAAAAAGGAAAATAAAGTCAAAGCTATAAGAATTATGCGAATAAAATTCAGAGGACCGCCCAGGGATATTCATTCAGTAAAGAGATGGCCACTTCACGCAGCGCATCAATCGGGTGTAGGGCGGACAAAGCAAGGATCTCTTGCTCATATGCATGGCGAAATGTCCACCTGGTAAGCTTTGCCAAAGGGCCCGACTCCGACGTCAAGCCGCTGCCCTCCA
The DNA here is from genome assembly GCA_030180095.1 of Magnolia changhungtana. NCBI lineage: Eukaryota > Viridiplantae > Streptophyta > Magnoliopsida > Magnoliales > Magnoliaceae > Magnolia > Magnolia changhungtana. The sequence goes on along the minus strand of JASAUF010000161.1, from coordinate 4,466,518 downwards.
CCTCATGGGTGGGAACCCTACCATCAGGAGCAGTGCCAGCTTCTTCTTCCGCCTCAGGAACATCGGGATGCGCCCCCTCAAACCCGCGAGTGGGGGACCCCCCTCATGGACATGCTCTAACTCGAGAGCAATGGCCACAGCACAACAACAGTAGCCTCGGCAACAACAGCAGCGGTGGCGGGCAGCTCATCCAGAGCAGTCTCAAGCTACTCAATAGGGATTGGGATCCCAGGAGGGTGCGTCGCAATCCTAACTATCACTTTACCCCGGTGAGTTGTCCCCTCCTTCATATTATTTCTAAGCCGCGCCACATCGGTTGTGGAGGGCAACTCCATCCTCTTCGTGGGGCACGGATTAACAGACATATACAGAGACAAAAACGTTCGTAAATAAAAGACCCAAAACTTGGCAAACAACATACCTAGTGGCTCGGGAGTGACCTGGGAGATCCCGGCCTAGAACAAGGACTGAGGAGTGATCAACACCTTCCGACTCCGTAAGGCAAGCTTCACTAGCTATGCACGGGCGATGCGGTGAAGCTGGGAAGAGGAGAGCTCGGGCTAAACACGAGAAGAGCCCACTACACATAAAAAGGAAAAAGATTAACAACAAATCCGAATTGCACTCAGCCTAGTTGCAACTCGACAATTCCCAACCTAGAATCGTGAACTCAATTGAGACACCAATCATTGGATCCACCCACTCCCCGGACATGAAAAATCGCTTGTCTTTCCACCCTTTGTTAGATGAAGGGTTGCCAATGATGAGAGCCTGACCTTGATTGGCCCAGGCAGAGAAGTAATACCACCCTAAGTTCACGTGGTTAACATTCACTTTATACAAATACAAAAATTCAACTATAGACAACTCAGGAAAGCTGAGCCACTGCCAAAGGACGCAAGTCATAATCAATGCCCTCCAGGCATTCGGAATTAATTGACCAGCAACCAACCTCACGAACACCAAAAACCTCTAAACCGTAAGATGCAAGGGGTAAATGAAGACCGAACTGCAGAGCTATGACATAGACGGCCAGCTCGCCCACGTGAGGCTGGCCGGTACCTCCCCCAATTTGAGGGCTCGGAGTACCATCGACTTATGGATCTGGTAATCCCCCCTCACCCAAACAAGGTCGACCTCCATCATAGTAGAACCGAAGGTACTGACCTCTCTAGCTTCAGCGACAGGACCCCCTAGCCCTGGCTGAACTCCCTCCTCACTCAATCCCTGGAAACCCAGCTCTGTCTCCCAAGTCCAAAGAGGAAGGGATGAGTCTGTTCGCTCAAGTCTCCTCGAGGGTATGGTATGAGTCATTGTGGAAGACACCCGACACCGACCTAATTCTAGACCAGTCTGACATCCTGGCAGAACAAAGAAAAGGAAAAGCAAGCTGGAAAAAAAATAGGCCGAAAAAGGGAAAAACGTCGGATATAGGGAAATAAAAAGGATTTCCGGCTTACCGGAAATCGCTTAGTCAGGTGGAGAGCAAAAAGAAATGAGAGAAGTGAGGGGCTCTAGGCATCCTCCCTCCCTTATATACACATCCAACCCAACGCATTAATGACCCACAATCAATACCAGAACACGGGGAGCTACAATGTTGTACGCAAACATCCTCCCTATAGGACACGTGGCGAGTAATGACCTCAAGCACTGATCTATAGACAGCACTCAACCATGAGTCCAAAGATCAAATGACACTGTCATCCAAAGATACGTTGTCATCATTAAACTTTGCCTTGAGCCCCGCATTCACCACTTCCCTATCATTCGTAATGGTGAACGAGTGTTCGGCCTTCCTTAACCACCCGACCTGCACGATGGCGGAGCTTGGTTCAATCTCAAGTTCGACTCCAACTACAGTCTAACCTAGCCAAATTCAATTTACGTATCAAGTCCGCTACACGAACTGCAAAGTAGGGGGTTTACTGTTATGGGAAAAATGGCCTGACCTAATATCCACAAGCTAGGTCAGCAATTCAAACAACAATAGGTGAGATCCAGTGATCCGACCCCCATCTCCTCGACCAAGTGTGGAGAAAGGCCGAGCTCGACCTCTAAGCACAAGGTCGGGATAGTTATTAACCAATCGCGATCTAAAGGAAGAGAGGTAACTCGTCTCATGTCAGCAAGACTCATACTTAGACGAACGGAACCCAACCTCGGTTGTGCACCAAGTCAGACTACTTCAAGCCAGCTAAACCCACTCTCCATAGAATCCGACCTGACCACTATCTAGTCAGTTTGTGATCTTAGCTGAAGATCCAGGAAACCAACTCCAAAACGGTTTTACCCGAGATTCTAGCCGAAGGATCTAGAAATATCTTCTCGCCAAGTTAGGAGTCTGAATCCTACTATAATTTGTTCCTGCCAAAATAGGGAGATGCGCCCTTTTATGCCACCGCCTCTCCCCATCTATAAATAAGAAAGCTCCTAATGGTGAAAGGTACGCACAATCTTTAGCCCTAAACTCTCAATACTCAACTAGACCCAGGTTCCTTTCCTGACTTAGGCATCGGAGGGTCCCCTACTCTAGTCAGGGTCTTCCTTATCAGCTCCTTGTGCAGGTGCAAGGGTGAAAAGAGGGTTAACTAGGTTTTTGCATCAACACTTCTTATTTAAGGACACACCTTTAAATTCAAATATTTTTCCTGTCATTCTCATCCATATTCTTAATAACCAAACTAATTCTCATCATTGTTCAATTGGTCCCTATCATTCCAATTATACCATTAAAAGGCCCTCTCACCTGCATTACTATGATTTTCTATAACACCTTGGTTCCCGAAACTCGAGTACACTACTCGTTTTTCAAAAACCGAGTGTTAACCTTTAAAGATCCCCAAATTTCATGTACATATTTATTTATTTATTTATCAGAGTTAGTGAATTAGCGGAATAGGAACAAAACAAGTATAAGAGGGAGTCCAAATATATATAACCAAGATTTCAAGTGGTTACCCAAAAACTTATACAAACTAATGTCTTAACATTTTACAAAACATGACAATACAAATTTAATATAAATGAAGTTGGGAATAGAGAATCGCAAGATCATCTGGCTCCTCCTATTCCATATGAATGCCAACATGCGCGGCATCTGCGTCTCCTGCACACTGAGTACGGTTTGATAGCGTCAATGGCTATCCCAGTGAGGTATAACCCACAAGATTTATCATGACATCAAGATAATTATGCTTAGTTATCAAGAATAGTGTAAGATAAATGTTTCACAATGATTATCATATTAATTAGATAAGGTTTATCAGATACGCATTCATTAAATAAATTCCACAGATATAATATTGTTTAAATGCATAGATGTATGCACATGCTCACAGACCTGGGGATGCACATCCATCTAGCAAAAAGTCACCTAAGAAGAACTAGTCACCCGAAAAAGTACTCAAAGGTACGCCCTAATGAGAACTAGCCACCCAGAAAAGACCATGCAACAATGACACCCAAGGTGGACTAGTCTCCCGGAAAAGTACTCAAAGGTACGTCCTAATGAGGACTAGGCACCCGAAAAAGTCCACACAATATGGACACCCATAGCAATACGAATGCACGAAATAATGATTTAGGATCACCCGGTAAAATACTCTATGGTACAACCCATAGTGATCCAAGAAAATCCCATGTCTTACATCAACCGCCCATTAAAGTCCGTATGTCATGAAAATTTATGATTAGCCCAATCATTATCATTTCAATTTCAAACAATCATTATATGAAAGCTCAAAGGTCATAAAATTAGATTGGTTGAACAATCCTAGCGACTGGTACTAGTACTTTAGCCAATTTAGTTTGAATTATATGTATAACATGTATGCAATTTCTAAGTAATCTTATAGTGCATGTGTATCATTCACTAGTCTGCCAGAATATTTTTTTTTTCTCAAATGACAACTGTTGGTTCCACAAGAAAAAAGATGGGTACAAGTTTTCATGCAATTACCCTCAAATAGCTAGAAGTAACTTTAGTGAAGAACATAGAAAGTGTTTTAAATGAAGGCAAATTACGTATATGCTTGATAAGCATGCATTAAAATATTGTGAATACGTGGAAATAACTCCAATTTAGAATCAAACAATAAGAAATCAAATAAACCAAGCAATTAGATGACACAAGGTTTTACATGAAAAAACCCTCACGAAAATAAAATCAAGGCACAAAGCAACAACGAATCCACTATGATAAAAACAATGTTATAAGAGATATAAGAACTTACCGATCCAAACCCTAGCTTTGATCTCCCTTTGCTTATAAAAGCCCTAGGCACGTTTCAATTACCCTAATCCCGGATTACAAACCCTTAAATAAGATTAAAACTAAATTAGGAAATAAAATCCACAATTCCGTAAAACTGTGTAAGTCGGTTGATGGGAGCTTTGATATGATCAAGTGTCATCGACGACCTATCGATGGAATTGAAGTCATCTTCGATCAGATCGATTTGGACCCAGAAACTGTCTAGGGCACAAAGGTAAAAAAATGGATTTTCTTGATGGGATCAAGTGGCTTGTCAATGGGATCGACAATTACTCAATGAGATCGTGTAGTCTGTTGATGCCATCGGTAGACCCCGGTTATAGACAAATTAAAAACATTTGATAACAATCCCCACCATGTCTCCAATTATCACGAACAATAGCTCCAAGCTCTAACTTTAATTACCTTCATCATACCTTTATCATCATAATTCTACTCGCCGCTCGATGCTCGACTACTCGCCAGATCATGGATGGAGAAAAGCCGGCCGAAAATGGGTGAGGTGCTTGCGTTATTTAGTGCTTTCTGGATCAGAGAGTGGTCAACCAAATTCCAGAGAGAGGGGAGAGGAGAAAAGGGGGGTGGCTGGTTAGACACTCCACCCCAAGTTAATAAGCTGATTGAGTTAATTTGAATAGATATATGGTTAACTAAACCCCAATCTTAAACCCTAACCCTAGAAGCGTAAACCCTAGGAACACTAATCATAAACCCTAAACTTAGCTCATTCAATCTAGTAAACCTAGTAAACACAATCAGCCTAATCCTAAACCATAGTAATCAAAAACCCTAGAGCCTTCAGTCAGCTCACCTAGTCAACTCGACAAGTTAACTCACCTGGTCAGCCTACCCACTCCAACAACCTAGTCAACTCACCTAGTTAAGCCCAAAAGCAAACCTAAACCCAAGCCCAAAGGCAAGCATAAAAGCAAGCCTAATCAGAGAAATATGCACAACCTCAAAATAACAACCTTCACAACAGAGCATCCATACTCTTGGAGGAGGCTGCCTCGTTGGTTAGAGCTTGGACTAACGCTGACCAACTTACCGTCGGCCACGTGACAACTCTACATCTTTGGGTTTCTGTCCCTTAAGCATATGGAATCTCCCTTTTTTTTTTACCTTAAGTGTACGATTGAGGTGTATTTACTAAGATGTCCACCTCCTTATCCAAAATTATCATTTTACTACCTTATCTAACCCATGAGATGATGCCATACGGCAATCTCCAATCGTAATTATTCAATCACCTTTTGCCCACAAGATTACCAACAATTACCAGAAAACTGGGTTTGGAGGATATAAATAGCCCCCTCCCCTTCTCATTTCAAGCATCTAACCTCATCTTTTAGGGCTTTAGCCATCTAACCATCCCTCCACTAAGGAGAGTGAGAGTGAGAGTGAGAGAGCGCCCAACTCTGGTCTATCCCAGCCTAGCCAAAGTCAAAGCCTCCTGAGCCACCTCAGTTTAAATCTGAGCCACTCGATCTAACTTTATGACACTACCATTAATTCAATCGTTCAAGCTTTAATCAGTTTCATCGAACCAGATCATTAGCATTGTGCAACATTCATTTCCTTCTCAACCCCCTTGCTCCTCATATATATCAGCATTAAACTACATTCCATCATTTTCTCGCATCTAACTAGTTCACTTATGCTCTGAGGCTTGTCGATATAATTGGAGTAGGTCCACTAGAAACCATAACCAGTTGACTGTTGTTTTATCATAAGCATCAATACAACATCAAGCATCATATACACCCTACTTTTCACCTACACTCGATAGTTTCAAACATATGATCTATGACTTGCCGATATAATTAGATCTTGACATTAGAAATTCAGATCGATCAATCATCACTGCTATTGCATCGCATTATATCTTTTACATGCGAGAACTAATCATATTCCTCAGAAATTAGTCAGATCTTGTGAGTAAAGAGTGTACATCTGTATGGATAGAGATGATGCCTAACATTTTCCCTCTTTATAATCGCGATCTCTTACTCAAAATCTCTATAACACAAACTCACGAGTCATCTTAGGTTTAGGGATATTCGAATTCTCAATCCTAAGCTTTTCTATAGGGTCTAACCGATTGTAGGATTGTAATAATTGATTAGTGGCGACTTCGGTAAAATATAACACCCTTTTATCTCCAAACGAAAGCCCTCAAGTGAGGCAATCAATGGAAAAGAGAGTTGATCTCCTAACCCCTCGGAAAATCTACCCTCCATTTACAGCCGAGTGGGGTCCGAAATCTGGACGGGCACTCGACAGTAATAAGGGGGCTCGAAAAGGTTAAGATTTTTGGATGACTAGATATTTATATACTCAATCAAATCCGTCGAACCGAGTCGGGTTCGAGTCCAAAACCAAGTCAAGCTGGGTCTAGTTCAGTCTCAACTCGAATTATTTCGAACACCAAAAAATGGACTCGACTCAGCTTAAATCCAGTTTTGATCCGAGTTGAGTCAAGCTTTAACCGAGTGAGTCTAGCAAATTACTCGAGCTGACTCGGTTGTGCACTCGGTTGGTGTACAACTCTATTAATTGGCCAACCGACAGCTCTGCATCAGATGGCGAGGATCATCCAGATCTGTGGCTTTTTGAACTGTGGTCTGTTAATTCTCGGTCATGTCAAGAATCCGGCATGATCGAGCTTACCGTTGGACAACGTAGATCACTGTACACGTTGCCACATGTTTGATGGAGATGGTGGCAATACACATGCATCCACAAACACTTCTTTCTTCTTCTTCTTCTTCTTCTTCTTCTTCTTCTTTTTTCAATCTTTTGAAGTTTTCTTTACAAGTTGTGTAATTATAGTACTTGGTAGAGAAATACCAATAGTTTCACATGCAGAATTGACTAATTGATTACCTCGACCATCCTAGAGGAGCCGTTTTGAACAAGGTATTATTTAATAATCACATTGACAGGATGATCCTGTCCATTAAATTACTGAGCGGAATGCGTACTGTTGAAATTTCTTCTTATTGATGGTCCACATTTAATTAGTGATCATAATCATCTTTGGTGGCGAGATGTGGATCAGATTTTTGGTCTAACCACACAAAATTCAAAGAGGTTAGTTTTAAGGTTTTCTCGCTCGACAGAGTTTATGTCTCGGTAATGACACCAAAGGCTATTTTATTCACTTACCACTCAAAGCATATGACATCTATACATGTACACATGTATTTATTTATTTTCTTTTAAATATATATATCGTAGAAAAGCTTTGGTACTTCGACATATAATTCAAAAGCTCCACTCACTGTCTAGCTGGATTGGATCAACTCAAACAATTGACTCAACATTTTATCAAATTTAAAGTATTCTAATGGCACTACAACAAAAACGAGATTAGCCAATGATTTATGTGGCTAATTTATCGGCGCTAATTAAAATGGGCGTCGATTAAGGATCGGGTATAAATACCCTACCTAAAGCCCTAACCCTATTTTTTCTCCCCTCTCTCTCTCTCTCTCTCTCTCTCTCTCTCTCTCTCCTCTCCCTTTAGATGCAAATGCGCTTGACCATCGCCATCTCCACCTCGACCATCCCTCTCTATTTCCCCTTTTCCCTCTCTCAATCGACCATCTCTCTTTGTTTCCCCTTTCTCAATCCACATCTACTCGTCTAGGGTTTCTCTCTCTCTCTCTCTCTCTCTCTCTCTCTTAGGGGTTTTTAATCTCTATCTCTCTTTTAATGTGTCTAAGGATGAGATACGAGGATCTCTGCAATCCATTGTATGATATGGACATCAAGGAAGCCTTAGCCACTTGCATCTCAAGCATTCAATGGATCTCTCCATAAAGCACGAATATCTCCCCAAAGATCTACAGGTCGTCTCTCTGTATATATCTGTCATCCATCTGTTAGATCAAATTTTTTTTTTCAGATTTTGTTTATGACTGTAGGTTATAAAACGAGGTGCAAATTTTAGTTATGTTATGCTTTGGCACCTTACATGCTCGATTAAATGCCAAACGACCCAAACCTGCTGTATTGTCAAGAACTCTGCTGTAATCGTGCAATTGATCTGGGTTTCTTGTTTCCTGAGGAAAAGATTTTAGCACTGAAATTTGCTCCTATGTGATCCATTCACTGAAGATGGGGTTAAATGATCCGTTTGCTAAATCTCGGTGTCCACTTCCCATTTCAACTTTCTTAAAGAGATTTGTTGGTTTTCTTACCTGAATGTGTATGGCAGGTTGGTGGATAGTAACATTCTTATGCTGATATAATTGAATCTTGTTTGGCTTCCATTCATCAAGTAAGCTTATGATTGTTACAAAATTGTAAATAACCTTGTTTGGATGCACACTTGAATTGAATGGCGAATGTTCAGTACAACCAAGACACAATGACAAAAGCTAATGGAACTTCGAACCGATAGGGATCTTGCTGGCCGAAACTGGTCTGCTTCAATGATCTGCTCATTTGGTGAAGCCTCTCCTTCACCTATGGTGAAACCGAACTGCAGATTGAACTAATGAGAGTGAAAGGTGGCAAATGACAGGTTGAACTAGACGGTCTGTATTAAGGTAGTTCAGACATCTGTTCATTAGCATTTCAAAAGTACATCTGTTGATATATATGATAAAGATCAGGCCATTAATGACACTACCTTTCCCTTCTGAACTTCTGGTCATCACCAATCTTCTGTTAGGGTTTAATTTTGTTTCATGAAAGAACTGTATTTATAAGATAGATTTATATATCTATATCATGTTCTCTTATGCTAGATCATGTTGTCTTGGTCAACCATGCCATGCTATAAATAACCAACCCAACATCATATGATCTACAGTCATGCCATCAGTAGCGTTAAATTTGAAGCACTTGTGGTGCAGTCGAATTATTCATGGGCGTGCCACTGAACATCATATACACATTATGCATTCGCATGCTTTCAAATCACTTATATGATGTGACAAGTGCCATTAGCTTCTGAGTGTGGATGTTAAATAGGCATTAAAGGAATTAGATGTTGTCCAAACATCTGAAATAACATCTATGCAGTCATTTGATGAATGATGTGGAAAACTGGAACTCTATCATCTAGCAGCTGCTACATATAGCCATGAACTTGCTCTATATTGAATCATTGATCAGAGGTTAGGATTGTTCAAACAGCCTGATTTTCAGATTGTGATTCAGCGACAGTGGATTCCACAGTCTAGTTGGTCTAATTTTAGTTAGTTTATGCCTGACTTTCATGCAACCTCCAAGAACCCAATGTGTAATAGAAAAAAAAAAATAGCAAATCCAAAAAGACCCACATCAGAAATCTGCATGAAAAGAGGCTAAACAGCAAATCTAAAAAGACCCACATGAGAAATCTGCATGAAAAGAGGCTAAAATAGAATTTATTTATTTATTTATTTATTATTTTTTAAATGTCAAGACCATCTAAACAGCAAACACAAAGAGACCCACATCAGAAATCTCCACGATTTCTAAATCTTAGGATACAGTTACATATATTGGCATCCGATTCGCAAGATGCCTTTTATACTTGAGTGTTTGTTACTTAAAAACATTTGATTTTTTTTCCCCTTAAAAGTCTTGACTAATGATAGTTCGTTTGGTTTTAAAAAATATGGCCCACCGAATAGAAGTGGCGTTGTACCAAGATCATGTCTCCCATTCTTTTATAATCTTCCCTGTTTATTGATTTATTTATTTTTTTGAAACGCATGAATTGTTTATTGGTCGGCATAAAAATCGTGGCATTATCATGTAAATCCGCTCCATTTTATTTTAATTTCATGATGCTGTCAGATAATGGTTTTCGTGGGAGACTTTCTTGTTGAGCACTATTCAACAGGTGAGGAAACATCTCTTAAATCTATGTTTGTTTTCTATATTCCATCGCATGCACCACGTGGTGGAATTTTAAGACATTGTTGTGTTTCTTTCAGGTTTTTGTGCTGATGGTTGTGCTACCATCGCTGATTCTGGAACTTCCTTACTCACAGGCCCAACGGTATGTGTTGTACCTTTTATTAACTAGTTAAATGAACATCTCAGGGTGTGTTTGGGTTCTCAAGGTAGACAAAATGCAGTAGCATCAGGACATGGTTTGAATTCAGAAGAAGCACATCCCAGTCTTATCTTGACCATGTTTTCAGGCATAAAAAAAGGAAAATAATAAATAATAAATAAATAAATAAAGGAAAAAAGTGGGAGAATGTTATTAAGTTGGATTTAGTTGGCTTGGGAAGCTCCACCAACCATGATTTGGTGGTACACCCAAACACTGCCTGAGAGCATGTTTGGATTAGAAGTGTATTTGATGAAGGGGGTCTTGCATTTGGAATCGAGAAAACATGGGCCTTGTTGATGATCCCATGATTGCAGAGGTCAAAGCCGACATGGTGATCCATGATAGTAGGAGAAATACCAAATTCGGCCAAACCATTCTTGTAAAATCATCTCATGGAATCCGAAAATAAATGACTTAAGAAGGCTATGTTTGGTTGCAATTCATGATAGTTAGTGCAACCAAACACATCCTAAACCAAACATCCTATGTAATGTTATTGGGTAAAACCAAAGTATTTGTGATTTGTTGGGTTCTCCTTTGACTAATTTATTCAGTGTTTGACTTCTTGAAGTTTAGGGGGCAGTCTCCAATTGTAGAAATAAATGTTGCCAATAAAAACTTAATGATGGATGGAGAATTTCAAATTGTTGGGCCCGAACAAGAGCTTTGTGTTCTGCCTCTCTCATAGTGCTTGGACATTTTCTTTGCCTGAATGTAGATTTCATTCATATTATAGGCACACACAGTTAGGCTTGAGAGTGATGTCAAGCAGGCATGTCGGTTATATTTACTCTGGAGCCTTTCTATTCAGTGCATTTGACATGAGATCCTCATTTCTGCAATCCAATGATCTTCTAATCTTACATGCACTCCATGTCAACAATGATAAGGCAAAAATGTTATTGAAACCTGACAAGAGCTTTTTAAGAAGATCAGCAATATTGTATGTTCTTTAAAAAATAAGCAGACCTGCTACTCTGTCATTGCAGGAAGAGTTCCAATTGGCCCTGTGTCGTCTAATGTTGCATTCTAGTATTGGGATTTCCCATGTTGCTCTATTTGTTGAAACCCCATCTTTTCTCCCTTGTCACTCCTACATGAAATAATAAAATGTTATGCTTTAGTTTATTTATATAATAACATGTGAATTGTGAAAGAATCCTCAAAAAAAAAAAAAAAAATTCTCACTTTTATTTATTTCCAAATAATTTTTAAGTTTTTCATATCATATATCACACTTGATGGTGATTGGTGACCTCCTTCTGCATCTTGCAGGTGTACATGTCAGATTTAACAATACTAATTACTTGGACATGCGAAAGGCGCAGTGATATGATCAAGGTATTCAGGCATCACAATGCTTATTGGGCTCCCATTTCATTTTACTTAGGGCTATTGTGAAAATATGGCATTCCTCCTTGATGGCTGGCAAGCTGATAAGTGTTCTTTGATGTTGAACAAGGGGTTTGAGATAATAGAGTTGATAGTTGATGTGCAGTACTGCTTACAGGTGCGCTCTCATTTACAATTGTGTATAAAAGAACATTGTTGAGTCATTGATATATTTTATAGCTACTAAAAATCTATAGGCCTTCTGTATAGTGCCATTTTGTTTAAATTCTACATCTTGATTGTCTTAGCTCAAACACCTTATTAAACTCTCATGGCCATGAAGAAGTTTGATGGAAATCCAGATCATGTGTAATAAAATGGCAACTTGTGTTGTTTCTTGGGATGTTCTTATGGAATCTCTAAGAGTCAAGGACCCTTTCTGCCTAGAGCTGTCAATTTCAAACTTCCAATATAGCCTTGTTAGGAAAATGGTGGATGGTAATAGGTCCTTTCATGTTTGTACGTGGAGGATAGTTGCATGTCTTTATCTCTGAATCATTTAAGTCATCAACCATTCTCTTTTTCTCATTCTACCATGAATTGCTGATTGAGTTTGCATGTCTTTATCTCCATAGCTCTCATCCTTGGAGATGGACTCTATAACTTCATCAAAGTACTATCTTTCACCATCAGAAGCTTCCATGGTAGAATGAAATGGAAGGACCCTCAGAACAGGTAAAAAACCATGACAAGGGTTCGAACTGTTTCACATTCAAAATTATTTATATGCAAGAATAATTGTGAATATTTCAAAGTCTTGGTTGAGTTTGTGACTTGTAACTTTAGTTCTGATTAATAAGATATAAATTGGCTATCACTCTCAGCTGTTCAAGCAGTTTTGGTTGGGTTTGTGACTTTAGTTCTGATTAATGAACTCCAGTCATTACAGTTTTCACAGGAGTGATTATTGATAACAAAAGAATCATATAATTTTCTTTGAAGTAGATCTTTCTTGGCCTAGTCTTTTTATCATGTATTTGAAACAAAGTGAAAGAGTAGGCACAACTAACCAAGTGGGACATATTTGGCAATTTCCAGGAAAGCCAAAATTGGTGTTTTAGGCTGGTAACTGCAAAAAGGAAACTGCTTAATATCAACCTACTCAGAAAGGAAGACAATGATCACAAATGAGTGTCTCTTCTGTGTGGAGGAGGAATCAATTAAGCATCTATTCACCCATTGTGGATTCTGCAGGAGTTTGGAAGAGGGTCCTTAATCTACTTGGAATTTGGAAGAGGATTCCTTCTCAACAAAATCGAAGCTTTTTTCATTGCCCAAGTCCAATGTGGAATTTGGAAGAACAATTCAATGTTCAACTTTGAGTCTTCGAATCATTCTTATTCTTTTAGGTGTCACCAATTTGTTTTCTTCAGCTATCAGCTACACAAGTGGAAATGCTATCAGCATGGATAGGTTGCCTGAAGAAATGAATGATATATGAAGATAAGGGATGACAAGGTAGGTTTTAATATAATCTTATCTTTGCTTGCTTGATAGCATATTAGCCTTCTCTATGAAATGTGAATTTTTCTTCTAGGAAATGGAAACTGCTGTGGTCAATGGAAATGGCCCAGAGACGGGTCATATAATTGTGACAACTATTGGGGGTAGAAATGGCCAACCAGAGCAGGTAATCACTACATGAATTCTAAAATAATCAGTGCTTGTTGTTCACTAAACTTGTTGCTCACCTCACCTTATCCCTTGCTTTCAGGATTATTTGGTATTAGTTATCAATTAACATTAATATTTTTTAGCCAACTCATCAAAATTTAAGATGTGTATTTCAGAAACAGCAGATGATGAGAGTATTAGCGTGTTGGAAGTACCTAGCTGGTGCATGAAGGCAATATGACGTTAGAAGATTTCCTCACCCCAACTGAGATGAAAGATAGACTCACAAACCTTGCTAGAGTCAAGGATCTGGTTGCTATTATGCAGAGAGAGAATATTACGAAGAATGTAGGTAATGCATCCAGACAAATGTCAATTGTAGCAAGTACCTTATCAGCAACAGAGAAGAGTGGTCGTCTTAATCATTTTCTTCAGTTAGATGGGCATAGGTTTCTCAACCAATGGCTCCAAGTGCAGTGGTGGCACAAGTGACAGTTCTGTTGAAGAATCAATCAGTGTAGTGCTAGGAGCACTTGAGAAGCTGCCTCTAGATGAGAGCTTAACTACTTCAGGAATTGTGGAAACTGTAAAGCATCTCCTTGGCAATAGGAGCTTGAAAGTCCAGGAGAGGACAAGAACTTTGTTTGATAGATGGATTTTTTATTTATTTATTTATTTATATTGAAGACCATTTTCAATTAATTGTAATAAATATTTTTTTTATTGTCTAGTAATAAAATTTTTATTTCATATTCAGTTTTATTTGTATTGCATCAATTTTATGTTTCAAATATTAAAAAAATACAGGTTTCGATTGAATTATATATAATAAAAAAATTTATTGGTAGGCTAGGCCCTCTCAAATCCATTACAAAGGCTTTTAGCAGCGCTTGTGTAGAAATCTGACGGCACTTTTTCATGAGAAAAAGTGTTGTAAACCATGTCTACCGGCGCTCGGATTAACTTTTTTATCGGCGCTTATTCGCGTCGTAAAAACTATTATTAGCGGCGCTCAGACAAGCGCCACTAAAGTTACGTAGCGCCGCTATTACTTTTAGCGACATACCCATTCATCAGCGCTTGACTAGCGCCGCTAATATATTCATCGGCGCTATTTGGGTTCTTTGTAGTGTGGGATTTGATTTTTAAGAAAAGCTAAAGTATTATGACGTTGAAAAGAAAAGTAAACTGTTATCAATGTTGCACCCGTAGCAATGAGTTATTCTTCAGCACAAGTCGGTGCTTAAAATTTCATACCATTTCTCTAACAGCTGATTAGAGAGTGACTCAATTGAGTCACACCGAGTCAAATTGAGTTTACTGAGTTTCAAAGTTTATTTGATGAGTCTTGTCAAGCTCCAATGGAGTCAGGCTCTCCCATGAGTTTCAGTGGGAGTCTAAATCAACTATGCCTTGGTATATTGTGATGGATGATAGGCTAACTACCCCCTAAATTTTAACTAGAGGTGGGCAATGGTTCGAATCGGATCGGATTAGCTATAACCCGATCAGATCCAAAATGTCACTAGTTAGATCCGAATTTGATCCGATCCGAGACCGGATCCAGGCCACTAGATCCGGATAGATTCGATGCCTGTTTGCCCTTACCCGAACCGAGTCTGACTTGGTCTAAAAAACCGAGTAGGATCGGATTGGATACGATTCAAACAGTATAAATTCAATCAAATTGTTTCATATGGTGTGGTCTAAGTTAACATTTAATATACCTCTTTTTTATGCTCAATGCTTAAAATAATATTTCAAAATGGATAAATGGCTTAGATGAAATATATACATCAAGGTGAGCCCCACATGGCTCTGAGAGAATTTTCAGTCTACATGTACACGATTTTATTTTACTTTTAAAGTTACTTCCAGTGCACCAAACTAGTTACTTGCTTTTCACGCAATCACGTCTTGAATTCAAATGATGTATTTACATTAGCCAGTTATGTGGATCTGATCATGGGGTAGGTGTTATATCCAAACCGTTCATCCATTTGGCAAGCTCTTCTTAAGGTTTGAGACGAAAAATAAGACAGATCTAATTATCAAGTGGACCACACTAATGGTTTAACAGTGAAAATTATTCTTTGCTGCTATTTGTGGGGTGGTTAAGATGATCTTTGGATATTATTCATTTTTGGAATAATGCTCTATAATGATCTAAAACAATATATGAACAGTGTAGATATAATAAATACATCACTGTGGGGCCCATATAACTTTGATCTCCTTTGAACCGTATGTATAACTCGGAGCTCGAGGAGCGCCTGGAGTGCCAGTACTGCAGTACAGCTGTAGTGCCGTACTGGAAAGTGGAAACGGACTGGCTACTCCCTTGCCACCAGTAGTCGGTGCTCTGTGGACCCCACCATGATGTATGTGTTTCATCCATGCCCTCCATCTATTTTTATAGATCATTTTATGTTATTAGAAAAAAAAAATGAGTTATATCGAAATCTCGAGTGGCACATTATAGGAAACAGTGTTGAATGAACGTTGACCATTAAAAACATTTTGGAGGCTATAAAAGTTTTTGATCAAACTGATATTTATTGTTTCCCTTCATCTGGGTTCTTATGACCTAATCAACGGATTAGATGTCAAATAAACAGTACAATGGGCCTTAGGAGGATTATAATGGTGGATATCCCATCATTATTGTTTTTCTGTGGTGTGGTCCACCTAAGATTTATATTCCTATCATTTTTTTATATAAATCCCTAAAATGATCTATAAAATGGATGAACGGAATAGATGAAACACACACATCATGGTGGGGTCCACAGAGCACTCTAAGAAAGCATTTTGGTATTTACACTTTCAAAGGCTAATATGGGAATGTCTTCTCTTCTCCTTCTTCATTTTTTTTTTTTTTAAAGTTAGCTTGTGAGTACGCACCCATGTCAGTGCACACACTCCATGTTAGCCAACCCCCACTAGGGATAGATACCAAGGCTCAAAGTGTTGAAACGAGGTATCTCTACTCAGTTTGCCATTTGAGTTATGGACCTGGGCATTGCCGGTACCTATCTATCCATCTTCCAAGTTCTTTTCTTAGAGCTGAAAAGATCGGATTTTGAAGCGTTGTGGTGTTCACAGTAGCTTGGGAGAGAGGATCCTGAGAGAGCTTTTACAGAAATTCATCCCTTTGATGAGAATTTGAAGTTGGGTTTTGTACCTGACTTGAGTCTTGAGATATCGAGGAATTGCTGATGAATCTCTCTATGTGTGAGAGAGAGAGAGAGAGAGAGAGAGAGAGAGAGAGAGATGGGTTGGGTGGGTTTTTTTTTTTTATTAGTTACTACACCGGTGCGGTCCGGATCGCATCGGATGGGATCCAAACGGATCGGATTTCGGTTCATTTCGGGTGGTTTTGCTACGTACCCGAATCCAATCCGATTAGCGTTCGGATCTGACCAATCCTACCTGAACCTGACCAATCTAAGCCATCGGTTCTGTTCGAATTGGGGCAGATCGGGGCGGATCAAGTCGGATCCGCCGGATCGGGTCCATTTTGCCCACTTGTAATTTTAACATAGAAAATGCGCTCGAGCTCAGGGTAAGCTTCCGTGAGGTCGAGCTATGTGGGCCCCACCATGATGTGTGTCGACCATCAACACCATGCATTTGATGGGTCCCCTTTAAATTATGGGATATCCCAAAAATCAGCAGTATACGGAACTCAGGTGGGCCATACCATCTAAAATCATGTGAAGACATGTCAAAAACATATAAAAGCACTTGGTGGGGCCCACCTGAGTTTTGAATGCTACTGAAACTTGGTTTGAACCCTCATCTAAGTGGGACACACATAATGGATGGGCTGGATTTGCAAACCACATCTCGGAGGGACTAAAAAACGTCCCATGAATGTTTTAATGGTGCACGACCCCTCTCCACTTCTGTATGTGATGTGGCCCACACAAGTCACGGATTGTCTTGATTTTTGAGACCTAGGCCCACGATGGAATGGTGCATCTGACTGACTGATGGGGTAGATGTTCGAAACGCATCATGGTGGGGCCCACATAGCTCGACCTCATGGGACGTTCCCATCAAGCATATAGTACCTTTTTTCCATATATATATATATATATGGAAAAAGGTAGAGGTCGAGCTGTGTGGGCCCCACCGTGATGCGTTTCGAACATCTACCCCATTAGTCAGATGCACCATTCCATCGTGGGCCTAGGTCTCAAAAATCAAGTCAATCCGTGACTTGTGTGGGCCACACCACATACAGAAGTGGAGAGGGGTCGTACACCATTAAAACATTCATAACCATTTTTGAGGGCCCACCGAGATGTGGTTTGTAAATCCAGCCCATCCATTATGTGTGTCCCACTTGAATGAGGGTTCAAACCAAGTTTCAGGCGCATGCAAAACTCATGTGCGCCCCACCAAGTGCTTTTTATGTTTTAACAGTGTCTTCACATAATTTTAGATGGTATGGACCACCTGAGTTCCATATATGGCTGATTTTTAGGATATCCCATAATTTAAAGGGTACCCATCAAATGCATGGTGTTGATGGTTGACACACATCACGGTGGGGCCCACACAGCTCAACCTCACGATAAGCTTATCGTGAACTCGAGCGCATAATACCTTTTTCCCACACACACACACACACACACACACACACACACACATATATATATATATATATATATATATATATATATATATATGGAAAAGGTACTATGCGCTCCAGCTGACGATAAGCTCCCGTGAGGTTGAGCTGTATGGGCCCCACCGTGATGTGTTTCGACCATCAACACTCTGTATTTGATGGGTACCCTTTAAATTATGAGATATCCTAAAAATCAGTCGTATACAGAACTCAGGTGGGCCATACCATCTAAAATTATGTGAAGACACCGTTAGAACATATAAAAGCACTTGGTGGGGCCCACTTGAGTTTTGCATGTGCCTGAAACTTGGTCTGAACCCTCATTCAAGTGGGACACACATAATGTGTCTTCACATAATTTTAGATGGTGTGGCCCACCTGAGTTCCATATACGGATGATTTTTGGATATCCCATAATTTAAAGGGTACCCATCAAATGCATCGTGTTGATGGTCGACACGCATCACGGTGGGGCCCACACAACTCGACCTCACGGTAAGCTTATCGTGAGCTCGAGCGCATAGTATATATATATATATATATATATATATATATATATATATATATATATGTAAGACCCCTATCCTCGTTCGTACTGTTCCGATGAATCCTGCGATCCTTTCCGTCGAAGTCCGGCAATCGGCAATTGATAATCGACGTTGCGCACGACCGTAAGTTGTATCCTGTAGATTCAAGTCGGTTTAATCCGAGACCTGTATCATTGCGACCGCACCGTCGCCGTGGTTCCAACGCCGTGACTCACGCACCAATCTGATACCCTGACCAAAAGATGTGGGCCGGTGTTTATTTTGAAGAAACGCAACGCTTTCTCGATCCCAAGAGAATCTCTACACAATGTCAAATCAATCAATCACATCAACCAATTAATCACTTCAATGTTAAGTACACATCACCTTTCTCCACAAGTAAAGCAACCCATGCTTTCTCTCACCAAAGTCAAATCATCTCTCACTTCACCCATCCCTCACCTCACATCACTCACCCATCACACCCATCACCTCTCCTTATCTCTCTCTCTTTTTCCATTCACATTTTCCAAGCAACCCCAAAGGAGAAAAAAAAATCCCACGTTGGGAGCTCTTCCATGAGAGAAAACAAGCAAGTGTGAGGCCCACCTTTTCCATTCCAAAAGCCTTCATCCTAGCCATCCATTTTCCATCTCCACCATCAAAGAGGAGCACAAGGAGATAGGCTTCCCAACGGACCAAGAAGATCAAGTGGTGGGTGCTTTGATAAGATAGATTTCTATGTTTTATGATGGGCCAAGTGAGGCCTACCGATCAATGGTATGGATCTCACTTGGGACCCTAAGATTTGGCCAATGGCCCACTTTGATTACCGTTTGATATATGATGGAATGCAAGGGAGGGCCCATAGTATCGGGGTCCCTCCATCACACGTGTGTCCCACTTTCTCTCTCTCTCTCTCTCTTTCATTTTTCTTTTCTTGTGATGTTATGATTGTGTGGCCCACTTGGATGGACCCCACAATAGGGCATGTATTGGATCCAAACCATCTTAGGTGGGGCCCACTTTATATACGTATTGTAACCACACCAACCTCCATGTGGTGGCCCACCTAAACCGGGCCCACCTCGAATGTATGTGTTCAGTCCAGCCGTCCAGCGTCCAGGGACGCTGGACGTGGGAAGGGAAAAACACAAATGTTGGCTTGATTTTCAAGCCTTGGAAGTGGGCCACTTGTATAGGACCCACCTTGATGTATGTGTTCAATCCACGCCATCCATCCTATTTACCAGCTCATTTTAGGCGTTGGGCCACAAAGTGGAGCTGATCCAACTTTCTCGTGGGTCATGCCTTAGCTAACAGTGATGTTCATCGTTTAAAGACACCTAAATCTTTTTACACGCCGAAAAACACCCTATATTGGTCTTGATGGACTGGTATCGGGCTATGGAAGCCAGTGGTTGGGGTGGATTTGACCGAAGCAGGCCCCACATGTGAAAAACCTTAGAAATAAGGGATTTCAAATATATATATATATATATATATATATATATATATCAACAACAGCATTGCTGCTGCTGCTGCTACTGACACGGGAGGACGCTGCGCGTCAGCGTGAAATGGGCAGGGATCCACGGGTCCCCTGCCGTGGGCCCCACCATGATGTATGTCGTCATCCACGCCGTTCATTAGGCGGGTCACTGCTTGATGTGGGCCCCCTCCAAAATTCAGGCCAATCCAACGCTTAGGCGGCCCACATCACAGGAAACAGTGTGAATTGAACAGTCTACCATTGAAATCCTTTTTAGGTCCACGGAAGTTTCGGATCAAGCTGAAATTTGTTTCTCCCCTTCGTCCAGACCTGCCTGACCTTATGAACGGGTCGGATGGAAGATAAACATTAAGGTGGGCCCCACGTGGGACCCGCAATGATGTATGTGTCTTTTACCACCGTCCGCCTGGACGGTGGTACCCACTGTGATGTATTTATTTTAAACCCACCGTCCAGGGGACGGTGGGCGTGTGTGAATGTGCACGTGTGTGTGCATGTGTGTGTGAGTTTGCACGTGTGTGTGGATGTGTGTGTGAGTGTGCACGTGTGCGTGCATGCGTGTGTGTATGTGTGTGTGTATATATATATATAATATTATATTATATAGTATTGTATTTCTATACTGTATATAAGTCATATATATATATATATATTATATCAGATGGTGGGCCTCTATGGGCCCCACCATGATGCATGTGTTGCTCCAACCCATCCAACCATTTTGAAAGACAATTTTGGAGCTTGAGTCCAAAATGAGACAGATCTAGGATTAGGTGGGCCACCTTATAGAAGGTAGCGGATTTGATTGTCCACCATTAAAATCCTTGGGCCACCCATTTTGGACCAGTATGATATTTGTTTTCCCCTTTCAGGTCATTGTGACCTTATGATCAGATTGGATGGAAAATAAATACTATCGTGGGCCTTGGGATTTCAATGGTGGAAGTCATTATCACCACTTATGTAAGGCCCATGTTATGGGGCCCATTAGATGTATTTGTGGCCGTTATTAAGGCCCACCTTGATGTGTATTTGTGGCCGTTACTGAGGCCCACCTTGATGTATATTTGTGGCCATTACTAAGGCCCACCTTGATGTGTATATGTGGCCATTACTGAGGCTCACCTTGATGTATATATGGCTCATGTGTTTAGGCCCATTCAATGTATTTGTGGCCCATGTTACGAGGCCCATTGTGATGTTTTCCAAGGCCCATGGGTTACGACCCATTGCAATGTACATAAGGCCCATTAATGTGACTCACTTGATTTATATAAGGCCCATAAGATGCGGCCCATTTGATGTATCCAAGGCCTATGGGTCGAGGCCCAACGGGATGTTCTTAAGGTCCATTACAATGGGTGATTTCCCCATGGTTTGTGTGATGATATTTATGGCGGGTCATGCCTTGGGAGTAATGTTGGTTTAACATCCACATTGTAAGAATGATGTTCGTTTAATGACCGCATTATAACTCTCCCTAGGGCCCATTAGTAAGCCTATACTTGTTGATAGTTCACCACTTTATAACATGTTTAGTATAGCTCCATGATTCATACCCATACGCATCATTTGTATGCTTGATATGAGGAATGTTTGATCATAGCATAAGCCGTTGGGCTGAGACATTTATGGGACTCCTTATGAGATGGAGTGCCCCACATGATCACGTGGTACGCATGAGATTTCTGCATGATTGTACGGTGTGACTCATGCATCTCGCATATGTGTGACTTGATCACTGCACGCCTTAGCAACATCATGGTCGTAGCCTCCACAGGCACATCGTGGATGGTTGTATTGGATACCGAAAATACTTTGTTCTAGCACTGTGGGCACT
The DNA here is from genome assembly GCA_030180095.1 of Magnolia changhungtana. Taxonomy (NCBI): domain Eukaryota; kingdom Viridiplantae; phylum Streptophyta; class Magnoliopsida; order Magnoliales; family Magnoliaceae; genus Magnolia; species Magnolia changhungtana. The sequence goes on along the minus strand of JASAUF010000161.1, from coordinate 4,444,656 downwards.
TAGGATATCCTTGAGTGAAAGTCTCAAAACCTTTTTGGTACCAGGGGATGCTCCAACGTCTAAACCGAGTGGATACATGAGCGCCTGAGTGCCGAATACCAGTAGGCCGCGTCTCCCACGGTGTCGTGGTCGGTTGGAAGGGGGTGTGGCCTTATCCACCTGAGTGAGGGGGCTATAAGCTAGGCTGAGTTTGACCAGCTCGCAAATGTGTCTGCTATCGAGGAGCCGGGTAGGTATTGGTAGACTACTGGTCAGGCGGATAGTGTGGTCTCTTCCACTTGCTTGACTGTGCAGCTAGGGAGGAGGCAGTCAGTGTGAGGTGTATTAGACCCCGGTGATATCCAGAGAGGAACTATACTGATATGTGTACTTGATGGGTACCGGTACGCTTGCTTTGCATCTTGCATTTGACATTTGACTGCATAGGCCTCGCATCGTATGGTCTTGGTATGACCGATAGCATTCATGTCTTGCATCATAGCTTTGGTATAACTGATAGCATTCATGGACTTACCGCATATTTTTGCATTACTCTGATATTGTACACTAGGCACTCGCCTTACACACACCTTCACCACCCTCTAAGCTTTTGTAAGCTTATGCACGATAGATGCGTGCAGGTGGCGTTAGGTTGCAGTAGCGTTGAGCTCGGAGCGTGCAGCAGTCTTCTGGAGCTTTTAGAGTTTTCTTTGATATCTTTATATTGTATTTCCCTTTTCTGCATTGTATTCAAAGTTTTTGATATAGTGGATATGTGGTGATGTTGTTTTGTGACTTGGTTATGCTTGTGGTTATGCTCCATTACGAAAAAAAAATAATTTCATACTGAAAATCCTCCTTTTAGGATCCCAGGATCGGAATCTGGCGTATGGGCGCTAGGAGTTGAGAATGGGGTACTACAGAGGCTGTCGGCGATAGATTCGGTGATCAGAAATTTTATAAGCCCGGTTTTCAAGTTTGGGGCGTGACAGAAGTTGGTATCAGAGCATAACTTGGGAATACCTGAGATCACATCACATATCTGCTATGAACTTAGAATGAATAGGTTCCGAGTCCGAATAACTTCACAATTTTCTGACATAGACCCTTGACGTTTTTGCCTTCAAGAAATCTCAAGGCTGATAGGCCCTTCTTCCTTCCTGTAGGACGTAATGGCTAGAAGATCGACTCGAGCGAATCGCGCTCCACCACCTGCTACTCCCGCTTTACCACCTGTGACTCCCGCTCCACTACCGAATATTCCTGCTTTCCAGCCTGAGGATGCCACTCCTTTACCTGAGACCGGTGCGGATCCGACCGTACCCGTGAGTGCCACCCAGGTGCAGCAGATGCTTCAGGCGATGACCGCCATTCTTCAGGGGCAGAGTAGGCGTCCCACTGTTACACCAGTTGAGGCCGAGAAGGAGCGTGCGAGCGCCCTTCTCAAAGACTTCCGTCAGCACGATCCTCCGCGTTTCAGGGGTGAGCCAGACTCCACTGCAGCCTAGATATGGTGCTCTGAGGTGGAGAAGATATTCGACACCATGAGATGCACGACCCAGCAGCGAGTCCCATTAGCCGTATTTCTCCTTTAGGGTGAGGCTCAGCATTGGTGGGCATCTGTAGCCCGATCGGTAGCAGCCGATTTCGAGTGGACCTGGGAGGACTTTACAGACCGTTTTGACCGAAAGTTCTTTCCTGAACATGTGCGCCAGCAGCGCGCATTAGAGTTTGAGACTCTGGTCCAGGGAGACATGACTGTGTCTCAGTATGAGGCACGTTTCGTCTCACTCTCGAGGTTCGCGACGTATCTTGTGGATGATGGGGGCGGAAGGCCCACCGTTTTGAGAACGGTTTGCATCCTGCCCTCCGGAGTCGTGTGATCGGGCACATGCTTTCGACATTTGAGCAAATAGTGGAGAGAGCCCTGATATATGAGACAGATTGGGCCAGTTTGCAGAGAGCCCGTGACCAGAGAGGAGATCAGAAGAGGAAGGCGCCTTCTGGTAGTTTGCAGCCACAACAGCATTATTCACAGCAGCGACGCACGACCCACCCAGCATTCCAAGAGCCGGCAGTACCCCGAGCACCACCTTCGGGACCGTTCACAGGTACTTGTTTTGGGTGTGGTAGGACAGGACATCGCGTTCACGAGTGTCCCCATCCGCAATAGCAACAGCCGAGGGCACCATATCCACCACCACGATAGGCACCACAACATCAGCAGCTGAGGGCACCGTATCAACCTCCGACAGCCCCCACAGCAGCTGCCGCGACCACAGTACCAGCCTCAGGGACCTCCCCCGCAGCAGCAGAGACCTCAGAGGGGACCTACACCTCCCCAGCAGGCCCAGGGAAGATTTTATGCCGCCCAGTAGGATCCTCAATCATCAGGAGCAGTCGTTGACGATTCATGTGACTTGGCCCCTACACCGTCTCGTTAGATTGCTTATGAATGATGCGCCTTGTGAGTTAGAGCTTGAGATTTGTGGGCATTATCCCTATCCTTTAGATGTTTTATTATGATGATATGCTGCGTTTTGATTATATATAACGTTATGTTTCCTATTTTTTTATGAGTTACGTTTAGTTGCGATGGTAGTGTAAATTTTGACGATGAAATTTTTATTAGGTGGGGAGAGCTGTAAGACCCGTATCCTAGTTCATACTGTTCCGATGAATCCTGCGATCCTTTCCGTTAAAGTCCGGTAATCCATGACTGATAATCGACGTTGCACATGACCGTAAGTTGTATCCTGTAGATTCGAGTCGGTTTAATCCGAGACCTGTATCATTGCGACCGCACCGTCGCCGCGGTTCCAACGCCGCGACTCACGCACCAATCCGATACCCTGACCAGAAGATGTGGGCTGGCGTTTATTTCGAAGAAACGCCGCGCTTTCTCGATCCCAAGAGAATCTCTACACAATGTCAAATCAATCACATCAATCAATCAATCACTTCAATGTCAAGTACGTATCACCTATCTCCACAAGTAAAGCAACCCATGCTTTCTCTCACCAAAGTCAAACCATCTCTCACTTCACCCATCCCTCACCTCACATCACTCACCCATCACACCCATCACCTCTCCTTATCTCTCTCTCTTTTTCCATTCACATTTTCCAAGCAACCCCAAAGGAGAAAAAAAATCCCACGTTGGGAGCTCTTCCATGAGAGAAAACAAGCAAGTGTGAGGCCCACCTTTTCCATTCCAAAAGCCTTCATCCTAGCCATCCATTTCCCATCTCCACCATTAAAGAGGAGCACAAGGAGATAGGCTTCCCAACGGACCAAGAAGATCAAGTGGTGGGTGCTTTGATAGGATAGATTTCTATGTTTTATGATGGGCCAAGTGAGGCCTACCGATCAATGGTATGGATCTCACTTGGGACCCTAAGATGTGGCCAATGGCCCACTTTGATTACCGTTTGATGTATGATGGAATGCAAGGGAGGGCCCATAGTATCGGGGTCCCTCATCACACGTGTGTCCCACTCTCTCTCTCTCTCTCTCTCTCTTTCATTTTTCTTTTCTTGTGATGTTATGATTGTGTGGCCCACTTGGATGGACCCCACAATAGGGCATGTATTGGATCCAAACCATCTTAGGTGGGGCCCACTTTATATACGTATTGTAACCACACCAACCTCCATGTGGTGGCCCACCTAAACCGGGCCCACCTCGAATGTATGTGTTCAGTCCAGCCGTCCAGCATCCAGGGACGCTGGACGTGGGAAGGGAAAAACACAAATGTTGGCTTGATTTTCAAGCCTTGGAAGTGGGCCACTTGTATAGGACCCACCTTGATGTATGTGTTCAATCCACGCCGTCCATCCTATTTACCAGCTCATTTTAGGCGTTGGGCCGCAAAGTGGAGCTGATCCAACTTTCTCGTGGGTCATGCCTTAGCTAACAGTGATGTTCACCGTTTAAAGACACCTAAATCTTTTTACACGCCGAAAAACACCCTATATTGGTCTTGATGGACTGGTATCGGGCTATGGAAGCCAGTGGTTGGGGTGGATTTGACCGAAGCAGGCCCCACAAGTGAAAAACCTTAGAAATAAGGGATTTCAAATATATATATATATATATATATATATATATATATATATATATATATATATCAACGCAAGCATTGCTTCTTGCCGCTTCTTCTTCGACACGGAGGGACGCTGCGCGTCAGCGTGAAACGGGCAGGGATCCACGGGTCCCCTGCCGTGGGCTCCACCATGATGTATGTTGTCATCCACGCCGTTCATTAGGCAGGTCACTGTTTGACGTGGGCCCCCTCCAAAATTCAGGCCAATCCAACGCTTAGGCGGCCCACATCACAGGAAACAGTGTGAATTGAATCGTCTACCATTGAAATCCTTTTTAGGTCCACGGAAGTTTCGGATCAAGCTGAAATTTGTTTCTCCTCTTCGTCCAGACCTGCCTGACCTTATGAACGGGTCGGATGGAAGAAAAACATTAAGGTGGGCCCCACGTGGGACCCGCAATGATGTATGTGTCTTTTACCACCGTCCGCCTGGACGGTGGTACCCACTGTGATGTATTTATTTTAAACCCACCGTCCAGGGGACGGTGGGCGTGTGTGAATGTGCACGTGTGTGTGCATGCGTGTGTGAGTTTGCACGTGTGTGTGGATGTGTGTGTGAGTGTGCACGTGTGCGTGCATGCGTGTGTGTATGTGTGTGTGTATATATATATATATATATATATATATATATATATATAATATTATATTATATAGTATTGTATTTATATACTGTATATAAGTCATATATATATATATAATATTATATTATATAGTATTGTATTTATATACTGTATGTAAGTCATATATATATATATATATATATATATATATATATATATATATATTATATCAGATGGTGGGCCTCTATGGGCCCCACCATGATGCATGTGTTGCTCCAACCCATCCAACCATTTTGAAAGACAATTTTAGAGCTTGAGTCTAAAATGAGACAGATCTAGGATTAGGTGGGCCACCTTATAGAAGGTAGCGGATTTGATTGTCCACCATTAAAATCCTTGGGCTACCCATTTTGGACCAGTATGATATTTGTTTTCCCCTTTCAGGTCATTGTGACCTTATGATCAGATTGGATGGGAAATAAATAATATCGTGGGCCTTGGGATTTCAATGGTGGAAGTCATTATCACCACTTATGTAAGGCCCATGTTATGGGGCTCATTAGATGTATTTGTGGCCGTTATTGAGGCCCACCTTGATGTGTATTTGTGCCGTTACTAAGGCCCACCTTGATGTGTATTTGTGGCCATTACTAAGGCCCACCTTGATGTATATATGGCTCATGTGTTTAGGCCCATTCAATGTATTTGTGGCCCATGTTACGAGGCCCATTGTGATGTTTCCAAGGCCCATGGGTTACGACCCATTGCAATGTACATAAGGCCCATTAATGTGACTCACTTGATTTATATAAGGCCCATAAGATGTAGCCCATTTGATGTATCCAAGGCTTATGGGTCGAGGCCCAACGGGATGTCCTTAGGGTCCATTACAATGGGTGATTTCTCCATGGTTTGTGTGATGATATTTATGGAGGGTCATGCCTTGGGAGCAATGTTGGTTTGACGTCCACATTGTAAGAATGATGTTGGTTTAATGACCGCATTATAATTCTCCCTAGGGCCCATTAGTAAGCCTATACTTGTTGATAGTTCACCACTTTATAACATGTTTAGAATAACTCCATGATTCATACTCATACGCATCATTTGTATGCTTGATATGAGGAATGTTTGATCATAGCATAAGCCGTTGGGATGAGACATTTACGGGACTCCTTATGAGATGGAGTGCCTCACATGATCGCGTGGTATGCGTGAGATTTCTGCATGATTGTACGGTGTGACTCATGCATCTCGCATATGTGTGACTTGATCACTGCACGCCCTAGTAACATCAGGGTCGTGGCTTCCACAGGCACATCGTGGATGGTTGTATCGGATATCGAAAATACTTTGTTCTAGCACTGTGGGCACTTAGGATGTCCTTGGGTGAAAGTTCCAGAACCTTTTTGGTACCAGGGAATGCTCCAACGTCTAGACCGAGTGGATACACGAGCGCCCGAGTGGCGAATACCAGTAGGCCGCGTCTCCCACGATGTCGTGGTCGGTTGGAAGGGGGTGTGGCCTTATCCGCCTGAGTGAAGGGGCTATAAGCTAGGCTGAGTTTGACCAGCTCACAAATGTGTCCGCTATCGACGAGCCGGGTAGGTATTGGCAGACTACTGGTCAGGCGGATAGTGTGGTCTCTTCCACTTGCTTGACTGTGCAGCTAGGGAGGAGGCAGTCAGTGTGAGGTGTATTAGACCCCAGTGATATCCAGAGAGGAACTATACTGATATGTGTACTTGATGAGTACTGGCACGCTTGTTTTGCATCTTGCATATGACATTTGGCTACATAGGCCTCGCATCGCATGGTCTTGGTATAACCGATAACATTCATGTCTTGCATTACATAGCTTTGTTATAGCTGATAGCATTCATGGACTTACCGCATATTTTTGCATTACTCTGATATTGTACACTTGGCACTCGCCTTACACACACCTTCATCACCCTCTAATCTTTTGTAAGCTTATGCACGATAGATGCGTGCAGGTGGCGTTAGGTTGCAGCAGCGTTAAGCTTGGAGCGTGCAGCAGTCTTCTTGAGCTTTTGGAGTTTTCTTTGATATCTTCATATTATATTTCTCTTTCTGCATTGTACTCAAAGTTTTTGATATAGTGGATATGTGGTGATGTTGTTTTGTGACTTGGTTATGCTTGTGGTTATGCTCCATTACAAAAAAAAAATAATTTTATACTGAAAATCCTCTTTGTAGGATCTCAGGATCGGAATCTGGCGTATGGGCGGTAGGAGCCGAGAATGGGGTACTACGGAGGCTGTCGGCGACAAATTCGGCGATCAGGAATTTTGTGAGCCCGGTTTCCGAGTTTGGGGCGTGACAATATATATATATATATATATATATATATATATATATATATATATATATGGGAAAAAGGTACTATGCGCTCGAGCGTAAAGCGGTTGTCCGTGAGGTCAAGCTAGGTGGGCCCCACCGTGATGCCTTTTGAACATCAACACGGTCCACCAGATGCACAATTCCATAGCGAGCCTGGATGGCCCAAAATCAGGTCAATCCTTGACTCACATGGGCCACACCATCTAAAACTATAAGTATACATGCCAAAAACATATAAAAGCACTGGTGGGACCCATCTGAGTTTTCCATGCATCTGAAACTTGGTCTGAACCCTCATTCAAGTGGGACACACATAATGGATGGGCTGGATTTGCAAAACACATCTCGGTGGGCCCTCAAAAATGGTTATGAATGTTTTAATGGTGCATGGCCCCTCTGCACTTCTCTATGTGGTGTGGCCCACTAAAGCTACGTATTGACTTGATTTTGAGCCGTCCAGGCCTACCATGGAATGATACATCTAGTGGACGGTGTTGATGTTCGAAAGACATTACGGTGGGGCCCACCCAGCTCGACCTCACGGACGACCGCTTTACGCTCGAGCGCATAGTACGCTTTCCTAGCTGCTGTATTGGCGTCGGCAAGTTCCGTCTCAAAGCGGAGTGTGTTTACTGACATGGGTGTATACGAACTAGCTAACTTAAAAATAAAAGTAAAAATTCCGTGGATTTGATCAGGACGTATTTATTTTATCAAAACCGACCATTCATTTGGTGAGCTCGTCCTCAGGCTTTAAAGTAAAAATAATACAGATCTAACCATCAAGTAGACCACGCTGCAAGAAATACTGAGGGATTGAATGTCTACCATTGAAACCCTTTTGGGGTCACATAAGTTTTGGATGAGTAAGAAATTTGTTTTTCCTCTTCATTTAAGTCTTTTTGACCTCATGAACAAATTGGATAGAAAATAAGCGTTATGGTGGTCCCTACGAAATTTTTAACCGTGAAAATCATTTATCTCCGTTGCTATTTGTGGTGTGGTCCAGATGATCTTTGGATATGATTCATTTTTGGAATAGTTCTCTAAAATGATCTTTAAAAATAGATGAACCGTGTAGATATAATAAATACATCACTGTGGGGCCATGTAACTTTGATCTCCTTTGAACCGTTCGTACAACTCGGAGCTGGAGGAGCGTCACTGCGTCAGTGCTCGTCTTCTCACGACACGTACCTACAGCAGCTATATAGCTGGTGTGGTGTGTGGTACACTAGCCAATCCGCTTCCCAAATTCCATGGCATATCTGTTATAATATAACATCACCACCTAGCTACTTCAACTCAAGGAAGAACAGAGAAGTCCTGTACTTCCAAACTCCAGTCTCCATTCTCCATGTTTCCCATCTCTGCTTGGATTGCTCTTTTATGGATAACATTACTAGTTGGGGTTTGGTCCTTTATCTATCTCTTTGGTACAAAGAGAAGCAAAGGTAGGCTACCTCCTGGCCCACCAGGTATTCCCATCCTCGGCAACCTTCTCATGTTGGGTGACCTCCCTCATCAAGCCCTCTATAAGTTGGCCATGAAGTATGGCCCGATCATGCACATACGTCTCGGCCTAGTTCCAGCAGTGATAGTCTCATCCCCTCAGGCAGCCCAACAGTTCCTCAAGAAGCACGATCTCGTGTTTGCCAGCCGACCCATCACCGAGGTCGGCAAGTACATCTCCTACAACTGCAAGGGACTGGCCTTCTCGCCATATGGAACCTACTGGCGAAACGTTCGTAAGTTGTGCACCCTAGAGCTGCTTAGCAACCTCAAGATCGAGTCGTTCAGATCTATGAGGAAAGAAGAGCTGAGTCTGCTTGTGGAGACACTCATGGACAGCGCTCGTGCCCACACTGCCGTCGATGTTAGCGCTAAGGTGGCATCTTTCAACTTGCAGATGACATGTAGGATGGTGTTTGGTAGGAAGTACATGGAGGAGAACTTGGATAATCGGGGATTCAAAGCAGTCGTCAATGAGCTCTTGGTGTTGATCGGATCCTTCAATGCTGCGGAATACATTCCCTTTGCTGGGGCACTTGATGTCCAAGGGATTCGTCGCCGCATGAAGGCCATCAATAAGGTCTTTGGCGACTTCTTTGACAAGATCATCGACGAGCACTTGCAAGACAGGGAGATTAGGCATCAGAAGGACTTCGTCGACTTCATGCTGTCGTTCATGGAGTCCAACAACAACGAATTTCAAATCGACCGGACCAATATCAAGGCAATAATCCTGGTAAGTAAATGGAAAATCGAGCAGGTCCAATCAACAAAAAGTATCAAGGCAATACTCCTGGTAAGTAAATGGAAAATCGAGCAGGTCCAATCAACAACAAGCAGGATCAAATAGGTATCTTCTCATTGAATTCTCTCTTTTTAAAGAAAGGAATCAGAGAGGATTAAATGAGTCGATTGGGATAAGGATAAGATCTTATCCCTACCTCCTCTAATCCATCTCCCTTACCATTGGAATACAAGAGGCTAGGATGAAGATGATATGCAGGATTCACCCATTACTGAGCCTCACATGCCCAATCCAACATGTAATTCCATCGTGAGGCCCAGTAAATCGTGTTAATTGTTGTTCCACACGATTTCACTGTGAAACATTGTGGCCAGATAGCATGTGGACAAGATCCAAACCATTTGTTTAGTAGGGTTTTACAGAGAATGGGCCATGGACTTGAAATTAACCATCTTCTAAGTTTGTAGGAAATGCTCGTGGGTGCAACGGACACATCTGCCGCTGTAATTGAGTGGGCCCTCTCGGACCTCATCAAGCATCCGCGTGTATTGAAGAAAGTCCAAGAAGAGTTAGATAGTGTGGTGGGCATGGATCGAATGGTCGAGGAATCGGACCTGACCAACTTGGAGTACTTGGACATGGTTGTGAAGGAAACCATGAGGCTTCATCCAGTGCTCGCATTGCTAGTCCCTCATGAAGCCATGGAGGATTGCATGGTAAACGACTTCTACATACCCAAAAACTCCCGTGTCATCATAAACGCATGGGCGATCGGGCGGGACCCGAATGCATGGCCGAATGCCGGAGAATTCTACCCAGAGAGGTTCATTGGAGCTAGCATAGACGTTAAGGGCCATGACTTCCAACTGTTGGCTATATTAGCCATTTATCTTGGGTCCTGGATTTCTTCTTTGTATGGCTTGTTTGTTCATACCAAACGGATTACAGGAATGAGCTTCCTTATATAGCAATCAAGGTGAAAAGACACAAATGCCCATCTAAAATACACTACAAGGAACTAAGCGCTCAAATATCAAAAGATATTAAATAGTGGAGAAGTTCGAAACTGGGCGATCTGGGCCGGGCTTCCTCCATTATTGATGGTCCAATGCACTGGTTCTTAGTCGAATGCATGGAGGTTGCCTTTGTGAAAATATCGCCAGTGAGGCTTCACATGAGAAAATGATAAACTTGGACTTCTTCCATGAGCGTTCGATTGGGCCTTCTACATGATGCTTCCAGTTCCTTTAGCATTTCTCAACCAAATTCCTTCACAAACGGTGGACGATCTTTGCCACGTACTCTTGCTTCACATGTGGGCGTCGACCACACTGCTGGTGGAATTCCATGTGAAAGCGATCGTTCCAAGATAGAATACATACCGCTTTTCTGTATACGGTAGGTATGGATAGAAAAGACCGTTCCATTGTTCCTTTGGCGTGCATTTTTACCTAACCAATGTGATTCTTTTGGTGCTTCCATGTACCTACTTAGAAGCCATTTGGGTATCCGCTCGCAGAGGTGCCTTTGTCGCCTGAACGGTATTGCAGTCATGTTAAACTTTTCAAGCAATTTGGCATACTTCTTTTGAGATATATAGATGCCACCATGTTGCTTCATTTGACGAGTCCAGTGAGAGCTCAAACCAGGCTTTGAAAAGCCAAGATAAACTCCTTGACTAATATAGCCAACAAAGCGGTATCGAGCTTCCTTATATAGACTGGTGAAAAGACACAAATGCCCATCTAAAATACCTACAAGGGCATAGATTACAAATATCAAAAATAGATATTAAATATTGGAAAAGGCGGAGGAGCATGGGAAACGTGGCACTGGAGCTTCCTCCATTATTTATGGTCCTTGAGAATCCAGCGAACAGTGGGAAGATGCACTAGTTTTGGTTTGGACTTCCAACACCAACTTCTACCATTTGGGTCTGGACGCAGAGGTTGCCCCGGTATGCAGTTGGGCGTCACGGTGGTTCGACTCGCTGTAGCCCAGTTGATCCATTGCTTCGATTGGGAGCTTCCAAACGGCGTGCGGCCTGAAGACTTGGACATGAGCGAGAGGTTTTCCCTTGTGATCCCAAGAGCGAATTCTCTACTGGCTATCCCGACTTACCGTCTTCGCCTTAAACAACAGTTCGTGAATTGAGACGTAGGTTGTGGGTTGTATGTGTGTGGCACGTGTGACTGCTAGTACTTTCATGTGTTTCTCTTGGTTGAATTGTATTTGACATGGTTAAATCTAACCATCCGTGGTTGTGATGTGCCGTTAAAATACATTATTTCCGACATGGTTTCAGGGATTGAACAGTTTTGATGTGACTCGTATGAGTAGACAATTGATTAGACCCAAGCCTGACTCAGCCGCAATTCGAGAGAGTCACGACTCAACTCAGTTCGTACGTGTCTGGTCGAGTCACTGTGCCTTTTAAATATGATTGTGGCCATCAGCATCCTACGCTCTTTGTTTTCCGGAAGGGACGCGGATTAGCTACTGAACTCGATAGTAGCTGTATTACTACTGAAGTGACGTCATCACATTATGTGGCCCTACCATGATGTATGTGTTGTATCCACGTCGTCCCCATCCATTGATAGAGACGTAGAGATTACTTTAGGAGATGAGCAAGAGAATGAGGCAGATTTAAAGCTAAGGGCCTGCCTGGGCGGTGGGATTAGAAAGGATCAGGTGGGATGGGATTAAAACAACATAATTATCCCATTTGCCCTGGGATAAGATTAATGCCATGCTTTGCTAATAATATGGTGGTACATTGAATGGATATACCCACCATCATTTGAAATTATTGAGAATAACATGCATGTGTTATATCTAAACTGTTCAATTATTTTGTAACCTTATTTTATGGCATGAGCCTAAAAATGAGGTAGATCCAAAACCTATTTGGCCTCAAAGAAGTTTTCAACGGTAAGTATTCAATCCCCATTGCTTACTATGGTGGGGTCCACTTGAGCTTTAGATTTACCTATTTTCCGGCCCATGCTTTAAAATAATCTCAATAAATGGGTGGACAGTGTGGATATATCCCACACATCATGGTGGGACCTACACAACTTGCTAACATTGAGTGAAATTGGCACAGGACCAATGCAATTCCAGTTAATGTAACTTTGCCATTCTTCCCAGATATGGAGCAGAATTGGCACGGGACCAGATGAATCCCATCCCACCTAATCCCTTCTAATCCCACCGCCCAAACCGGCCCTAAAGGTTGCTTACCAGGGAAAACAGTGGGTATTGAAGACTACCATTGAAAACTTTGATGGGCTACATAAGTTTTCGTTCAAGATAATATTTATGTTTTCCCTTATTCCATGTCTGTATTAATTTATAAACAAGTTGGATCTCAAATAAACGTCATGGTGGCTGTAGGTAGGTTTCAACAGTGGGAGTCACTATCCCATTCTTTTCTGTGGTGGGTCCACTTACACTTTGGATCCACCTCGTTCTTTGGCTCATGCGCTAAAATAATCTCTGCAAATGGATGGATGGTGCAGATACAACACATACATAATGGGACCCAAAGAACATGATCACGTCACTATAGTAGCGGCTGGCTGGTTCGAAAACGGATTGGCTATTCCCCTGCTATCGGTGCTCCGTGACCCCCACCATGATGTATGTGTTTCATCCATTCCCTTCATCCATTTTTGTAGATAATTTTGGGGGCATTAGCCCAAAAATGAGAGGGATATAATCTCATGTAAACCACACCATAGGAAAACGATAGTGATTGGATATTCACCATTAAAATCCTCCTAAGGTCAACTGTACGGTTTATTTGACATCCAATCTATCGATTAGGTCATAAAGACTCAGATGAAGGGAAAAAACAAATATCAGCTTGATCCAAAACTTTTATGGCCCCGAAAAGGTTTTTAATGGGCGACGCTCATTCAATACTATTTCCCGTAATGTGGTCCACTTGAGATTGGTATATACCTAATTTTTGGTATTATACAATAAAATGATTTGAAAAAAATAAATGGACAGCATGGATAAAACACATACATCATGGTAGGGCCATAGAGCATCGACCATCAGTCATTGGCGGGTGGCAGGGGAGTTGTCGATCTGTTTTCGTCTAGTTCAGTAGCTAATCCCTGGATGCGGATTGCGTCCTACCCCCGCCCGGACGGTAATCCATTCGGATAGGGCTTTGTGGAGCTAGCCCTCCGTGATGTAAGTGTTTTATCCCTCCTTTCATGGATTTTTTCAGATAATTTTAAGGTACAGTCCTAAAATTTAAGCAGGTCCACCGTCCAGTGGACCACACCAAAGGAAGCTGTAGTTATAATGACACTCACCTTATGAAACCTTTCTAAGGGCCACCGTGATGTTTTCTTACCATCCAGTCTATTCATAAAGACATGTAGAATCGTATGAAGTGAAAAACACATATAATCTTGATCTGAAACTTCTCCGGCTCTCAAAAAGTTTTTCATGGTGGACGTCCAATCCCCATTTTGTAATCCACTTAAAAACTGTACCTTCCTTATTTTTTTTTAATATCTTAAAATGATCTTAGAAAAATGATAATAAAATGATCTTAGAAAAATGATGAATAGCGTGGATAAAACACTTATGCCATGGTGGCCAAACAGAGCCCTTATCGTCCGGGTGGGGGTGGGACGCAATCCACGTCCCTAATCCCTGACCCTTTCCGAATAGGAAGCGGATTGGCTGGTGTACCACGCACCACCTATTGACGTCAACAAGTTCTATGGGTCCCATCATGAGGTATGTGTTATATCCAAACCGTCCATCCATTTGGTGAGCTCATATTAAGGCTTTAAACAAAAAATAAAATAGATGGCTTTAAACGAAAAATAAAACAAATCTAAAGATTAATTGGACCACACTGCAAAAAGCAATGGGGGATTGAACATCTACCATTGAAACCCTTTTGGAGGTCACAAAAGTTTCAGATCAATATGAAATTTGTTTTTCCTCTTCATCCATGTATTTTTGACCTTATTACCAGATTGGATGGAAAATAAACATTATGGTGAGCCCTACAAACTTTTTAACTGTGAAAATCATTATCCTTGCTGTTATTTTTGGTGTGGTCCATTTGAGCTTTGGATATGATTCATTTTTTGTTAATGCTCTATAATGATGTCGAAAAATGGATGAACAATGTGGATGTAATAAATACATCATGGTCGGCGTATATAACTTTGATCTCCTTTGAACCATTTTGTACAACTGGGAGCTTGAGGAGCGTCGGCGCTCGTCTACGCACAACACGTATGTACACGGACGTGGATTTCCTGCCAAAGCATTTCCCATGAATTTCCTGAGCTGTGGGCCCACTGTGATGTTTTGTAAGAAATCCACCCTGTCCATCCGTTTTGTGAATTAATTTTATGATATGATTTCAAAAAGAGTCGGATCCAATGCTCAGGTGGGCCGAAAACGTGAGAATTTAACTTCCACACTTTAAATATTTGTCGGGCCACAGAAGTTCTGAATCATGCTAATACTTGTGTTTTCAGTTCATACCAGTAGGAATGACGTTATGAATGATATGGATGGCATGCAAACATCACTTTCTACCAGGGAAGTTTCAACGGTAGGAATTTCCCTGACTACATTTTCGTTTAGTACGGCCCACTTGAATATTAGATCCGGCTCTTTTTTGGCCTATTGTGTTGAAATGAAATGACAAAACGAATGGACGTGGTGGGTTTCTTACGAACATCACAGTGAGCCCCACCTGGTTCCCAGGCTGGAACTTCCGGCCAAATGCTTTGCAGGAAATCCGCGCCCCATGTACACCAGTTATACAGCTGGAGTGTAGTACACCAGCCAATCGGCTTCCTTCTGACCGTCTTATCTTTACGACCAGCCACAACGATCATTATAACGTGCAATATTTTAAAATGGATTATTTTGTTTTTCTTGATAAAAATATCTTATCTTTATAACCATCCATAGCTATTATTATAACGTGAAATATTTTAATATGAATGATTTTGTTTTTCTCGATGCAAATATAACTTAATAAATGTAGCAATGGTCACTACAAGAAAGTAGGCCTTTAGCCTCAATTTTTTAGCCTTGGTTCAAAAAAAGGAGGCTAAATATGGTTTTTAGCCTCGGTTGTAAAGGAACTAAGGTTAAAAATTCACTTTTTGCCTCGATTGATGAGAAACTGAGGCAAAAACTCTGCCCTATTGCCTCGGTTGGTGAGAAACCGAGGCCAAAAGTTTGACCTTTTGCCTCGGTTGGTGAGAAACTGAGGCCAAAAGTCTGCCCTTTTGCCTCGGTTGGTGAGCAATTGAGGCTAAAAGTCTGCCCTTTTGCCTCGGTTGTTGAGAACTGAGACCAAAAGCCTGCCCTTTTGTCTCGGTTGGTGAGCAAGTGAGGCGAAAATTCCGCCCTTTGCCTCGGTTGGTGAGCAAGCGAGGCTAAAAATCTGCCCTTTTGCCTCGGTTGTTGAGAAATCAAGCAAAAAGTACGCCCTTTTTTGCCTCGGTTGATAAGAAATTGAGGCGAAAAGTCTACGCCTTTTGCCTCGGTTGGTGAGCGAGGCCAAAAGTCTCCCTTTACCTCTGTTGGTGAGCAATTGAGGCTAAAAGTCTGTCCTTTTGCCTCGGTTAGTGAGCAATTGAGGCTAAAAGGTTTGCCCTTTTGCCTCGGTTGTTGAAAACTGAGGCTGAAAGTCTGTCCTTTTGCCTCAGTTGTTGAAAACTAAGGCTAAAAGTCTATCCTTTTGTTTCGGTTGGTGAGAAACTGAGGTCAAAAGTCTGCCCTTTTGCCTCGGTTGTTAAGCAACTGAGGCCAAAAGTCTATCCTTTTGCCTCAGTTGTTGAAAACTAAGGCCAAAAGTTTACCCTTTTGCCTCGGTTGTTAAAAACTGAGGCCAAAAGGCTACCCTTTTACCTCGTTATAGATTCAAGTCTTAAATGGACCACATAGTGGGGATTAAATTCCTACCATTGAAAAATTCTCAGGGCCATAGAAGTTATAGATCAGTATGATATTTATTTTTTCACTTCATCCAGGTATATGTGACCATATCAACAGGTTGGATGGAAAATAAATGGCACGGTGGACCCTATGAAGTTTTCAATGGTGGGCATTCTTAGCACCGCTTCTTTTTATGGTGTGGTCCACTTAAGCCTTTCATCTACCTTATTTTTTATTCAGTATTTTAAAATGATATAAAAAAATGGATGGACGGTGTGGATAAAAGTAATACATCATGGGGTCCCCTTAGTGGCCCGTGGGGCCTCACATCACGGTGTCCCCTTAGTGGCCCGTGGGGCCTCCAGCTGTACGAGTTTTTAGCCTCCGTTGCCTAAAACCGAGGCTAAACCCTACTTTTTAGCCTCAGTTGCCTAAAACCGAGGCTAAAGGTCGCTGAGAGAGAGCGAGAGACTCGCCATCGATGGTTTTTTACCCGAACCAAACCAGAAAAATGAAAAGAAGAAAAGGAAAAGAAAAAGGGGAGAGAGAGAGAGAGAGAGAGAGAGAGAGAGAGAGAGAGAGATCGTAGCGAGAGAGAGAAAGGAAGATGAAAAAAATGTAAAAATCGAAGATCTGATCTTCAATCGATCTCGACATGGCCAGGTACGTACGAATCTCCCTTTGATCTGTGTTATTCACCGTGCAATCTGGCATTTCTTCCCATTTCTTCGACCATTCGTCGCTGATTGAAGAAGGGAATCGCTAGGGTTTCGGGGCTCTTCGAGTGTCGTTTCATCTCAAAATTGTGGTGGGAATCACTAGGGTTTTTTTTTATATAGTAGGAATGGTTAGGTTTTGATGCGTTTGGTGGGAAAATGTTTCAGAAAATTCTATCTTGTGCCTTTTTTTTGCTGCATGTTGTGTGTTTTTGCTGAAATTGCTGAGTTTCTGGAAATCGCTTTTGATTTCGTCGGGGAGAGTTAGGTTTTGGATGCGGTAGATGTGGGAGAAATCCCAAAGGTTTTATTTTTTGCGTATTGTGTATGAGTTGTGGTTTGATTTGTAGGAATTTGCTTTGGAGTTTCTGAGATTGGCCCCTTTCGGAGATCTCTCTTCGACTCTGATGTGATTTGTTTGGAAATTAGGGTTTTGGCCTTTTTTTAAGCAATCTTGCATCGTGAATTTTCGAGAGAAGTGGAAATTCAACAAGCATTTTGTCTAATAAATCAGATGCTTTGATGTTCTTTTTCGAGATTTAGTTTCATTTCATTTCTTGCATTTTCTTTCCATACCAGAAAGGAAAATGTGGTTTTTTTTTTTGGTCATGCTATCTAAAACCCTATTTTATTTATTTATTTATTTCTTTTCTATGTTTTCGAAAAAATGTCAAGAAGAATTGTTAGATTTCATGATATTTATTTCATAGCTTCAGATTCATGCAACAGGATTTTCTTCATCATTGGTAAAGGTGTTTCTGTTTATTCTTCCCAGTACCTACATAACAAGCTCACGGGCTAATTCCACCTGAATTGGGGAACATGTCCAAGCTAAGCTATCTGTGAAGATTCTTACTTTAAAATAAAATTTCCATTTCGGGGATATTTGTGTGTAAATTATTTCGATAGTTTCCTTCTACAGTAATTGAACAACAATGAAGCTGGTTGGTAGCATTCAGTAGAGCTTGGACAATGGAGTTGTTTGAATTGTGTATGGCAAAGATCGAATGGTTCCATTCCATCTGAATTCCTGAAGCTGGAGAGTCTAACATATCTGTAAGTCTTAACCAAAAGATATTAGAGTGGGCAGTCATTTGTGAACATATTCTAATTTACAATGACGTCTTTGTACAGAGGCTTGCAGTTATTAAGTGCACATGCTTTCATTAGTATATTTATATTTTTACCAATTTATATTTTCTTTTAAACTGCAGAAACTTATCATCGAACAATTTCAAAGGGTGGATCCTGTGAGTTAGGGCGCATAATCAATCTTGATACTCTGTAGGTTGCAATGTAAGCTTTCAATGATTATGAGGAGAAAGAGGACTTGTAGTACCCTTGCAAAAAATCTCTTATATTGATTATTTTACAGGCCTTTGCTCAACTATTGCAAGCTCCTCATGATGATGCTCAAATTATCATAACAGATCGTTTCCCTGTCCCCATATTGGTTATTTATGATCAACATGGTTCCCATGTTTGTAAATGTCTTTTGGCTTCAACTTGTGAAATAGACCACTCTACTTTTAATTCCTTAATATAATTTCCATGGAGGTGGGTATTCTCACTACGGATTACTCATGATTCACCCTTCAGTTCTGCGCAAAAAGGCCAATTGTCTTTGTAAGGATGAGATAGATTGCATGCCCTATCCAACTACAGGTGATCTCCTTTTTGCTCTGATTTTAGCAGACCATTTTTTTTCAATCTTTGGTTGACTAATCATTGTCTTTTTGTACCTCTATTTGGAAACTTGAAAAATCTCTAGTCAATTCGATCAGTTCATCAAGACTCAAGAAAGAAAGTAAAAGAAAAAAAAAGAAAAAGATGTGACTCTGTCTAGACAGGTAACTTGGTCAAGTCGATTTAACTCAACAAAACTTTAAAAAAAATAAAAAAAAAAAATGTGACTCTGAGAGTGTTGTTTCTCTCTTTCTGATTTGGGGCGTCTTTGTTAATTTATGAAATTAGAGGAAGAGGAGTTGTTTGTCTTTCTAATCTGTCAGTAGAATTCTTTTGTTTGTTTGTTTGTTTGTTTGTTTGTTTTATACCTCATGCGGTTCTTAATTTGATAAGAGTTAAATAAAAATAGGAAGTTGGAAGTTTGAGCTCAAATATAACAATGAACTGCTAATAAACAAGTTCATGTCGTTTTTCCTTTTACCCTTTTTTACTTTATTGGCTCATGTGCTTGGTTCGGGCTTCAGTCATTTTAGCCCATTTCCCACTTCATGTACTTGTATGCTATACTACGTATATGCCCATTTTCCAAGCATTGGTTAAGCAATACATGCATCTTTCAACACTGATATGATGCAAAAAAGGAACGAATGGCTTGCTCAGCAGGTTGTATCATTTGATGTATGTTTTCTAATTTGTTATTTAAGGGATTACCCCAATGACATTAAGGAAGTAGTCTACTGTTACAGGTGGCTGGTTGCCATTTGTTATTAAATTAACCATGGTTTAATTTATAATTTTTCATTCTCCATTCAAAATTTGACCAATGTTTCTGATACTTAAGCTGTCAATGGTAAATGTATTTCTGCACGTCGTTTGTTGCAATACTCTTTAGTTCTCTGCAGTTTCTACTGTTGTGGTTGCGGATGCTGTTAGACGGGCTAAGCTAGATGTTGTGGATTGGGCCTCGGGGTCCCAAGTTGTGGGAGATTGTTCTTCTTATTCAGTCTCTTGGGTTGTTTGTAATTCTTTTGGCCTCCTTGGCCTTTAATCAATAAAATTGTAACCCTTAAAAAAAAAAAGCCCCTCCATGGAAAACTGTGGAAAAAACTCCACGGTCCACTGTTTTGCAACTAGGTTTCCATAAAAGTTGTTTTGCTTTTCATTTGCGTTTGTTTGGATAGAAGTTTGTTTTAGTGTGGAAACCAAAAGGAAAACTCAGTGGTCCGTTGGTGCCCTTGAGAAAGAGAAGAAATGCACATGGATTAGTGTGCATTGCTAGAAACTTCTTCAATGACCAGTTCATAGTTCTGAATAATTTATGTAAATCAGGAAAACCATTTCATTCTCATTTAACATTCTCCACACATTTTCTTGGTAACCATTTTTAAGATACTCGAAGTTTTAGATATACATAGTGAGTCTTGCTTGGGAATCAGCAGTAAATTCTTATGACATCCAGATACATGTATATGCTCAAGGTATCATGTTGGACACAACAAGGCACCAAATACCAATACCGGCACCAGACACCCTAGGATACTTGTGGGAAATGCTTTATCTGAATGCTATTGTATTAGGTTCCTTGTTTTTGAAACCGAGGCATTTTTCTTTCTTTCTTGCAATAACATGTGTGTGTTTGGTTGTTAAGTTATAAACTTTAACAATTTCATTAAGTCTAGATGGGAATTGATTTTGAAATCCCTAATTGGATTTTGAGATTTCTAATTCCTGATATGGGAATTCTAAAATCATCAATTACTGTAGTTGGGAATCAAAATCCCCAACTGTCGAAGAATTTCTTTAAAATGCCGTGTGCATCTTTCATATCTGAATTTGAATTGATATTGTACTCTATGATCATCCTACTTTTCCTGAAATTACGGAACGTTTGTACTGTATTGATTGCCCTCTTGATTATATTGGTGCAGTCGTTTCGGTAAATTTGTCGAGATCCAATTTGATAAGCATGAAATGATATTGGGTGCAGCCATCAAATAAGGTTAGAGTGCACTTTCTTTTCTTTTCCTTCTGTTCTTTTAATTTTTTAAAAACTTTGGCTCCCCATTTTATTGTCGTTCATATTTTTTCTGGAAGGGAATTCATTCATATTTTTCTGGTGATGTTTAGCCTCATGGATCGTTGGCCTTAATTTCATGCTCTCTTGCCCCGAATCATTCAGGAAAAAGAATTCATTCTATATTAGGTCCAAGCTCAATCCTATGTGGCAGGGACTTGGAGCCTAATAGGCTAGTCTATTCTATTGCCATAAAAGACCTGAATATTATTTCCAGTGATTATGGATATTGATCCCACAAACATTTTAGTGCACTATTTCTAGTCTATATCCATTATATTATGAACTTATGTTTTGTGTTTGCTCTATTAGGTGAAATTGAACTATATTCTGAGGGGCATCTAAGGGCATCTAACGTCAAGAATTTGACTGAGGAATATATGATTTCCTTTGAGGATGTAACTTATATCTTAATTAAGGTAAGCTACACAACAGATTTGGAATATAGAGGAGCAATATCTACACAATACACGAGCAAAAAAAGGAAAGAAGAGACCATGTGATTCAATATGTTAGAAATTCTTCTTGGAATATGTTTTAAAGTTGGAGATATTGGTACAAATGTTAGGAATATTATTTCTATTCAGTATGGAGTCTTAGTCTCTCATCCTGAATGGTGTGGGACTACACCCTCTTCAATCATAGCCATCTATTTTAATGGAGTTGTTGCATTTCAATCCGATTGAGCATCCAAATGCAGTGTAATACCTTGAGCCTGATATCTTTTTGGGTGGTTCTATTTTTCTATGTCAAATTACCTGATGCAATATTGGACCCGTCACTATAATTCATCAGTTAACAGGAAATGACCAAAATGGAGGTTGGCCCATTTTAGTTCATGACAATGATTAACCTCTACTTGCAATTCCAAGCTTTTCAAGTCAAACTCCCATTTGGGGATGGCTATTTCATTACCACATTTACCATTTCTGCTTTATTTAAGATTAACTTGCCAATAGTCCACTGTCAACATAGACATCTGTGTAAGCCCTCTGGCAAAAATCGCTTTCCTATTATCTCTTCATGCTTCCTATGATGAATGCTTGCTATAGCCATCTATTTCATCTTTAATTGCATTGTATTTTAGTTGATATGATTCTTTTTCACCTGTGCTTACAAGCTCTGCTACAAAATTTTTCTCTATAATTCTTTGTGAAACCTTTTTATCTAAGCTGCAAGTCATTCATTTGTTGCACCAACCTTTTGTGTACTTCATTCTTCTTGAGAACTTCTAATTTTTTTCTAGAATAATGGCAGGGTTTTGATATGAAACTAATCAATGTAAATCGGACTTGCAAAGTTACAAAGGTGATGCTCCTTTCTCTTTTATTTGGGTTCTTTCTTAGGAATAAAATTCATTTCTCTATTGTATGTGATCTTTCTCCTCACTTCATGTTTCAGGGAGGACAAGTGGTCAAGTACACTGCCATGTTAGCTTGTGGCAACTATCATGGAGTTGTGGGCTTTGCAAAAGGAAAAGGCCCAACAATTCCCATTGCCCTCCAGAAGGTATCTATATGATGCATTTGTAGATATCAGCGAATTTGAAGTCCTTGTTAATTGGGAAATCGATTATTTATGGTTAATTCGCATTGTGGCTCATCCATCGGCAAAGAGTGACTATTTTACCTCCATTTATTGCCATTCTCCGAGACGCAGTGCAACCACTTTTGGCGTGTATTCATGAACTTGCTTCTTCGGATGGTCTGAATCCCCTTGTTGTTGATGATCGTGCTTTGGCAGCAGATGCACTGCCTTTTGAGGTGATTGAACTTCCACACTCCTATCTCTTTCCAGTTCCATGGAAATTGTGAGTTGTATATACTCCCATTGAAGAGTTTTGTGATTGAATTCTCGTACTCTCTCACAGTTTTAATCCACTATATTTCTTCCCTGCCATTTGTAATTGATCTTAACTGGATTAGTTGAGAGTTTTCATTGCATAAATGCTAATAAGATTGATACTTTGTAAAGAAATTTGATATAACTGATGTAATTAGTGTTTCTTCCTGGTGCTTGTGATGTCACTCTAGCGAAATCCATATCTAGATAATTAGGTAATTAGATGTAGCTATGTCTGGTAATATATAGTATACTGGAGCTTGTCATGACCATTGTGCTTGTGGAAATTTCAGGAATTCCACAAATTATTTTGTTGATGCTATATTGTTTTATCAGTCCAACTGTTTTTGTTTTTCCTGAAAATTGGTTTCAATTTCTTGTGTATTTCATCTGTGGAGGTATTTAATTCACTTATAGAGTAGGTGCAGATGTTGCATGATTAAAATCATGTTCCTTTTTCTCTCTTAGGGAGGAGGATGGTGCACCAATGTTACGACTTGCCTCTCATGAAAAGGAAACCATTTGGGTTCATCCAAGAAGACTGGGTTTGATGTCTACTTCTCCATGGCTAGGGGGAATGCCACTTTGCCTGCTATGGATCTGTTATCATATTCAATTTGTAAGTTGCTCCAAGTGTATAAGTACGAGCTTGAGCAAAACCCAGTATAATTTCTATTCTTGATCCCATGAAAGGCGAATGTTGATGCGAAGTAGCTTAAAATAGTCATGGTCGAGCTGGATGAGAAAATGGTAGTAAAGTGGAACAGGTAAGAAATGGCCTTCGTATTGTTATATTTAACAATGTTGCTTTGTGGAATAGAACTATAATTTCTCACATGTTCTTTCATTTGTGTTTTCCCTTGTCGAACTCACAATTTTTCTCCATCCTCAGATAACATATGCAGTAGTTGTTGCATGGATTTTGAATGCTACTTTAGTAGTACCTCAGATAACATATGCGCATCTAAACCTCAATCTATCCAGCTTTGTCCACTTTTTACAAGTATGTAATCATCTCTTACCATAAGATTGATATTTGAAGCATATGTATCTGACTGTGGCTAAGATTTGTTTTGTAGGTTAGAACTTAATGGTCACCATTCTTTTCTCTATTGGAAGCTCCATACTTCCACAGGTAGAGCCCATGGTAATGTTTATAACTGGTCTTTTTGTTGGTGCGCAAGTAATCACAAAGTGTGAAGGTAAGCAGGAACTGATTTGAGCATGGGAATGGAGAAGCTTCAGCTTCAAAATGTTAGCAGTATGAACAGCTAGGAGGCAGGAGCAGGAGCACAAATCAAAAACACAATTCAAAGTGATAGTGGCACCTGGGTAGAAAATTTTGCAGTGATCTTCAGTTTGTGGGTAAGATTGTCTTGTGATCTTCATTTTGTGGCCTTTGAAATATATGTTGAACGTAGTAATCTTCAACAACATAGGGAAGACAAAAACCTTTAAACTAATGGAGTTTCAATGGTCCCATAGTCTCTCTAAATCAGCAGTCTTATATGTAGAGATAAATACAGGCAATTAGTTTTAAAATTATGATTTAAATATGTTGATACTACAATCAAGAATTAAATGAGTAGGGGTACACTAAGCTGGGGCGTGGCTTCTGGTGTATACATAGGGGTACACTAAGTTGGGGGCAGCCGTCCATCTTCAATAGCGATTTTGATGTCTACAGTTGACATGAAGCATGAATCCAAGGGCCGTCTCATTCCAAAAGTGAAGGTTGGCACTGTTAATGCTAGTTTTTAATATTTGTCATGTCAAATTAATCATCCTTACTACCTTCTTCTTCTTCTTCTTCTTCTTTTCTTATTTGAAGTGATCTCAACAACCAGACTCCCGTTTTTTTATTTTTGGGAGGTAGCTGTTTGCATACACTGATGTTTGCAGTTGTAATGTTTTTGTTCTTACTTGGTATAAATTGAGGTATTGTTGGGGAAGACTGAGAAATTCGATGATCTGATGGTTGCTGTTGCTGCCAAAGGGAGGCAGTTGGAGACAATAAAGCATGATGGCAAACCATAGCTCTGGAGTTCCATCATATTCTGATTTTCATTTCTTTTTTTTTTCCTCCCGGTGTCCTGTTTAAGTGATAGAGGTTAGGGAATTTTCAAGTAGATCTGCTGCTGTCATTACCTGAAAAGAGCAGAGTTGAGAGAGGCACTGTGCGTGTAGACATCTTGGGATCATTTCATCTGCATGGCCTTTTTTTTTTCTCCTTTTATGGGAGTTGTTGATGATACATACAATCTGTTGTATTGTTTGAGTCCTGTTTCTGCATCTTCCTTTGACTGATCGATGTGATTGACAACAAACAGTAAAAGCTTTGGTGATCTTCCATCTTTGTTGTTTCCAAAGGATATCAGGCAGACATTACCTTAACTAGTATTGTCCATAATCTGAAAGTAGATCCTTCTTCTGAAGCCATTGATTCCAATGTGGTATGTGGTTTTTTAGTGTTTTATAGTTTTGATTTCTCTTTAGTGATATACTTTCACTTTATATCGGCTTTTGCTTTGGGCGAATAATGTTAAAAATTGAATTTAGCCTCGCTGATGCCAACAAAGGATAAATTTATCTTTAGTCTCGTTTTGCCTCGGTTACCTAAACTGAGACTACAACTCCCGTGGCTAAAGGGTTTAGCCTCAGTTGTTGAGAACCGAGGTTAAAAATAGATTTAGCTTCAGTTGGAGGCAATTGAGGCTAAAATTTGGATTTAGTCTCAATTGAAAACAATGGAGCCTAAAATTTTGATTTAGCCTCATTTCGAGAAAATTGAAGCTAAAAAGGTTTTTAGCCTCACTTGAAGAACCGAGGCTATAAAAGTCATTTTAGCCTCAGTTGCTAAAACTGAGGCTAAAGCCTTTAGCCACAGGGGTTTCAACCTCGGTTTGGATAACTGAGGTAAAACTGAGGCTAAAGGCTTTAGCCTCAGTTTTGAACCTTTTTAGCTACAGTTTTGAACCGAGGCTAAAGCCCCCTTTTCTCGTAGTGGGTGTATGTTATGGGTGGAATCACGTTACCTGACGTACAAGATCAGATCCTCTAACCTATCAAAAGACTAGAAATTAAAGATGAGTTGAGGAAGGAGGATCAAAAGTCAACTTGGAAATAAGGCTCATCAACTGCCTCGACTAGAGATACCACCTCAACCTTGGGTATTGGCCGAATAGAAATATTTGGAGATCCACTACAACAAATGTGACTTCTACTCACAACCACGGTAACCATTAAGCGCCGCTAAATAGGTGAGTAGCGACGAAAAAACGGGTATGGCAGCTAGGTTATAGCGGCGCTACTTGTTTGAGCGCTGTGTATCTTTATCGACGCGACTAGGCGCCGGTAGAGCGCCGAAAGTGTTGTTTCTAGACACATTTTCTTTCGGAAAAGTGCCGTTAGATTTCAAACAAGCGCCGCTAAAGATCCTTCTATGGATTTGATAGGCCCTAGCATGCTAGTAATTCAATCGAAACCTGAGTTTTTATATATATTTAAAACATAAAAAAAAGCTTCATCAGCCAAAGTGGTAAAGAATAAAACAAGATAGCAATCACAATAACACACAAAGTGAATTATGCTAGGTGAAAACAGAAGATGAATTATGCTTTCATGTTTCTCAAAAAGGAGACACAAAGTGACACCAACACGCAGGCACTACTAGACACACCCTCGAATATGCAGTTACTTGCACACGTTTGCTTGAGAATTGAGATCTGATTTCAGCCATTCCCCTATCACTCCCACATTGGACCTGCTTTCCCCCAAGCCGCTGCAATGTATCCTTGCTTGTGTGGGTAATCTACAGGTTGGATTTCATGAGATTGAAAACTTACCATACAATCACAGGTTAGAATTTTGTGCCTGTTGGTAATTTCAACTGTAACTAGTCTGATAAATAAAAAGCACTAAGATAACATTATTTCTCAACTCCAAAACAATCATCACCCATACAAGGTGGACATGAATACATGAGAAAGAAGATTAGGATGGTGGACACTTGATTAAAAGGTCAAATGCAAGCAACTTGGCAAGTGCCATGCTTTTGTCATGCATTGGTACTATTTAGATAACAAACCAGAAGTTGTGGCATGAACTACAAGTAGCAACTACAAGTGAAGAAAAAGTAAAGTCTATGTTGTTTTTCACTTGGGGATTCTATAACCCTACATTCTAAAAAATGGAATCAATGGACGAATACAACCCCTCTCTAAGAAGAACCACCACAGAAGACTGTTTTTCCTCTAACAACAACAGCAATGTGCCATGTTATAGGAAATCTACACCTTTTATTAAGTTGGGCTACACCCAAAATCTACCATATTAATTAAGGGCTGATAATTTGTGTGACTGTTGAGCAACGATATTTGTTGTTGAGGGGCATTCTGCCATGATAACGAACCCATCTCTGAAGTTATCCATCCCTTGGGCCAATAGCTGCTAGAAGAGCCCACCACCACATGGGCCACCATTTCTTGCTGAGGCGTAGATGGTATTATATACAGCCCCCAAGAAGTTGTCCCTTACGCTTGTCGTATATCCTGGAATCCAAGACGACTTGCCAAATTCTGTAAAGAGGATTGGTTTTCTAAGGACCGTATTCGCATCTTGGAGGTGGGCTTGGATCCAGCTTTGAAGGAAAGCAGATTGGGCCTGCTCATTCGAATTTGGTATCCTGTGAGTGAACAATCAAACAAGAAAAATAGGATACCATGAGCAGAATGCTAGTATGAGTTTGAACAATCTTGATGGAAAAGGTCAATAATTGTATAATTAAGATAGACCCATTCACTAGTGGTTGTTCACAAGTGAGTCTCAAGGATTCATATTAAGTAGTTGCTCACGAGTGAGTCTCACGGATTCATATTAAGTAGAATATACATTACCATTGATCTAGGTAGGCATGAATCGTCGTGAAGTCGATTCCTAGAATCTGGTTATTCGAGATGAAATCTGTTACAATTTGGTAACCAGGATTAAATTGCTTCCTGTTGGGCATCAATTTGCCATAGAATCCTTCAATCCCCACCTCCAATAGATGATTATTGTCTATGGATTTAACATAAGCTGCCATTTCTTTGATCCAATCCTGAAAGATTAGCATACATAATTACCAATAGCGAACCCCAAATGGAGTTTTGTAAGCTCACTTGCTGTAAATCCTATTTCATGCACACACAGTCTCATGGCACAAGTGTGCGAGATGCAGGCCATCTTTTTTACCTGACCCAAAAAAGGCTCGTCCACTTATCACGAAAAGAAAGTAAGATGACAGGAGAAGAAACATACTTGTTGAGTCCGAAGAAGAAGACAGAATAAAGTCCCCAAGAGGACTAAATTTAGTTGAATAAATGGGCCCAGCATGACCCTGAAACAATGTATAAGATCTTTTCCCATCCTTCGAACCTATCAATTGCTCACTAGGAACAGATTCATTTTCTCCTTGCACATTAACTGAAACCAACACCATTTAACACACATTACACAACCTCCTTAGCAGAACCATCTTGAAAATATTAATACATACAGACAGACAGACAGACATAAATGTAAAGAGGCTTGCTAGCCCCATAAATGAAGAAAACATTATGCGCCAATTATCACTAGAGAAGGAACCATATCAGAACTAAAATAAGAAAGAAACATCATGAACTACAGACAGTAGTAAAGAAAGCTGTGACCTTAAGTCTTCAAATCGTTTGCATACAGTGCCCAAATCTGCAGAGTCCGGAACTTTGGTTAAGAAGCTGAAAGCATTGGTGGAGTTTAAAAAGGGCTTAAGGTCTATTTACCCGGGCTTCCTCTGCTATTGACTTTGCGACGCTGAAGTCCTACTCAAAACTTGAGAATTAAAATATTTGCTGAAGGAGAAAGATAAGCATAAGAGCAAAAGAGATTCAAAGAATTTAGAAACATAGTTGGAAAAATAAGATGTTTCACATGTCAAACATTACTTACATTTCACATGGGGCAATTGCTATTTTCATCATGTTCTAAAGTGGCTCCTCATTCAAATGGTCCAATCTATCCCATAGGCAAAGTAATACTAGTATGGCAAGCTTGAAGATAGTCAGAAGTGAACATTCATGGTCAGCTCTCTACCAAAATATTATAATCATCATCATCATCATTGAAGTACAGAACTGATTCAGTTGTATAGTATTTTCCACGGATTTTATTTTACATGATCTCACTAATCTCTTCGTGATCTGTGTTTAAACCACCTCTACTTCTAGCATGTTCTAGAATTAAATGAATTTAGAAATCAACTGTCTTCAATTGTTCCAATATGATAAAGACATGGGGAATCTCATGAACAAGAGTTTATCAAGTTCTGACCCTCAGATTCTGTTTTAACTCATTTGACTATCAATAGAGTGTATAGCCTAAACTAAGTTTTTCAAATTACAATTTTGGAAGTCTGAAAACTTTTTCAATGTTATCGTTCCCTTGTTAAAACTCAAGTACGGTTTCCAAAACTCACGCAAAATGAGTTGCCTGAGCTTCAATTGATGGTGTGAGGCTTCCGTTTGTGTAACTGTGTAACACATGCATGTTTCAATTTCTGTTTTGTACTTGGGCACATATCTTGTTTGTCTATGATTCTTGACACATTAAATGCCTTTGATAAAAAATTGAATAGACTTGTTTCATTGGGCCTTCTACCTAAACATGTTTACTGCCTATCTTTATCAAAATCAAGGATGGATATATCTCCCAACTGGTAGGGTTGTTTTTACAAAGTAGGTAGAGCCTATAATTCCGTTGAAAGATCCCACATCTGATATGGCTATAATGGCCAGGTAGATGTAAAATACACACAAATATACATGGTGTGCAATGATATACATTTCGTCATACAACTTAAGCTTCATAAAACAAATATGTACTATTAGGTGGCCAACTCTTGATTTTGTTCCTCGAGAAGGTCCTCTTTAGCCCAAGCCTGCAAAAAAAAAAAAAAAAAAAATGGGATGGGGAAAGGAACAAATTAATTATTTAAAAACAGAAATAAGCATATTCAGACAAAAGAAATACAAACATTCCTTTGACCAAGATACCTTGACACAACTTCCATTAATTCTGCTTTTGACAGAGAATTGCTGCCACTTCTTAATATTTCTTTCAAAATAAATGCTTGGACACTACTACAGTGTATTTTGAACATGAATTCTCAATAGACGACTCAAAAGAGAAGAAACTCATGAGCATAATACAAATCCTAAAAATGATTATCAACCTAACAGAAATATCAACCATAGTAAACGTTGTTACTAATTCTCAAACAACTAAAAAACAATAAATAAGAAAACTTACTTTAAAGATACACCTTTATTTCGTGTCCACTTTGAATGGCCAATTCTACTAAGCTATAAACTGTAAATTAATCAAATTTGCATGAATGCATAAGAGACAAAAACAAATAAAACTCCTTGAGATTGTGAGTATCCACCATTGCTTCTGACTTTACATCATGGTCCAGGAAAGCTTTGACGGCTTCAGCTGGTTGTGGAAGCACCTCTTGCATTTTGAATTTGTAAACAACAGTTAAGGTAGATCCCAATTAGAAAAGGTGATAGCAAAAGTGAGATACAGGCATTTGAATGAAAGATATAGAATACAAGCTACCATATTGTGATATGCTACATTTTGAAAGCTACCAGAGATTGTGAGGCTATCTCTGGTTATTCTTTGAGCGGCTTCTTGATTTTCTAATGAGATATGGAGTCTGTTTGTCTGATGTCTTGATGGCCAACGTGATGCTGTCTTGCCCTTGGTATCTAACAGGACTTTTCCAACAAATCATTTAATTTTCTTCTTTCCACTTGCAATCATGGCACTTCTCAAATATACTGATTATGGAGTTCTGATTTATTGCTACAGCCCTGGCTTCCATCTCGATGGCATTGAAAGAAAAGATCCTCACTTGTACTCAATTTGTCAAACATGATATTTCACTTATTGTGGCACTTCCTATCCTCTCATCATCATCAGCATCATCTAAGCCTCTCGATTAATTGGTGTTGGCTACATGAATCATGTTCCGCCATTCCACTCTATCAAGGGCCATAGCTTCATTTAAGCCCTTGATACAATTTTTATGTTGTGACATAAAAACAAATCTTTGATTTCTGGAGTCTGCAACATGCAAAGCTGTCTTGTATTCTAAGTCAAAACAAGAATTAAATTTTAACCCAACCTTGACCTTGTTCTAAGATTGCACATGCTAGTCTAGTTGATTCTAGACAACAATTAGTTCCTCTATACATGTGAAATGTTCTCCATCTCTTTCTTTCTAAGGAATCTTGGAAAAGCTATTATGCAGGTAAGCTTGCAATAGTAATTTGTTTATAACTGGTATTGTGTTCTACTTAATGTACATACCTTGGAGAAAAAAAACTATTCTTCAGAAAGCTTGGAATGGTAATTTGTTTGCAACTTGCAGGAAATTGGAAACATGCATATGTTGCAGTGCAATATCTTAATTCTGATGAAACCTCAGCTCACTACCAAAAAACAGGGCAATGCCGACGGCTAAAAACCGTCGGCAATGACCTTTTCCGACGGCTAAAAACCGTCGGACGGTCCGTCGGGAAATGGGGCGTGGGCGTTGCTCACCGACGGATTTTAGCCGTCGGTGTCTACGACGGCTAAAACCGTCGGCATTTTCGACGGCTGTGAGCGACGGTTTTAGCCGTCAGCGTTTTCGACGGTAAAAACAGTCGGCATTTCCGACGGCTGAGGGTGACGGCGAAAACCGTCGGCGCTTTTGACGGTTTTGCTTTATAGAATTCAAGCCCGACGGCTATTCACCGACGGTTTTAGCCGTCGGCGTTTTTCATAAATTTCTTTAAAAAATTTATAATATTAATTAATTGCCTAATCATCACACTTATCCAAAACTAGATAACCCATTTCTCCAGAGCCCTAAACCAACCTATTTGAGAAGTTAAATATACAAAAAAGAAAAGGAAGAAATCAAACTCAGATATACCATCCAAATTCCAAACAAAAAAAATTCATATGTAAATATTTCCTAAAAATCATTGGTATTTACTCAAATTATAGCATTGAAAGAAAGAGAATTCAATGTCCGTGTAAATGTTTCATAAAAAATCAGTGGTGTTTATGTTGATCCACTGTTTCATTGATGATTCCAATCCATGAACACCCAACAGAGAATACAGGGAAAAGAAAATCAAATTTTAAGCAGAAATTGAGAATGGGTTTTTAAAATATCATGATTTGGTTAATCTACTGGTTTGTTTGCTGAATTAGCTAATACATACGAACATTTGAAATGCTTTTTTCTTCTTCTTTTTTCTTTAATCATTTATAAACTTTTTCATGTAAAGTGATAAGAACGAAAATATTGAATAAACAAAAAAA
The DNA here is from genome assembly GCA_030180095.1 of Magnolia changhungtana. Classification (NCBI taxonomy): domain Eukaryota; kingdom Viridiplantae; phylum Streptophyta; class Magnoliopsida; order Magnoliales; family Magnoliaceae; genus Magnolia; species Magnolia changhungtana. The sequence goes on along the minus strand of JASAUF010000161.1, from coordinate 4,412,732 downwards.
AGGCTAAACTGTTGTTAAAGCAAAAAATAAAAATTGATAATAAAATTAGGAATAAAGACTTTCTAATTAATCAACGCCAATCAATATTTTTTAACAAGAAAAGTTCAGCAATTACAGTATGCATACCTTGGTGTTTAAATGGAGTAGAATATTTGCCCTATCTACCCGTTCCTTTTATGATAGCTGGAGATTGAATTGTACCTGTTGAAGGGGATTCATTAAAAAAACTAGAATCAACCCAGTAAAAGACACAAAGGTGTGCCTGTTTCTGCACTTGTATGTGTTTGAACATGTAGGTGTGGGAGGGTTTGATTGATCATGTACCTTAGGCAAAAGGGTTTGATTGATCACCACACTTCCAGAAGAAATGGCTACAAATTTAATGCCTGCTTGCTCCATATGAAACTCTTCACACTAAATAACAAATTTCACAAATTGAAACATGTTAGAAGGTTCAATTACCAACCAATAAGAGGGATTTCAGGATATATATATATATATATATATATATATATATATATATATAGAGAGAGAGAGAGAGAGAGAGAGAGAGAGAGAGCTCACAATCACTCTTACTCTTCCATTGCGCCGCTTCATCCACACATTAAATTTTCCTTTACAATTCTTTTCAAGCAAAAGCAGGTTCCCTGAATGGCTTTGTCCATCCATGGATTGAATTAGTGGCTCTAAACTGACAACTATACTGGACATGTATTCAACAGATGCAACCGCCCTAACTTCATGAAGATCTGAATGTATTAACCAAAAGATACATGAAACTTGATCTGCAACCAAATCAAGCAAAGAAATCTATTAACCCCTATAAACAAATATTAGCAGGAGAGAACATTTCTCATATGATAAAGAATCCATCCATTGATATACTGAATGCCATGAGCAAATTAAAAATATTTGAGTCTGGTGGGTTGTAAAGTAACACCATAATCCAGTCATCCGATAGGTCAAGAAGCGCAACTGTTTGTCTAGCCATGCTCTCCAAGCAGAGCAATACGGACCCCAAATCCCAGATGAGATGGAAGTGTTGGCTTTCATCCCACCTGCAAATTGGTCCATCTGTCCTGTCCACATTTTGTGTAACACCCAAACAAGTGCTAAGCTTATATCCTGATCCCAATCTGCCTTAATGGCAGCATATATACATCTAAAGAGGAAAAAAGAGAATTGAAATTGCATAAAAAAAAAAAAAACACAAACATATATGGAATAAAGATACAGGGGGTGGTCCAAATGATACTTGTGTTATACTTGTGTTACCAGTGCCCAAATCCGGATCACCAAAGACTCCACACATGAGAAGCTTCAATTAACTTTTCTTACACCGATTAGCACTGCATTGGATAGTAGACATGGTTCAGCTTCTTTTTTTTTTTTTTTTTTTCCAAAAAACATTTTTATTAGAAAAGTGGCTGGTGCTATCACATGGTTATCAACACTTATATCTCAATATCTTAGCACATGTGGCAGTATATATGAGATCCATATTGTTCATCTATTTAGCCATTAAGTGAATGGGGTATACCCAAAAACTCCAGCCACCCTGATGATACTAACCACTGATGACAATCTTATATGATTACAAATGGGCAATTGGAAAAGCTGGACCAACACACAACATTCAGTAGGTAGTCCTCCACAAGACAAATGACTCGGATCATCCGATCAAGTGCTTTGGTGACAAGATCGCAGACTTATACATTGAAGAGGCACAATAGATGAATGATCCAGATTTCACACATGCAATATGTACAGCTTGGGTTTTATAAATCTGGTATCAATGTTGAGAACTAAATCCTTTCCCTAATCAGGATGGACAAGAACAATGGACTTTAAAAGAACTTGATAACGGACCAATGTACAGTGTGACCTACCTAATCAGTTACCTGGCCTGATTTTGTGCCAGATCATCTGCAGTCCTCACTTCATGCATGGGTTAGTTGCCCCACACGTGCTAGGTTGGAAAATGTGCTGCAGGTAAAGGTGTGTATGCAGAGTGTATGTTGAGTAAACCTCTATTTCCTAAAACATAACCAAAGATGGAGAGATAAATCTATGTAAACACACTCACGGGTTTCATCACACAATTTATCCACGTAAAGTATTTCCTGTTGGATAATATGTAATATATTCACATGCATTGGAACCAAGACTTGTTAAATAACAAGAAACAATAGCAGAGTACAGGGAAATAGATATTGGAGTATAGCAAAATAATTTCATAACCGCGCATTTTCTTCTAGCATGTGTAGAGGAAACAGAACAAGTATCCCAACAAGTAATAAACATATCCGGGGTAGACATCCTGCACTACCCCATCCCGAATGTCCATTCCATCCTTAGTTGCTCTTGTACAGTTAGGTTGAGAATAGACCCTAGGCAGACATTTGTTATTATAGATGGACCTGTCTAAGAAGAACATGTTAGCTCCAAGAAGTTACCATGTAGTGATGACATCGCTCTTGATTTGGGGAAGTAAACTCACCACCTACAGTAAAAGCCGAAGCAAAAGAATACAACATTTTATTCCTTTAGTTGCAATGGGTTACTAGAAGCAATGATTGAGCCATCATAAATTTTATCGAAAATGTAGAGACGATTCTTCTAAGCAACTGCTTGGTGAGAACTCCAAGGCGGTGGGCTATTAGGGCTTGAAATCAACTTCCATTCACGCTTTTCTACATTGTATCGATACAAGTTACCATATACAAATGTCTACCGCAACAAACTTGGTCAGTAACTAAGTGAAACATCATGTGTCTTTCAAATAAAACATTAAAATAAAAAGACTAATCACATTCAAAACAATCATCCAACATATTTCATATTCTAAAGATCATAAAAGCCCTCACCTTACTACCATTGTAGAATTCACCCCCATACACAATCAGCTCCTTCTCTTTCAAAGGATTAATGTTCAGCTGCATGAAAAATAAAATCATCAGGTCTTAAATGCCGTGATACTTTCAGTTCAAAAGAGCAATAATTGAAATAATTCTGTAGAAGAGGCTGCGAATTGTTCGATGCATAGTGCATACAGCTTCTAGAAACAAAGCATGATGAAAAGAAGCAAGAGCAAAATCAGCTGCAAAATCAGAGATGGAAGAAAAGGGTGTGTTGCATTCAAGAACAAACTTGTGATAGTTTCACACCAATCACTGGCTTCCAATTGTTTCTCCCAAGAAATGATGTTCTAGCGGTTTGCCATTCCATACATACTCTTCTCAAAATCAGCAACAAGAAAGTGCATATATTGCATCCATGGTGATTAAAGGTATTATACAATAATTCAGTACTAATTGATGACAGTAGAGCATGTAGGTATCTCAATGACTCCAATCAATATCATTCAGCTAGTGGGCCCAACTGAAAAAATACGCAATGGACCATGATTATGTCCATCAAGCAATCTCGTGCATCCAATAAGGTGCATTGGCTTATACAAACCATGTGGGTCCCTCATTTGTTCGACTCCACCACAACTCGTATTGGAGTCCACTCCATGTTATTAATCCCCGAAAGAAATAACGTAAAACAGAAACAAAAATTCATGTGATTGGTCATGTTTTGGGACATACACGAGAGGAGACGATTGGACAATGCTCTAATGAATGAAGATTTTTGCAGGAAATTCTGTTTCTAAGCAAATGTACTGTTTGCTGACATGCAGGATTTTGCATTATGGGGGACCTGTTTCAATGATCCAAACTGTCTATATGATGGGCCTTATCATGGATGGTTAGGATCAACAAACTATAGTCCATATGTTTGAAAGCACCATCAGTTGTATGCTGGATAATGAGCATGACCCTATAATTGGTTCCCACATGTATGAAATCATAAGCATTAGCTGTTGGAGAGAACAAAATCAAACCACCTCTTCAGGATTTAGTGCTTTCGGTTGGTCTAGTACATTTTCATTGAGCTACTAGCAATGCCACCAGTCCTTGTGCCAAGACACGACCCAGACTGCTTATTGAGTTGGCTACTATTGAATTAGTTTAGTGGGCGTTCACACAAAATTATTCTGATTAATGAAGAAATTTCATGATGCAACCAAATGCCCCATTACCCTAAAACAAACACTAATTGGATTATCCTAATAATCCATATTATGGGCTGAAAATGGATATTTAAAAACAAAAATCAGCAGCACATATATAACACATATATAACAAATAAGAAGGAAAAAAAACTCTGATATGGTCAGGATTGTTTGATTATAGTAGCTTCTATAGCTAATCCACAATGAGACCCACCCAAATAAATGGTTGGAATTACAGGGCAACTCATGTCCAATCAAATCATTTCCCATACACAATATAAGGATAAAAGAAAACATGAACTCTGTTGCAAGACTCTGGCCAAAATAACCGGTCCCTGGTGTACATCTATATGCACAATAAGAACTTGAAGAAGAAAATCCATTGTATGTGCAGGAAAAGGCGTATCCAAATCATGTATTGCAATGCAAGAAGAAAGACATTAAAAGACGAATCTCATATCTAGTATATGAATTACAACAAGAAATATCTATCAAATCTATAACGGTGCATTTGGATGCACATGAAATTAAATTGTTGACATTCAGTCCAATCAAGGAGAAGTGAGAGAGATACTGACATTTCCTAGTACTGATAAAGAGGAAGCAGTCCTCAAATTGTAGATGCATTCCTTTCGAGTATGACTTGAAAGAATGTAATTGCAAATTGAATCTCAGTGCACCAACATGGATACCAGCAAAAGTAATCATAATTTGGCCAATGCCTCTTCATTAGACTAATAAATTGCAATTCTATTCAATCATACATCCAAACGGCCAAAAATTAATTAAAAAAAAAAAAAAAAACCAGATACATTTAAAAAATATGGGTTGGTGAAATCTACGTTCACACTGCCGCTTTCAACTCCCAAAGGAAAAAGAACCTCATCGAATGAAATATGCGGTCGGAGTCCGATTTATTCCCGAACAAAATGGCATTTTCATATGGAGTTCCGTTGTACAAGGAAAGAGGCAGTGTTGTACTGGTTTCAATCTCCAGGTGATCCGAAACCATTATTTCAACTATGGTTACATAGGCCTAAAGCAACATAGCATGAAAAAACTTCATCATGGAGACTTGATGATCTAAGGTGCAAAGACAAGCTGGGCACATGCACCTGCTGCATTTTCATCAACAACCACCCATCATCCATAAAACCATTCACAACATCACAGACAACACCTATTCTCAACTTTCGTAGCAAGAGCAATGTCCATTGCAAAAAAAAATAATTAATGGTTTTTTTATGCCAAACAGTGCATGTTAACAAATGGATACAAATATAAAAATGCATACGTTCCAAGGAAAAATAAATCATTTCCTTTTGATAATCCGAGATAGAAAATGGGAATTCTTGAATAAAAATAAATCAAACAAAGCAAACCATCCTTGAATTGTTCCAAAAGCAAATGGGACTTTCTACGAAACTCAACAAACAAGGAGAAACAAAATTGGCTTGGGATCCAGCTTCATGGACTTCTCCTACTAATTAAATGGATGCAATAGGAGAGGTCTTGGGTACAAACCGTCTCTCTTTCATAAAGACTTGCATTTCAAGTGAGTAACTTGGTTCTAGTCTTTGCAACCAAGGTGAGCCGTGTAATATGTGCTAAAATAGCACCAACTAAAAGTGCTCCTAAAAGCTAGGCTGGTCTACTCATAAGGTGGGCCAAACACGTCTGTTAATTATAGGCCATTAACTATTTTCTTTCTAAAGATCTGTTTTTCATGAAGAATGTGGTACAACAGATGAGTGGAATGGATTGATTTATGTTCCAGGCCATGTTCATGCTCAGCCCCACCCGATGATGGCTAGTGCCTCACAAGTGTGCCCCATTGCCAGTTCTGCCACGATTCACCTCTTCAATCTCTCATCAGGCCAATTGCAGTAGCATTACTCTTTTCAAAAGAAAAAGCAATCACTACGTATCAGTGACGGATGACCTTCAAATGGTGTTCATCTATGGAGGAATCTAATATGCAAGCTTGATTAACATAAATACTATGCAGCAATCTCTTGGAACATATGGCAAACATCTGATAATTAAACTGCTGATTGTCGACACCTGACCAGAAAAATAGCTTAAATCACCCCAGACACTTGTCACATGTATGCTATGAAGGAAGCTGAATAAGTTTCTCTTATTCATAGTTTAGGAAACCTCTACTGACCGACGTATAATGCAAATGGTAGCTTTAAGGGCCTGTTTGGATGCATTGTCAAAACCAGGGTTCCGAGATGAAACCCTCGTTTTGATCTGAAACCCTTTTTGCAGCCTGTTTAGATCCCACCCGATGATTTAGGCAGGAAATCAACAATATCTCAAAATCCAATTGATTTTTCATGAAGCGATGATTGCTTGACAGTCCATCCAAATGGAAGGTTTTGTAAGCTACTGAAATTGACTAAGTTGGACTGAGAAACAAACCGACTTGCTAAAATACCCACACATCCACGGACTGATCCGCCATAAAAACCAAAACCACAGGAAAGAAAGAAAAAAAAAAATCCCCCGAAAATCGATCTAATCACAGGCGTATGAACAGTAAATGCCAGAAATTGGAGAAAATAGTGCTAATTCTTACATTCTCTCACCGATCAGCAGAAAATACCTTAGGATCTTGGATGAGCGGCTCTAGAATGCGAGGATTTCGGACTATCCGTAGAAAATGCCTTCTCTTTTTCCTATTTTGCCTGAGAGAGAGGGGTCTGGATTTAGGGGGTTTTCTGATTTTGGGGGGAGAGAGAGGGCTGAGAGAGGGGGGAGAGAGGTTTGGATTTGGCCATTTGGGGAGGTTTTTTTATTTTGGGGGGAGAGAGGGACGAGCGCTTTGAATTTTTTTTTTGGAAGAGAGATACGTGTCGTGCGAAGACGAGCGCTGACGATCCTCGAAATCCGAGTTCTACGAACGGTTCAAAATGATCAAAGTCACATGGGCTCCACAATGATTTATTTATTATATCCACACCAAATTTAAGATATAATTTTAGAGCAATAGCTAAATAATGAATCATATCCAATACTCAAATGGACCACACCAAAAATAGCAGCGGGATAATGATTTTCACCTTTAAAAAATTCGCAGGCCCACCATAACGTTTATTTTCCATCTAATTTGTTCATAAGGTCAAAAATATTTGGATGAAGAGGAAAAAAAAATCATATTGATCAGAAACTTCTCTGACCCCAAAAGGGTTTCAATGGTAGACGTTCTATCCACCATTGATTTTTACAGTGTGGTCCACTATTTTTAGATTTGTTTTTTTTTTTTTTTCAGTTCAAGCCTTATGATGAGCTTGCCAAATGGATGGACGGTTTGGATATAACACATACCTCATGATGCGACCCACAAAACTTGCCAACTTCAATACACCAGCGTGTGTGGTACACCAGCCGGTTATGGCAATGGATTGTGTCCTACCCCGCCCGTATAATGTTCCGTCCAGGCAGGGCTCTGTTGGGCCCACCGTGATGTAGGGATTTCATCCACTCCATTCATCCATTTTCTAATATTATTTTACATTATGAAGTTAAAAATGAGACAAGCTCACGACTCTATTGGGCCACACCAAAGGAAACAATAGTGATAACGACACCCACTGTTGAAGCCTTTCTAAGGCCCATCGTGATTTTTTTTAATCATCCAACCTATTCACAATGTCATGTAGACTTGGATGAGATGAAAAAACAAATATCAACTTGATCCAAAACTTCTATAGCTCCCAAGAAGTTTTTAATGGTGAGCATTCAATCCCCACTTTGTGGTCCACTTAAGTACTGATTCTGCCTAATTTTTTAGATCAAACCTTTAAATGATATGTAAATATGGATGGACAGCGTAGATTAAAAACTTACATTGTGGTGGGCCCTACATAGCCCTGTTTAGACGGATCATCGTCCGGGGGTAGGAAGGATGCAATCTGCTTCCAGGCGCGCAGTCTGCTTTCGGGTTCGCTTTGACGCAGCCATTGGCAAGGTGGATAGTGTCGGTTCTCTGTGGGCCCTACCATGATGTATGTACTCTATCCACACCATCTATCCTATTCTCAAGATCTTTCTAGAGCTTGAACCAAAATATGAGAAAAATATAAATCTCAGGTGGATCACATGAAAGGAAAATATTATTGATTGAACGTCCACCATTAAAAACCACCTAATTTTGGCGACGGATTGTTGTGATACAGCGACGGCTGTTAGCCGTCGGAAATCCCAACGGTTAAAAGCCGTCGGGGAAACCAGTATAGGACCGTCGGCGTTGGTCATTTTTTTGGTAGTGGCTACTTGCAGCAAGTTTGTGGAAATTTGTAAGTAAAAGTTTTCTAATAGCTGATGACGTAGGAAAATCACTTTTCTTCTAGAGAAATCCGTGAATAGTGGGAAAAAGCTGCGTTAAGGAAAAAGGAGGATGTTCATAGTGGTCAATTTGGATGTGAGGTTTAGGCCAGCGATTCTCGATCTAATGCAAACCACAAAAATCAGTCCCATGAGACCACTCAGACTGAAGCAGAACAATCTGAAGATGCATCGGATCATTCTAGTTCAAGCAATGTGAGAAGTTAAAATGAGAACCTATCTACTATTTTCATCTTCTGCACCCACTCAACAGCAACTTGCAGACATCTTCTCAAAGGCACTTGATGGATACTATTTTCATCTTTTACCTGGCAAGTTGATTGTTACAAATCTCCACCCATTAACTTGAAGGGGGAGGGAGTATTAAGAAACCCAATCAATTTCTAAAATTTTTAGCAATCTATTATAATAGTTTTACCTAACAATCTGTTATAATATTTTTCCATTTTTTGTTTCATCAATGTAGGATCTAAAATCATTCCCTGTTCAACAAACATATAATGTATTGTATTAAAAAGATACACAAGGAAAATCATTGCACCCATTTCCATGTTGTACCTATTAATTCGATCAAACAAAATTAGTTTAAACCTGTTGTGATAAACTTGCATTCCATGTTGTACCTCCCATCATAACGAAAAAAACCCTAGAAATCGAACAAATGATGCTAATAAGAATGATGATAACTATAGATCACGTACCTTCCCTTCTGCACAAAATAGAGCATAGCAAGAAACAAAAAAACCCTAGAAATCTAAGGAAGCAACTGATCCAGTGAATCTCCTCTTGTAAAACCCCAAATCCAGACAAGTAAATAAAACCATTAAAGATTCAGAGAGAGAGAGAGAGAGAGAGAGGGAGAGGGAGAGAGAAAAAAACACCATCGAGACCTTATTCGCTCATCGGTCTCTTAAAACCTGGGAGATTTGTGAGAGGAATGAGATGCAGAGAGAGGGATGGAAGGGAATCAGGGGAGTAGAGGGTCAAGAGAGAGAAAGGAAAGGGAATCAGGGGCGGGAGAGAGAAAGAGGGAAGGGAATCAGGGGCGTAGGGGGTGGGAGAGAGAGAGAGAGAGAGAGAGAGAGAGCTAGGGTTTTTTTTTTGGTATATATAGTGTACACATGGCAGCGCTCGTTACTATAAAAAGCGCCGATGAAAGCTAATCTCAACCATCGTTTATGGGCCATATTCTTGTAGTGAGAGAATCTTGCGACATATAAAGATAAGATCGATCCAACGAGGTTATAGTAAAAAATCACACTGCTTGAGACAAAATCGGAGATATTCTCAAAATTAGATTCCAACTCCAACACGAGCCCCTACAACGTATCCAACAAGTCTAGTCAGATACATAAACCGCCTAAAAAGCCTATAAATAGGAACTATCCCAATTTTACTGTGCCTATTGCGAGTCCATACACCTAACTTAGGAATCAGAAGGTCCCCCGGCTAGCCACAACTGGCGCCTCAAGTGTCTAATTGTTCTCTATTAATTTGCAGGTACCTAGCAGCTCATAAGAGGTGGAACAGGAATAATTGATTAGAGCAATAAAAATTTGGCGCCGTTTGTGGGAACTACAACAAAGCTATTCAGTAGTTCCTCTTACGTCAAGAAAATCCATTTGCATTTTCCCTTGACCCTATGATGGCCACTACGCCAAAATCGTGAATTTGCGATGGACCAAATCCGTCGTAAAACCAAATAAACGACAGATTTCGTTCGTCGCTTAGTCCGTGGCTGTTTACTGGGTCATTTTTTTTTTCGACGAATAAGATCCGTCGCAAAAATAAAAAATCCGTCGCTTAAATTTGAAAAAACCCACCCAAATTATTCGTCATTAAAAAGAAATCGTTAGATTTTTATTTATTTATTTATTTTTTAAAATCTTACACCTAATAGTCATTCAAAAAATAATTCACACAATTATTTAATAAGAATCCTATTCACAAAATTGCTAACAACTCGATTCAATAAAGATGAAAATAAATCTTATTCTCATGATTGTTTAATAAGAATCCTATTCATCAAACTATTAAGTTCAAGCATACTGAAAATAAGAACTCCCTGCCAAAGCATTATATGATACCTCATATGACAAATACATGCACATAAATAGGATTAACTAAATTTGATACCTCATATGGCAAGTACATGCACATAAATGGGATCCACTAAATATGATACCTCATATGACAAATATCTCATATAACAACATATAACCATTGACTTGCAAAAGCCCGCGACTCCCTAATGAAAGCTAATATATACTTGCATACCTCTAGGAGACGGGAGCTTTTGATGGGACATTTCTTTCTTACAGCTTGAATCTACAGCTTTATCTACCATGGGAACATATTCATCAAACTCTGAGAACCCTGCCCTTCCAAATTAGAGAAGCATGTTAAAAACCACTGCTAGACACATTGTCACAGTATTTCTAGAAGACGAAACAATAATTAATTAAACACAAATAGAAGAAAAGCCTCATTGAGAGTACATGAATCTTTGAAGTGGTTTTAGATTGATAAAAGACTTCACCGTGCTCCACAACAGCCTAAAACCAAGGCCAACATTGATGATAAACATTCGGCATAATATCTATACAAGAGCAAGTCCAATGTTATAGGCAAGTAATATCCAAATACACATTTCCATTAACAACCCAAATTCCTATTTAATTTATGGTCTGAACCAAATTATAATCACAAGTGACATAAGGACTCCATACCTCAGGGTAGTTGTCACTGTCAGTCAAGTTTGGGTTGACCCGAACCCAAGTTGCATCCCAACCAAATGTACATGGCATAAGTTATGCCATGAAGCTCATAGTTGTATCCAACCAGTAGACCTACTCTTTTGCATCTCACACCTCTGTGCTACACTAAATGTGCAATGCTCTTGCCTTGCACAAACAATCATAACCACACTACAAGAAAAAAGGGCTTTATCCTTGGTTCAAAACTGTGGCTAAAAGGATTAAAAACTAAGGCTAAAAGCCTTTAGCCTCAGTTTTGCCTAGTTATCCAAACCGAGGTTGGAACCCCCGTGACTAAAGGCTTTACCCTCAGTTTTAGCAACCAAGGCTAAAAAGGCTTTTATAGCCTCAGTTCTTTAAGTGAAGCTAAAAGAACCATTCTAGCTTCAGTTGCCTTGAAATGAGGTTAAATCAAAATTTTAGCCTCCATTCTTTCCAACTAAGACTAAATTCAAATTTTAGCCTCAGTTGCCTCGAACCGAAGCTAAATCTATTTTTTACCTCAGTTCTTAAAAACCGAGGCAAAGGCCTTTAGACACGGGAGTTGTAGTCTCAGTTTGGGTAACGGAGGCAAAACTAAGGCTAAAGATGAATTTAGCCTCTATTAGTATCAACTGAGGTTAAATTCAATTTTTAACCTCAATTCTTAACAATTAAGGCTAAATCATTCATTTTAATCCATTTATAAACTTGTGCATAATCATTTATTCATTCAATCAAATATAATCATTCATTTTAATCCATTCATAGAAGCACAATACCAACAAAAACTATATGTCTATTTACAAATTTCAAAACAAGCTACAGATGCACCCTACTGCATCAAACTACTACTTAGCATTAGCATGTAGACATAGAGTACTACAAGGAACACACTCGAAAAACCAAGGTCTGGTGTCATTGGCCTTGCAACAACTGACACAGCTAAGCTTTGATAGGCTAGGCCTCTCCTGTCTGTCTAGCTAGTAGGAAACTCCTTTGATGACCTTCTACAATAAATGCCTACAAAGTGATCCCAACATAATCATAATCAAATTTCTTTTGAAGTGTACTTATAGATAGAATTATAAAGACCCATGTTATGAGAAGAAACAAGTGATGCATTTTTTTACGAAAATTGTCAACATTCATTGTGTCCATGAAATCAAACCTTGATCATTTGTGAAATGCCGTGTAGAATAACACCCAAAATCACTTTGAAAGAAACACCTATCATATAGAAATTGTTTTGTATCAAATAGCTATTGAATTTTCAGTATAACTAGAATGAATGTCATGGCCCTGTTAAAGTAAAAGTTGGCCTACCATCACAGGTTTCAGTCACCCTAACAGATGTTAGCAATTAAAAAGCGATGGGTACTACAACCATTTGAAGGATTCTATGGATACAGATCCCTATCATAATACAATAAAAGCCATGTAAGCATACTCAATTAAGACTAAAATTTCTAATACAATTTTGCTTTATAAAGCAATGTATATGGAAAGATGTTGGGCGAATCAAGACATACATATTTCTTTTCTTGGAAATATTTGTTGGTGACTTCCTGAAAGCGTGCCAAGGCCTACACAAATATCAGTAGGAGCGAGTTAGAACAATCTGCTTACATTCATATATTTATTTCAAAAAAATAGATAAATAATGAAATCATTAGCACTGCCTATCTGGTCGACATCCACATACCTGGAAATGTTATGGATTTATTTGGCGGGAGAGGATCCACCTGCACTGCCTATTTGGTTTAGATCCACATACCTGTTAGCACTCGAACAGGGCCTTCATCCCCATTCGTATCATATTCATCTTCATCTGGCGCACGCATCAATACTAATTAGGAGGCTTGTGCAGAGGAGGCTTTACTGATGTTGAATGGAACTCTGCTAGGAGGGAAAATTATTCGTCTTTCTTGGGGTCGTAGTCTTAACAAACATGTTTATATGACTAGATTAGTTTTGAAATATTTGCATGAATGGAAAGTATAGAAACTTTGAGGAACACAACTTTCATTTTGATTATATCACAAAGAACTATATTTATATAGCTATATTTTGACTGTATTGTGCTCATTGAGCTGTTTCATAGGTCTGGTTTCAAGCCCAAAAGAACATTGGAGGTGATCATGTTCACATCGGAAGAGCCTACTCGTTATGGCATCAGCTGCTTGGGAAGGTCTGGACCTAGATTCTTTTCAGAAAAGCTAATTCTCTCTCTCTCTCTCTCTCTCTCTCTCTCTTCTTTTTTCTTTAAAATTTTTTATTTTATTTTATTTTATTTATTAATAACTTTAGGCTTGAGGTGATACAATTATCTTGTTGGTGGCTTTATTTGTTCTATGACTTAAACCCAAGTAAGAACTTGTGGAAGTTAATTTTGTTTTTCTAGAGAATGAACTGAGTTAGACCTGAAACATGTATGCTTTGGGTGACTTATAATGATTCTAGTCCATAGGTGAAACTGAGTTTTCGATTGTTCACAATATAACAATAAGTAATTGTTCTCTATTGCTGTTAATTCTTATCTTGAAGCATTGATTATGATGTTCCTAAGCTCAAGAGTCTTCCTAGGCTCCCAAAAGGTTGCACTAATTTTAGATGGAGTTGATCTTTGGAAACTGTCTTGAATGGCATTATCCCTGCCATTCAAAAAAAAAAAAAAAAAAACATGTGAATAGATTGAAAGAACAACAATCCACTATCAAAACAGTGTGAAAAGTATACTAAGAAGCAAAGTAATGAGAATGCCCATTCATCAAAGAAACAATGGATGATATTAAAGAATCTCAATCAATCGTTTCAACTTTTAACAAACATCAGTGTTTTCTAAACCTAAATGTAGCTAAGCAAGCAGAAAGGAACTTTGCTAGCTTGATGCATGACTAACTTATGGATTCGGATGACTGGGTTTTGCATGTGTTTCTCGTGATTTATCCAATTTGGCAACATACACAAGACTCTCAAGTGGCAAACTCAGAAATTATGCATTTCCAGCTACAATAGGTCATGAGAATCAAGGCCCAATATGTAGGGAACTTTGCTAGCTTAGTGTATGACCTGTGCAGTGCAGATGCTGCCCCATATGAAGAGGTGTTGGATCCATGTGAAATGGCTCATTGTCATCACAATCTGGCAGTTGACGGTCCAGATAACCTGAAAACCCAAAAGTTAAAAGTGTTACATCACCATGCTCTAAAATGTTTCACTATGGTCATGCTTTAGGGGATAGTAAGAGGTGAACCATGGATCAAGAACCAAATAGACAAGGTTGATTAATTTCTCTATATTGAATAGAATGTACATGTGGATAGATGAATGAATGTGTGTATGAGAAAGTTAAAAGAGAAATTTACCACTGTAGATGCCACCTTTTATCCAACGATTTTTATGAAACAAACGAAACTTAACTTACCATCTTAGACCTTTACGTACGGACAACGAATTTGAGGATGAAAATACCCCTGCTTTTTAAAGTAGACATATGGCTACGGATTATAATCGTAGCCATAGGTACTGTAAGCTGGTCTACGACGATTTTGCGGCCCTCTATGGCTACGGATTATAACCATAGTCATAGGTACCGTAGGCCGATCTGACAGCTGACCCCGACAGTGGTACATGACATTGAAACGGGGTTGACTGGGTTAGTGAGACAGTGACTTGGGGTCGACTGGGTGGACCCGGTTGACCGGGTCAGTGGGATGTGGCTTTTTGGGCCATGCTCCATCCATAATAGGGGCCCTAATTTGGTGTGGTTTATAAGGTTTCTTTGGCAAATAAATCCTCTGCAAAGGTTTGCATTCTCTTCATTTTGCACTCCTATTTGTATTTTTGATGATTTTCTTAATCTTCTAAATGTTTTCTTGAACTTTTTTTAACCATTGATTGGCATAGTCATTTTATATGCTAGGCTAGGACAAGCCCCACAACCATCTGCTAGGCTAGGACAATGTCAATTAATGGTAGGATTTTGATGAGCAAACACGATTCATTTGTGGTTTTAATTTTTAGTAGAAAAGTTAATTTATATTTTATTGATGAAGTTGAGGATATGATTTGAGTGTCCCCATAGGGTCTGCATTTACTTAGTTGGTAGGAAAGAATTGGGTGTGTACAATGGACAACTTGCAGAAACTACAAATGATCATTCTCGATGTTTGCATTGGGTCTCTTTTAGATGTGAAGTCAGTTGACCACCTGCTTGTTCATTGCATCTTAGTTAGAGCAGTTTGGAGTTGATTTATTATGTGTTCCAGTGCAGTTGGGTGGTGCCAGATTCTATTGGGGATTTGTTCGTAGCTTGGCGTGGGGTGGTAATGCTCTTGAAGGGAAAGCACTAAGTAAATTATCGCTTCTAGCTGGATTATTATTTGATTTGGGCTGAACACAATGAGATATACTTTGCTAAACATCATGGTGCCTTACTCTCATATGCAACATACAAGGGACTTAATCCAAGCTTTTTGTAGATGCAGCTGAGGAGAATCCTAAGCAGTATCAAAATGTCTTGAGCGATAGCTTAATTCTACTAAATAGAGGCAAGATAAAAAACTATTCTTTAATTTCAGAAGCTAACCTCGTACAATTTACTTGAATCAATGGTCTGTAAGCTGAACTGTGGGTACCAAACAAATAGAATACCATCTTCGCTAGCTTCCATAAACATTTTCCTCAGTTGTAGGTCATCTGGTATAAAGAGCTTATCCTTCTCTACTAACCGAATTCCATTGCCATACGCCGTCTAGGAGGGCAGCCTGGTTATTTTCTCTTTGAGAATCTCTTCAGTTTTGGGGTTCTAATTGCCAAATACATGAGTCCAAAAGGAGCAACACTTTACCAAACTCACTTCATGTTGATCATTTAATTCCTAGTCGTTCCACAGGTTGACAGTCGAGGGAACCACTAAAATTGAATGGGGCAAAAAGACCATCCCTGTCATGAATCACACAACCCTTTGAACTCACCCACTCCCTGTCTTGAAATTGAGCGGGGCAAACATGAACTTCAGCAGGGGAAACTGGAAATTGAGCGGGGCAAACATGAAATTGAGTGGGGCAAACAGGAAATTGAGTTGGGCAAACATGAAATTCAGGTCGGGAAACATGAAATTGACCAGGGCAAACAGGAAATTCAGTGGGGTAAACATGAAATTCAGCGGGGCAAACATGAAATTGAGTGGGGGAAACATGAAATTGAGGGGGGCAAACTAGAAATTGAAAGGGGCAAACATGAAATTCAGTGAGGCAATCTAGAAATTGAGCCGGACAAACATGAAATTGAGCAAGGTAAACATGAAATTCAGTGGGGCAAAGTGAAAATTGAGCGAGGCAAACATGATATTCAGCGGGGCAAAGTGGAAATTGAGCGGGGCAAACATGAAATTCAGCGAGGTAGAGTTGAAATTGAGCGGGGCAAATTAGAAATTCAGTGGGGCAAACATGAAATTTAGCAGGGCAAGCTAGAAATTCAGCGGGGCAAACATGAAATTCAGCCGGGCAAACTAAAAATTCAGTGGTGCAAACTGGAATTTGAATGGGGTAAACTGTAAATTGTGCGGGGCAAACTAGAATTTGAGCAGGGCAAACTAAAAATTGAGCAGGGCAAACATGAAATTGAGTGGGGAAAACTAGAAATTCAGTGGGGCAAACTAGAAAATGAGCAGGGTAAACTTGAATTTCAGCGGGGCAAACATGAAATTGAGAGGGGCAAACATGAAATTGGGCGGGGCAAACTGGAAATTGAGCGGGGCAAACTAGAAATTCAATGGGGAAAACATGAAATTCAGTGGGGCAAACTGAAAATTCAGTGGGGCAAACATGAAATTGAGCGGGGCAAATTAGAAATTCAACAAGGTAAACTGGAAATTTAGCAAGGGTAACATAAATTTCAATGAACTTGAAATGCAATTGAACTAGCCTAACAAATAATTAAAATGCAATTGAACTAGCTTAACATGAATTTCAATGAACTTGAAATGCGATTGAAGTAGCCAAACATCAAATTCTAAGGTCATTACTTAGAGAATTTAACCAATCATGAAATGGGAATGTCGGCGACAACTCGAGCATATTGCCAAGAAGTAGGTCAAATAGACCAAGAACTCTTGAAATTTGAAATCATTTTGATCCGTATGCTTTTATCATGCTGAGTTATCATTATGGGGTGTAGCAAGTGAAATAGGATTTTGCGCTCAAACTCTTAATGTAGATAGAAAAACGGATGAATGTTGTGGATAATCCACATACATTCAAGTTGAATCTTGGGCCCAAATCAGTTAACTCAGCACGATAAAAGCATACTGATCAAAATGATTTCAAATTTCAAGAGTTCTTGGTCTATTTGACCTACTTCTCGGCAATATGCTCGAGTTGTCGCCGACATTCCTGGTTCATGATTGGTTGAATTCCCCGAGTAATGACCTTAGAATTTGATGTTTAACTACTTTAATCGCATTTTAAGTTCATTGAAATTCATGTTAGGCTAGTTCAATTACATTTCAATTATGTGTTAGGCTAGTTCAATTGCATTTCAAGTTCATTGAAATTCATTGTACCCTCGCTGAATTTCTAGTTTCGCCCACTGAATTTCTTGATTGCCCCACTGAATTTCATGTTTGTGCCACTCAATTTTCAATTTGCCCTGCTCAATTTCTAGTTTGCCCCCCCTGAATTTCATGTTTGCCCCACTGAATTTCATGTTTGCCCCTCTCAATTTCCAGTTTGCCCCGCTCAATTTCCAGTTTGCCCTGCTGAATTTGATGTTTGCCCCACTGAAATTCAAGTTTTCCCCACTCAATTTCATGTTCGCCCCATTGAATTTTATGTTTTCCCCACTGAATTTCATGTTGCCTCGCTGAATTTCTAGGTTACCTTGCTGAATTTCTAGGTTGCAGACTTGGATATGTTAGGCAACTTGGCAGACTTGGATATGTTAGCCATGAAATCCATGGCGTGAGTGTCCAAAGCAGACTTGGATATGTGCAGACACCGCTGAATTCCCAAAAAAGTGCCATGCCTTATCACATAACACTGAATCATTCACAATGTCTTGAAAAAGAGATATTAGGGATCTATATGAAAATTAGAAGAGGAACATGACAACTGTGGTTAATGGTGAAGTTTGAAAAGCCAAGGAACTGGTAGGATTGGAAGTGAAAGAATAGGTCCCATTAAACATTTATTCTCCTATGCTATCAAAACTGGTTTCTTTCATATTATTGCCATAGAGGTTCAGTAATGGCAAAGAAAAGAGCTCTCCTACTTATTACCCATTTATCACAGAAAAGAGGAAGTAAATTGCAATAAAAATTTGGATAACATGGCTAAGGATCTCATAACACTACGCCAAAATTGCGAATTTATGACGGACCAAATCCGTTGTAAAACTAAATGAACAACGAATTTCGTCTGTCACTGTTTACTGGGTCATTTTTTATTTTCGACGGATAAAATCCGTCGTTTAACCTGCGACTGATAAGGTCCGTCGCATAGTAGCGACGGATAAGATCCGTCGGAAAAAATAAAAAATCCGTCACTAAAATTCAAAAAATATCTCATCATTAAAAATATTAGTGATAGATAAGGTCTGTCGCTAATATGAGTAGAGCGACGGACCTCAAATCCGTTGTTTATTTCAATGTTCAGAAATTAACGACGGATTTGGTTCATCGCTAAAATATCTTTGATTTTAAAAAAAATATATCAGATTTTTTGTTTTTTTTTTTTTAAATATCTTAAACCTAATAATCATTCAAAAAATAATTCACAAGATTGTTTAATAAGAAACACATTCACAAGATTGGGCTGAATATGAAACTGGACTAAATATCAATGTGTTTGGAAGCTCAAAAGGCCTGAATAAGAAACTGATCTAAATATATAGTAAATAGCGAAAATTAGGTCAGCTACTGATGAAACAAGATAATGTAAAGAATATCATTTTCCCTGAAAACTTAACAAATGATCATCATAATTATGTCCCATTAATTAAAATACAAATCTAAGAGAAGCAAGAGCTCCTTACTTAAAAATGGTCCGATGTATTTGTTGCCTATCAACCACCCTTTTTAGCAAGTCCCTCTTTTGTCACCTGTTGCAGTAACAAAAAATGACAAAAAAAACATTTTCTTCCAAATGTTGATTGTAGAAAGATTTGAAAATAAAATGAGATCTAGAATTTTTTTTTTTTTTTTTTTTTTTTTTTTTTTTTTTTTAAATCAGTGAAATGGGATCTAGAGAATCACAATGTGATGGTAAGTAAAGCCTCATACACATCATTTATTAGTAGTCATGTTTTGTCTGTACCTACCGTTTATATATTTTTTCTTCCATAGTTCCATGTGCCATCAAACGATATGCATAATCTGGCTTTGTTTGCCCATACCTGCAAGAAAGCAATACATTTTAGAAACAAAGAACAACAACGAGAAAACTGCACTCCAAAAGATTAAGCATTAATTTTTTTAAGAAAATAAATATCTTGATTATGTCATTCGTCCAAACCTGAGCCTGAAGATCATAAGTAGGGTTCCACGAACCGTCAATAATGATTACATGGTTAGCAACGTGATGGTTGATGCGTCATCCCATGATTCAAACAACTCCAAGCAACCTAGCCTCCTTCCAGAGATGCAACTGTATTTCACCACAACTTTTGCAATACTGTTGCTCTCCCATTCTCAATTGGGTCCACCATATTAAGCCCATTCTTCAAAACAGAGAAACTTAGGAATTAAATAGAAAGAAGAAGAAAAAGAAGAAGCATCATTATGCAGATTTATACCTATAAGGAATCACCAACAATGACAAAGGAGTTGTGGTCAGGTGGGACTGAAACCCAGCTCCCATCACTAAGAGAGATTTGAAGGCCTGATGTATTGTTTGATCTCAAAACTGATATTATCTGAGGGTCCGTGTGTTCTCCAAAACCAGTTAAGCTTGGTTCAACCTTCAGCCCTTCAGTTAAAGATTCAATAAATCCACAAGCTAATTTCTTCACAACTAATATGTAATCACTCACAGCAGAGCTGAAAAATAACCCACTAAAAAAAAGTTCATTTCATCAAAACATGAAGTATTATTGCATAAAAACAGAAGCTCCAAGTTGAAGAATCGTAGCTATAAATAGCTAATGCTATTTTAAAAATGCAATTGGGTTTGAGTTGCAAGAGAAAATGGTTGGATTTTCTTACCCAAAGATTTCTAGGTTTTCTCTAGAAATGGCCCAAGGTCTCTGAGAAATGAAATTGGCATTGGTTTGAAAGAGGAGATACTCAATCCAGCCCACATCACCATTGGGTCCAATCCTATTGTTTCCATACCCAAACGGATTAGCAGGGCCAGCTTTTTCCTTCTTAGGTCGAGGTAACACTACGCCAAAATTGCGGATTTACGATGGACCAAATCCGTCGTAAAATCGAAAAAAGATGGATTTCGTTCGTTGCTGTTTACTGGGTCATTTTTGCTTTTTCGATGGATAAAATCCATCATTTAATTTACAACGGATAAGGTCCGTCGTTTCATCTGTGACGGATAAGGTCCGTCGCAAAAATAAAAAAATCCATCGCTAAAATTCGAAAAAACCCACTTATATTGTGCGTCGTTTAAATTATTAGTGACAGATGAGGTCCGTCGCTAATATGAGGAGCAACGGACCCAAATTCATCGTTTATTTGTAACTTTTTCAGAAATTAGCAACGGATTTGGTCCGTCGCTAAAATATCCATGAATAAAAAAAATTGGTAGATTTTATTTTATTTTTTTGAATCGTAGACCTGATGGTCATTCAAAAAATAATGCACACAATTTTTTAATAAGAATCCTATTCACAAAATTGATAGATACACAGATTTCTTAGAACTTCCTTTCAATACAATAGTACCAGTACAAAAATTCTCGAGATTTGCTAATTGTGTAGGAATTGAACCAGAAATTTGATTTCTATAGAGGTACGGAAGTGTAAGATTTCTCAAATTACCTAAAGTAGAAGGGATTGGACCTGTCAGACTGTTATTTAACAATGACAACTGAACCAAATTCATGAGATTTCCTAATTGTGCAGGAATTGAACCAAAAAAAATTGATTGTTATAGAGGTAGAGGATTGTCAGCCTGGTTAAGTTACCTAAAGATAGAGGAATAAGCCTAGTTATTTCATTAGACGAGATGTCAAGCTCTAAAAGGTGAGAAAGGTTAGCCATTGAAAGAGGTTGAACTCCGGAGAGATTATTCATGGAGATAAAGGGGGAGACGAGTCTGGAAAGAGTGCCAATATCAGCTGGGATGGTTCTAGTGAGTGGGTTGTCACTGAGATTGAGAGGGAAGAGGTTTGGAAATGAGGAGAAGCTTAAGTTATCAAGCTGACCTTGTAAGCCAGCACTCGGTAGGCTTATCTCTATTATGCTTCCAAGGCCGTTACAGCAGCTACCCACTTGCCATCAGTCCTCCCTTACCTGGGCTTGGGACTGGCCGACGTATCACTTCCTAGCATTTTTTTTTTAAAAAAAAGGAAAAAGAAAAACCAGCACAAACCATAGCTCAATTCTGTTGAAAACGTAGTAAATACCTACAGGAGATGGATATCTCTTGACAGAACAACTTCTTTTTGGGTGATGGCATGTCCTTCGAGTCGAACTACTTCAAGAAACTAGATGTATTTCCATCAACAAAGAAAATGAATCAATGCCAAAATAGATAGAGAATAAAAATAGGGAAGTCACATTATGAATACAAACTCAGGAGAGTTGCCACATTTCTCCTCAGATATTCCTAGAAATTTTATATAACTGAAATTTCAATAAAAAGAAAGATTCACTTCTCATTTAAAAAAATAAAATAAAAATCAATAATGCTGTTAACAGGAATGTCTATTGTCAATACCTTGAATTTGTTTTGATGAAGGGGAATGACCTTATGGATGGTTTGGATGGCATATGAACATTATGATGGGCCCTATAAGGTTTCAACAGTGAGCATTCCCATTACTACTGTTTCCTGTAGTGTGGTCCACCTCAGTCTTGGATCTGCCTAATTTTTGGGCCCTTGAGCCTCACATGAGGAGATGTACATACGGCCTTAGCCCGTTGGTAGGCTAAGGCATTTGTAACCATTGGTGGCATTGACTATAAACAATGAAGAGGCATGAAAGGATACAAAGAGAAACTTATATTGGTTGCTGAGATAATGAAAACAGAGTTTGGATCTTAAGTTACTTAAGATAAGCTACTTATGCCTCAAGTATCTTATCTTGGTTTCTACTTTTTAAGCTGAAGTGATTAAGTAATCTTAAACCAAACTTATTGTCTGAAATAAGTTACTTATCTACTGTTATAAGTAGAAAAGTAACTTATTTGGTGGTATCAGCCCTAAATGTTATTAAGATTACTATTGGCACCCGTGCACCTCATTGGTAGATGCAATGCATGTTGGGCTGCCTTTTACAAGCATATGGGATTAGCCAACCTCTTGTTTGAAGGAAAACATTCTGCTGACATCAATCTTACGATTAAAAAAATTTAGATTTTGAGAAATTGGGTTGATTACCTTGAAATCTTCATATCCTCGCCTCCATTGCATCTTCAAGTGCAAAAGACCAAATTTTGCACCAAAAAGGGTACCCAAATAGCATGACAAGGATTTCAATACTCTTTTAAGGGTAGAATTACTCTAGTGATGAAGAGAGAGCAAAAATAGATAGCTCAATGCAGGTTAATAACTAGTACTTCGCTAACAGGGGTTTTCTAATCCCAAATGTGTGTACAAATTTAAGCTCCTCATGCCACCACATATGGCAAATTGACATGAGTTCAAGATACAGAGAAATGGATGGGCAGAAAAAAAAAAAGCTGTTAAATTTCCCTATTTCAAATGTTTAGGTCAACAAGAATAGAGCAGTATGAATGTTAGGATAGGACATTAGCAAGCTGGTACTCAATTGGTGGACAGCTTGGATCTTGCACTTGTGTCTGATTAACACATATGGTATGATGAATGGTGAAGCCACAAACAGTTAGAAATGGAAATGTGGTGTGTTCCACAGGCTAACTTTTGTCTGAACTCTGAAGCAATCTCAACTTAAACCCAATTAGATATGATGATCCTTTTTCTTTTCTTTTTTTGTTATCAGATATGAAGCCTCTTTATTGGGTTTTGGGTAGGCTCTTTACCACAACCTGTTTTCAATTTCGATAAAATGCCCACAAAAGTTTCAATGCAACACTGACAATAAGTTAGTGACAGTGATACAGTCATTTAGATGTCTTCAAGAACTCTGCTCTTTACCAACTGACACTTAAATGTGGCTCACACATGCAACAACAGTTTCATATAAAAAAGCTCCCTAAACAAGAAATCAAGGCTTGATAAAGAAAGACAGCTTATTTAAGGGGCAAAATGAGCCATGCAAACATAAGTAAAACATTATGGACTATAGGCTGCTAACCTCAACCTAAGGCCCTGTTTGGTAGACACCTAAGAATGAGTTGATCTTATTTTAGTTAAGAGTGATTATGTATTAGAGAACTCATAATGTATTAGGTATCAGGATCTCTAATACAAGTAATTATTAAGTAAGATGAGACGAACTCATTTCTGGCATCTTCCAAACATGACCAAAGTAATCACATCGATTGTAAGTTGATGCAAAATTCAAAAAGCTTGATGAACAAAATCAAGAGATTCAACTGTAAGGGCCTGTCTGGATTGGGTGAAAACTAAGGGAATGCAAGGTCATGATAATAGCGAAATGCAAATGGACATGCCCTCTATCAAACCATCCTTAGCAAACCTTCCCCTTCGCATGTCCACACACAGTTCTACATACTTGAACATAATCTTTTCCAGTGTCTTCTGCCATGTCTTGTACCTCTTTGAAGTAATCAGGTCATGACGTGCTTGCAATGCAGCTTGCTTCTGACCAACATTGATTAGTTCTGCAATCATGCAAAGTAAAATTAGAAATGGGTCCAAAATAACAGAAAAACAGGCTACCACATTCCATGTGAAGCAATTATGTTGTATAATTGAGATTTTTTACTTTCAACATTTCATCATCATCATCATCCTCGTCCTCATACAAGCCTTATCCCAAGTATTTGAGGTTGGTTCCTTTCAACATTTGAAATTGAAAAGGACTGCAACATTAAAAAGGAAAAATAGCACAGAGAAATAAAATAGATACTTTCCTTCATAGGCACAATAGATTAAGTGCAAAATACCACCACGGGTTGCAAATCGTACGACTGAGCCAGGCAGGGATTGTCCATGTCCAACACAAGGGATCAGGATCCAGGCCTGAATCTAGCCCATGCCTGCCAAAAACTAGAAAACAGGGACCATTCCATCCTGTCGTAGGGAAAGGACACCCGAGACCTGCCCAAGACAGTCCAAGGAAATCAAGTCAGACCTGAGCCCAAACGAAGCTCCAATCCAACATGAATCCATGCTTGTGTGCAGCCCAAATCCATCTTCAATCCACATAGCCCAAGTACTTCATATGATGGGTGAGAACTTTATAATCATATACTAATAATGGCAATAGATATAACTTCCCAAACCAGCCAGGCATGAGGCTAAGCATGCTAGACCAGAATCCAGCATTAGCAATCTACTCAGAACTCCAGGCCCTAGCCTTATCCATGGGCCCAAACAACCACCCCAAACCAGGCCATAAGAAGGCTGGACACGAATAAGGTAAAGGCCACCTCTATCCACCAAAAGTCTGCCAATGTAAATGAAACAAATAAGATAATCTACATCTAGTAGAAATCTATTGTCAGTTTCAGATAGCCACAGTCGTACAATCACTAAGAAGATTCAAGAACACTCAAATGGAATCGTAACCATAGATACTGCCACTTCAACAAAATACCCACGACCTAGACGGGGTCAGCAATACATGCCCAACTCACATGGTCCATCAGGAATGATCAAATATTGTGAAAACAAATAGGCCAGAAAGCATAGAGAAGACAACAAGTGGGTCAAAGTTTTCTACTAAACCAAGAGAAACCAAAAGTACCAACACAACAACATGCAATCTGAAGTAGCTAACAACAGTCTCCATAAAATTGCCAAGCAGTTTCACCAACCAAAGTAACTAATCTATAATAATAATAATAATAATAATAATAATAATAATAATAATAATAATAAAAACTACGAAATACAAAGCATTCTTTTCCTTGTGCCAAGAGTAGCCACATCAAATAAAAATTTCAAGATATTGCCAATAACGAAACAGAAATTTCAATTATCCAAAGAAGAAAGAGAGAACAAACTAGAAACCAACATGTCAGTTCACTAGTAATACAAAAACATAAACAAACAGAATTACAATAACATAAAGAGAGACAATTTTGGAACTGGAAACACATTGCAATGATTCATTTTCACAATGTTGAATTGTAATTATTACAAAATCCATTTGATATCCAAACACAGCCTTTAATAAAATAAAATAAAATAAACTTTTAGCGACTGAAAAGTAAAATCATGCATTAGATAATGTGTAAATGAGAATCACCCAAAAGCAATAAAAAATCTAAACATAAAAAAGATTACACACATTGCATACGATTTCAATGTGTGAATAGAAACTGTGTAATTAGCTGAAATATTCAATTCTAAAACAATACCAAATGGCTCCCTAGATTTTTCAATATTAAACAATGAAATGAAGATAATGCAACTAGATCAAGGAAGAAACTGGTGAGAAGAATTTATCTAAGTCAATTTTCCAAAACTCAACAGAATCATTCCTTTCAATTTTTGAGCCATAACAAAGATTTTAGCCTATAGGAACCATACACGAAAAAGTGCTTTCGGCAACTCCAAATTTGACAAAATTGACACGACCACATATGGCTAAATAGAAAGTAATCAGTAGTTCAAATTCAATGGATGACATGAGGTGGTTGAGATTGTTGTATCAGTGCTTTTTCTTTTTTTTTTTTTTTTTTTTTTTTTTTTTTAAATGCCTTTGACCCATTTATAATGTGTGCATGATTCAGCTGAGCTAGCCTGATGTGCACATCTCACACAAGATCATCAACAATTAAGAATGCAGAATATTATATCTAATATGAAGTTTACAATAAAATATAACAAAGAAAAAAAGGTAGAAAATGACTTTTAAACAAGTTATAACAAAACATAAGAATACCTTTTCAGGCATTGTAACATTTTTAGGTGGCTCAGGAATATGATAATCGAACGGTGGGTTCTTGAACATTGCACATCTGCATCAAAGTACGTTAATATTTTATCCAAAAAAAAAAACTCAGTTGCTCTTTCCCTGAACAAGGCAACCAAATGTCAATGCACATGGAAAGTGGAGTGAAAATCCAGCTTGTATTTCCAAATGCATGGGATTTCAAATGCCATTCAGAAATGTGTTCGGCTTCCAGCATATCACCTTGGATGATGATGAGAGGTGTACACTGACTCATTATGCACACTTAAGCCAATAGCACGAAACTTACACAACATCATTCTTCATAGTGTATTCCATCCCCTTCACAGGAGAGCTGCTATCATCCATGCATGATTGCTCGTTGCATCTGATAAGAAAACCATTCAAGCCACTACTACAAGGAAACATCAATGTAATGTTAATAAAACGTCCAATATGTAATAAGTGGGTGTGCCTTGTAATAAGAAGAAATATGAAAGAAAGCCATTCTACCTATCAACTAAAGAAGTCCTAAGCAAACTGCACATTAGTTGAATGTAGGGATGTAAACGGGCCACACTAGTTTTATGGGAATAGAGAAAAAAAAAAGAATCTAACTAGAGACAGAAGCTAACTAAATGTTCAGAACAAAAATAAAAACAATCCATGCACACACATATATAGATTAAATCGGTCAAGTATTTCTTTCTCCAAACTTTCAAAATGAATTAAATGGATTTATTAACTGCTATATTAACAAAGCTGGGAAGACTAGCTACTCCAATTCAATGTATATATGAAACGAAAGCCGACCGATTAAAATTCACAAACTACAAAGTAAAATAACAATGTGGTCCAATAGAATTATATCTGTCTCTGAATATAAGGAAGGTTTATTTCACAGAAGTGGTGTAATAGATCATATGCAACTAGGATGCTCTGATCCTTAAAAGCCGCTCTACTTGCAGAGAATGGAGGGTTCAGTGTGCTTTACAAGACAAAGAAGAAAGGTTTATATGGTAAAGAGATTTTAAAGATAGAGATGAAGAAATAATCAAGTTATAAATAAATAAATAATGAAATAGATGAAAAAACAGAGAAAAAATGCCCCGAACAGATCAAAAGGTCATATACTACATGGAAAGTGATAGAAAAATTAATTATTATAAAAAATAAAACATCCATTGCTAATCCTTTTAGATGCCTAAAGCCAAGAACACGAACTCAAACATGACTCCCTTTCCTAAACTTTTTATCCAGCTTGTAGACTTCCTCATTAGCCACATCAGATATCTGTGACCTACAAAAGAAGAATCTTTAAATTTTCAGCCTGGGTTGCAACAACAATAACACCAAAAGAATCTTTAAATATGAACCAATCACACACATAAAAAAAAAAAGAGGCAATGCCTTCATCAGTAAATTAAGAAAGGCTAGAGAGGAAATAAATCAGAATTAATTCATGATTTGGTATCTAAATTTACGTTTGCAGGTGCATTTGGATGCTCAAATGAATTGATCTGCAATAACTCAATCCAGTGGAGTGTCCATCTAGTTGGTCGTCTCTATAGATGGTTTATGTTTAGCTTGTTTAAAAAATCGACTGCACGAGCAATCCTAGTCATCAGGGCATTGTGTTGAGTGCTGCTCATAAGCACTTCCTAGCCATATGCATTGACAAATCCACCCTAAAATCCCCAAATCCCTAAATCGGTATTGAGATTGAGAGAGATTGAGAGAGAGAGAGAGTGAGAAATACCTCAACCGAGCTTTAGAGAGAGAGAGAGAGCGGGTGCATGGGTATGGCTTCGACAACAAGAGCGTGGGTGGAAAGAGAGAGAGAGAGAGAGAGGAAGAGTGGGAAGAGAGATCGAGAGATCGAGAGATCGAGAGAGAGAGAGAGAGAGAGAGAGAGGAAGAGAGAGAGGAGGGAGAGATTCAGAGAGAGAGAGAGGAGTGCGAGAGGGATATGAGGGACTGGAGTAGTTACGAGAGCGAGACGGAGGAGAGGAGAGAACTTAGGGCATTTCAACTTTAGGAATGCTCATCCGTGCACGTGCGAAACTTTGTACACGTGTCATGGGTGTCTAATCCGAACGGTCCATGTGATGTGGCATCCCATGAAACTTACATGTACCAATTTTCACCCTGATCTAATACTCTAGTGAACCATAGGAAAGAGAGATGCAAATCAAGGGAGGAAACGGTTGTCTTTTTCCATGGCCCACAAAAGTTTTGGATCAAAGTAAAAGTCAGGTCCTGGGGATTTAATGGGATGCTTCATCATGTGGACCGTTCAGATTTTGGACTCACATTATGTATGATGAGTCATCAATCACAAGAGTTCGGTATGAACTGTGCGCAGCTGAGCACCCGCGTAGAAATCAGATTGCGTACTAAGTTACTCGGTACACTCTTATCGTACTGAGTAAACTCAGTTGGGCCCACCTGGAATGTATGTAGTCTATCCACGCCGTCCATTCATTTTTCCATATAATTTAATGGGCATTTCCAAAAATCGAAGCATATCCAAAGATCAAGTGGATCATACCACGGGAAACAGTGGGGCTAATGATTTCCACCGTTGAAACCATTCTAGGCCTCACAGTGATGCTTATTTGTCATCCAAACTTTTCATAAGATCTTACAAACATTGATGAAGGGAAAAAACAAATATAAGCTTGATCCAAAACTTTTGTGGCCCCCAAGAAGTTTTCAACAGTAGACGTTCAGTTCAACTTTTTCTTGTGGTGTGATCCATTTGAACATTGTATATGCTTCAATTTTGGTTTCAAGAGCTAAAATTATCTATTAAAATGGATGGACAGAGTGGATTAAATACATAAATCATGGTGTATCTCACAGAGTTTACTCAGTACCCTAAGCGTAGTGAGTTACTCACTACGCAATCCGCTTCCGCTTCCGCCTCTTAAGTACGCATAACGTGCTGAGTAGACTTTGTGGGGTCTACCGTGTATGCTTCGGGTCTATCCACTCCATCCATCTATTTTACCGCATAATTTTAGAGCATGAGCCAGAATAAGAGGTTGATCCAAAGTTCGAGTGGACCTCACTACAGGATAGTGGGGATTGAACGCCTAAGGCCCACTGTACTGTTTATTTGATCCATTACCTTGAGCCAGAATAAGAGGCTGATCTAAAGTTCGAGTGGGCCCCACCATAATGTATGTATTTCATCCATTACGCTCATCCATTTTTAAATATCATTTTAGGAATTTATTACAAAAACGAGAGGTGTATAAATCTCAGGTGGACCACACCACAAGAAAACAATAGTGATTGGATATCCATCATTAAAATCCTCTTGAGGCCCATTGTACTGTTTATTTGACATCCAATCTGTTTATTAGGTCATATAGGCCTAGATGAAGGGTAAAAACAAAAATCATCTGCCAAAACTTTTATGGCCCCCAAAACATTTTTAATGGTTGACGCTCGTTAAACACTGTTTCTAGTAATATGGTCCATTTCAGATTGGGATATACTTCATTTTTGGTCTCATGCTGTAAGATGATCTTTAAAAATAGATGGATGGCATGGATGAAACAAATACATCATGGTGGGGCCCACAGAGCACCGACCACCAGCCATTGGCTAGTGTCAGGGGGAATAGCCAATCTGTTTCCCTTATTTGTAGCGTGGTCCATTTAATCTTTGGATATGATTCAGTTTTTGGATAAATCTCTAAAATGATCTTGAAATATGGATGAATGATGTAGATTGATTCCAAATTTTCAGTAAATCCAAAACTCAAGTGGACCATGCCACATGGAACGGTGTGGAATAATGATTTCCACGTTGATACCTTCCTTGGGCCCACAATAGTGTTTATTTGCCATCCAACCTGTTCATAATATCAAAAATATATGAATGAAGATAAAACACAAACATCAGCTTGATCCAAAACTTCTATGGCCTCCAAGAATTTTTCAATGGTAGAGGTTCAATAACACTATTTCCTATGGTGTGGTCCACTTGAGCTTTGTATATGCTTCCTTTTTGTTCTTTAGACCTCAAATTATCTGTTAACATGGATGATCGGAGTGGATAAAATAAATAAATAATGATGGACCCCACAGAGTTTACTCTGGTAAGGGTAATGAGTAACTCACCTAAATATTGTAGAGAGGGGTTTCCTTAAAACATTCATAATCATATATTGGGCTTGCATAAATGTGATTCACATATCCAACTCACCCATTATGTGTCTCACTTGGATGAGGGGTCAGACCAAGTTTCAGCTGCATCCAAAACTCATGTGGGCCCCACCAAGTGCTTTTATATTTTTTTTAGGATGTCTTCACATGGTTTTAGATGGTATGGCCCACCTGAGTTTCGTATACGGATGATTTTTGAGATATCTCATAACCTAAAGGAGACACATCAAATGCACGGTGTTGATGTTCGACATACATAATGATGTGCCCCACAAAACTTACTAACATCAATTTTTAGGTTCTCACAATGTTACTAAATTGGGTCATAGTTTTGACCATAATATTTGGGCCATTTTACATGTCTGGTCCATTCACTCTACTGATCAATACCCACAATTTGACTAGTTACTCACCACGATCAAGCTACATATGAGGAAGATATTGG
The DNA here is from genome assembly GCA_030180095.1 of Magnolia changhungtana. NCBI lineage: Eukaryota > Viridiplantae > Streptophyta > Magnoliopsida > Magnoliales > Magnoliaceae > Magnolia > Magnolia changhungtana. The sequence goes on along the minus strand of JASAUF010000161.1, from coordinate 4,381,779 downwards.
GCATACAAGATTGATCAATAATTTGAGTGAAATTTGATTTTAACGTTTAAAGGTTCAACTAGTGGGTGTACCTAATAATTTATTAACAAATATTTTTTTATTTCACAGATAAATTTCAATTTCTATTTAAAAATAACATATATTTTTTTTTCAAAATGTATATTTTTTTACTCTTAATTTTTCTTTGAAAACTTTTAACAAAATATCATTTTTATTATAAAATATTTTAAAAAAATTAAAATATAAATTCTGAATTTTTATTTTCAAAATCTAAAAAAATTTCCCAAAGTTTATTTTTTTCCCAAAAATTCTAAAATGCCAATTTTTTTTTCTTTAAAAGCATCATTTTGTTTTCAACTTTTCAATTTTCTTTTTTAAAATGATATATATATTTTTTTCAAAATCTCATTGTTTTTATAAAATATTATGGTGGGGCCCACATTGTGAAAATTTTCACATTAATTTTTTTTTTCTTTTTCAGGGTATTATTTTTTTCTCAAAGTCAAATGCTTTTTTTTTTTTTTTCAAATTTATCAACTTTATTCAAAATTCTTTTTTTCCCACAAAATAGATTTTTATTAAATCATTATTTTTATTTTTTCAAAATCTAATTTTTTTCTCAAACATTGTTAAATTTTTAAAACTTCTCAATATTCATTTTCATGTGATATTACAAATCATTTAAATATTAATTTTAAATTAAAAAATAAAAATAAAAATTTTGCTCATTTGATATAAAAATAAAATAAATTTTCTTTTTGCATTCTATTAATTGTTAAAAAATAATCTTAGATACAAATATGTACAATTAAACCACTGAAATTCTATTAAAAAATAATTATTAGACTACAAAAAAACTTAATTTTCCACCATATTTCTGTAAAAATGAAAAAAATTAATGTTGAGGCAAAAGTTCTTTTACGACGGACACGCTCCGTCGCAAAAGCCCTTTTACGACGGAACATGATCCGTCGCAAAAGCAACTCAAAAGCGTGCCATTTGGTGTTTTGGGCGGGAATGCACGACTGTTACAAAATAAAATTTTGCGAAGGATTTCGTCCGTTGCCTGTGAGCGACGGACCAAAATCCGTCGTAAATCAGATTTCAGCGACGGATTTTGGTCCGTCGCTAAATTCAGCGACGTTCAGACTACGGAATTTCGACAAACACGGGCTTTGCGACGGACTTTTTCCATTAGCGATGGATTAAATCTGTCATTAAACCAAGAGATTTTAGCGACGGACAAAGTCTGTCGCAAAAATACATCGCAAATTGCCACTTTTGGCGTAGTGTAAGGAGGACTTCACAGCCTTAGCTCCCAACCTATTGATGAACTCTAATGGAATGCCATGGTTGAAGAATCCAAACTCTTCATAGGCTTTCACAAGAAGAGTTTTGAACTCGGGTTTTGACAGGTCTATGGTTGGAATGCCAGGGGTTAGACATGGGCTGCTGTTTTCCTACAAAACTAATCTGATCTAATGCTAGTTGGGACAACATTTTTTTCTTTCTTTCTTTTTCAAGAGCAGAGCTGAAGAAAACAGAGAGAAACAGAGGATTCTGGATATGTCGTTGGGACAACCTATCAATGCTTTCCTAGAGTAAAGCATCCATGTTCAATTCCAGCTCTTACGTATGTGTCGTTGAGTGCAAATATAAAATAAGCAACAATTTATTTATATTCAAGTTGAACATGAAAAATTATTGAACTATGGGAATCTAATCACATAAAAGCATCACTATGATCCAATCATCAACAGAAGCATCAATTGAGATTACAAGCAAAACATAAACATCTTAGAAAACACAATAGGCAGTTAGATCCTATGACCTTACAACGTACCATCTCAAAGTTGACGCCGAGAACCAGGAGACTTCATAGGTGCTCCATGTTGCTGCAAATGAACTGTAACTCAGACAGAGAAGTAAAATGTTACACAGCAACAATGATGAATTCTCCAAATAAAACATAAAAATATGAAACTGTTGTGTCATGTTTTCATGTTTGGATTAATATTTTCTGTTATATCAATTTTTAAGACTTGGTTGGAGATTTAGAAAGCATGAAGACTCATAATTTTTTAATACTCAAATTATTTCTTAATATCACGAGGTCCAGCCAGCTCCAGCTCCAGCCCCTCCCTCCATGCCAATAAAGCATAAGAGAACAACTCCAATATATTGCATATTCCACCAAATAGTAGTTTCTTCCCCCTTTTTTCTGTGGGTAGGTAAATTGGGATCACACTTGAGACCTAAATGTTGCCTCAAAGAGCACCATCCATGGAGCAACATGATCGAACCAACTCATAGTTACTACTTACTACATTCATCCAATTATTAAGCGAATGAAATAATTTTTCGTTAAACAAGAAATACACAGCAGGTTTAAAGAGAAGACATGAAACAATACAAATGAAAATTTCCAGATCACAATGAAGAAATCATAAGTATGCATCTTTGACCTGAGGCATTCCATGAGCTAAAACATGAGAGTATCGACAAGATTTCCGTTTGCATTTTCCATGGAAAAAGTCCTGGCAAACCTTCAAAAGCAAAAGAAAAACTCAAGTGTAAGGACAAAAATGAATAAAAACAAACTAACAACAAATATGGTTTGCAAAATTTTTACAAGAATGACATCACTTATCCACTCACATACATGGGTGCAAAATAAAGACATCAATGCAAAGCTTGTTCAAGTATGAAGTCATCAATACAAGCATGCAAGGTTACAAGGCAACTACTCAATTGAGCTGCCTTGCCACCATATCTAATAATTTATCAACCTTATGAAAGACAATGGAACCTAGGACAAATCAACAAAGATAAGAAACAAAGAAGAGACTCAGGCTCATCTATAGTTTCACATCTTAGAAGTATAAGTAGACTTGTAGTTGAATGGACCCTAGTTCCTGTCACGCCCCAAAATCGGAAACCGGGCTCACAAAATTCTCGATCACCGAATCCGGCGCCGACAGCCTCCATAGTACCCCATTCTCAGCTCCCGGCACCTATACACCAGGTTCCGATCCTGGGATGCTACAAGGAGGATTTCTAATAATCAATTTGATTTGTAATGAGCATAACCATAAGCATAACCCACGAACAATAACCACAAGAACACCATCACAAAATCCACTATGATAAAAAACTTTGAGTACAAGGCGTATGAAGGGAAAATATAATATACTGAAAGTAACAAAACTCCAGAAGCTCGGCTGCACACTCCAACTGCGGCAAGACTACGGCTGCATCCTGGCATCACCTGCACGCATCAATCGTGCATAAGCTTATAGAAAACTTAAAGGGTGGTGTAAGTGTGTGCGCAGTATAAGCGTGCTTAGAATGTAAAGTCAGATTAATGCAGAATTGTGCTGATGAGTACATGAATGCAATCAGCCGTACTAAGGCTATGAGGTGCAGGATATGAATGCTATCAGCCATAATATGGCCATGCGATGCGAGATGCAACTCAAGCATGCTAATCCTCATCATATATCAGTACAGCTCCTCACTAGAGCATCAAATCAGTACGGTTCTCAGTCTGGATAATCACCAGGGTCTAGTACACTTTACGCTAGCTTGTCGTCCCTATCCGAACGCACAACTGGGAGAGCGGAAGAGACCTCACTATCTGCCTACCAATATCGGGCCCGACTCATCGATAGCGGACCTATTCCTCAAGCTGGTCAAACTCAACCTAGAAATTGCCCCCTCACTCAGGCGGGAAAGGTCACACCCCTTTCTAACCAACCATGGCACAACAGGAGACGCAGCCTACTGGTATACGGCCCTCGCACACTCGTGTATCTACTCGGTCTCGACGTTGGAGTCATCCTCTGGTACCATCAGGTTTAGGAATTTTCACCCAGCGACATTTATGGCGCCCATATACTAGAACTAAACATTTTCGGTATCCAATCCAGCCACCCACGTTGTGTCTGTGGAGGCTTTGGCCCTGATGTCGCTAGGACATATGATAATCATGATCACACAAATGCAAGTGCATGAATCACCCTACCAAACATGCAACAATCCTCCGAGCGTCACGAACTCATGTAGGGCAACTCCGCCTATCCGGGAGCTCCTAAACAATCTGCCCAAAGGCATATGCTATGATCAGTCACTCGTCATATCAGACATATATATGATGCGTATGATCATGAATCATGGATCTATACTAAACATGTCATAAGGTAATGGGCTTATGCATAACAAATATGGGCCTAGACGGCCTACTCACTACAATTATGGGTTGGTGCTGCTGCTGAGGGGGCCTTGGTGGTAGAATTGCTGCCGCTACTACTGCGGTACTTTCGGCTGCTGCTGTGGAGGTTGCTGTGATGCTCTCGGCTGCTAATGCCGAGGTCAGGGACACTCCCACCTACGGTGTCCTATCCCACCGCATCCATAGTAAGTGTCAGAAAGCTGTCTCTGGGGTGATGCTGTAGGGGGTGTCGATGGTGCTGCTGGTGCTCTGGCAGTGAGTGGCTCTTGTATCTCTGCGGTCGTCGATGATGTTGGGAACTACTGGAAGGGGCCTGCCTCTTCTGACTCCTCATCTAATCTCGGTCGGCCTGCGTGCTGGCCCACTCAGTATCATAAATCTGAGCCCTCCGCACTACTGCCTAGAAAGTCGGAAGCTTATGCCCAATGACGCGGCCTCGAAAACCGTAACATAAGTCGTTCTCGAAACGACGGGCCTTCCGCCTCTCATTATCAACTATATATGGTGCAAACCTCAATAGCGCAGCAAAACGAGATGCGTACTGTGCCACGATTATATCCCCCTACACTAGGGTCTCGAACTCTAACGCTCTTTGATGACGGATATGGTCGAGGAAGTACTGCTCCTCAAATCGGTCAATAAAGTCTTCACATGTCCAGACATGATTAGGTCCTGCGACGCGGTAACAGAGGTCCACCAATGCTCGGCCTCGCCCTGGAGAAGAAACACTGCCAACTAGACTCACCGCTTGGTCGTACATGACACAGTATCAAAGATCTTCTCCACATTGGAGTGCCATCTCTCGGCTGCAGTCGGGTCTGGCTCGCCCTGGAAATGCGGAGGATCAAGCTGTTTGAACTCACGAAGAAGGGCGTTCGTGCGCTCCTGCTCGGCCCGGGATGGAGAAAAACATGGCGCCTACCCTGCCCCTAAAGCGCAACAGTCATGGCTTGCAACATTTGCTGTAACTGCGAGGCACTCGCAGGTACGGTCGGATCTGCACCGGCATCAGGTGGAGGAACGTCATCCTCAGGCAGGGGAGCAGGGATCTCTGGCGGTGGAACGGGAAGCACAAGTGGTAAATCTGGGGCCTTAGGTGGTGGAGCGGGGTGCGCTCTTGGCGTTCTCTTGAGCGACATGTTCTATAGGAAGAATAAGGACGCCAAACAACCTTGAGAATCGTATGTTAGGGAACTCAATCGGAAGGCTTCACACTCGGAACTTGATCGTCCCAAACTCCTAGCAAACATGTAATGTTGTTCTCGGTTATTCTCAAGTTATGCTCTGATATCAACTTTTATCACGCTCCGAACTCAAAAATCAGGCTCACAAAATTCTCGACCGCCGAATCCGGCACCGACAGCCTCTGTAGTACCCCATTCTCGGCTCCCGGCACCCATGCACCAGGTTCCGATCCTGGGATGCTACAAGGAAGATTTCTAATAATCAATTTAATTTGTAATGAGCATAACTATAAGCATAACCTACGAACAATAACCACAAGAACACCATCACAAAATCCACTATGATAAAAAACTTTGAGTACAAGGCGTATGAAAGGGAAATATAATAAACTGAAAGTAAAAAACTCCAGAAGCTCAGCTGCACACTCTAACTGCGGCAAGACTACGAATGCGTCCTGCCGTTACCTACATGCATCAATCGTGCATAAGCTTATAGAAATCTTAGAGGGTGGTATAAGTGTGTGCATAGTATAAGTGTGCTCAGAATGTAAGGTCAGAGTAATGTGAAATTGTGCTGATGAATATATGAATGCAATCAGCCGTACCAAGGCTATGCGGTATAGGATATGAATGCTATCAGCCATAATACGGCCATGCGATGCGAGATGCAACTCAAGCATGCCAATCCTCATCATATATCAGTATAGCTCCTCACTAGAGCATCAAATCAGTACGATTCTTAGTCTGGATAATCACCAGGGTCTGGTACAATGTACGCCAGCTTGCCGTCCCTATCCGAACTCACAACTGAGAGAGCGGAAGAGACCTCACTATCTGCCTACCAATATCGGACCTGTTTCGTTGATAGCGGACCTATTCCTCAAGCTGGTCAAACTCAACCTAGAAATTGCCCCCTCACTTAGGCAGGTAAGGTCACACCCCTTTCCAACCGACCATGACACAGTGGTAGACGAGGCCTACTAGTATACGGCCCTCGCGCGCTCATGTATCCACTCGGTCTCGACGTTGGAGTCATCCTCTAGTATCATCGGGTTTAAGAATTTTCACCTAGGGACATCTATGGCACCTGTATGCTAGAACCAAACATTTCTGGTATCCAATCCAACCACCCATGATGTGTCTGTGGAGGCTTTGACCCTGATGTCGCTAGGGCATACAATAATCATGATCATACAAATGCAAGTGCATGAATCACCCTACTAAACATGCAAGAATCCTGTGCGCGTCGTGCGCTCATGTAGGGCAACTCTTCCTATCAGGGAGCCCATAAACAATCCACCCGAAGGCATATGCAATGATCAGTCACTCGTCATATCAGACATACATATGATGCGTATGATCATGAATCATGGATCTATACTAAACATGTCATAGGGTGATGGGCTTGTGCATAACGGATATGGGCCTAGACGGCCTACTCACTACAATTATGGGCCTATCAGTGGGACTTAGGGAGAGTGACAATGTGGACATTTAACCAACATTATCCTTACAATGTGGACGTCAAACCATCATTGCTCCCAAGGTATAACCCACTATAAAGATCAACACATATACAATGGTGGAATCACACTACAATGGGCCTTATATACGCCTTATTGGGCCTCGACCCATGGGCCTTGAATACATCATAATGGGCCTCATAACATGGGTTTCATATATATCAAGGTAGGCCTCAACAACGGCCACAATTACATCAAGATGGGCCTAGTCACATGGGCCTCATATATATCAAAGTAGGCCATACCCAATATAAGTGGTAGTAATAGCTTCCACCATTAAAATTTCCAAGGCCTGCCAAGGATGGACGTTATAGATAAAGTACATGCCTCATAGTGGGGTTCACACTAATGAAAGGTGTGGATTGCAAAATATACATCAGTGGATCCCATGCGGGGCCCACCATAATGTTTATTTTCCATCTAACCCATTGACAAGGTCACTGGGGCCCACCATAATGTTTATTTTACATCCAGACTGTTCATAAGGTCAGTCAGACCTGGGGTGGGCCTAGGGCCCACCGAAATATTTGTTTGACATCTAACCTATTGGTGAGGTCACACGGACCAGAGGTGGGAGTGGGGCCCACCATAATATTTATTTCTCACCGAACCTGTTCACAAGGTCACACGGTTAGGAGGGGGGACTTGAATGTTTATTTTCCATACAACCTGTTGATAGGGTCACGTGCACCAGGGGGCCCACTGTAATGTTCACTTGCCATCCAACCGGTTCATGAGGTCACGTGGACCAATGGCCCATGGTGATGTTTATTTTTCCACCCAACCGTTCATAGGATCATGGTCATGGGCCCACCGTAAGGTGGTTCACAAATCCAGCCCACTCATTATGTGTGTCCCACTTGGCTGAGGGTTCAGACCAAGTTTCAACCTCATCCAAATTTCAGGTAGACCCCACTAAGTGATTTTATATGTTTTAATCATGTCTTCACATGATTTTAGGTGGTATGGCCCACCTGAGTTCCGTATACGGCCGATTTTTGGAAGGAGGCCCACTGCCCTAAGGGGGCCACCTAATGAACGGCATGGATATTCAACACGCATCACAGTGGGGCCCACAGCGATGGCCGTGGGACCCTGTCCGCCCGTACGTAGTGTGCAGCAGGCGCTGCTTGCACCACTGGCAGCCCTTGCTGCTTATAAATTTCTTATATATATATATATATATTAGGGGTTTTTCTAAGGTTTTTCCCAATGGTTGGGTCCCATGGCTCAATACAAGCCATACAAGCCCAATATTGGATGGGTTTTGGCGTACCAAAATATCAGGAAGTATTTCAATGGTAGAAGCATCATTTGCTAAACTATGGTCCGCCCGCTGATCAGATTGCCCTCATTTTTCGGCTAAGCACCTAAAACGGGCTGACTAACAGAATGGACAGCACGGATTATGTATTTACATCAAGGTGGGGCCTGCATGCATGGCCAACCCTAAAGCAACAATTTTTTTTTGCTTTTCAGTACACGCCCATGCTAGTACACGCCCTCCATGTAAGCCTCCCCTTCACGTTCAGCGTCCAGAGAAGCTGAACGACTTGGATAAATAGGGACATCATGGTGGGTCCCACATGTACGTGGCCCACCAGTTGGATCAGCATGATATTGGTATTTTCCCTTCAACTGGGTCTGTCCAACTGGCTTACTATTGGATGGTTCAGCAAGGTGGACCTATGGATGGCATGGATCTAATACATCCCTCATGATAGGCCATACACATACACTAGGTGGTCCACACATCTTTACATCATACAAGAGAGAGAGAGAGAGAGAGAGATCGGTGGAGTGGAGGGACCCCACCACTATGGGTCCCTCTTTAATCACAAACACATACATCAAAGTGGGTCCCATCATAAGTGGGCCCTTAATGGAAATTAACGGTGGATCACCCACCTCTAGGCCTCCTTCTTGGTCCCTTAGCCTCCTTAGCTCCTTACCTTCTCTTTTGATGGTGGTAGAGGATGGATCAACGGTTGAGATGGGAGATAAGAGAGTAAGGAAAGTGGGCCACACTTGGCATTTGGGAGGGAGAAGCTTGGACGTGTGAGAGTTTGTTGCTTGGAGAGATTTTTGAGAGATGAGGAAGAGAGAGATGTGATGGTGAAAAGGGGTGGGGTTAGATGTGATGGGTGATGGATGGAGTGATGTGTTGTAAGAAAGGGATGGGTGGAGAGAGAGATGATGTAATGGTTGACTTTGGGTAGCTTGTGTAAGAGAGAGGTAAGGATCGGGTATGGGTTGTTGTACTTGGGTAAGTGTATTCTTGACATTGATTGATTAATTGATTGATTGATGGGACATGTTGTAGAGATTCCCTCAAAGTTCGCAACGGCCGGTGTTTTTCCTCGAAATAAACGTGGGCCAACATCTTCTAGCCTGAGTATCGGGTCGGTACGCGAGTCGCTGCGACAGCGTGGTCGCCAAGGCACAGGTTTCGGTTCGAGCCAACTTTGGTATGCAAGACTTGGCTTAGGATCGCATGCAAACGTCGAAAACGGGTCGAGGATTGCCGAAATTCGATCGGAAGGACCGCGAAAGCCTACGAAACAGTAAAGACTAGGATACGGGTCTTACAGTTCATGTATACAATCCAGTTAGCTCAATGAATCCCTCAATATCGCTAGTTGAAAAAAATCGAAGTTACCTCCAACATAATAACTAACAATAGAAAAAATTGGCACCATAGTTCAACATCATATTTGTTGTAATGCTTGGGATGGGCATCATTTTCTGGCACACAATCATATCAAATGAAGGACAAAATGTGAAAATTAATTTGCATGTATAAAAATGGAGCGAATAAATGAAACCATTTACCATTTCAACTTTGACTTCCTGTATGTCAGCTGCCAACCTGAGTGACCTAAAGGAAAATAAGGAAGACCATCATTATCATCATTTAAGCCTCATCCCAACTAATTGGGGTTAGCTACATGAATCCTTTTCCACCATCATTATCATAACTTGCTTTTGAGTGCTTGTCACTTACCACATCAACTTACATATCAGAAATCATGGACCTCAATTGCTCGGCAACAAAGTCCTCTAAAACATGAACTCCCTGGTTATAACAAAATAACTCCATTAGAAAAACCTTATTTCAAGATGAGGCATGAGCAAAAATTGAATAGCACTAAGGAAATTGAATAAAGATAAAGAACAACTAATAACATCTTATAAAAGAAAATGCTATGAAGAACGATTGCATACTGATGCAGAAAACTTTCTAAATTATATCAACAAAATAACACATAAACCTTGACTTCAAAGAAAGAAGAAAACAATACATAGAAATACAGAACCAGCTTCATGAATTGGAGGAACTAAAAGGCTAAAAGAAATAGAATTTGACATCATGTGGGGTGATGCCTTACCTTAACTTGGGTGAGCAGTTCATCAGGTAGAGGACCACCTGAGTAGTAAATGAAATCAAGAAACACATCAATAGCTCCATGCTCCAGTCCTGTAAGTAATATCTTTTGAATGAGCTCATATGTTGCCTTGGCAATGTCATAGTAACACTGGAAGCCACCCATCAAAACATTCATGATAGCAGCAAAGGAAAAGTTTTAGTAAATTTGAGCATCAAATTCATATCCAAACATGGCAGCACAACTTTTATATAAAGCAGAGATGTAAATTGCCTAAGCCAAGTCCTAATTATTGGTTGAAAAAGGGAAGGGAAGTCTTATTCACTGGTTTTGTGGAAAGATTAGAAAAAAACAAATGCACCTAAATAGCTCATTTATATCTATCCACCCTGCAACAAAGAGAGCACGTACTCCTTTCAGCATCATCAAAATCATTCTTGGAGTTAGCTCATAAAGGTAGAATTTTGTGTATCACGGTTTGATAGTATCACAGTTTCTGTCTTGGGAATTGGGAGCAGTAATCTTTAACTAGTAATAGAATTTTGTGTTAATTAATCTAAATATGAATACTAGTCCAAATAAAGCTGACACTACACATGGATATCTAACAGGAAATCAAAATGCCTGAATTTTCTTGGTTATTGGATTGAAACTTCTGAAGCTCATACTTTGCATCCAACCATAGGATTGTGATAAATCACAGATGTGAAACTTCCTGAAAGATGTTTGGAAAATAAGAATGCACAATCTGGCCCACAAAGATATCAAGGTAGCTCTTTTGAACATTCCCTTATACTTTGTTCCCCGCAAAGTGTAGTACAGCTTTGTGTGTTCTCAAGCATATCAGTTACAAAAGGATAAGCTGAGAGTAGCATATCAGTTACTTAGAGAAGAGAACATTGTCCACTTCTAAAGCGTAACTGTTAGATCATTGAAAAGTGGGTGTGATTCTCATGTTTTTCTCCACCCACATAATTGACAACAAAAATGCAAGCCATTTGATCAATGACCACTGATCAAATGGCTGGATTCATCCAATCAAAGTAGTTCCCAAGAGTTATTATCAATCAAAAGTGGGGCCTAAATGATTGATGATCAAGGTTAATGATTCAAACTTTTTTTTTTCTCTATCTTCAAACCCTGCAAAAAAATAAATAAAAAGGTGGTTCTTAAATGAATCAACACACAACCATGTTGTAATTTTTTATTTTTTTTAAAAATGATATCTACTACCCTTAAAAAATGCCCTTATTTCAACATGCTTATTTTAAATAAGAGCTATTTTCAGATTTGAAAAAGTAATTTTACCAAATGAGCTTAGTTAAAACAACCGCTAGAACAAAAAGAGGTTATTAGAGTAGCTTTTATTTTAAAAGTTCTTATTCCATTAGAGTAGAGATGTCAAACGAGATAATGCAATGTTTAAACCATTGGAAAAAAAAAAATCTGATTATATTATACAGTAGACACAATTAACCGCTTTCTCTAAGTATACATACATTTCCTCCATCTTTCACATCTCTACTGTGTATAAGGAGGACATGTTGCACCGCTAGATCCATCTCCAATCCAAATCCACCTGTCCGAGTTTCACCGCTACTGCAGCTAGATCCAGGGCATGCTACAATGATCCAAATTGCCTATATGGACCATGCAGAGTGGTTGATACCCAAAATCTTCCAAAACCAAAGACAACACTTGTCGGGGTACAATTGAAATAGTAATTCCCACCACCAAAATCGTCCAAAGTACATACAGGTTCCACCCTGATATTTATATGCCATCCAATCTACTTATATGATTTGCCACACTGGGATGAATGGATTCCCCAAAAATCGGAATATTCCAAGACTCATCTTGGCCATATATAGTAAATTTAGCATGATTTAACCCTATTCCTTGTGGCGTGGCCTTAATTTTTAGGATCCATCGTGAAAATTAGATAGAGAACAACAACAGAATGTTAAAAACTGTGAAATTAGAAAATCCCAATTTGTAAAATAAAAAAATCCCCAATTTGCAAAATCAGAAAATCCTCAATTTTTGAAGTCCACAAATCCCCAAAATCCTAAAATCCCTAAATCCCCAATTTGAGGGTCCACATTCAAATCTGTAAACCCTAAAATCTTCAGATCCTGAAATAAGGGTCAACATTCAAATCGGGAATCTACAAACTACTAACTCCCAAATTCCTAAATCGGCATTAATATTGAGAGAGATTGAGAGAGAAAGAGAGAGAGAAAGAAATACTTTCACCTATGTGAATCTGATTTAACCCGAGCTTCAAATCCACCTTTTCCATCAGGCGAGTCACCAGATTTTCACCATGAAGAGAGAGTGGAGAGAGAGATCGACAGGAAGAGAGAGGAGGGGAGAGAGATCGACAGGAAGAGAGAGAAGAAGGAGAGATCTGTAGGAAAGGAGAGGAGAGCGTATGAGAGGGGTTGAAACAGAGACTGGTTAAGGCCGGTGCCCTAACCAGTCCTCAAAGCTCAAACGTGGATTTCGTGTTGAAGGAGGCATGCTCACCTACGCACCTATGCACGTGTGCACCTTTGCACACGTGTCATGGGTGTTAAATCCGAACGGTCCATAAGATGTAGAATCCCATGAAATCCTAGGGGGTGAATTTTCACCCTGATCTAAGATTCTGGTGGGCCATAGCAAAGAGAAATGCAAATCAAGGGAAGAAATTGTTTGCATTTTTCATGGCCCATCGAAGTCTTGGTTCAAAGTAAAAATTAATACCAGGGGGTTTTATGAGGTTCTGCTTCATGTGGACCATTCAGATTTTAGAGACTCATCATGTGTGATGAGTTCTCGAAAAAGTTCGTACGTAGTTCGTGCGAACTGGTTCGCAGGTGAGCGTTCCGCGTGCTAAAGCCTTTCGCAGATAAGTTCCTGCGAAAGGATGCTGGGTGGGGCCCACCACCATGTTTGTGGGAAATTTACTCCGTTAATCCATTTATAGAGCTCATTTTAGAAAAATATACCAAAAACTAAGTGGATCCAAAACTCAAGTGGGCCACACGAGATGAAACAGTGGGGATTCAGTGAGAACCGTTGAAACATTCATACGGCCATAAAAAGCTTTGTTTCAGGCTCTTTTTTTTTTCTTTTGTATTTTCACTTCATCCCAGTGTTAATGATCTTATCAACTGTTTGGATGGCATATAAACATCAAGGTGGAGCCCAGGAAGTTTTCAATCGTAGGTATTTGTTTCCCCACAGTTTCCTATCGTGTGACCCACTTGAATTTTGGATCCAACTCATTTTTGGTCTCTCATCTTAAAACGATATCTAAAAATGGATTAATGGAGTAGATTTTCCAAACACATGGTGTTGGGCCCCACCCAGCATCCTTGCGCAGGAACTTCACGCCAAGGTCTCCTTCCGCGTCCGTCATTCAAAGTGATGACTAGCCAATGGCTAGTGGTCGGTGCTCTGTGGGCCCCAACATGATGTATGTGTTTCATCCATGCCTTCCATCTATTTTTCTAGATAATTTTATGGTATAAGACTAAAAATGAGGTATATCCCAATCTCAAATGGACCACATTACAGGAAACAGTGTTGAATGAGCGTGGACTATTAAAAACCTTTTGGGGGCCATAAAAGTTTTAGATCAAGCTAATCTTTGGTTTTTCCCTTCATCTGGTCCTGTATGACCTAATCAACTAATTGGATGTCAAATAAATAGTATAGTGGGCCTTAAGATGGATTTTAATGGTGGATATCCAATCGCCATTATTTTCATTTGGTGTGGTCCACTTGAGATTTATGTCCCGCTAATTTTTGGTATAAAACTATAAAATAATCTGAAAAAATGGGTGAACATAATAAATGAAACACGTACATCATAGTGGGGTCCACAGAGCACCGACACCAGCCGTGGGGCTAGTGGCAGGGGGAGTAGCCATTCTGTTTCCTGCCAAATGAAGGAGATGAATAGTTGGCTTACGTCAACAAGTTCTATGGGTTCCATTGTGAGGTATTTATTATATCCAAACCATCCATCCAACTGGCGAGCTCGTCGTAAGGCTTGAGATAAAAAATAAGACAGATTTAACCATCAAGTGGACCACACTGAAAAAAGTAGTGGGGGATTGAACGTCTACCATTGAAACCCTTTTGGGGGCCATAAAAGTTTTGGATCAAGCTGATCTTTTTTTTTTTCCCTTCATCAAGGCTTGTATGATCTAATCAACAGATTGGATGTCAAATAAACAGTACTGTGGGACTTAAGAGGATTTTAATGGTGGATATCTAATCAATATTGTTTTCCTATGATGTGGTCCACCTTAGGTTTATATACCTATCGTTTTTTCGATCAAGCCCTAAAATGATTGGTAAAAATGGATGAAATACATACATCATGGTGGGGCCCACATAGCACCAAATACTAGCCAACGGGCGAGTGGCAGGGGAGTAGCCAATCCGTTCCCATCCATGCTGATATTTGTGGTGCGGTCCATTTAATCTTTGGATATGATTCATTTTTTTGAATAATTCTCTAAAATGATCTTGAAAAATGGATGAACAGTGTGGGTTGATCCCAAATTTTCGGTAAATCCAAAACTCAAGTGGACCATGCCACACGAAACAATGTGGAATAATGATTTCCACCATTGATACCTTCCTTGGGCCCACAATAGCGTTTATTTGCCATCCAACCTATTCATAATATCAAATATATATGAATGAAGAGAAAACACAAACATCAGCTTGATCCAAAATTTTTATGGCCTCCAAGAATTTTTCAATGCTAGAGGTTCAATCACACTATTTCCTGTAGTGTGGTCCACTTGAGCTATGGATATGCTTCATTTTTGTTCTTTAGACCTCAAATTATCTGTTAACATGGATAAATGGAGTGGATAAAATAAATAAGTAATGGTGGACCCCACAGAGTTTACTCTGGTAAGGGTAATGACTAACTCACCTAAATGTAAAGGGGTTTCCTTAAAACATTCATAATCATATATTGGGCTTGCCTTAATGTGATTCATATATCCAACCCACTCATTATGTGTGTCCCACTTGGATGAGGGGTCAGACCAAGTTTTAGCCACATCCAAAACTCGTGTGGGCCCCACCAAGTGCTTTTATATTTTTTAAGACGTCTTGACATGGTTTTAGATGGTATGGCCCACCTGAGTTTCGTTTACGAATGATTTCTGAGATATCTCATAACCTAAAGGGGACACATTAAATGCACGGTGTTCATGTTTGACACACATCATGATGGGGCCCACAAAACTTATTAACATCAATTTGTAGGTTCTCGCGAGGTCAATAAGTTGGGTCACAATTTTAACAATAATACTTAGCCCATTTTATACGTATAGTCCATTCACTCTATTTTATTGATCAATACCCTCAATTTGACTAGTTACTCGCCCTAATCAGGCTAGTTACATGTAAGAAAGGTATTGGGAATACAAGATTGATCAACAATTTGAGTTAAATTTGATTTAAACATATGAAGTTATTTACTCTTCAATCTGGACTAATTCGATTGTCTAAAAATGGTTAAATGTTCAATTAGTGGATGTGCCTAATAATTTATTAAAAAATATTTTTTTCACAAATGAATTTCAATTTCCATTTTAAAATAACAAATTTTTTTTTCAAAATGTATATTTTTTCACTCTTAATTTTTCTTTGAAAACTTTTAACAAAATATCATTTTTATTATAAAATATTTCAAAAAATAAATTAAAATACAAATTCTTAATTTTTATTTCCAAAATATCTTAAATTTTCACAATTTATATTTTTTTTTTCCCAAAAATTCCAAAATGCCGATTTTTTTCTTCAAAAGCATCATGTTGTTTTCAAATTTTCAATTTTTTTTTAAAATTATATATATTTTTTCAAAATCTTAGTGTTTTTATAAATAACTTTTCTTTTAATTTGGAATTTTGAACATTTTCATTTATTTTTCAAAATCACAAAAATTTTCAACTTATTTATTTTTCGTTTCAAAATGTTTGATTTTTGATAAAGTATCGATTTTTTAATATCATTTTATTTTAAAATTTTCAATTCTTTTTCACTTCTCCATTTTTTTAAAAGCATTTTATTCGAACTTGTCAATTTTTATTGAACTTCTCAATTATTTTATTTTATTTTTCAAATTTCAAATTCTCATTTTCTTTTTAAAAATATTTTCATTTTTTGACATTGTGAAAATTTTCACATTTTTTAAAATATTTTTAATTTTTGTTTTCAGGATATTATTTTTTCTCAAAATCAAATACTTTTTTTTTTCCCAAATTTATCAACTTTATTAAATATTCTTTTTTGTTCCCACAAAATAGATTTTTATTAAATCACGATATTTATTTTTTCAAAATCTATTTTTTTTTTGCTCAAACATTGTTAAAATTTTTAAACTTCGCAATATTCTTTTTCATGTGATATTACAAATCATTTAAATATTAGTTATAAATTAAAAAATAAAAATAAAAATTCCACTCATTTGATATAAAAACAAAATAAATTTTCTTTTTGCATTCAATCAATCGTTAAAAAATAATGTTAGATACAAATATGTATAATTAAACCACTGAAATTCTATTAAAAAACAATTATTAGACTACAAAAAAAACTTAATTTTCCACCATATTCTTAAAAAAATGAAAAAAAATAAGGCAAAAATCCTTTTACGACGGACCTTGATCCGTCGCAAAAACAACTGAAAAGCGAGCCATTTGGTATTTTGGGCAGGAATTTGTGACTGTTCGTTGCGACGGATTTCTTCTGTCGCCTAGTTACGACAGACAAATCCGTTGTAAATATGTCGTAAATCAGATTTTAGAGACGGATTTTGGTCCGTCGCTAAATTCCATGACGTTCGGATTACGGATATTTGAGAAACACGAGCTTAGTGATGGACTTTTTCCATTAGTGATGGATTAAATCCGTCGTTAAACCAAGAGATTTTTGCTACGTCGCAAATTGGCCATTTTGGCATAGTGTAATCACTATCTTAATGGAATATTATGCCAGTGTCATGTTAGCAAAAAATAAAGGAGATCATAACCTACGCTACAAGGATTCTGTGCAAATTCTCTCTCTTTTTCCATCATATTGTGTGAAGTATCGAATTGAAGGGAGGCCTGTGAAAGGGTAGAACCATCACTCTGGATGCAGCTTCATGCACACTATTGTTTTTCTCCAGTGAGACTGGCCAATCTTATACCGAAACTTCCGAGTCCACAACAACCTCTCACCATTATCGTTGCTCTAACCTTGAGGCCATCCCAATTCTATCTTCTCCTCACCCTAACTACGGGACACCTGGTAACTTCAGCTTTTCTGTGAATCTTGTAAGGGATTGTTCAGAATGTGGGATTAAATGGTATGTGAATTACATTAAGTGGAATTAACACCATTATTGCACAATGATTGTATGTTTGGAAATACCATGATATTTTGACCATCCAATCCCATCATTGGACCGATTAAAGAGGAGGCAACAAGTAAGTCTTAGCCAACTGATCCTTGTACTTCATGTGACATGTTTGTTTGGCTTCCAGAATATCATTATTCTATTGCCCATTCGAAGTCTTATGACCTCTTATGTTATGTCCTGTTTCCCTACTACTAATATCAATTATCTGGATGTTGATTTGGGGGCAGAAAATAGACCTCTCAACATCCTCATTGCAGCTACATATCCTACCACATTTCTACTATTTAGCCAAAAAAGGGCCAAATCAATGAGCAATACCCATATTTATTTGTATGGAGCAATGTTACTCAGATCCATCCCAACTAATGGGGTTGGCTACACAAATCTTGTTTTGCCATTTCACTTTATCAAGGACCCTATCGTCTGTTAAACCATAGGTCATCGGATATCTTCAAAACACATCCTCATGCTTTTGGATCTTCCCCTTTCCCTTCCACATGGCTAAGTCATCTAAGTCTACTTTCTTTCTTATTACACATTTGGCTACTCCTAAGTTCCCTCAATTGTATGCATTTATTTGGCTACTTTCTTCCACTCATCCCTCTAAACATCATGACTTCAGCTATGCTCATTCAGGCTGGGCTCAACCCAATGGCCTGGCTCATCCTTAGTCTCAAGTGTTTTCTTCTTTTAGTGGTAATGTAGCAGCTGTGAAATGCAATAATATATACTAACCATCGTATGCCTTTGGCATTGTTATGTTATTTAGGCTGCAAAAATTTACAATAATATGGCAATGGCGGTAAGTAGGCTCGGAGTGGTTCTTGGTCTCTATTGCGACCAAACCATCTAACTCTACTTTTCCCCATCTTAACACCTATTGGTGCTACTCATAAGTTCACTTGAATATATTCTTTTCTGATTCTATTATTCCCTATCTTGCCAATCATCCATCTCAACATCCTTATTTCTGCTACACTCTTCTCGTGAACATGTTGTTTCTTAACTCGTTGATTGTAATCAACATATGTAATAGACTATTAAATTGCACTTGTGGGAGTTTTGCACTATCATTGCCGATCCCTAGCCCAGATAAAGGAGGGTTGCATCAAGTTGGTGGCCAACATAAAACCTACGCCACAACATTCATCAAGATATTGTGATTATATGGAAATAATAATCAACTAAATTGAACTATATGCTCACTTCAGCCTCAAATTCACATAATCTTATGATATTTTCATGTGTTGTTGTTTTTGTCATGCTCAAATTTTTATTTTTATTTTTTAATGTGTATGCCTTAGAAAGATGATCTGAGTCCTATCTACAAAGCAACCCAAACTTTCATACATAGTCTTTGGGGATGATTTATGGGATCTGTCATAGGGTAGCCTATCACACAATCATAAAATTGATAATTTCTTTATTGTTGAATTCTAGTATCATGATCTATTAGTTGTAATTTCAAGGCCGTTAGCAAACATGAAATTGAGCGAGGCAAACATGAAATTGAGTGGGGGAAACTAGAAATTGAGCGGGGTAAACTAGAAATTGAGCGGGGCAAACATGAAATTGGGCAGGGCAAACATGAAATTTAGCAGGGCAAATAGGAAATTGAGCGAGGCAAACATGAAATTGAGTAGGGCAAACATGAAGTTTAGTCTGGCAAACATGAAATTCAGCGGGGCAAACTTGAATTTCAGCGGGCAAATAGGAAATTGAGCGGGGCAAACATGAAGTTCAGCAGGGCAAACTTGAATTTTAGCGGGGCAAACATGAAATTCTGCGGGGCAAACTAGAAATTGATTGGGGTAAACATTAAATCGATCGGGGCAAACTAGAAATTGAGTGTGGCAAAATAGAAATTGAGTGGGGCAAACGTTAAATTCAGTGGGGCAAGCTAGAAATTAAGCGGGCCAAACATGAAATTTAGCGGGGCAACCTAATAATTGAGGGAGGCAAATAAGAAATTCAGTGGGGGCAAACATGAAATTTAGTGGGGAAAACATGAAATTCAGTAGGGCATGCATGAAATTCAGCATGGTAAACTAGAAATCGAGCGAGGCAAATTAAAAATTGAGGGGGACAAACATGAAGTATACAACATAAAATGGTACATGAATGGGGATCAATTAAATGTAATAAATATTCATTGATTATAAATAGTTAAAATGGTACAAGGTATATCAAACAATGTATATAATACAACATCTCACAAAAATTCCTCCTATGCCCTTGACAAATATCATCTACGGGTTACAGACAGGCAATCATATGCTATTGAATTCTTCCAATCAATGATAAATTTTTGCATGTCTGTTCCCACCAAGGTGAGACCGCTACACAATATGTCGATGAATTTCATTACAAATATGCCGTGGTCATAACCATTGTCCTGCTTCGGCGCCGATTCATCAACTTTGGCGGTCCACTTCTTCCCTTCAAACGTAGTGCTGTCTCCAGTGACATGGAAGAGAATGGAGAGTGCCTCGGTCATCTTCTTGATTTGGTGCTTGTACTTTAATAATGCATTTGAGCTTAAACTATCCACAATAACGATCTCTCTTTCTCTAGGATAGATGATCATCAAGAACCAATGTGAATTTTCATGGTTCACAGGCGCATACACCTGTCCATGATTCAAACAATAATATGTTAGTCAAAACATGAGAGAACACATTACAACTAGTTGATGTTTTGTGATGAATGCATTACCCATTCATAACACCACATCGCCTTGGTGTATGGTTTATCCTGCTGCTTAGCAACTGCATAGGCCGCGCCCATCTCGCCTATTAGTTCGGTATGTTCTTTTGCTGAATTAGAGACCTGATATGCAATCAAAATAGACAAACACCTATCAAGCCATTACTGTTACAAACATGATAAAAGATCAATACATAAAAGAAAATAAAAAAGGAAAACAGATTAAGGATTGTTTGAATTAAACAGTAACTGTAAAATACATGGGACAGAACTTGCAATCCTGAGGATATACTATTAACATGTCAGACTTCCTTTTCTCATGGAATTCGATATATTTGTCAATGTTTCGAATAAGAAATAAATGCATTCGATTTGGGAAATTATCCTATTCACTTAATTATGAACGAAAGAAAATAAAGAAGATAATTACATCATTTATTCATTCCAAGTTCTTTTACATCCTTTTCTCCTTTGATTCCAAAATAGAATGTTCGTTACTTGTAATAAAAATAAATAAAGTTCTCCTGCGCTAAAGCAATATGTGCTAGAAGTGCCGTATGTTGCAAACTGTTGTGCACCGAACACTGAACACTGCTATGAGCTCGTTAATAGTGTTTTTATCCCAGATCTGTCATGCACCTGGATCTATTGTGCGCTCGGATCTGTTGTGTGCCCAAATTTGTTGTGCGACTAGATCTGTTGTGCGCTTGGTAGTGTTGTGCACAAACAGTGATGTGTGCCGACGGTGTTGTGCACTGCATAACACCTATCCCGCATAATGCATGCGGGCTCTACCTCTCTCTCTTCTCAGAATCTTCTTCTACTTCTTGATTGGCTGCTTATGACCACTTACTGATAGGTCGGGGGTATTTATAGCCTTCTCACACGTGCGAACATGCCACATAGTCACTGTGCGGAATCCTTTGTCTGGCCTTCATTATGCAGAGTCCTTTGCATGGGCTTTACTATGCGGAGTCCTTTGCACGGGCTTTACTATGCGGAGTCCTTTATGCGGACTTTCCTGTGCGGAGTCTTTTGCACGGGCTTTACTATGCGGAGTCCTTTGTGTGGACTTTACTGTGTGGAGTCCTTTGTGCAGGCTTTACTCCTCTTGTCGCACAACATCACTAACGCACAATGAATATCTGCCCACGATAACTATTTATGCACAATGACCTTCTTCACACAATAGTGATTTGCGCACAATGACTATCTACGCACAATGGCGATTTGCACACAATGGCTATCTGTGTATAATGACCCACGAACAATGCATATTTGCTATCTTTCTCTCCCTTTTTATGTCTCAATAGATGCCCCCTTGATCCTGCATTTTTTATTTGATCTACAAAATAAACAATTTAGGATCAATATTTCATTTTTTCATAATAATTTTAACTTCCCTTTTCTTTGTTGTGCGTATAATCATTAGTTCTTTGGCTCACAACGAGTCCCGCGCAACGTCTTGCACACAACGCTTACCGCACAACATCTTGCGCACAATGGGTAGGAGCTTGCCTATAAATATAGAACTTAAACCCTTTTCTTCTACTCTATTCTTTGTTTGCGTCACATTTTATGCTCGTTTAGCCATGTTTCACACAATCACCATTGTGCGCCACCAGCATTGTGCACCACCAGCGTTGTGTGCCACACAACACCTATTCCGCAATCAGACTTAGTGCGCAAGGACAGGTAGTGCACAATAGTCTAGCGCACATTGACCTAGCCGATAATCATCTTAGCGCACAAAGTTCTGCCCATACTGTTGTGCGCACAATAGTCTGTCGCACATTGACTTGGCCCATAATCATCTTGGCGCACAAAGTTCTGCGCATACTATTGTGCGCACAACGTTTTGTGCACATTGTTGTGCACATAATGATTTGCGCTCAATGACTTATGTAAATTTGGACTTCAAATTTATTCACTCTTTCTTCTCAGCAATTTTTAATACTTCTCCTTTAACTTAACAAACTTTTCTTCTTGATTTTAATTTGTTCACTGACTCCTGTATAAATTCCAATGGCTAGTTCAAAAAGACCTCTTGCCTCCCCTCCCCAAGTACTGTCGAGCCTTCTAACTTGCAATCAGCTGAGACTCGTAGTCAGAAAAGACCCCGCTCTGCTGAAAACTACACTTCCTTCTTTAAAGATCCGACTCCTGTCATTATTAACTTTGCCAATCGCATCCAACGCCTATCTGAACATATTCGCATGGCCGTTTTAATGGAGATAGAGGGACCCCCACTTCAGGACAAGAGTCTGATTGGGAGGATTGGTTGAAATGCATAGCTAATTTTCGCACAGACGACACCTGTCCTTTCGCTGCAGAGGCTTCTCTTGCTCCAACCATTTCAAAGCAAACAAGAGAAAAGAGTAAAGATGAAGCTTTTTAGGAGAAAATTCGAGAACACAATCGGCGGCATTTCCAAAATGCCTGGGATTCATTCAAGCTGAATGCTGAGGCAATTAAATTTCACTACCCATATAAGGATGAAACTATTGCTCTTCCTCTGCAACTTCAACATCATCGGTCCATTCTTCAGAGCGAACCGACTGATTATATGACATAAAACAGACTTCTATACGTGTCAAATTGGGTGATCAAAGAGACGCAAATCCTCGAAGGCTATCTCACAGATAAAGGCTTAACCCAAAAGACCGGGTAAATAAGATATATGCACTTCTTCAGACCATGTTACAACCCTCATTCCTTATATTTCACTCATTTCTTCGAAATAATTCAACAACGTTTCCGTCATTACAACTCCCTGCGGGGGCAAAGAAGAATTTAGGACACGGTGTCTTTAGACTGATCATCCGTACTACAGTGCGTGGACCAAAGCAATCTTAAAGAAGTATGAAGATGTCCTTATGGCAGCAAATATATATTATGTCATAGAAGCCACCTCAAAATTCTTTCACAGGGAGACGATGATTTAGAAGGGCTTTCTGAAATACTTGTCTTCTACTACAAATTCCTTCCATCTTCCGGTAGGGGAAGTAAGTATCACCTTATGGGATTAATATAGGATGACCGACCTGCCTATCTCTAGATCTTTCCTCGATGATTACGTTCCCTCGAATGAAGAATTTTCCTATGTTGCTCCCAACAGAGTACCCAAAATTACAGCATCAACCATTGAGCTTTTCCTTGAAACATCTTATTTTGCCAATGTCCATAAGATTTCCCCTCTTCAATGGCTCGCACATTTTTTTCGATACTTGGCATAAGTGTTTTAACATTTTCCTTCCCTTTCAGACAATACTTACCTATAAATATGAATTTCTCATTCTTTCCTTTTTCAGGTTCCCTGGCAGCCATTGTGCCAAACTAGAAGCTAATCATAAAAAGATAAGGGGCCCGACCGAATTCACTGCTAAAACTGAATTAGCAGCTTTCTTGGCTTATTGGTTGAGTTTAGTCGTGCTTCCTAGCTGGAAAAGCTCGGACTCTATTCGACCAACCTTATTTGTGGTGGAAGGCACGATGACGGAAGGTAGAAAAAGATATTCTCTCACTCCTCCTGTCTTATGCTCATTATATAGAGCTTTTGGTCATGCCGCGACACACTGCTCAAGCCCGGCACTAGAAATTACATCTTCTTTTACTCCATGGCATTATTTCTCCGGATAGCTTGACATTTATTTCCCCTGGACCTACAATGACCCAGAGAAGGCTTATGTCCATCCCAATCATTTATCCCTACAGCAATTCTTGAAGTGAAAGATGATAAAGAAAGGATATGAATGGATAATAGATAAAATTGACAACATGGAATCTTCGACTTCTTCCCTTTTTTACTTAGATCACCAAGCTGAAGACAGAGAGGTTGAGGATAACAATGGCTTGAAATCCATTGAGAGGACCTTCTTTCTTTGTATTCGTTCTTGTAGTCTTCCTATACGAGAAGGAGTAGAATTCTGGCGAGAACCATACTACCTAAGTCGATTTGCTAGACAATTTGGGTATGATCAAGCTATGCCTCAGGCAAGTGAGGAGGTCACACGAACAATGAGAAGCTACAGAGTCGGCCCCTACAATTGGGCTTTAATATGGAAGCAACTCCTAATGAGAAATTTTGGTTCTCGATTTATTCTCCCGGGGTATAATCATCGAGTAACGGCTTCATATTCTTGGATGCAATGGTGGGCTCATCATTACTACTTGGTACGCAATAGTTTTTCGGTAGATCGACCTATCTGGGTTCCTCCTCCATACTTGAGGAATTACAGGCCAGAGCAAGGGATTAGATATTTTTACGAGAAAGATTAGGCCGCTATTCCAGGACAACTTCATCGTAAAATTTCTATGGAAGAGCCCATCAGAGAAATAAAGCTTCCAAACATTTTTGAAGGATGGATTGCTTTCAGTTCCCCTTTCGATTTAATAAAATGGGGAGAAAGATTGGCCACTCCTCGCAACAAATTTGAAACTGCAGGAGGTATTCTGCCTTCCCTTACTCCCGAAAGAGGAGATCAGCCTACACTCCTTGCTCCCGTCATTCCTCCTGCTACAGAGCGCATCTCATCTACAATTTCTTAAGTTGTTGAACATACAACTGCCACAATTATCCCTGTCATGGATCAACTGCCCCAGTTATCCCTGTCATGGATCTTACAGAAACCACAGCAAATCGTGCTACAACCATAACTTCTCTGGCCGCGAGTCGGATTGTTATTATTACATCTTGTATGACTCACTCCCGTACTAAGTCATTGTCTCCTGAAGTTTTGGCACCACAAGTCCCTTCTCCTGCTCAAAGTGCACATCTTCTCCCTGTGAAGACTACTTATAAGGGAAAAGAAACTATATCGGAAGAATATAGCTCATCAGAATATTCAGTGAATACTGCATGCGACGATACGTCTTCTCCCACAAGCTTAACCGATGAGGGAGATGCTTTGCTAAATGCAGATACTGATGTTGAGGTAGATGTTAGAGAAGAAGGCGATGTTGGAGTTAAGTCCCCACTTCCTGATGCTCTAATCACTCATCCAGATACCTCTCATCCGATTCCGGTGACCTCCCTATATAATGAGGAGACACTCGATTATGGAGAATGTGATTGTTCTCTTGGTGTGAATATCTCTCTCTTTTGATACTTCGTATTGTCCCTGTATCATGGAAACTGCTGATGTGGTTGCTCACGGAAAATCAACTTTAAGGGATACAGAAGCTCAATCATCCGAAATTCAAGCAATGATGGGGAATGTACTTCTTCCCAGTATAGAAGAAACCTTGCCACCAGTCCCCACAACATCTGATGCCCCAATTAAGACTGATAAGTTCCTTTCTATGTGTCCTTCTCCTATTCAGTCAGTAGCTTGAAGTTTAGAATTTCTTTCTGATCCGGCTGACTTCCCAACTCATAGCACTCTTAACTCAAGTACTGTAGGGGCTCAGGAGCTTTCTTTTAATGCTGTTATGACTACGAAAATTCCCAAGCTCTGTAGCCCCCACAATCCATTCTATTCAAGTTACTTCTATTATTGCCCTTAATCCAGATATATATTTTCTTTTCTTATTTTATATCATCATTATATATGCATATTTTTTTTTTGAACTTATAATCCCTACTTCTTATCTTTCAATTTCAGTTGTGCCAACTCCAAGTGGATCTGAAGGGTCTAACTCAACAACTACAGCTTTTAATAAACTCTCTTTGAAAAAGGTACCACCTCTTATGTTGGGACTCTTCAAGAACGCAATTTTCGTTATCATCGATGCTTGTAAAGATCTAACCTAGTGGCCCTTTTTGGATAGTGCTCTAGCAATTCTCACCCATTCGGCTCGTTTGGCGGGTGTTGATGTTCAGTCTCTTCATGCCTCCTTGTCATAGTTTTATGATTCCATGAAAAAGTTAGAAGCAGAGCGGAGTATAGTCATTGCTCCCGAAATTCTAAGTCGTCAGAAGGAATTGGCATTACTTAAGGAGAAGCTCTCTCATTCAGATGATGTTCTTGCTAATTGCAATACTGTTAGCCAATCTCTTCACGAGAAGTTAAAGGTTTCCGATAGAAGTAAGGCGATCATTGACGATCAAATTGCCCTTCTTGAGAGAGAGATTCTATCACTCGAGAGTCAGAAAGAAGCAGAAGACTTAACTATTCGTCAGATCAAAGCAGAGCTTGAAACGAATACTCAAGTAATTGATACTGTACAAGCTGAACAAACAAGGAATAGGGAAGCTGCTGCTTCTTTGGAATTAGAACTGATTGGCGTTCCTGATCAAGCCAGCATGATTCTTGAAGCTGAACGCACAATTGCTATGGCACAATCTCAATTAAAAGAAGAGTCGCAACGTTACTTAGAAATATTAAACATAGCTGAAGATCTGTAGGCATTGTATGTAAATATCCCTTTTGTGTTATGATACATAAACAACTTGCAATGTTTTATTTAAAGCACAATTCATTCTTGATAATACAATTATCAGTTTCGGGATACATGTTACTGCAATATCTTCATATTCATGCTTTATTACTTCTATTATTTATATTTATGCATATGACGACCTTACGTGATGTTTTATTTCAACGGACAGAACTATTTCATTTCAAAGTTAATTAGTTAGCTTTACACACAGTTTAAGCTCTTGAGTAGTGGAGCAACATAATTTTTTAGACTCTTAAGTAGTGGAGTCGGGTCTCACGTGATAGTATCTATAACTCTCATGAGTTCACTGAACTTCTCATAGCCTGGTGAGTTTACAAACCGCGATCCATCAGAGGGGCCGAATGAAGCTATTGGGCCCGTGAACTTGGTTGGTTTTACACACGGGGTTGGCCGCAGTATTCTCTAGAGTTTATGGGGTGCACAAGATGACCTTTGGGGTACCAAATCTAGGGCTGCCAGTCCATCAATGAGTAGGTTTAGGCCATTTCTCATGAGTTACTACTGAAATCAAGCCAAGAATCTGGGGGGTCTTATGCATGGTTGGCCTATCTATGGTTAACGACCAAAGAGCGCACACTGTAGCCCATGTTTTCTTCATCTATAAGGTCGGGCCCATTCACGGGAGGGCAATTTTATCCATTCCCCGTGATGCTGCTAGAAAGCTATATAGAGGCATGAGTGTTACGTGTGATTGGCCGTTGAGGACTTTTTGGCCCTTTAGGACTTTTAGTCACTGGCTTCAGCCGCTACCCGCATGGGTATGCGTACGATGACCTTCACGGGGTTTTTTAGGGCCACTAGCTTCTCACTGCTGGCCGAATGGTGTTGGAGATAGGCTTTATGCGTAGTTGACCATATAGGCTTGGCTAGGCTGCCTTAAATGATGATAAGCTCCCATCATTGTCGTAATAATAATAGGTGTCTTGATCAATATATCACAATTGCTGATAATGCTGACCGTATTTGTACTATGCTCATAATAATAATATATTGTCTTGGTGATGATACCAACTTCGACGAGTTTCAACGGAGCTTATTTAATAATGACAACGATGGTTATAATTCTCTTTTAAGAAAACCACTGATATGTAATCTTTAACTTCATATTTGGAATTCCTCCTTTATTCAATCATCTGATAAAGGATATATGAACATGACTTCATTTGTCTTTGCCCCCTTTTGATATAGAAGCATTATGACGATAATCTTCTGGATCAAAATTGAAACCCTTTTCAGGGATGATACTTCTTGATGAAGCGCGCATCGTCTGGTAAACTGATACCCCGTCCGTCTTAATCAACCACTCTGTATGCTCCATTTGAATATACTTCTTTTATAATGTACGACCCATCCCATTTGGGCTCAAACTTGCCCCCTGTTCTACGGGTCACCACTATTGGTCTTTTCAACATTAACACCATATCAACTTTCTTTAAAGAGCGATATTTCACTTGTTTATCAAAGGCAGTTGATATTCTTACTTGATACGACTGTAATCACTGCTGGGCTGCCAAACGCTTCTCATCGAGTAGGTCTAGTTCTTTCAGCCTTATCTTTGCATTTTCATCATCTGTAATTGATTGATGCACCGCTAATCTGAGCGATGTGACTTGTATTTAAATCAGAACGACCGCCTCTACACCATAAACTAGTGAATACAGTGTTGCACTTGTTGTCGTTCGGTGAGTAGTTCTATACGCCCATAATGCCTCTTGTAATCTATTGTCCTAGTCACACTTATTTCCAGTCACCGTCTTTTTCAATATTTTCACAATCATTTTTTTAAATGCCTCTACTAATCCATTTGTCGGTGGATAGTAAGATGTTGAAAACGAATGGTGGATACCGAACTTTTGACACATCTTCTCCATGCCTCTATTCTTAAAAGGGGTACCATTATCAGTAATAATCTTCTTCGGGATACTGTGGCGATATATTATCCCATGTTTAATGAAATTAACCACATCTTTCTCTCTAACATTGGGCAATGCGATCGCCTCTGTCCACTTGGAGAAATAGTCTGTTGCTGCCAGAATATACTATTTTCCTTTGGATTAAGGTGGATTTTTTGGCCCAATAACATTGAGTCCCTAGGCGGCGAAAGGCCAAGAAGTGACCATTTGATGGAGATCTTCAGGGGAAACATGCAAGACATCTCCATGGATCTGACATTCGTGGCACCTTTTTGCATAATCTATTACATCTTTGAACATTGTAGGCCAGTAATACCCCATTTGATGTATTCGATGAAATAAATTTCGTCCAGCTTGATGTGCCCCACATTCTCCAGAATGAGCTTCTCGTAACATTTGACTTGCTTTTTGTTCATCGAGACAATGTAGCAACATCCCGTTGTAGGATTTTCTGTAGAGCACTTTACTACAAATGATGAATCTGCTTGATCTCTATCTGATTTCCTGCATTTGTGCTGGATCTTCTGGCAATATATCATATTTGAGGTAATATAGGAATGGCTGCCTCCAATCATTTGCTGTTACCTCTAAACATGATATAGGAAGTGCTTCGATGGCCTCTTTAACAACTTCAGGAGAGGGCGTGAATCTTCTTTCTTTTATAGTCACCTGAAGCAGACTTCGGTTTAAATAGGATAGGGCTGCTGCCAAGCTAGCCAGAGTGTCTGCCCTTATATTTTCAGATCGAGGTAAGTGCTTGATTTCAACATGAAAGAATTGCTCTAGTAACTGCTGGGCTTTTCGACAATTGACAAAAGTTCTTGCTTTCTTATTTCAAACTCAGTTGTTAGTTAATTTATAATTAGCTTGGAATCTCCAAAAATATGCAACGTCTTTATTTTCATCTCATGGGTGATTTCCATTATAATGATGAGAGCTTGATATTCAGCTTCATTGTTCGTACAAGAAGTGCCTAATGTGAAAGAAAATGGTAATAAATCACCCTGAGGTGTGATGAAAATAACTCCTAACCTTACTCCTGATGCTCGAGAAGCACCGTCGAAGTACATCTGTCATTGACCTTACGACTCAATCATCATTACCTGCTCATTAAGGAAATCGTCACAAATTATCTAACTTTTTGTTACGGGATACGCTTCCAAGAAATCTGTCACTGCTTGTCTCTTTACTGCTTTCGTCGGTTCATAGGTGATTGCATATTCCGATGGTAACAACATCCATTTAGCCAATCTTCCTGATAATATCGGCCCGGTCATTAAAATTTTTATCGGATTTGCTCTTGAGATCAGAGTTATGTCATGGGAGAGATAATGTCACGCCCCAGACTCAGTAACCGGACTCACAAGGAACCCGATGGCCGGTTCTGACCGCAACAGCCTCCGTAGTACCCCATTCTCGGCTCCTGAGGCAGGTTCCGATCCTGGGATCCTACAAGGAGGATTTTCATAACGGTATTGTAACGCCCTGAAAATCGGGGGTCGAGGGTAACTCAACTCCCGAGTTCCAACGCATCACTTATGCAACATGTTTAATGATATTTGAATGTTGTCTGTGTTAGAGCAGTAAACATGAATGAGATTATACCAAAGCAGTAATTCATACTCTAGATCAGTTGTATAAAAGCAAGCGGAAGACTGAACTGTATATATATGTATGTGAAGAAACAAAATAAACGATTTGTTATCCAGAGTATGAATACTTCTGAGTCACAATATACATGTCTGTCTATATAAACAAAATGTCAAAATACTAGGTACAATCTCTCAGAATCCCATCGTCCGTGCCTGAATTTAGTCGGCCGCCATTGAATCGCATATACGAGAACTTCTCTGGTCCTCGTCAGTAATCGGGCTCCGCCTCCAGAATAGCCGGATCGCCTAAACCGAGACAGAGTCTGGTTGGTGTGCGCAACACCGTCCCGTAACGTGGGAGTGAGTAGCTAACTCAGTGGAACGATAAGACATAAGTTATCATGCTATCAATACAGTCAAGCAGTAATGATAAAGCAGTAAATCAAACACTCCTAGTTACTCTGATTAATGCAAGTATGAATGCAAGTATGATGGATGCCCTCTCCGACATACTCCCTCAAGCGACACCATCTCACGTTCGCGCATGCTTACATCCCACAGTGCTCCACATCTTCCAGGCACATGCGATGCATGATGAGTATGATTACCGAGTTTTTAATTAGTTCGTTTCAAACAGCAGGATTGGGAAACTAAGGTACCTCCCTTGTATCATATCCAAACATGATCCAATCTAGGGTCGTCAGTCCTAGTTAATATCAGACGATGGTGTGTTTTCTAGGTCACTGCAGAGAGCTGCTAGGTCATTACGCACAAAGGTTGCACCACTCCCCATCACCCCTTAAACGATTCATCACGATACAACTATACGAGAAATGAGGCCTAGTTCATACTCTATATATCGCGGTGAACCCTAAGGCACGCTGCAACTTCAGAGTATGCTCGCGGTCACTACAAAGGGCTGCCAGGGTTGTTACGCACAAAGGTTGCACCACTCCCCCATCACCTTATCAATGTAGGCCGACATGCGCCTAAATATAGTGTCCCATACCACCATAATCGGCTCACGAGTTGAGTTGCTCCTGGTCACTACGGGAGGCACGTAGCCCCGCGTAGGCCGGCCCCGCTCGACCACGGTGTCCCATACCACCATGCCCGGCTCATGAGTCTTAGCGGATCGAGGTACCATGGTTAACGGGATTTTCACTGGTAAGTTTGGTACCCTAGGTTCAAGCATTAGCGACCAAACATGGTGAACATACATAAGGCATACGGTTTACTTGACATGTTCGGCTAGCTCGAGCGCACAACAAGTTGGGCGATATGAGGCGCAGAAGCACCTCGTGTGGCCAACCACTATCGCCAACCGAAGCACGACACGGGTTCACCAACACATCGTGCGTGGCGGAACGAAACCCCAACCACATCCTCAAGTCTGATACCGGATGCCTGGACTACGAACATAGTCCCAAGCTCAGTCAAATCCTAACCATAGCATGTGAAATACGGCATGATAACATGGTAATTCAAGAACACTAGCCAAAGATAATATAAGCATAACATGAAGCATGTTAATACTGATCACAAAGCATGTTCAAAAGCATGTTATAAAGCATTATGTAAATAAGTATACAAATACTCACATTTCGTAGCGAGTGGTTAGAGTGAACAACCACATGGAGAGTGTCGTATGTGACTCTAAGGTAGCCGAGAATCCCATCTCAAAGACCTACCTAAGATTCTAACACTTAAGCACTTACACTCACAAGTGATTTCACCAACACTTGAATGCGATCTTTCGACATACATGACGTATGCTAGGGAAGTGTGTACTAGGGTTGTCCCTTTACCAAACTAGTATTTTATACATATACATCATATTCATACAAAAATAAACATAGCAAACACATCAGCAAATTTTATACGTATAGGGTACTTTCACGTATTCCCAATTTCGACATACATAGTGTTTACAAAGGAACATAGATTTCGGCGATCCCTTTCGCCAAGCTAGTATTTTAATCATGTATTGTATAGTCATACATTAAATACATATGTCTAACATTATTCCAAAAGAAATACGTATACGGTATTTCTACAACACGTAATTTCAACATACGGCGCATTTACAAGTAAACATATATTTTGGCGATTCCTTTCGCCAAACTAGTATTTTATTCATATGTTATATAATTATACATTAAATAAACATGTCAAGCATTTATCCAAAAAAAATACGTATACGGTATTTATACGTATACCTAGAATATGTGAAATTCCATATTTCACACCGTTAATCAAAACAGGAAACGGAAAGCACTTTGTACATGTGCAATTGCAAGCAGATCATGAATCTACCATTATCTGACATTGAAAGCGTTGAAAACCGTAACTTATAAGCTTAAAGTCCTCACCTTTGCCTTTGGAAACGGAACGAATCAGCAAGGGTGATGGATCTTCCGTCTCACGGCGATTTCTAGCCTAAAGAGCGGAATCGGTTAGTCAAGATACATCCCACCTCGATTCCACCTCAAATCAGACCTAGGGTTAGGTTTTCTTACCTTCAAATGAGGCGAATACGCCGGGAAAACGTCTAGAATAGAGGGGTGTAGGCCGTGTAGCAAGCCAATGCAGGGGGAGGAAGATCGGCAACGATCTCCAAGTCCTTCTCTCTCTTTTCTCTCTCCCTCTAGGGTTTCCTCCAAAATTCGTATGGCTGTGAGAGGGGCTGTTCTAAGCCCCTTTTATAGCCACAAACATTACGAAAATAGACTTAGGTTCATGGGAGTGCATGCTTATATAGGATATTCGCCGCTTTTCCAAAAAGGGGAAGTTCGGTGGCCCTCTTTGAACCAAACGCCGGACTTAAGCTCACCATCAATGGATCTACGTGGGATTACATTTCGACTCATTCGGATACGCGATCGCACGTGGCGGACCACTTTCGGTTCGACGGTCGGTGGGCCACGATCGAAAATTCCAAGTACATGTAAATGTTCTGAAATTTTTCTTAATCCGAGGGTGTAATTTGGTTTGATTCGACGGTCGGGTTGCTTAATACCGACTTGTGTGCGTCAACGAACGATGCCGATCACTATTCCGGATATTTATTTTGGCTTATGAATAGTGTTTTTCACACTACCTCGCTCCGATTCGAAACGAATGGCCGTGGAACATCGGATAAGGTGATTTTGAGATGATTGTTAAGCCCAGTGGGGCGGTCCTAGTTCCTTAGCTTCGGGTTAATCGGGCTCCCGATGTGCGACCTAGACCTAATACGAAGTTTCGTTTCATTCCCGAGAGCAGACGGGAAATGAATTTGGTTCTAAACTTTAGGGTAACCTAGCGTCACTCGTTCTGCAAGTTTTGGGTCTTGCAGATCGTATTTAAAGCGATCCTAACGGATTTCATAGTTAATTGAGTTTAGTACTTAGTTAACTTTGTTAAATTTCTAAAGGATTTATTCCTACGTGATTTCTGGTCGAGGTGGTACTCGACCCAATGTACGGAAATTTTCAGGTCGTTACAATCTACCCCCCTTAAACAAAAAATTTCGTCCCCGAAATTTATACCTTTTCGTAGTCCTCGAGAATCTGAGGGTAGTTCTTCCTGACCTCGGCCTCAGTCTCCCAGGTAGCTTCCTCCTCAGAATGATGTGTCCAAAGCATCTTCACAAGTGGGATGACCTTGCTACGCAAAGCACTGCTCCTTCTGTCAAGGATGCGCGTCGGCGCGCAACTCATATGTAGCATCCTCGCTCAACTGCATACTGCTCCCATCGATGATATGCGAAGGATCGAACGTGCTTCTTCAGCATAGAAACATGAAATACGTTGTATACGGAAGCAAGCGGTGTAGGCAAGGCGAGACGATACGCCACATTACCCACTCGATCCAGTATCTGAAATGGACCGATGAACCTCGGTGTGAGCTTCCCCTTCTTCCCAAACTGAAGGACTCCCTTCATAGGGGAAACCCGAAGGAACACATGATCACCGACCTCGAACTCCAGCGGTCGCCGCCTTGTATCGGCGTAACTCTTCTGCCTGCTCTGAGCTGTGAGTAATCGACGCCTGATAATGTCTACCTTCTCTGTAGTCGCCTGGACCAACTCCGGGCCAATCAGGCTACGTTCTCCAACCTCTGCCCAACAGTGCGGTGCCCTACAAGGTCGACCATATAGAGCCTCATATGGCGCCATGCCAATAGTCGCCTGGAAATTGTTGTTGTAGGCGAACTCTGCGTAAGGAAGACAGTCATCCCAACGTCCTCAAGTCCAACACACACGCTCGCAACATATCCTCCAGACCGATTCACCCGCTCGTGCGCCCATCGGTCCGAGAGGATGAAACGCTTATCTTGAACTTCAACTTCACACCCATCGCCTCCGGATACGAGTCCGGAAGATGGATGTGAACCGCGTGTCTCTCGTCCGACACGATCTCCAAAGGAACCCCGTGCGGACGGACGATCTCACGATGTACAATCTAGCCGGCTCGTCATGGAGTTCGTAACTCGATAGAGAGGAAATGGGCCGATTTGGTCAACCGGTCCACAATCACCCAAATGGAATCGTGCCCCTTCCTCGTCTTCGGCAACCCCGATATGAAGTCCATGGAGATGAAGTCCCACTTCCACTCCGCTATAGGCATGGTGAAGGGTCCCGGAGGTCGGCGATGTTACGCGCCTTGACCCGCCGGGCACGTCGACACCGAGACACAAACTCGGCAATGTGGGCCTTCATGTTGTCCCACCAATACGTCCGTCTCATATCCTGGTACATCTTCGTGCTACCAGGATGCATCGCAAACTTCGAATTATAGGCAGACTCGAGAAGCTCGCGTCTCAAGTCAGGCACATCTGGAACACATAGGCGGCCATGGAATCGTAAACCCCCATCTGAACCAACTCTCCACTCGGAGTCCACGGCATCGCTAGCCTGCTCTCGAAGCTCAGACAGCAGTGTATCGCCCTCTTGGGCCTCAACAATCCTGTCGTCAATAAGTGGTCGCACCCGAACGTGCGCAACACACTCAAATGGCTCCTCGACAGTGAGTCTCTGCCGAAGTCCCGCACAAACTCCACCATATCCCACTCGGCTATCATCAGCGGTGCCGCAAATGCAATCGCCTTCTTGCGGCTCAACGCGTCTGCCACAAGGTTCGCCTTGCCAGATGGTAGGAAACCTCGAACTTGAAGTCCTTCAAGGTCTCCATCCATCGGCAACTGTCTCATATTCAAATCTCACTTTGCATGAATATGTATTTAAGGCTCTTGTGGTCGCAGAAAAGCTCGAACTCCTCACCATAGAGGTAATGTCTCCAGAGCTTCAATGCAAAGATGATGACCGCCAACTCCAGTCATGTGTAGGGTAATTCTCCTCGTGCTTCCTTAATTGTCTCGAGGCATACGATATCACCCTATCTTTCTGCATCAACACACAACCCAAACCAACGCGAGACGCGTCAGTATACACCGTGTATTTCACCCTTTGCTCTGGCAATACTAGCACAGGGGCGGACGTCAACTTGTCCTTCAGCTCCTTAAAAGCTGCCTCCGCCTTCTCATTCCAGGCGAACTTCAGGTCCTTTCGAGTCAGCTGAGACAAGGGCCTGGCGATCTTCGAGAAATCTCGAATGAAACGTCTGTAGTACCCAGCCAGGCCAAGGAAACTCCTCACCTCGAAATCGATTCAGCCGCCGCAATCTGAACCATGCCTACCTTAGCAAGGTCCACTTTGCTATCCCATCCTTGGACACTACATGTCCCAGGAACTTGACTTCCTCCTGCCAGAAGTCGCACTTCTTGTATTGCGCAAACAACTGGTTCTTCTTCAGTGTATCCAATACCGCTCGCAAGTGCTCCTCGTGCTCCTCCCGACTTGTGGAGTATATCAAGATGTCATCGATAAAGACGATGACGAATCGGTAGAGGAAGGGCCGAAATACTCGGTTCATCAGATCCATGAACACGGCTGGTGCGTTCGTCAGACCGAACGACATCATCAAAAACTCATAGTGCCCAAAGCACGTCCTGAAGGCTGTCTTCTGCACGTCCTCCTCTCTCACGCGCAACTGGTGGTACCCTGACTGAAGGTCAATCTTCGAGAAATACTTCGCCCCCCTCAACTGATCGAATAGATCATCAATCCTGGGCAAAGGATACTTGTTCTTCACCGTGACCTGGTTCAACCTACGGTAATCAATACACAACCGTAGGGAC
This sequence comes from Magnolia changhungtana, assembly GCA_030180095.1. NCBI lineage: Eukaryota > Viridiplantae > Streptophyta > Magnoliopsida > Magnoliales > Magnoliaceae > Magnolia > Magnolia changhungtana. The sequence goes on along the minus strand of JASAUF010000161.1, from coordinate 4,345,242 downwards.
CCGTCCTTCTTCTTCACGAACAACACAGGTGCTCCCCAAGGAGACACACTAGGTCGAATAAAACCTCTCTCTACAAGCACGTCAATCTGTGTCCGCAGCTCCTCCATCTCACATGGAGGCATACGATAAGTAGGCAACGAGATGGGCGTCGCACCAGGTGTAAGATCTATCGTAAAATCAATCTCACGCCGAGGAGGTATGCCAGGGATAGTCTCAAACACACCCGCAAAGTCTCGAACCACCGGCATACTATCTACTGTCGGACCATCAATCGGCGCAAGCAAAGCATCATAACAATCAACTCGACAGGGCCAACTGACCTGCACTGGGAACGTGAAAGCTGCACCGTCAGGTCCATAGGCCGTCACGATCCGAGTATCGCAATCTACCTCCGCCCTCATCCTGGTGAGCCAATCCATACCAAGGATAACGTCGTAATGCCACAGTGGAGCAACAATGAGGTCGACGAGCACTGTGCTGCTACCCAAAACTACTGAGCAACTCTCGCATACTCGTGTGACATCTGAACAGGTCCCAGTAGCCGTAGTGAGTCTCATTCCCTTAGTGGGAATCGTATGCAAAGATAGGCGCTTCACCGCCCCACAAGAAATAATAGAAGTAGTGGACCCAGTGTCCACCAATAAAGAGACGGGAGTGTCGTGAATAAAAGCCGTACCCTCGAAGGCCGTCGGAGCTGAAACCGACGTCTCAGGTGCCTCAGCTACAAGAGTATGAACGCGAGCCTGCTGCTGGCGGTTAGGCTGAGGAGCCAAGGGTCGCTGTGGTCGCCCTGACGCGGCACGGAGGTCGAAGGGAAGGATGTGCGGAGGCAGGAGCCGCCGTCAGTAGCGGTAGAGCGATATGGCTGTGGGCGAGAACGGCCCATCATCTGTGGCGGAGAGAAGCCACTATCCTTCATCCGCGCGAAGCAACTCCCGATAAGATGACCCTGTTTCCCGCAGTACGTGCAGGTCACAACAGGGCGCCTCACCTGAGCCCCTGGCGCTGCGATCCTAGGAGGCGAGTCAACACGAGGCCTCTTGCCTAGGATAGGCCTGCTCTGTATCTCCTGTCGTGGCCTCGCAACCATAGTGCCACGTGATCGGGCCAACCGGTCCACATCCTGCTCTGTCGTCATAGACATGTGAACCAGTGCTGCATATGTAGGTATAGTGGCAGCATATCTTCGACCGTATCTCCGGTCGCAAGCCCAATGAAAATCGACGCATCCGCATCTCGCTCGTCCACTAGTATAGTCGGGACAAAGCGGCCCAACTCGGTGAAGCGGTGCTCGTACTGCTGTAATAGTCATGCCTCCCTCCCGCAGGCGCGAGAAACTCGTCCTCCCGCTCATGTCGGTAAGTCGACCGGTAGTATTTCTCATGGAAGAACTCGAACGCCTCCCAGGTCCATACGTAGTCTGCTGCGATAGACCGCAACACACTGTCCCACCATAAACTCGCCTCTCTCTCAAACATGAAGGCGGCCAGCTCTACCTGCTCTGCCTCTGAGCAATGCAGCATCCGAAGCATCTTCGAGATGCGGTCAAGCAAAACTATGCCTCCTCGGGCCATGAGTGCCCATGAACGAAGGAGGCCTCAAGCGCTGAAACCGCTCGAGTAGACCGCGCGTGCCGACATCTCCAGTAGGAGGCACCACGGGTGAAGGCAGAGGCACATCCTCACGCTGAGCAGGAGGCTCAGGGTGCCTAGCAGGACAAGCAGGAGTCGTAGGTGGAGTCGCACTACCACCATGTGACAAGGCCTCAGCGATAGTGGCCATAAGCTGCTTTAGCTGTCTTCTTTCTTCCGTATCTGGCTCGATGCATCATCAACATTAGCTGCTCAAATCTATCGGTCGGCGGAGCAGCCTGGGAGTCATGCTGTGCGCAGAAGATGATGGCCGAAACTGCTCACGGACCGAGGGCGTGTATGGTGGCAGCCCGCCAGCAGGACCAGTAGGGGGCTGATCGGAACCCAACCCACGGTCCGCAGGACCACTACTACTAGAAGGTGTCTGGTCCATGGAGCCAGTCAGACGGAGATGTGCGGTGCTCCGCGTATACTGTCGCGGCATACCCTACACAACACAGGGTACAGCATTGGTGAGATACAGCATAACACACATCATAAAGCACTTTAAGCATTCCACACATAATTAAAACCAAAGGGGCTACATGCCTTTCATTTACTCAAAATTGTCATAATACATGGATTACAGAGTTTACATGAACCATGACGGAAATCACATGATAGCCAATACATCCACAACATCAAACACTTAGAACACGCTACTATTTACTACATCCACTACATGAAAACATAAACCGCCTATCGCGGCAACCAAAACAAACAACAACACACAACCACATGGACGACTAAGCATCCGAATCAGGCGATGGAGGAGGGGCATTCTTGTCCTGCAGACAACACAAGATGGCCTTTAAGGTACGAGACACCTTGCTAAGCTTGGTTCGGACTCGTCCGACTTCTCTTTGTAGGGCGGCTTGACCCTCCTCAAGACGGGCCAAACGTGCATCAAAGGCATCCCGATCCACGCCCCGCTCCCCGAGCCGCAGGAGGTGAACTCTCCTCGGTGTCCCGAGCCTCGTGTTCTTCTTCCTCTTCTTCGGCTTCACTTCCGCTCTTCGCTCGTATCTTCATCGCTCTCAATCTCATCCTCACTCTCAACCCGTCCCAGGGCCCATTGTCGCCGTGCCCCAAGTTTCATCTGTTTGAGAGTATTTTCGTCAATCTGGTGGACTCCGTGCGGCATTTCGCCCCGGACTATAGCCATACTCCCGTGCGATCCCGCATATGAGTCGGCCGAAAGGAAGCGAATCGTAACTCCCCGTGGAGCGTGCAACACTCACGATCCGTTGCAACACGAAAGTGGGCACACACAAGTTCGCCCGCCGCCCCACTTGGTACGCAAATCAACCATAAGTCGCGTACACTCGTCGCGATTACGTGCCCGGGGTAAAGATTGTATGTGAAGATGTGATGCGAGGGCGGAAATCGTCGACATGTGGGACGCTAGGAGGCTTTTGTTCGGGCCGCCACTCGCCTAGTCGGCCACCACAAAGGTATCGAGTGCGACGATTCCTTTCACGAGCGCCGCCAAATTCGGCTCGCTAGCATGTACGTCACCAAGGGGCATATTCATAAGTCGCGCAATCATCCTCACATCAATCGGTGATAAACAGATCCACCCCAACTATGAGCTGGAACTGCAAAGGGTCTAGTGTAGGCTTGCGAATGTTGGCGTAGAAGGCTCTGACAGTGCCAGAATTTGCGCGACCCCTGGCCTCAAATAACGGACCCTAGTGGGCCGCCTCCACTTGTTCAAACAAGTAATACTCCCCAAATAGCCGACCATCCACTGGGCTTCGAAAGAACCTGCGGTCCTCATAGACACCATGAGGTAGCGCCGCCAACCGCACCCGCTCTGCGAGGATTCGGGGATCAAGGTCCCGCTTCGTGCGAAACTCCCGGGCGCAGCTCGAGCCCAGGCGGCACCTCGCTGGGTCCTCGATTGTGTAGGGCGACTGGCCCGACCTCATCGGCCGGCACTCTTCCTCTTGCCCATCGAGAGAGGATGGTGGAGATGGAGAAAAGGGTCGCCACAACACCCAAAAGGGCCATAGAAAATCGACGAAATAGGAAAAAGGGGGGCTGATCTCCCAAGTTCTTCACGATCGCCAGGATCTAACAGGCGTGGGAGGTGAAAAGGATCGGGAAATGGAGAAATAAGATGGGAAGGACGGTTTGGGAGATGACTCTCACGGTTTTGGGACCTCCAACCATGTGTAGGGGGTCCAAACGAGTGGGAAGAAGAAGAAATGGAGGAGAGGGCAAGGCGCACCACGATGGATGATGGTAAGGAGTGGCCGAAATCGGTAGAGAAGAGAGGTGGAGAGGCGTTTTTACAAGAGAGGGCAGCAAGGTGGAAGGAAAACGGCCAAGGGAGGGGTTTGTGAAGGAAGTGGGTATTTTCGAAAGGGTTTTAGGAAGGGAGATAGGGCAGGGGGTTGTAGGGACCCCCAAAGTCGACCGGCCCGAACCGCGGGCCCGGCCCAATCCAATAACCGGCGAGGCCTCGCCGAACCGGCGAGGGCCTCGCCAAAAAATTGTGGAACTTGGGAAATGGGGCTCCATGGTTGTGATCCTCCAGTCCCCTGGGCCCCAAAAATCCCTGGGTCCCACCTTAGATACCTCCGAAAGTGTTCCGTTTGGCCCCCGATCCCGATTCGCTCCATTTCGGGTAGTTTCGAATAAGTGAACATAACTTGTAATCCTAATGAGTTATCTCGATGTAAAATATATGAATTTGGGGTAGAACGAGATAATGAAGCCAACCAACCTGCTATGCTTTGGGTTGCGCAACCAATTGTGTGAGAAAACCCTCCTCCGATTAACGGTAATTTTCCGTTTCAATTTCATTTTGCTAAAAATGGTAGTTTAGTTTAATGATTCTTCATCCGTTGGGTTTTAGGAGTTGCGCTCATCGCGCAAAGAACTTAAGATAATTAGGAGGACGGTTTGGTGAAGCCAAATAGGACTCTTACTATTATATATATATATATATATTTATTATTATTATCATTTTTTTGGCTGATAACCTTGTGCACTAGTAGACATTACGACCTTATAGTAAGTCGCAAATTCTAGGAGTCTTAGTTGTAGTTTGTTTCTGATTTCATTCTCATTACTTGGTATCCCTATTTAAAGGGTTGTGAATGGTCTGGGAATGTTTTAAGGTCGACCCGTCCGACCATGGTTGATTACGGACTCGATTTCGGCGTTCGACTTAAGGGAACTTCACCGTTTGGCGAAATCGGAATACCTATGACTGTTTCTATATTCTGTCGCTCCCTCCTAAAATGTAATGCGTCAGCGTACGTAGTGGGGACATAACTCAGGTCCGGTTTAATCAAAATCATGCTCTGATACCAACTTGTAACGCCCTGAAAATCGGGGGTCGAGGGTAACTCAACTCCCGAGTTCCAACGCATCACTTATGCAACATGTTTAATGATATTTGAATGTTGTCTGTGTTAGAGCAGTAAACATGAATGAGATTATACCAAAGCAGTAATTCATACTCCAGATCAGTTGTATAAAAGCAAGCGGAAGACCGAATCAGTATATATATGTATGTGAAGAAACAAAATAAACAATTAGTTATCCGTAGTATGAATACTTCGAGTCACAATATACATGTACGTCTCTATATAAACAAAATGTCAAAATACTAGGTATAATCTCTCAGAAATCCCATCGGTCCAAGCGGCCTAGTCGAAGCCACGAATCAAGCATATACGAGAACTCCTCCCGGTCCTCGTCAGTCGGGCCGCCTCAGAATAGCCGGATCGCCTAAACTCGAGACAGAGTCCGGTTGGTGTGCGCAACACCGTCCCGTAACGTGGGAGTGAGTAGCTAACTCGGTGGAACGATAAGACATAAGTTATCATGCTATCAATACACCAAGCAAGAATGATAAAGCAAGTAAATCAAACACTCCTAGTTACTCGATTAATGCAAGTATGAATGCAAGTATGATGGATGCCCTCTCCGACATACTCCCTCAAGCGACACCATCTCACGTTCGCGCATGCTTACATCCCACGGTGCTCCACATCTTCCCGGGCACATGCGATGCATGATGAGTATGATTACCGAGTTTTTAATTAGTTCGTTTCAAACAGCAGGATTGGGAAACTAAGGTACCTCCTTGTATCATATCTAAACATGATCCAATCTAGGGTCGTCGATCCCTAGTTAATATCGACGATGGTGTGTTTTCTAGGTCACTTTGCAGAGCTTTGCGCCAGCGAGCTACATTACGCACAAAGGTTGCACCACTCCCTCATCACCCCTTAAACGATTCATCACGATACAACTATACGAAATGTGCCTAGTTCATACTCTATATATCGCGGCGAACCCTAAGGCACGCTGCAACTTCAGAGTATGCTCGCGGTCACTACAAAGGGCTGCCAGGGCTGTTACGCACAAAGGTTGCACCACTCCCCCATCACCTTATCAATGTAGGCCGACAGCGCGAATATAGTGTCCCATACCACCATAATCGGCTCACGAGTTGAGTTGCTCACTGGTCACTACGGGAGGCACGTAGCCCCGGCCAGAGTCGCCGCTCAACCACGGTGTCCCATACCACCATGCCCGGCTCATGAGTCTTAGCGGATCGAGGTACCATGGTTAACGGGATTTTCACTGGTAAGTTTGGTACCCTAGGTTCAAGCATTAGCGACCAAACATGGTGAACATACATAAGGCATACGGTTTACTTGACATGTTCGGCTAGCTCGAGCGCACAACAAGTTGGGCGATATGAGGCGCAGAAGCACCTCGTGTGGCCAACCACTATCGCCAACCGAAGCATGACACGGGTTCACCAACACATCGTGCGTGGCGGAACGAAACCCCAACCACATCCTCAAGTCTGATACCGGATGCCTGGACTACGAACATAGTCCCAAGCTCAGTCAAATCCTAACCATAGCATGTGAAATACGGCATGATAACATGGTAATTCAAGAACACTAGCAAGCATAATATAAGCATAACATGAAGCATGTTAATAACAGTCACAAAGCATGTTATAAAGCATTATGTAAATAAGTATACAAATACTCACATTTCGTAAGCGAGTGGTTAGAGTGAACAACCACATGGAGAGTGTCGTATGTGACTCTAAGGTAGCCGAGAATCCCATCTCAGCACCTACCTAAGATTCTAACACTTAAGCACTTACACTCACAAGTGATTTCACCAACACTTGGAATGCGATCTTTCGACATACATGACGTATGCTAGGGAAGTGTGTACTAGGGTTGTCCCTTTACCAAACTAGTATTTTATACATATACATCATATTCATACAGCAAATAAACATAGCAAACACATCAGCAAATTTTATACGTATAGGGTACTTTCACGTATTCCCAATTTCGACATACATAGTGTTTACAAAGGAACATAGATTTCGGCGATCCCTTTCGCCAAGCTAGTATTTTAATCATGTATTGTATAGTCATACATTAAATACATATGTCTAACATTATTCCAAAAGAAATACGTATACGGTATTTCTACAACACGTAATTTCAACATACGGCGCATTTACAAGTAAACATATATTTTGGCGATTCCTTTCGCCAAACTAGTATTTTATTCATATGTTATATAATTATACATTAAATAAACATGTCAAGCATTTATCCAAAAAAAAATACGTATATACGGTATTTATACGTATACCTAGAATATGTGAAATTCCATATTTCACACCGTTAATCAAAACAGAAACGGAAAGCACTTTGTACATGTGCAATTGCAAGCGCATCATGAATCTACCATTATCCGACATTGAAAGCGTTGAAAACCGTAACTTATAAGCTTAAAGTCCTCACCTTTGCCTTTGGAAACGGAACGAATCAAGGGTGATGGATCTTCCGTCTACTGGCGATTTCTAGCCAAAGAGCGGAATCGGTTAGTCAAGATACATCCCACCTCGATTCCACCTCAAATCAGACCTAGGGTTAGGTTTTCTTACCTTCAAATGAGGCGGAATACGCCGGGAAAACGTCTAGAATAGAGGGGTGTAGGCCGTGTAGCAAGCCAATGCAGGGGGAGGAAGATCGGCAACGATCTCCAAGTCCTCTCTTTTTCTCTCTCTCCCCAGGGTTTCTTCCAAAATTGTATGGTGTGAGAGGGGCTGTTCTAAGCCCCTTTTATAGCCACAAACATTACGGAAATAGACTTAGGTTCATGGGGTACTGCTTATATAGGATATTCGCCGCTTTTCCAGCTCAAAAGGGAAGTTCTGGTGGCCCTCTTTGAACCAAACGCCAGACTTAAGCTCACCATCAATGGATCTACGTGGGATTACGTTTCTGACTCATTCGGATACGCAGATCGCACGTGGCGGACCACTTTCAGTTCGATGGTCAGTGGGCCACGATCAGAAATTCCAAGTACATGTAAATGTTCCTGAAATTTTTCTTAATCCGAGGGTGTAATTTGGTTTGATTCTCGACGGTCAGTTGCTTAATACTGACGTTGGCACAACGAACGATGCCGATCACTATTCCGTATATTTATTTTGGCTTATGAATAGTGTTTTTCACACTACCTCGCTCCGATTCGAAACGAATGGCCGTGGAACATCTGGATAAGGCCGATTTTTGAGATGATTGTTAAGCCCGGGGCGGTCCTAGTTCCTTAGCTTCGGGTTAATCGGGCTCCCGATGTGCGACCTAGACCTAATACGAAGTTTCGTTTCATTCCCGAGAGCAGACGGGAAATGAATTTGGTTCTAAACTTTAGGGTAACCTAGCGTCACTCGTTCTGCAAGTTTTGGGTCTTGCAGATCGTATTTAAAGCGATCCTAACGGATTTCATAGTTAATTGAGTATAGTACTTAGTTAACTTTGTTAAATTTCTAAAGGATTTATTCCTACGTGATTTCTGGTCGAGGTGGTACTCGACTCAATGTACGGAAATTTTCAGGTCGTTACAGGTATAATCATTACCAATACGCGCATACCCAAGATCACAGCAAGTACATCTGGAAGTAACAAAGGATCACATCACAAAATTTACTAAGAATTTAAACTTTTACAAGCTTACATCAAGTCCAAAAGGACATACATAAGATAATGGGAAAAGAGAGAAAAGAGTCAGCAACACTGGAGTCCTCAAGCTCAACTCTACTCCAGGCTCTGCTGCTACGACACCTGCCTAGGATCTCCTGCACGCATCAATCGTGCATAAGCTTATAGAAGCTTATAGGGTGGTGAAAGTGGGTAATAATAGTGCTCAGAAGAAGATAGAGAATGCAGAAGGGAGTCATGATTAATACCAATACCACTAGCCTTACCAAGGCTATCACGAATGTAAGAAACTATACCAAGGCAGTACCATAATGCAGGAAGCCATACCAAGGCTATATAATGCAATGAGTACTATGATGCAATGAGTACTGTAATGCCATGAGTACTGTAATGCGATGAGTACTGTAATGCATTATGAGGCTTACACAGCCGATGTAAATGCAATGCGAAGTAATGCCAGTGCTCATATCTAATCCACATCAAATACATTTCCATCATAAGGAAATCACTGGGGTCCATTACACTACTGAATGACTGCCACTCTACAGACCCCGCATAGTCAAACGAGCGTAAGAGACCTCACTACCCTGCCTGCGGACAGCCAATCACCGGCTAAGGCCTGAAGGTAGCGGACCCATTCGCGAGCCGATCGACTCACCAACAATGCCCCCTTACATCAAAGCGGTAAGGCCACACCCCTATCCAACCGACTACACGACAAGGGGAGTCGCGGCCTAATGGTATAAGGCCCTCATGAGCTCATATATACCACCCGGTCCACGCCGTTGAGAGCAGATCCTGGGTACCACTAAGTTTTGGAAATTTCACCCATGGGCATCCTATACACCCGGTATGCTCAAGTAACATTTTCGGTGTCCAAACATGGCCATCCACGATGTATCTGTGGAGGCTACAACCCTGATGAAGCAAGGGCAATAATGCTCGTATGCTATGTAATGTCAGATGCATGAATCACACAATCAACCATGCATCAATCCCAAGCATCCAACGTGCTCAAGAGAGAATACTACATCTCTCGAGAATGCAACATGCAATGCCCAATGGCACAATCATGACCACACACATAGTGTCATCCAAGCATACAATGATGCACATGGGTCATGAAGATGGGTATAGACGCATTATGAGGCGATATATAAAGTAGTACACTCCTCCTATCCAAGAAGGGACCAAGATTAGGTATCTAGATAATATCCATAAGGAATCCCACCTCTAGTGGGGGCCCATTTACCTGGGGTAGCCCATGAGACTAAGCATACAACTACGTGTCTAAGTAACACAGAAGTGAGTCTAGAAAGAATTTAAGATGAGCATCTAATCACATTTAGATACAATCAGGCCTAGAGGGGTCCATAATAGGGACATTTAACCACCATTCCCCAAGAAGCATCTCAACCACGAACTATATGGATACAAGGCCCAAGGCCCTACATTCAAGATAAGAACACAGGTAACCACATGCATACATTCCTCATAATAGGCCATAAAAGATACAATACCACTTTTAACAACATGGGCCCTAAGAGAGAAATTAAGGCCCAAGGCTCAATTCTCAATGGCCATAGAATCCATGCATTAAGTTGACTTGGTGGGCCTCACATACACAATATACGGCCTAAAATAAGTTTAAGTTTGGATGATGAAATGAGCCGAACTACAACAGCCCAATAACTAGCGATTTAAGTGGGCAACCAAAAGCCCAATACTATCCTTACCTCAGCCCACAAGTCCATCAAAATGGTGGAAGTCGGCCCAATATATGGTTGGGCAAGTCGACGTCCCATCCCACTATGGGCCCATGGGATGCCCCAAAAATCTGATCTAAGATGGGGTCCTCATGTGATCACTAAAGGTGACCCAAAATTGCATTGATTAAGTCCAAAGATTATAAGAAAACATAAGCATGTAACACGTACACAAGTTCTCAATATGGTGGGTCCCATGTCTAATAAAGTTTCAACCATAACAATGTACATTTAAGGCCCCTTAATAAACGTTCGGCCTACTCTGCTTCCTAGGCTTGCGAAAGCCCAGAAATTAGTCAAATAAGTGGGAATGATCTCATGAAGGCCAGTTATACTCACTAGGGGACCCACCAGATGGAGAGTATGTATATATCATGAAAAGATCAAGTGGGGCTTGCTATTGGATTGTGAATCCAGTAGCAACCCAAGGCAGAGAGTGCCTCCATGATCGGGCGATCCAAGGCTTGGACAACCTGGACCACATGCATTAAGGTAGGTTCCACATACATACACATTGAGCCTTAAACAAATGGCCTAGGGTCTATGGTGGGCCTTTAACCATCCATAGAGAAACCTATGGGCCTCCCTTAGGATCACCCAGGAGGACATCCAACCTCAACTGGTTTCCAAGAGGTAGCCCGCCACTACTCATATAATGTAAGGTCTAAAGCCCAAGCAATGCATGGCCTAATGGGCCATACACCAAGCCCAACTCATAGGCCATATAGTGGGCCCTCAAGTAAGGTTTGGGCCCAACCACAAAGGTCATAATTCCACATATTGTGGTGAGCTTCATGGGCAGCCCAATAATTCATTTACATGGGCAAGTTTCACATTTAACACAAGTGAGTTGGGCCTCACTTTTAACCCAAGTACAGGGTCAGTTTAGTGGGCAGCCAAGGGCCTAACTTCTTGTATATTATTGCCCCTAAGCCCATCACAATAGATCGGAGACTATAGGCCCAAGATCAATGGGCCTATCCAAAAGAACTGAGTCCACAAGGCCTACTTGCTAACACAAACATGCATATAATATATCACATAATGGGCCCAAAAGAAATGGCCCAAACAAAAGCCATCCAATTCATACATTATGGTGGACTTGAAGGCAGCCCGTAAACCCAAGAATACACATGGGCAAGGCCTATACTGACAGTGTAGGCCTTGCCACATCAGCCCAAAGACTTAGCAAGGTCGCCACATTATACATTTATGCGGGCCTTGCAAGTCAGCCCACAATTAAGCATTTTATGAGGGCATCAAGGCTAATAAATGCACATGATCAGCTTGTAGATGGCCTATTGGGCCCATGAATCAATAAGGTCAGCCCTTGCACAATCTTGGGCTCAAGGGATAGGTTTCCAGCCCAAAAGTCCCATAAAGCTACCAAAAATCTGGTTAAGGGTAGCCCATATTATCACCTCAAAGATATGCCTTAAGAGGCACTAATTACACCCAAATTTGTCTAAAGAAATAAGGCAAGGAGTGTGTACAACACTCCCTTAAATCTGGTGGGCCGCCACGGCTCCAAAAGATCAACTATGCAGTAAATTTGGGCCCCTTGCTAGAATTCCACCACCCACTTCCTAGGCCTGCTGAAGTCCAGAAATTTATTTAATTTAAATGGGTTACTAATCTATGGTGACCCACACATATCACAGTGGGTCCCACCAGATAAGGAGGGGGATATACAACACTTACTTCAAGTGGGCCATGCCGTTAGAATGCAGGCCCAGTAGCCCAAGGTAGGGGCATGCCATGGTGGTTAGTCATTTGGGCCTGGGTATTTGGCCCAAAACTGACCCAACTTACAGGCCATACCACGGTCAGTCCAGGGGCCTGATGGCCCTAAAAATTTGCAGGATTTTCCTTCCATAGGTGGACCACAACCTCACAAAATTTCAGAATTTTTGGACATTTAGAAATAATTTAATTAATTTGAATAAGACAAGCTGTCCAGAAAATCGGACTGGCCTGGACGTCCCAACGTGGTGGTCCAGTCCGGGCCTTTCCACGGTATACACAGGGGTCCATTAGACCTGAAATTTGGTAGGTAGGTTCTAGCATGAGTTTACTACCTCTCTGTAAATTTTCATAATTTTTGAATACTCGAAAGTATTTTAATTAATTTAAAGAATACAATCTGTATAGGGTGAAATACTGCTGGAATATAACTGTCTTGAATTTGGGCCATCAAATGGATGGATTCTGGGCCTCCAAAATTCTTGAAATTTGGACCCAAGGTCCCTCATCAAGCCCACAACAAGGTGGAACCCATAAATATAGCCCACTTTCTGAGAAAATATTTTTTTTTAAAAATTTATTTTTATGGAACTATGCTGTTGAACTACATAGCAGAAATTTCTGGCAGCCCATTATATTGGCCCACTCATTTGGATACCCAAATGGGGTCCATTGGCCCTAAAATTTTGCAGGTAGGCCCTACCATAGGTGGGACACCTCTCTGCAAAATTTTATAATTTTTGGGATAGTAAAAGTATTTTATTTAACTCCTACAATTTATGGACAGCAAGGTATTTCAAAAACATTCTGCTGCTGAAACAATGCTGCTGCCCCTGATTTGTGCACCCCATTAGAGACGGCCCAGGTCTGCCAAATTTTAAGAAAATGTAGGACCAACATCCCTACACAAGTATACAACAAGGTGGGGCCCACAAAGGTGGCCCACCATTTCAGAAACAGACTGACAATTATGTTTTTACAAAGCTAAGCACGCTATAGACAGTCCAGAAAATCTGGACTATCCACCCTCCTTGGCCCACTCTTTTGGGTGATCAAACAGGGACGGATGATGGTGAAATTTGGGGAACATCTAGGTGAGATCCCCACCTTTAAGAGGTATATATCAAATGGGACCAAACACCCCACCAATCATCCACAAAACTGAGCTCAAGACAGCTCAAAAATCTATCCAGATGGCTTTTGGACAGCAACATAATACTGAATTAAAATAATTATAAACACTATAAAAAGAGGAAATCAATCCATGGAAATTGTGGTATGGACCACCCCAGTGGGCCCCACAAACATCCAGACCATACCCCCTCCATAAAACCCATTGCATGTGCCCAAAATGGAGCAAATAGAGTGCCAATGTCCAAGGAATGGACAGCCATGGGCATCCACTTTGCTTGGACGGTCTAAATATTTCGGGACCACTAAGTGGGCCACACACATCAGGAAATCAAGAATAGAATAATGAAAAATAAAAATAATCTAGCCACAAGAGAGGAAAATGACATGCATCAAAGAAAAATGCCATGATGGGGTCTATGGAGAATAGCCCCATCCATGGATCATGCATGCAAGGAAAAAGGGTGATTGGCCTCAACCATGGAGACATGAGGGACCTCCATCACCACTTGATGGGTCCCACAAGCTCCTAAGAAAGAAATAAGAAAGATCTAAAAGCACCTACCTAGATCAACCTTGAAACTTACATCACCATCATCTAGAGGCTCTAAGCAACATGGATCAATGGTTAAGATCAAGTGAGAAGGGTTAGATGAGAAGGTATTTTAGGGAGAAGGGGCTGGAGAAGAGAGGGAGATGGGAGAGAAGTTGCTGGAGAAGAGAGGGAGATGGGAGAGAAGTTGCTGGAGAAGAAGAGAAGAGAGAGAGAAATGAGAGGGAAAGAGGGGAAAATCTTTTTTAAGGGAAGTAATCATAACCTATGGTGACAATAACAATGTTGCTAGGGTAGGTTAGGTGTGGGTAGTGTTTAGGGTGGGTAGTGTTTATTCCATGCAATATTGTAGTGTGTGTGTGTGGTGTGCATGGAAAATTGTGCCATGGAGGAGTGGGGTCCACATACATTTGTACAAAAAGTGGGCCACATGATGAAATGCTCATAACTTGAGATGTACACGTCGGATTAACGCATGGGACGTGGCGTTAGAATCGCGGCGCCGATACGGACAAGATGACATGTGTCTCGGGTCAATCCGAGTCGGGTCTATGTGACCAAACTTAAGGATGACCACAACATAATCCAAGGGTCGCGAGTCACCGGGATTCGACCGGTAGGACCGCGGGACCAAAATGAACGAAATGCACACTTATGCACACACATGCACACATGAGAACTCAGGTTGGGTCTCACAATCCTCCCCACCAACAAAGAAATTTCGTCCTCGAAATTGATAAAACTGAGACAACGAAATGTATAACATCATATATATATATCAATCATCACTCAAGAAAAGGCAACACAAGCAATTCGTGCAATCAATCATCGAACAAATGGGGATAACGCTCCCTAATCTCAACAAACCTACGATGAAATCCATCAATACACTCTCCTACTTCCACTTTGGGACACTCAACGGCTGCAAGGGACTAAGGGGGTCTCAGAGGATCGGCCTTGACACGCTAGCAAGCGTCACACTCGGCTACAAAACTTGCAATTTGGCCTATCATCCCTAACCAGGAACACTGCCTGGACAACAAAATAAGCTCAACATTGGCAATACAAGACTATTTAGCCAGTAAAACATCTCACCAACCAAAATGGAATACGATAATATTATCGGCCTAACACAGGGATCTTCCTAAAAAGTGTCGATACTGACAATCTCTTATGATAGACTCTAATAGCAATTTAAGTGAACAAAAACCCTTGGATACAAAAAGGGTGCGATGCACCAAAGCACAAGACTTACTTACAGAGACAAGGAGAATACCCATAACAACTCTCCTAATAATTAAGGGTCCCGCTGGGTCGTGCAAAATCAAGCTTGAGGTGGCCGGGGAGGTGTCTATCTCTTCTGCATCTGCGATCTCTGCTGCTACTGCGGTAGCTGCGAAGGTCCATCCTTCTGATGGGGACACTCGCGCCTACGGTGTCCCGTCTGCCCACATCCATAGCAAATGCTAGTAAACGGCCTAGAAGAAGACATTATTGTATGCGATGTTGATGCTCTGGCGGCTCGATAGGTTACGCACCTCTGCCACTGTCGACGCTGTCGTGAGCTACCGGAGGGGGCCTGCCTCTTCTGGCCTCTCCTCTGATCATGATCCCTCTGCAAACTGGTCCACTTGGACTCACCCGGAAGTAGAAATACTACTAAAGGAGCTCGCTGCGAAATCGAATCTCGCAAAAGGGGGCTCATACGCTCTTGTTCTGCCAGTCCGGACACCTCAGGAATAAGCTGACGGGTCTGAAGTACATCAGTGATGACCTGCATTAACTGCTGGAGATGCTCAGCTCCTACAGGGACATCAGATAAGCAGGGGTAGCACTGGCCTCTGACGGAGGCACAAGTATGGCGGGAGCCTCAGGAATAGGTACGACAGGCTCCAGAGGGGAAATACGAATCTCAAAAGGTGGAGAAAAAGTCACTCAAATCGCTGGAGCGGAATGAGAACCATGTCCATGGGCACCACGGCGACAGGTGTCATAATCAGGGGCACCACGACTAGACGACATGGTCTACAGAAAGAACAAAGGTGAAAGACACTTAGGAATTAGAATCCTTGAAGGCGCAAACGAAATGAGGGAAACGCACTCGGGACACTACTTGTCCTAAGCTCACATCAGATATGTGATACTATCCCAAGTTATTCCAAAATTAATTGCTATGCTTTGATACCAACTCCTGTCACGCCCCAGACTCAGTAACCGGATTCATAAGGAACCCGATGGCCGGTTCTGACCGCAACAGCCTCCGTAGTACCCCATTCTCGGCTCTTGAGGCAGGTTCTGATCCTGGGATCCTACAAGGAGGATTTTCATAACAGTATAATCATTCCCAATACGCGCATACCCAAGATCACAGCAAGTACATCTGGAAGTAACAAAGGATCACATCAAAAAATTCACTAAGAATTTAAACTTTTACAAGCTTACATCAGGTCCAAAAGGACATACATAAGATAATGGGAAAAGAGAGAAAAGAGTCAGCAACACTGGAGTCCTCAAGCTCAACTCTACTCCACGCTCTGCTGCTACGACACCTACCTATGATCTCCTACACGCATCAATCGTGCATAAGCTTATAGAAGCTTAGAGGGTGGTGAAAGTGGGTGATAATAGTGCTCAGAAGAAGATAGAGAATGCAGAAGGGAGTCATGATTAATACCAATACCACTAGCCTTACCAAGGCTATCATGAATGTAAGAAACTATACCAAGGCAGTACCATAATGCAGGAAGCCATACCAAGGCTATATAATGCAATGAGTACTATGATGCAATGAGTACTGTAATGCCATGAGTACTGTAATGCGATGAGTACTGTAATGCATTATGAGGCTTACACAGCCGATGTAAATGCAATGCGAAGTAATGCCAGTGCTCATATTCAATCCACATTAAATACATTTCCATCATAAGGAAATCACCGGGGTCCATTACACTACTCAATGACTGCCGCTCTACAGACCCCGCACAGTCAAACGAGCGTAAGAGACCTCACTACCCTGCCTGCGGACAACCAATCACCAAAGAAGGCCTCGAAGGTAGCGGACCCATTCACGAGCTGTCGACTCACCCCTAACAATGCCCCCTTACATCGGGGCGAGTAAGGCCACACCCCTATCCAACCGACTACACGACAAGTGGGAGTCGCGGCCTAATGGTATAAGGCCCTCATGCGCTCATATATACCACCCGGTCAAGCCGTTGGAGCAGATCCTGGTACCACGGAAGTTTTGGAAATTTCACACATGGGCATCCTATGCACCCGGTATGCTCAAGTAACATTTCCGGTGCCCAAACATGGCCATCCACGATGTATCTGTGGAGGCTACAACCCTGATGAAGCAAGGTCAATAATGCTCGTATGCTATGTAATGTCAGATGCATGAATCACACAATCAACCATGCATCAATCCCAAGCATCCAACGTGCTCAAGAGAGAATACTACGTCCCTCGGGGATGCAACATGCAATGCCCAATGGCACAATCATGACCACACACATAGTGTCATCCAAGCATACAATGATGCACATGGGTCATGAAGATGGGTATAGACGCATTATGAGGCGATATATAAAGTAGTACACTCCTCCTATCTAAGAAGGGACCAAGATTAGGTATCTAGATAATATCCATAAGGAATCCCACCTCTAGTGGGGGCCCATTTACCTGTGGTAGCCCATGAGACTAAGCATACAACTACGTGTCTAAGTAACACAGAAGTGAGTCTAGAAAGAATTTAAGATGAGCATCTAATCACATTTAGATACAATCAGGCCTAGAGGGGTCCATAATGGGGACATTTAACCACCATTCCCCAAGAAGCATCTCAACCACGAACTATATGGATGCAAGGCTCAAGGTTCTACATTCAAGATAAGAACACAGGTAACCACATACATACATTCCTCATAATAGGCCATAAAAGATACAATACCACTTTTAACAACATGGGCCCTAAGAGAGAAATTAAGGCCCAAGGCTCAATTCTCAATGGCCATAGAATCCATGCATTAAGTTGGACTTGGTGGGCAGCCTGCATACACAATATACGGCCTAAAATAAGTTTAAGTTTGGATGATGAAATGAGCCCAACTACAACAGCCCAATAACTAGCGATTTAAGTGGGCAACCAAGAGCCCAATACTATCCTTACCTCAGCCCACAAGTCCATCAAAATGGTGAAAGTCGGCCCAATATATGGTTGGGCCAAGCTGGGACGTCCCATCCCACTATGGGCCCATGGGATGCCCCAAAAATCTGATCTAAGATGCGGGTCCTCATGTGATCACTAAAGGTGACCCAAAATTGCATTGATTAAGTCCAAAGATTATAAGAAAACATAAGCATGTAACACGTACACAAGTTCTCAATATGGTGGGTCCCATGTCCAATAAAGTTTCAACCATAACAATGTACATTTAAGGCCCCTTAATAAACGCTCGGCCTACTTTGCTTCCTAGGCTTGCGAAAGCCCAGAAATTAGTCAAATAAGTGGGAATGATCTCATGAAGGCCAGTTATACTCACTAGGGGACGCACCAGATGGAGAGTATGTATATATCATGAAAAGATCAAGTGGGGCTTGCTATTGGATTGTGAATCCAGTAACAACCCAAGGCAGAGAGTGCCTCCATGATCGGGCGATCCAAGGCTTGGACAACCTGGACCACATGCATTAAGGTAGGTTCCACATACATACTCATTGAGCCTTAAACAAATGGCCTAGGGTCTATGGTGGGCCTTTAACCATCCATAGAGAAACCTATGGGCCTCCCTTAGGATCACCCAGGAGGACATCCAACCTCAACTGGTTTCCAAGAGGTAGCCCGCCACTACTCATATAATGTAAGGTCTAAAGCCCAAGCAATGCATGACCTAATGGGCCATACACCAAGCCCAACTCATAGGCCATATAGTGGGCCCTCAAGTAAGGTTTGGGCCCAACCACAAAGGTCATAATTCCACATATTGTGGTGAGCTTCATGGGCAGCCCAGTAATTCATTTACATGGGCAAGTTTCACATTTAACACAAGTGAGTTGGGCCTCACTTTTAGCCCAAGTACAGGGTCAGTTTAGTGGGCAGCCAAGGGCCCAACTTCTTGTATATTATTGCCCCTAAGCCCATCACAATAGATAGGAGACTATAGGCCCAAGATCAATGGGCCTATCCAAAAGAACTGAGTCCACAAGGCCTACTTGCTAACACAAACATGCATATAATATATCACATAATGGGCCCAAAAGAAATGGCCCAAACAAAAGCCATCCAATTGATACATTATGGTAGACTTGAAGGCAGCCCGTAAACCCAAGAATACACATGGGCAAGGCCTATACTGACAGTGTAGGCCTTTCCACACCAGCCCAAAGGCTTAGCAAGGTCCCCACAATATACATTTATGCGGGCTTTGCAAGTCAGCCCACAATTAAGCATTTTATGAGGGCATCAAGGCTAATAAATGCACATGATCAGCTTGTAGATGGCCTATTGGGCCCATGAATCAATAAGGTCAGCCCTTGCACAATCTTGGGCTCAAGGGATAGGTTTCCAGCCCAAAAGTCCCATAAAGCTACTAAAAATCTGGTTAAGGGTAGCCCATATTATCACCTCAAAGATGTGCCTTAAGAGGCACTAATTACACCCAAATTTGTCTAAAGAAATAAGGCAAGGAGTGTGTACAACACTCCCTTAAATCGGTGGGCGCCACGGCTCCAAAAGATCAACTATGCAAGAAATTTGGGCCCCTTGCTAGAATTCCAGTCCACCCACTTCCTGGCCTGCTGAGTCCAGAAATTTATTTAATTTAAATGGGTTACTGATCTATGGTGACCCACACATATCACAGTGGGTCCCACCAGATAAGGAGGGGGATATACAACACTTACTTCAAGTGGGCCATGCCGTTAGAATGCAGGCCGAGTAGCCCAAGGTAGGGGCATGTCATGGTGGTTAGTCATTTGGGCCTGGGTATTTGGCCCAAAACTGACCCAACTTACAGGCCATACCACGGTCAGTCTAGGGGCATGATGGCCCTAAAAATTTGAAATATTTTCCTTCCATAGGTGGACCACAACCTCACAAAATTTCAGAATTTTTGGACATTTAAAAATAATTTAATTAATTTGAATAAAACAAGCTGTCCAGAAAATCGGACTGGCCTGGACGTCCCAACGTGGTGGTCCAGTCCGTTCCTTGGCACGGTATACACAGGGGTCCATTAGACCTGAAATTTGGTAGGTAGGTTCTAGCATGAGTTTACTACCTCCCTGTAAATTTTCATAATTTTTGAATACTCAAAGGTATTTTAATTAATTTAAAGAATACAATCTGTATAGGGTGAAATACTGCTGGAATATAACTGTCTTGAATTTGGGCCATCAAATGGATGGATTCTGGGCCTCCAAAATTCTTGAAATTTGGACCCAAGGTTCCTCATCAAGCCCACAACAAGGTGGAACCCATAAATATAGCCCACTTTCTGAGAAAATATTTTTTTAAAAAAATTTATTTTTATGGAACTATGCTGTTGAACTACATAGCAGAAATTTCTGGCAGCCCATTATATTGGCCCACCCATTTGGATACCCAAATGGGGTCCATTGGCCCTAAAATTTTGTAGGTAGGCCCTACCATAGGTGGGACACCTCTCTGCAAAATTTTATAACTTTTGGGATAGTAAAAGTATTTTATTTAACTCCTACAATTTATGGACAAAGAAGGTATTTCAAAAACATTCTGGGCTGTTTGAAACAATGCTCATTGCCCCTCGATTTGTGCACCCCATTAGAGACGGCCCAGTGTCTGCCAAATTTTAAGAAAATGTAGGACCAACATCCCTACACAAGTATACAACAAGGTGGAGCCCACAAAGGTGGCCCACCATTTCAAAATAGACTGACAATTATGTTTTTACAAAGAAGCACAGTTGCTAGGCAAATTCAGAAAATCTGGACTATCCACCCTCCTTGGCCCACTCTTTTGGGTGATCAAACAGGGATGGATAATGGTGAAATTTGGGGAACATCTAGGTGAGATCCCCACCTTTAAGAGGTATATATCAAATGGAACCAAACACCCCACCAATCATCCACAAAACTGAGCTCAAGACAACTCAAAAATCATCCAGATGGCTTTTGGACAGCAACATAATACTGAATTAAAATAATTATAAACACTATAAAAAGAGGAAATCAATCCATGGAAATTGTGGTATGGACCACCCCAGTGGGCCCCACAAACATCCAGACCATACCCCCTCCATAAAACCCATTGCATGTGCCCAAAATGGAGCAAATAGAGTGCCAATGTCCAAGGAATGGATGTACCATGGGCATCCACTTTGCTTGGACGGTCTAGATATTTCGGGACCACTAAGTGGGCCACACACATCAGGAAATCAAGAATAGAATAATGAAAAATAAAAATAATCTAGTCACAAGAGAGGAAAATGACATGCATCAAAGAAAAATGCCATGATGGGGTCTATGGAGAATAGCCCCATCCATGGATCATGCATGCAAGGAAAAAGGGTCATTGGCCTCAACCATGGAGACATGAGGGACCTCCATCACCACTTGATGGGTCCCACAAGCTCCTAAGAAAGAAATACGAAAGATCTAAGAGCACCCACCTAGATCAACCTTGAAACTTACATCACCATCATCTAGAGGCTCTAAGCAACATGGATCAATGGTTAAGATCAAGTGAGAAGGGTTAGATGAGAAGGTATTTTAGGGAGAAGGGGCTGGAGAAGAGAGGGAGATGGGAGAGAAGTTGCTGGAGAAGAAGAGAAGAGAGAGAGAAATGAGAGGGAAAGAGAGGAAAAATCTTTTTTAAGGGAAGTAATCATAACCTATGGTGACAATAACAATGTTGCTAGGGTAGGTTAGGTGTGGGTAGTGTTTAGGGTGGGTAGTGTTTATTCCATGCAATATTGTAGTGTGTGTGTGTGGTGTGCATGGAAAATTGTGCCATGGAGGAGTGGGGTCCACATACATTTGTACAAAAAGTGGGCCACATGATGAAATGCTCATAACTTGAGATGTACACGTCGGATTAACGCATGGGACGCGGCGTTAGAATCGCGGCGCCGATACGGACAAGATGACATGTGTCTCGGGTCAATCCGAGTCGGGTCTATGTGACTAAACTTAAGGATGACCACAACATAATCCAAGGGTCGCGAGTCACCGGGATTCGACCGGTAAGACCGCGGGACCAAAATGAACACTTATGCACACACATGCACACATGAGAACTCAGGTTGGGTCTCACAATCCTCCCCACCAACAAAGAAATTTCGTCCTCAAAATTGATAAAACTGAGACAACGAAATGTATAACATCATATATATATATATATATATCAATCATCACTCAAGAAAAGGCAACACAAGCAATTCGTGCAATCAATCATCGAACAAATGGGGATAACGCTCCCTAATCTCAACAAACCTACGATGAAATCCATTAATACACTCTCCTACTTCCACTTTGGGATACTCAACGGCGGCAAGGGACTAAGGCGGT
This sequence comes from Magnolia changhungtana, assembly GCA_030180095.1. Taxonomy (NCBI): domain Eukaryota; kingdom Viridiplantae; phylum Streptophyta; class Magnoliopsida; order Magnoliales; family Magnoliaceae; genus Magnolia; species Magnolia changhungtana. Next base: position 4,322,867 of record JASAUF010000161.1, on the reverse strand, counting down.
CTCAGAGGATCCGCCTTGACACGCTAGCAAGCGTCACACTCGGCCACAAAACTTGCAATCTGGCCTATCATCCCTAACCAGGAACACTGCCTGGACAACAAAATAAGCTCAACATTGGCAATACAAGACTATTTAGCCAGTAAAACATCTCACCAACCAAAATGGAATACGATAATATTATCGGCCTAACACAGGGATCTTCCTAAAAAGTGTCGATACTGACAATCTCTTACGATAGACTCTAATAGCAATTTAAGTGAACAAAAACCCTTGGATACAAAAAGGGTGCGATGCACCAAAGCACAAGACTTACTTACAGAGACAAGGAGAATACCCATAACAACTCTCCTAATAATTAAGGGTCCCGCTGGGTCGTGCAAAATCAAGCCTGAGGTGGCCGGGGAGGTGTCTATCTCTTCTGCATCTGCGATCTCTGCTGCTACTGCGGTAGCTGCGAAGGTCCATCCTTCTGATGGGGATACTCACGCCTACGATGTCCCGTCTGCCCACATCCATAGTAAATGCTAGTAAACGGCCTAGAAGAAGACATTATTGTATGCGATGCTGATGCTCTGGTGGCTCGATAGGTTACGCACCTCTGCCACTGTCGACGCTGTCGTGAGCTACCGGAGGGGGCCTGCCTCTTCTGGCCTCTCCTCTGATCATGATCCCTTTGCAAACTGGTCCACTTGGACTCACCCTGAAGTAGAAATACTACTAACGGAGCTCGCTGCGAAATCGAATCTCGCAAAAGGGGGCTCATACGCTCTTGTTCTGCCAGTCCGGACACCTCAGGAATAGGCTGACGGGTCTGAAGTACATCAGTGATGACCTGCATCAACTGCTGGAGATGCTCAGCTCCTACAGGGACATCAGATAAGCAGGGGTAGCACTGGCCTCTGACGGAGGCACAAGTATGGCGGGAGCCTCAGGAATAGGTACGACAGGCTCCAGAGGGGAAATACGAATCTCAAAAGGTGGAGAAAAAGTCACTCAAATCGCTGGAGCGGAATGAGAACCATGTCCATGGGCACCACGGCGACAGGTGTCATAATCAGGGGCACCACGACTAGACGACATGGTCTACAGAAAGAACAAAGGTGAAAGACACTTAGGAATTAGAATCCTTGAAGGCGCAAACGAAATGAGGGAAACGCACTCGGGACACTACTTGTCCTAAGCTCACATCAGATATGTGATACTATCCCAAGTTATTCCAAAATTAATTGCTATGCTTTGATACCAACTCCTGTCACGCCCCAGACTCAGTAACCGGATTCATAAGGAACCCGATGGCCGGTTCTGACCGCAACAGCCTCCGTAGTACCCCATTCTCGGCTCTTGAGGCAGGTTCTGATCCTGGGATCCTACAAGGAGGATTTTCATAACAGTATAATCATTCCCAATACGCGCATACCCAAGATCACAACAAGTACATCTGGAAGTAACAAAGGATCACATCAAAAAATTCACTAAGAATTTAAACTTTTACAAGCTTACATCAGGTCCAAAAGGACATACATAAGATAATGGGAAAAGAGAGAAAAGAGTCAGCAACACTGGAGTCCTCAAGCTCAACTCTACTCTAGGATCTGCTGCTACGACACCTGCCTAGGATCTCCTGCACGCATCAATCGTGCATAAGCTTATAGAAGCTTAGAGGGTGGTGAAAGTGGGTGATAATAGTGCTCAGAAGAAGATAGAGAATGCAGAAGGGAGTCATGATTAATACCAATACCACTAGCCTTACCAAGGCTATCATGAATGTCAGATACTATACCAAGGCAGTACCATAATGCAGGAAGCCATACCAAGGCTATATAATGCAATGAGTACTATGATGCAATGAGTACTGTAATGCCATGAGTACTGTAATGCGATGAGTACTGTAATGCATTATGAGGCTTACACAGCCGATGTAAATGCAATGCGAAGTAATGCCAGTGCTCATATCTAATCCACATCAAATACATTTCCATCATAAGGAAATCACCGGGGTCCATTACACTACTAAATGACTGCCGCTCTACAGACCCCGCACAGTCAAACGAGCGTAAGAGACCTCACTACCCTGCCTGCGGACAACCAATCACCAGCAAGGCCTGAAGGTAGCGGACCCATTCACGAGCTGGTCAGACTCAGCCTAACAATGCCCCCTTACATCAGGCGAGTAAGGCCACACCCCTATCCAACCGACTACACGACAGTGGGAGTCGCGGCCTAATGGTATAAGGCCCTCATGCGCTCATATACCACCCTAGTTGGCCGTTGGAGCAGATCCTCAGTACCACGGAAGTTTTGGGAATTTCACCCATGGGCATCCTATGCACCCGGTATGCTCAAGTAACATTTCCGGTGTCCAAACATGGCCATCCACGATGTATCTGTGGAGGCTACAACCCTGATGAAGCAAGGGCAATAATGCTCGTATGCTATGTAATGTCAGATGCATGAATCACACAATCAACCATGCATCAATCCCAAGCATCCAACGTGCTCAAGAGAGAATACTACGTCCCTCGGGAATGCAACATGCAATGCCCAATGGCACAATCATGACCACACACATAGTGTCATCCAAGCATACAATGATGCACATGGGTCATGAAGATGGGTATAGACGCATTATGAGGCGATATATAAAGTAGTACACTCCTCCTATCCAAGAAGGGACCAAGATTAGGTATCTAGATAATATCCATAAGGAATCCCACCTCTAGTGGGGGCCCATTTAGCTGGGGTAGCCCATGAGACTAAGTATACAACTACGTGTCTAAGTAACACAGAAGTGAGTCTAGAAAGAATTTAAGATGAGCATCTAATCACATTTAGATACAATCAGGCCTAGAGGGGTCCATAATGGGGACATTTAACCACCATTCCCCAAGAAGCATCTCAACCACGAATTATATGGATACAAGGCCCAAGGCCCTACATTCAAGATAAGAACACAGGTAACCACATACATACATTCCTCATAATAGGCCATAAAAGATACAATACCACTTTTAACAACATGGGCCCTAAGAGAGAAATTAAGGCCCAAGGCTCAATTCTCAATGGCCATAGAATCCATGCATTAAGTTGGACTTGGTGGGCAGCTTGCATACACAATATACTGCCTAAAATAAGTTTAAGTTTGGATGATGAAATTAGCCCAACTACAACAACCCAATAACTAGCGATTTAAGTGGGCAACCAAGAGCCCAATACTATCCTTACCTCAGCCCACAAGTCCATCAAAATGGTGGAAGTCGGCCCAATATATGGTTGGGCCAAGCTGGGACGTCCCATCCCACTATGGGCCCATGGGATGCCCCAAAAATCTGATCTAAGATGGGGGTCCTCATGTGATCACTAAAGGTGACCCAAAATTGCATTGATTAAGTCCAAAGATTATAAGAAAACATAAGCATGTAACACGTACACAAGTTCTCAATATGGTGGGTCCCATGTCCAATAAAGTTTCAACCATAACAATGTACATTTAAGGCCCCTTAATAAACGTTCGGCCTACTCTGCTTCCTAGGCTTGCGAAAGCCCAGAAATTAGTCAAATAAGTGGGAATGATCTCATGAAGGCCAGTTATACTCACTAGGGGACCCACCAGATGGAGAGTATGTATATATCATGAAAAGATCAAGTGGGGCTTGCTATTGGATTGTGAATCCAGTAGCAACCCAAGGCAGAGAGTGCCTCCATGATCGGGCGATCCAAGGCTTGGACAACCTGGACCACATGCATTAAGGTAGGTTCCACATACATACACATTGAGCCTTAAACAAATGGCCTAGGGTCTCTGGTGGGCCTTTAACCATCCATAGAGAAACCTATGGGCCTCCCTTAGGATCACCCAGGAGGACATCCAAACTCAACTGGTTTCCAAGAGGTAGCCCGCCACTACTCATATAATGTAAGGTCTAAAGCCCAAGCAATGCATGGCCTAATGGGCCATATACCAAGCCCAACTCATAGGCCATATTGTAGGCACTCAAGTAAGGTTTGGGCCCAACCACAAAGGTCATAATTCCACATATTGTGGTGAGCTTCATGGGCAGCCCAATAATTCATTTACATGGGCAAGTTTCACATTTAACACAAGTGAGTTGGGCCTCACTTTTAGCCCAAGTACAGGGTCAGTTTAGTGGGCAGCCAAGGGCCCAACTTCTTGTATATTATTGCCCCTAAGCCCATCACAATAGATAGGAGACTATAAGCCCAAGATCAATGGGCCTATCCAAAAGAACTGAGTCCACAAGGCCTACTTGCTAACACAAACATGCATATAATATATCACATAATGGGCCCAAAAGAAATGGCCCAAACAAAAGCCATCCAATTCATACATTATGGTGGACTTGAAGGCAGCCCGTAAACCCAAGAATACACATGGGCAAGGCCTATACTGACAGTGTAGGCCTTGCCACACCAGCCCAAAGACTTAGCAAGGTCCCCACAATATACATTTATGCGGGCCTTGCAAGTCAGCCCACAATTAAGCATTTTATGAGGGCATCAAGGCTAATAAATGCACATGATCAGCTTGTAGATGGCCTATTGGGCCCATGAATCAATAAGGTCAGCCCTTGCACAATCTTGGGCTCAAGGGATAGGTTTCCAGCCCAAAAGTCCCATAAAGCTACTAAAAATCTGGTTAAGGGTAGCCCATATTATCACCTCAAAGATGTGCCTTAAGAGGCACTAATTACACCCAAATTTGTCTAAAGAAATAAGGCAAGGAGTGTGTACAACACTCCCTTAAATCTGGTGGGCCGCCACGGCTCCAAAAGATCAACTATGCAGTAAATTTGGGCCCCTTGCTAGAATTCCAGTCCACCCACTTCCTAGGCCTGCTGAAGTCCAGAAATTTATTTAATTTAAATGGGTTACTGATCTATGGTGACCCACACATATCACAGTGGGTCCCACCAGATAAGGAGGGGGATATACAACACTTACTTCAAGTGGGCCATGCCGTTAGAATGCAGGCCCAAAGAGCTGGCAAGGTAGGGGCATGCCATGGTAGTTAGTCATTTGGGCCTGGGTATTTGGCCCAAAACTGACCCAACTTACAGGCCATACCACGGTCAGTCCAGGGGCCTGATGGCCCTAAAAATTTGCAGGATTTTCCGTCCATAGGTGGACCACAACCTCACAAAATTTCAGAATTTTTGGTCATTTAGAAATAATTTAATTAATTTGAATAAAACAAGCTGTCCAGAAAATCGGACTGGCCTGGACGTCCCAACGTGGTGGTCCAGTCCGGGTCTTGCCACGGTATACACAGGGGTCCATTAGACCTGAAATTTGGTAGGTAGGTTCTTGCATGAGTTTACTACCTCCTTGTAAATTTTCATAATTTTTGAATACTCGAAAGTATTTTAATTAATTTAAAGAATACAATCTGTATAGGGTGAAATACTGCTGGAATATAACTGTCTTGAATTTGGGCCATCAAATGGATGGATTCTGGGCTTCCAAAATTCTTGAAATTTGGACCCAAGGTCCCTCATCAAGCCCACAACAAGGTGGAACCCATAAATATAGCCCACTTTCTGAGAAAATATTTTTTTAAAAAAAATTGATTTTTATGGAACTATGCTGTTGAACTACATAGCAGAAATTTCTGGCAGCCCATTATATTGGCCCACCCATTTGGATACCCAAATGGGGTCCATTGGCCCTAAAATTTTGTAGGTAGGCCCTACCATAGGTGGGACACCTCTCTGCAAAATTTTATAATTTTTGGGATAGTAAAAGTATTTTATTTAACTCCTACAATTTATGGACAGCAAGGTATTTCAAAACATTCTGCTGCTTGAAACAATGTCTGCTGCCCCTGATTTGTGCACCCCATTAGAGACGGCCCAGGTCTGCCAAATTTTAAGAAAATGTAGGACCAACATCCCTACACAAGTATACAACAAGGTGGGGCCCACAAAGGTGGCCCACCATTTCAGAAACAGACTGACAATTATGTTTTTACAAGAAGTTACAAACGATTCTTTGACAGTCCAGAAAATCTGGACTATCCACCCTCCTTGGCCCACTCTTTTGGGTGATCAAACAGGGATGGATGATGGTGAAATTTGGGGAACATCTAGGTGAGATCCCCACCTTTAAGAGGTATATATCAAATGGGACCAAACACCCCACCAATCATCCACAAAACTGAGCTCAAGACAGCTCAAAAATCTGTCCAGATGGCTTTTGGACAGTAACATAATACTGAATTAAAATAATTATAAACACTATAAAAAGAGGAAATCAATCCATGGAAATTGTGGTATGGACCACCCCAGTGGGCCCCACAAACATCCAGACCATACCCCCTCCATAAAACCCATTGCATTGCCCAAAATGGAGCAAATAGAGTGCCAATGTCCAAGGAATGGACAGCCATGGGCATCCACTTTGCTTGGACGGTCTAGATATTTCGGGACCACTAAGTGGGCCACACACATCAGGAAATCAAGAATAGAATAATGAAAAATAAAAATAATCTAGCCACAAGAGAGGAAAATGACATGCATCAAAGAAAAATGCCATGATGGGGTCTATGGAGAATAGCCCCATCCATGGATCATGCATGCAAGGAAAAAGGGTCATTGGCCTCAACCATGGAGACATGAGGGACCTCCATCACCACTTGATGGGTCCCACAAGCTCCTAAGAAAGAAATAAGAAAGATCTAAGAGCACCCACCTAGATCAACCTTGAAACTTACATCACCATCATCTAGAGGTTCCAAGCAACATGGATCAATGGTTAAGATCAAGTGAGAAGGGTTAGATGAGAAAGTATTTTAGGGAGAAGGGACTGGAGAAGAGAGGGAGATGGGAGAGAAGTTGCTGGAGAAGAAGAGAAGAGAGAGAGAAATGAGAGGGAAAGAGAGGGAAAATCTTTTTTAAGGGAAGTAATCATAACCTATGGTGACAATAACAATGTTACTAGGGTAGGTTAGGTGTGGGTAGTGTTTAGGGTGGGTAGTGTTTATTCCATGCAATATTGTAGTGTGTGTGTGTGGTGTGCATGGAAAATTGTGCCATGGAGGAGTGGGGTCCACATACATTTGTACAAAAAGTGGGCCACATGATGAAATGCTCATAACTTGAGATGTACACGTCGGATTAACGCATGGGACGCGGCGTTAGAATCGCGGCGCCGATACGGACAAGATGACATGTGTCTCGGGTCAATCCGAGTCGGGTCTATGTGACCAAACTTAAGGATGACCACAACATAATCCAAGGGTCGCAAGTCACCGGGATTCGACTGGTAGGACCGCGGGACCAAAATGAACGAAATGCACACTTATGCACACACATGCACACATGAGAACTCAGGTTGGGTCTCACAGATAATAATGCCTTAATTTTTGTACCGTAAATATTAGTGTCAGACACTCTTTCTCAATCGGAGACTAGTTACATTCCGTGCCCATCAAAGTTCGGCTCAGATAATAAAGAGCATTTTCTTTTCCATCTTCATTTACCTGTGCTAATAGAGCTCCTAACAAATTTTCAGCCGTGGATATGTACAGGATAAGTGGTTTACCTTTTATAGGAGTTGTTAATACCGGAGGCTATCTTAACAACTCTTTTATCGAATCGAACACGTTCTGACAGGCTTCGTCCCACACGAATTCTGTTCCTTTCTTCATTAAATGGGAAAACGACTGACATCTTCTTGCCCAATTCGAAATAAAATGACCAATGTACGACAGTTTCCCTTGCAAGCTTTTCAGTTCCTTTAATGTTTTCGGAGGCGGCATATCTTAGAAGGCCTTAATTTTCCCTAGGTCAATTTCGATACTCCTGTGCCTGATGACGAAGCCGAGAAACTTTCCTGACAACACTCTAAAAGCACATTTAACCGAGTTCATCTTTAGCTGCTTCTTTTTGAGCCGACGGAAGATCGATGCTAAATGCTCGCGATGTTCCTGATGATTACCTGACTGTACCACCAGGTCATCAATATAACATTCAACATGCTTGTGTATCATATCTTGAAAGTTACTTTGCATCACCCTTTGGTATGTTACCCCAGCATTCTTAAGACCGAATGACATAACTTTGTAGCAGTAAATTCCTGACGAGGTTCTGAACGCTGTTACTTCTTCATCCTTAGGAGCCATCCTAATTTGATTGTAACTAGTGTAGCCATCCATGAAAGACATGACAGCGTATTGCATTGTACTGTCAATCAATAGTTCTGTTATTGGGAGGGGAAAGTCATCCTTTGGGCAAGCCTCATTCAGGTCCCTGAAATCTATGCATACCCTTATTTGCCTGCTTTTCTTTTTTACTGGGACAATATTCGATATCCACTTAGGATACTTGATCTCTCTGATGAATCTGACTTTGATTAGCTTGCTCACTTCTTCTTCTATCAGAGGGACCAAATCTAGATGAAATCGCCTTTGGGCTTGCTTGATCAGTCTTTTGTCCTTAGAAATATTTAATCGATGCACTGCTACTGAAGGTTCCAAACCTAGCATTTCAGCACATGTCCATTCGAAAACATCTTTATTTTCTTTCAGTAGTCGGGTGTATTCTTCGGCTTCTTGTTCAGGAAGACCAGCGCTTATAAATGTATTTCGTGGTTCTTTTTCGTGCCCAAATTTACCTATCGTAAACTGTTGATTGTCACGGCCCCCCCCCCCCCCAACCGTTTTCTATCTGCTTCAGAGCTTTCTCAAAGTGTTTGACTACTTTAAGATCTACTTCTGATACCTGATCGACTGTGACCATATTTACTGAAGACTCTGCTCCCCAATCCTTGAAATTTCTCTCCTCTTCTGCCGTACTCCAATAGGGACCTGAATTCCTTTCCCATGATTTAAGCTAGTCGGTTCATCATCATCGAAGCGCATTTTTTTCATCATTTTTCTGCTTGCCGGACTATATTTCTCGAGATTGCGAGATGTCAACTTGTTGTGGTACATATTACTCTCAACCCTTGCTTCCATCTTTTCTTCCAAAGGGGCGTAAAATTCAATCGGCTTCGGATATTTTGCATTGGCTACGACATGAAACTTTCCCGGAATGGCTGGGAATGGCTTATTTCTTTTGGCATATGACAATGGTACTGTATAGTTTAACTGTAGGATTTTAAATTATTCAGGCGACAGTAATGTTAAGGGCGGTTGTCCTGGCTGTCTCAAATGTTTCGGCACAAAATAGAACTTCTTCTTTGCCTCTGAAGTTTCAGATGATCCTGCCTTTTCGTATTTTCCTTTTACCGCTTTCACACGAGCATTTTTCAGGGTTTTGCCTTCATCATTCTTTTTCTCTTCCCCTCTGGCAAATTTGTCATAGTAACTAGCATCTGCAAAGAAGGCTTCGACTTTCATGTAGGGTCTTGCATCGGTCATTACCTTATACTGTATCCCATCCCTACAATATTTGAAGCATTGATGAAGGGTAGAAGGTATAATACCGTACTGATGTATCCACTGTTTTCCCAAGAGAAGATTATATGTTGTGATCGCACTAATGACATGACAAACAACATTAGTAGTTAAGTCTCCTATTTCCAATGTCATCGTAATTTTGTCGAGTGCACCCGTCCATCTTGATTAAAGCCCTGTATCATCATTCCACAAGGGCGCAGATCAGAATGATGATAACCTAATTTATTCAGGATTGCTAACGGTAACAGGTTTACCATGCATCCATTGTCAAACATAATTCTTTTTACTTCTTTGCCGCGAATATGGCCTATTATCATCAATGGTCTATTATGCCCTACATCATAAGCTAGATCATCATCAGATAAGGAGACTACTGGCATACAATCTTCCTGCTCTTTGCGTTCTTTATTTTCTATTTCTACCAGTAATGTTTCTCTGACATTGTGGTCGGATAGCGCTTGAATCAGTCTTTGCCTGAAATCTTCTGATAACTTTAACACGTCATAAACACTTAACCGGGCCGGTATAGCCTTTAAATGATTCACGACGTCATAAGTCATTTTTGCTACTTCATTCTTCTCTTCTTTCTTTTCACTATCGCACTGGTCTTTGTTGACCTTGGTCCTTGTCATTACGACTTTCTGCTTTGGGGGGACTTACCATTCTTTTTCCTGACCGTAACGTAATTACCGCGGCTTTCCTTATCATCTCGCGACTATCTTTCTCTGCTCTTTCATACGCATTTTCCTGAGCCGTCAATACATTTACCGTCGCCTTTTGCGTCCATTTCTTTTTCTTTTTCGATCACTATTTCACCCCTATTTATCATTCTTTGTATTATGCATTTAATGTGTAACAATTTTCTATCGGATGTCCTACTAAACGATGGTAGCGTCAAAAATCTCTTTCTCTTAATCTTTCTGCATCTTCAGGGCACTTAAACGCGGGTAATTCTATCATACTGGCTTTCAACAAGTGGTTCATCATAGGGAGAACGTCTTCCTCATCAAATGCAAACCTTCATGAGAATTAAGTGATCTAGGCCTTTTCCCGGTGAACCTGCTTTTAGGGCGATTTGATTCTTCCTTCCATTCTGTCCTTTTTTCTCTTAAACCTCTTATTTCTTGACTCCTTTTATCGTTATCCATAGTATTTGCGATTAATCTACTAGGTCCCCTTCTGGCTGTTTCATAATGAAACGCTGGCATTTTTCAAGTCATCAATTCTAGGGCACGGGCTTTGGTGGCCAAGTCAAAGAAAGTCTTAATATCGACACTAGTGAGACCGAACGCAATTCCCATTTTCATGGAATTTGGGCACATCTTGACCTGTTCTTTTTCTTCTGGTAGCTGTCTGCACGAGGCTCTCAATGTCTTCCATCTGTCTATAAACTTCTCCACTAGTTCTCCTTCTCTTTGTTGTACTGAAACCAACTCTGTAATGCTGACGTCGTGTTCTGAAGATAAGAAGTTTGACATAAAGGCATCCTGCATCTGTTCCCATGTGCATATTGATCCTGGTGTCAGACTAGAATACCATCAAAATGCTTTACTTGTCAGGGATGATCCGAACAAACATTGGCAGTACTGTGGTATCATGGAGAAATTCCCTATGCTGGTAATAAAATGCATCAGATGTTCCTCTAGCGACCCATCCCCGTTAAATTTTTGAAAATCTGGATGCTTGAAATTATTTAGGAACGGGATATCTTTGACTTCTCTCGGATATGGTATCCGATATCTGAATCTTCCTGTACCCTCATGTTCCTTTTCTGATCTGACTGCTTCTTCGACAACCTGTCATACCTCTTCTTGTGTTAACGCTCTCATTGTAGGGGCAGACTCGTGTGACCCAGTCCACAGCGGCTGTGACCCTTAAGGATGTTGTTCTCATTCGTTTATGTTATCAGTCATTAGAGGTGCCGCCATTCGTACCACATTATGTGCCAGAGTTCCCAAGGCTTCCTGGAGGTTCCTGCATTCCTCCATTAACACTTTTTGTGCTTCTGCCATCTCAACGATGCGATCTTCTGTAGTTGGAGAAGACCCTCGGTTTGATCCGGCCATGTGAATGAAAACCTCTCCATTCCCTGACGAAGCAGTAGTCAATCCCGAATAAGAGTGTATTAACATGATTGGAGTCGCTGAAAGAGGAGACTCATATGATCTCTGTGTGTTTTTGGAGTAACCGGCCGATTGGGAAGACAGAGATTGGTGATGTGGATCCTGGTAAACTTGCCAATAAAGACTTTCCTTTCTACTCTTTTGTCCACCGAGAACTCCTAACAGGCAGGGCAGGGAAATCTTGTGCAGTTGGAGGAATCATCGCCTGCGTAGGGTAGATTATCGATGGAGCAAGTTCGCGATGTTTCCTGGCTGTATTTCGCGTTACCAGTCCCCTATCTCTTCTTAGTGGTGCATTCATTCCCATCACAGTGATATTCCGAGTCCTTGTCCTTTTATGAGCGACGACGATCCAGTCATATTTTTCTTTCTATACAATTGGTGAAGCAGTTATAACTGCAGCAGTTGCCTGTGGCTCCATATGCTTGGTTATAGCCGCTTTCTTAGCATACTCTACGACGAAACCCATCGCGGTGAAGTAGAACACCGTACTCCTCTGAACGATTGCCATTGATTGATTGGTTAGTTGCAGTATCTTTTCTCCTGAATTCTCTCTCAATAATGCAAAATAACATAAATTAGTAATTGAATCAAGTTATATTCTAATTTGGAGATGAAAGGTAGGATGTTCACTATGCCAAAGTGGTCAATTTGTGACGTATTTTTGCAACGGACTTCATCCGTCACTAAAATCTCTTGGTTTAACGACGGATTTAATCCGTCGCTGATGGAAAAGGTCTGTCGCTAATCCCGTGTTTGTCGAAAATTCGTAGTTTTAACGTCGCTGAATTTAGCGACGGACCCAAATCTGTCGCTAAAATCTAATTTACGACGTATTTACGATGGATTTTAGTCCGTCGTTAATAGGCGACGGACGAAATCCGTCGTAAAAGTTGATTTTGTGACCGCTCTAGTTTCCCACTCAAAACACCAAATGGCGTGCTTTTCAGCTGCTTTTACGACGGATCATGGTCCGTCGTGAAAGGACTTTTGCGACGGATCATAGTCCGTCATAAAAGGACTTGTTTTAACATTTTTTTTTTTTCATTTTTTTAACAATATGGTGGAAAATTAAGTTTTTTTATAGTCTAATAGTTGTTTTTTAATAGAAATTCGGTGGTTTAATTGTACATATTTGTATCTAAGATTATTTTTTAACAATTGATTGAATGCAAAAAGAAAATTTATTTTATTTTTTTATCAAATGAGTGAAATTTTTAATTTTTAATTTTTAATTTAAAATTAATATTTAAATGATTTGTAATATCATATGAAAAAGAATATTGAGAAGTTAAAAAAATTTAACAATGTTTGAGAAAAAAATTAGATTTTGAAAAAAATAAAAAATGTAATTTAATAAAAATCTATTTTGTGGGAACAAAAAAGAATTTTGAATAAAGTTGATAAATTTGAAAAAAAAAAGCATTTGATTTTGAGAAAAAAATAATATCCTGAAAAAGAAAATTAAAAATATTTTTAAAAATGTGAAATTTTTCATAATGTTGAAAAATGAAAATATTTTTAAAAAGAAAATGAGAGTTTGAAATTTGAAAAATAAAATAAAATTTCATATTTTAAAAAATGTGAAATTTTATTTTATTTTCACTCAAAATAAAGTAAATTGATATTAAAATATCAATACTTTATCAAAAGACACATTTTGAAATGAAAAATAATTAAGTTGAATAATTTTGTGATTTTGAAAAATAATTGAAAATGTTCAAAATTCGAAATTAAAAGAAAAAGTTATTTATAAAAACATTAAGATTTTAAAATATATATATAATTTTTTTTAAAAAAATGAAAAGTTGAAAACAACATGATGCTTTTGAAAAAAAAAATCGGCATTTTGGAATTTTTGGGAAAAAAAATTAAAATTTGTGAAAATTTTAGATATTTTGAAAATAAAAATTCAGAATTTGTATTTTAATTTATTTTTTGAAATATTTTATAATAAAAATGATATTTTGTTAAAAGTTTTCAAAGAAAAATTAAGAGTAAAAAAATATACATTTTGAAAAAAATGTTATTTTTAAATGGAAATTAAAATTTATTTGTGAAAAAAAAAATTAAACAAATTATTAGGCACATCCATTAATTGAACATTTGACCAATTTTGGACATTTGAATTAGTCTAGATTGAAGAGTAAATAACTTCATATGTTTAAATCAAATTTCACTCAAAATTGTTGATCAATCTTGTATGCCCAATATCTTTCTCATATGTAGTTAGCCTGATTGGGGTGAGTAACTAGTCAAATTGAGGGTATTGATCAGTAAAATAGAATGAATGGACTAGACATATAAAATGGGCTAAATATTGTTGTCAAAATTGTGACCCAACTTATTGACCTCGCGAGAACCTACGAATTGATGTTAAGTTTTGTGGGCCCTATTATGATGTATGTCGAACATCAACACCGTGCATTTAATGTGTCCCCTTCAGGTTATGAGATATCTCAAAAATCATCCGTAAATGAAACTCAGGTGGGCCATACCACCTAAAACCATGTCAAGACATCTTAAAAAATATAAAAGCACTGGGTGGGGCCCACATGAGTTTTGGATGCGGCTAAAACTTGGTCTGACCCCTCATCCAAGTGGGACACACATAATGAGTGGGTTGGATATGTGAATCACATTAAGGCAAGCCCAATATATGATTATGAATGTTTTAAGGAAACCCCTCCACATTTAGGTTAGTCATTACCCTTACCAGAGTAAACTCTGTGGGGTCCACTGTTATATATTTATTTTATCCACTCCGTTTATCCATGTTAACAGATAATTTGAGGTTTAAAGAACAAAAATGAAGCATATCCAAAGCTCAAGTGGACCACACTACAGGAAATAGTGTGATTGAACCTCTACCATTGAAAAATTCTTGGAGGCCATTGAAGTTTTGGATCAAGCTGATGTTTGTGTTTTCTCTTCATTCATATATATTTGATATTATGAATAGGTTGGATGGTAAATAAACGTTATTGTGGGCCCAAGGAAGGTATCAATGGTGGAAATCAGTATTCCACATTATTTCATGTGGCATGGTCCACTTGAGTTTTGGATTTACCGAAAATTGGGATCAACCCACACTGTTCATCCATTTTTCAAGATCATTTCAAAGAATTATTTAAAAAATGAATCATATCCAAAAATTAAATGGACCGCACCACAAGTACCAACATGGATGAGAATGGATTGACTACTCCCCTGCCACCCGCCCATTGGCTAGTATTCGATGCTATGTGGGCCCCACCATGATGTATGTATTTCATCCATTATGTTCATCCATTTTTACCGATCAGTTTAGGGCTTGATCGAAAAAATGATATGGATATAAACCTAAGGTGTATCACATCATAGGAAAACAATATTGTTGGATATCCACCATTAAAATCCTCTTAAGGCCCACAATACTGTTTATTTGACATCCAATTTGTTGATTAGATCGCCCTGATGAAGGGAAAAAGCAAAGATCAGCTTGATCCAAAACTTTTATGGCCCCAAAAGGGTTTCAATGGTAGACATTCAATCCCCCATTGCTTTTTTCAGTGTGGTCCACTTAATAGTTAGATCTATCTTAGTTTTTGTCTCAAGCCTTACAATGAGCTCGCCATATGAATGGACGGTTAGGATATAACACACCTCATGATAGGACCCACATAACTTGCTGACGTCACCCAACCCCCTTTCTCACGAGTGCGGATGGCTTCTGACAAGTTGAATAAAGAGACTGCTACTGAAGTGACGTCACCAAGTTCTGCGGGCCCCACCATGATATATGTTTTGTATCCACACCATCCATCCATCTGGAGAGATCATTTTAGGGTAAGATCCAAAGAATAAGTCACATTCAAAGCTCTAGTGGACCCCACCAGGGAAGACAGTGGTGAGAGTGACACCACCATTAAAACCTTCTAAAGTCCACAAAAGTTTTTTATCAAGCTGATATTTGTGTTTTCCCTTCTTTAATGTCTTTGTTAACTTTTGAACAAGTTGGATTTCGAAAAAACATCATGGTGGGCCTTAGGAAGGTTTCAACGGTGGGCATTAATCTTCCCGTTGTTTTCTCTGGTGGGGTCCAGTAAAGCTATGGATCTGCCTCGTTCTCTAGGTCATGCCTTAAAATAATATATCCAATGAATGGACGTTGTGGATACAACACATACATCCTGGTGGGGTCCACAAAACTTGGTGACGCCACTTCAGTAGCGAGTCTCACTGCTCAAACCTGTCAGTATCTAATCCGTGTCCCTCACGAGTGGATTAGGGCGCCGGCCCCCTCTCATTTGGGGAGCAGATTGGATACTGAACGCTTCAGTAGCCTTTGGCTACTGAAGTGATGTGGCAAAAGGGCATTGGTGGATACCAATCCGCTATTTCTTTCCAATAAAAGATCTTCCAACGGGGATCCGTTAACAGATATTTTTATGTTTGGGCGGATATTTTTATGTTTGGGCGGTGAATGCACTCGGCCACGCACAGGTAAGTGTTTATCTTACGAAAAAAAAATAGGAAAGACTTTAACTAGAAGTTCCTGCATCGGGAATCCAGGTGGGGTCCACTGTGATGTTTGTGAAAAATTAATCTTAACCGTCCATCTGTTTTTTTATTTTAATTTTGATATGAAGCCAAAAATGAACCGTTTCCAGAGCTCAAGTAGGCCAAAAACGTGATAATTGAACGTCCATAGTTAAAATATTCATCCCAATAGGAATGAAGTTATTAACGGTATGGATGGCTTATAAACATAACTGTCGAACCCAGGTAGATTTTAATGGTAGGTATTTACATAACCACATTTTCCTTTAGTACGGCCCACTTGAGCTTTGGATACGGTTCATTTTTTGCATCATGTCCTTAAATGAACTCAAAAAATGGATGGAAGGGAAGGATTTCTCACAAACATCACAGTGGGCCCCACTTGGGTTCCCAGCGCAGAACTTCCTGCGAAAGCCTTTCGCAGGAAATCCACGTCCAGGAAAAACGTACATTGTGGGAACCAATTAGATACTCCCCCTGACACCAGCCAATGGCTGGCGGTTGGTGCTCTGTGGGCTCCACCATGATATATGTGTTTCATCCATGCTGTCCATCTATTTTTACAGATCATTTTACAGCATGAGACAAAAAATTAGGTACATCTCAATTTTTAAATGGACCACATTATAGGAAACAATGTTGAATGAGCATTGACATTAAAAACATTTTGGGGGCTATAAAAGCTTTGGATCAAGCTAATTTTTTATTTTTTTCCCTTCATCTGCGCATTTATGACCTAATCAAAAGATTTTATATCAAATAAACAGTATAGTGGGCCTTAGGAGGATTTTAACCGTGGATATCCCATCTCTATTTTTATCATGTGGTGTGGACTACTTTAGATTTATATACCTCTAGTCTTTGGGGTCAAGCCCTAAAATGCACTACCAAAAAATGGGGCAACGCCGACGGACCTGGGGCAGTTTTGGCTACGGCTAAAATCCGTTGGTGAAGGTCTTAAATCCGTCGGCTTAGGTTCACTTTTGAATGGTGGACGTCCAACAGTCTAGATTTTTCTCATTTTGTGGTCCATCCAAGATTTATTCAGGGCTCATGTTTGGGGATCAACCCCAAGATTATCTTTATAAATTGATGGACGACGTGGATGAAAAATATACATCGTGGTGGGGCCCATAGCGCCCTCCCCCTTTCCAAAGCATGGTTCACCATTTTTTTCCTGGGACAAAGTGTATGAGTTTTATACATAGTGTAAAATAGTGGTGGCTCGTTAATGTAAATACTGGCAATGATATAGAGTTATCCAGACCATTCAAATAATCCGTCTAGTTTTAAATATTTAATATTTATACTTTTATTATATAATACAATCATAACCATCCAAAAAATGGTCCCTCTTGCATGTACGACCGTTAACAGGTTGTTTGTTATAAACAATGGTAAACAAACATTGTTACGGATTTGAAATTTTTATCTGATTTAGAAGAGGATTCGGGAGAGGAGCGCCATTTCATCTTTTGCTTTGCAAGCAACGCGGGCCAGCCCTCGAGAGCTTCTTCCATTTTCAAGCAGCGCATCCCAGCCCTCGAGAGCTTCTCCCATTTTCAAGCAGCGGCATCCCATCGCCATCGAGCGTCATTTTCAATCTTCCATCGAGCGGCGTCATCTTCAAATAGGGGAGTTCTCTTTCCTCGCCGATCGGACCCACCATGATGTGTTTTATGTGGCCCCACTATGATGTATGCCTTAGTTGAAATCGGGGCCAAGTGCAAAAGCAATCATATTTGGCACATTTGTGGAAAAACAAAGTTGTATTTGAAAGCTTACATGCATTCGTATGTTTTATTTCTAACGGTTTATTTGTAGGCTACTGATCTAAAGGTTTTAATTTCACGATCTGGGAATTTTTCTATACATCACTGTTTCGGATCAACGGTCTAGATCTCGAACCATGGGCCGCACATGTAGAAACTGGTCCATCAGGTAGGGATTCTTCTGCTTCATGGTGTTTTACGCAGATGAAACAGTGTTCAATGTCGCTTGGGTTTTCAGTTTGTGTAAGTGGGGCCCATGGTTCAATGATCCAAATCGTTGATTTGATGTGTTACAGTGTCGATCGCTCATGCACCAAAAATGCCTTCAATGGCCTTTCGGTTAAATGTGGATCGTCCCTGTATTTTCTTTCTTAACGTATTAGCTAACCAACTATTGAAGGGCTAGGATTTTCCCACACAGGGAAATATTTGTTGCATGTTCCATTTTGTGTGGTCAACCATATCAAAGGTTTGGATCATGAACCATGGGCCCCACTGGTGTGAATTGAAGATCCTAATGCATTGAGCACTGTATAAAACCGTACAATAAGGCATTTTTACACGTGGCCAATCTGGACTATCCAATCAATGGACCACCTCTTGGATGGTGGTGGGCCATAGCATATATGTTTGCATGTTGCAACAACAGACAAGAACAACGTGTGTACTCTCCATGCATGTGATCATAAAAAGCTGAAACTATCTGCAGTGTATATTGTCTCGTACTCATGCACTCGTCCATTTCACATGTCCCAACTGTCCACTTCAATCCGATCCATCAAAATTACGGGCCATGGTATGGATGGTGCATAATCCAAACAGTGTCTAATCACACTGATCGGATCATTACAACCATTGGCCACAAAATACGGTGAAAAGGGAAAAAAAAAAACAACAGTCCAAAATCAACAAGCAAATATCCCTTTTGGGATATTTTGGATCATCTGATCAATGTGATTTTCACGATATGACCCATGGGGCCCACGATGTGAATGGATTAGATTGAGGTACATGAGTGCTACATGAGGTTTGTTTGCACATGCAATTTTTTGTAAGTTATAAGATTCCTCCCATGTGTCACTGTCCTATGATGCTAGACTCGTATGTTAGTTTATCACCGTTTTAAAGATAGTGGTAATCCAAACCATCAAAATCACTAACCAAATTATGGACGGAGCATAACTCAAAATGACACACAAGATGATATCAATCGTTTCAATTTTCCCTTGAAATTTGGTCCACTCACTATCTTACTTTTAGCCAGCCATCCAATAGTCAACAATTGGATGGTCATTGAAAAAAACTCAAATCCAACCGCTACGATCTCGATCTATCATGCGGCATTGCGTGGGGATGTATTGCAGATAACCTCGAATGAGAATGGTGTTATTGTATATAAAAGAGAATGCCTCGTGCACAAATAGATGAGAATTCTATGATGCAGGTACCTATTTTAAAAAAAAAAATTTCAAAGAAGTGACAGTTGGGAAGGAATCCATTTGCATGGAATTTCCAATTGAATTTGTGGCTAGGAATTAAAAAAAAAAAAAAACAATGCAAAATGCTGGAATTTCTAACTGGAAATCATTTCTAGGTTTTACCAATCCCAATCACAGGAATTTACCCCTACTTAGATTCTATTTTGAGGTGGGTACTTTTCCAAGGAGCCAAATGACCCCTTAAGATCTTTGATTTTCTTGTTATTTATTTATTTATTTATGAAGAAGGGAAGTAGGTGGCAATTTATGATATTGATTTCTAATGGGCTTATGTAATTTTTTTGTTTAAAGTTTTGGTCTCTTCTTGTACCCGTGAAGTTTCTAACCATAAAGGATTGATTTCTTGGACTTGTTGATTGAAAGGAAAGCAGAGGTCTTGTTCTGTTTGTTCATGCAAAATTATGCAAAATGAACTCTGTTAGTTTTGCTCCAGCCTCTTCTTGAACTTATAAAGCTACTGGTAAGAATCAACACCATTAATTGCTACCTACTGCTTACCTACTGAGAATGGTTGGCGAATGACAAATGGTTTGAAATAAATGAGCAATCGCCAAAGTTTAAAGTCAACCTCTTGGATGATTAGATCCTACATTGAGTTTACTGGTGGGATCCTCAGATGAATTGTCAAGATGACCATGTGCATGTGTGCATGTATGTTCTTGATAGCCCTACACACAATCTGTGGGCCCAAAAAATCATATAATTCCACCCTTTTGAAAAGTGTATGTTTCCTATTTGCATGGATAGAAAACATTCACTGTGGAATGTGTGATAATGTAGACTGTCCATCTAGTGGCCTACAAATGTACAGGAGATGACCCAAGGTTTTTATTGATTGCACAATCCAAGGATTGTTGATCCTTTCTAATATATTAGTTTGGAAGATTCTAACCACCTCTCTTAGGAAAATTTTAAGGCAAATGTGGATTGTGGTTGTATTTCTCTTCTTAACTTGTCTATTTCCAGGTCAGAGATTAAAATGATTGTGGGATCTTTGCAATGAAGTATGTTATTCTTAGAACGTCCAAGAACAATTGGAGGTGAAATCTGAATATTTTGATCAAATAAAGAAGTTTGAAATTTCAGTTTTTGATTACTTGGTATTGAGAACTTGAATGAGTAATTGAAAATTGTACCATATTACTAGTAAAATCCATTTACTAGCATGCCTTACAACAATTCAAATCAGGTAACAATAGCAGGATTGAATGGTCCTAATTACATTAGATGGAATTAACACCTTTATTGCACAATGATTACATGTCTAGAAATACCATGGTATTTCCATCGTCCAATCCCATGTTTAGAAATAGATTTAAAATCTTACAGATTTGAAGCAAAAATACTTGGAAGTTGAGGTTCTTTGAGATGATTTGAAATTGGGGATTTAGGGATTTTAGGATTTTGGGGATTTTCAGACTTTTAAAATTGGGGATTTTCTGATTTTGCAAATTGGGGATTTTCCGATTTTACAAATTGGGATTTTCTAATTTTACAGATTTATTTATTTATTTATTTTTAACATTCTGTTGCTGCACTCTTTCTAATTTTCACGATGGATCCTAAAAATCAAGGCCATGCCACAAAGAATAGTGTCAAATCATGCTAAATTTACTATATATAGCCAAGATGAGTCTTGGAATATCTTGATTTTCGGGGAATCCATTCATCCCAGTGTGGCAAATCATATAAGTAGATTGGATGGCATATAAATATCAGGGTGGAACCTGTATGTACTTTGGACGATTTTAGTGGTGGGAATTACTTTTCCAACTATTCCCCGATAGGTGTTGTCTTTGGTTTTGGAAGATTTTGGGTACCACCCACTCCGCATGGTCCATATAGGCAATTTGAATCATTGCAACATGCCCTGGATCTAGCTGCAGTTAGCGGTGAAACTCGGACAGGTGGATTTGGATTGAAGATGGATCTAGCGCTGCAACATGTCCTCCATATACACAGTAGAGATGTGAAAGATGGAGGAAACGTATGTATACTTAGAGAAAGCAATTAATTGTGTCTACTGTATAATATAATTAGATTTCTTTCCAATGGTTTAAACATTGCATTATCTCGTTTGACATCTCTACTCTAATGGAATAAGAACTTTTAAAATAAGAGCTACTCTAATAACCTCTTTTTGTTCTAGCAGTTGTTTTAAATAAGCTCATTTGGTAAAATTACTTCTTCAAATATGAAAACAGCTCTTATTTAAAATAAGCATGCTTGGTAACTTGTTGAAATAAGGGCATTTTTTAAGGGTAGTAGATATCATTTAAAACAAAAAAATAAAAAAATTACAACATGGCTGTGTGTTGATTCATTTAAGAACCTCCTTTTTATTTATTTTTTTGCAGGGTTTGAAGATAGAAAAAAAAAGTTTGAATCATTAACCTTGATCATCAATCATTTAAGACCCACGTTTAATTGATAATAACTCTTGGGAACTACTTTGATTGGATGAATCCAGCCATTTGATCAGTGGTCATTGATCAAATGGCTTGCATTTTTGTTGTCAATTATGTGGGTGGAGAAAAACATGAGAATCACACCCACTTTTCAATGATCTAACAGTTACGCTTTAGAAGTGGACAATGTTCTCTTTTCTAAGTAACTGATATGCTACTCTCAGCTTATCCTTTTGTAACTGATATGCTTGAGAACACACAAAGTTTGAACTACACTTTGCGGGAACAAAGTATAAGGGAATGTTCAAAAGAGCTACTTGATAAGCTTTGTGGGCCGATTTTGCATTCTTATTTGCCAAACATCTTGCTCCATTGTAAATTCCAGGCCGGGAACATCACTCTCAAGTTTTGTGCAGTCAGATCATTGACTTGCTCCATCGTGTATGTGATGAATAGTGTCCTATTAACACATTTGTGGACAATGTAATTCAACATCTGTGATATCCACGGCCTACTCACCATAGAAAGTCTCTCTACTGTTTTTCAATCCCATAATGGTGGTATATGAATGATGCATTTAGATCTTATCTAGTAAGGAATGGAATTATTCACTAATTTACGTCCTCATACCTAAAAAAATAGGGTTGCATGAATGTAAACATCATCATATTGTTGAGAAAAGAGTCAATACTAATGTAACTTGCTCATAGTTTCGTCCTCATACACTAGTATTAAGAAATTGTGGTTAAGGCTCTGTTTGGTAGCGGGACTAAAAGTAAATTGTCGTAGGAATGTTTCTGCCAGGCTCTGTTATTGGCCTTTTCCCATGGGAATTGTAATTTTGAATAAGTTCGAAATATTGGAATTTAAGAGCATTATAGTTTGAACACAAAATAACCAAAGAAAAGATGGAAAAGCTTTAATCATTATAGTTTCAACACTAATAATTGCTCTGAGGGAGCATTTTTTCCTTTGGGCAATGCTCATGTGTCTTCTTGTTTGTAGTTTTTAGTGCTATCTCAACGCCTCTTTAATGAAGCTTGTTGTTATGTTTTTTTTTAAAAAAAAAAAAGAAAAAAAAAAAAAAAAGAAGGATGGAAAAGGTTTAACAATTGCTTTAGGAAGGCCATGTTCCTACTGTAATTTAGTTTTAGCTCTACCAAGCATTGCCTAAAATAAAAGCCATTGTGGGCTTCTATCCTTCAATCCTTCAGCTCATGGGAGTGAATTTGGTGGTTCTATACTTGTCATGAGCAGTGGAGTTTTGTTGGGCGATCTATCAAATTCCACGGTTTTAAGTTGTAGTGCGAATGCAGGCGATATGTTGACCCCAAGGATTTGTTCGATTTTGACTGATTCATAGAGTTTGGTTGTGGCCCCATAAATTATTTGCATGGGCTACTCAGATGTCATACACTCTTTCAGTGATTCATGCGTTGCAACATCTTTTTGTTTCTGAATTGATGCAGGTGGAGTCGATTTCTTTCTTTCTTTCTTTCTTCTTACTTGGTTTCTTTCTTTCCTTTCCTTTTTTTTTTTTTTAATTAGTTGAGCGCAGATGATGTCTATTGTTAATGGTCAATCTATGCGTTAGTGGCTAGCTCAATCCACTGCTTGGGATAGTTAATTTATTTCGCAGTGGATTCATTGATGGAGACTAGGTGCAGGTCAGTGGTAGCTTGAATTTTCTCCAATTCTTTGTGCAAATAAGTTGTGTTATTCCTCTCTACTCGTCATATATCAATAAAAACTGCAATCTCCTTTTTATGTGTTTCCAAAACTAAAAGGAGCATCCTGGAATCTTGTAACCTATAGATGTTTCAGGTTTGAAAATAGCTCTCTCTTTCTCTCTCTCTCTCTCTCTCTCTCTCTCTCTCTCAACACCAAATCTACCAATACACTCACACTGACACCAAAAATCACTCCTCCAATTACTTCTCCTCTCACCTAAAGTCCCATTTGGTAATCTAGTAGAGTGTGATTTGTTTGTTGTAGAAGTATTACAAATTGATGTTTGATTAAATGGTTCTATTTTTTAGGTGTTGGGCTTGATACTTTTTCTAATTGTAGTAATAATATGTTTAGGGGACCTATGGATATTCTTCATTTGGATGCTCATCCAGATATCTATCATGCTTTTGAAGGAAACAAATATTCGCATGCTTCATCAGAATACATCAGTTGGATCAACTGACATAACTGACAAAACTGTTTCCTATCACTTCTTATGTTGTTAGTCTCCCGGCCCTATATATTGTTACACATACAATTTGTTATTGGTAGACTCTCATGTCTTATCTAATGGCATAATACACGCTAATAATTAGCCATTTGCATTGATTAGTTGGTGCCAGGTGTCACAGAGTTCATGATAGCAGAACTGCTTTACTTGCAATGGATGGATCCAAACCAACCAATTTATCTTTACATCAATTCAATGGAACAACTTGTGATGATGGTGAAACGGTATGTTGGCTCTCGTTTCCAATTTCCAACTATACCACAATCGATAATGGTATTATGTGGCTTCTAGAGTTGCTTGGGATATACAAGCATCACAAGGATACAAATGAGGATTACGTGGATTTTCTTGCTTTCTTTTTATTTGTGATGTATGCATTTCTATTCTCTAACTTCCTTGAAGGGCATTATTGCAATCTTCTCTTAGGCACTTCAAAAATAACCAAATTGTGGAAATTCATCAACCATAAATTTGTATATACGCATCCAGACCATGTCCACATCTTATGCTCATAGTTGATAGAAAGTAAGCTAAAAATTTCATCCATCAAATGATTCGAACCATCCATTTTGTGGTTGATGTCATACTTGGGCGAGTGTTGGACCATGTAAACCAACAATATCTTTGCATCAATACCATGGAGTTTAATAAACTAATTACGTACCGGAGATGTTGGGTCGTTGTTGAATCTTGAGGCTCGAGAGACTTGTACTTGCTCGCCTTCTCTCCCTTTACATCACTTTCAAGAAAGGGAAGAAGTGGAAGACATAAGAGATGCTTGGGGACCAACGGTTCTATATACAAGGGACTCTTAAGAACACTCACCCATCAAGGTTCCTTAGCCGTCAAGTCTCTATGCTTCTAGAATGCCCACACTTGCTAAGACCCCACCACATGAGTGTCTATCAGCCCATAGTATGTAGGATATGATCAAATCATAAGTGGGGCTCACTAACACACTCATTAGTTAAGATCCAACAACTTGATTCAATCTATTTTAATCAAATCATTGATCTATGATGGCCCACTAAACGGACAATAGTCTTACATTCTCCTCTTGAGCCACATATAGATCGATGCTTTACTTGTAAAAATGAGTTAAGGGTTAACTGACAATAGTCTTCGTATCGATTCCCTAGTGGGGGTGGCTAACAGTGAAGTGTTAACTGACAGTGGGGGTGTACTAACAAGCTAACAAAAAAAAAAAAAAAAAGTTAGGAAATATATTTTTTTATTCAATTTTCTCATATCGAATGCATTTACAACACCTATAGCGTACCATCCTGATGATATTAGTTGCCATGACATTTATCGAAGTGGGAACAGTCATGGTATAACAATACTATCATTCCAATGATATAAACCTGAAGTGTGACAGTCTGGTATGAAAGTTACATGTAAAATTCAATCATGCATGCCTATTTCGAAATGGACGTCTTCTCTTTATTTTGATTACACGAAACTTATGTACACATAAATTGAGAAGCAAAAATTAGTCTCTATAACATAATCATCAGTATATACTGAATGTGAGTACTACAGTGTTTGTATCAATTGACCATATTTTAACTAATCCATGCTATCATAAGAGATCCACTCTAGTATATGTCATAAGCTCTCTAAAAGGGTCAGTTTGGGCAGTGGGATTAGGTGGGATGGGATTCATCTGGTCCTATGCCAATTCCACTCCATGTTTGGGAAGAATGAAAAAGCTTGGAATTACGTTAAATAGAATTGCATTGGGTCCTGTGCCAATTTCACTCAATGTTTGGGAAGTTGTGTAGGTCCCAACATGATGTGTGGGCTATATCCACACCGTCCACCCATTTATAGAGATTATTTTAGAGCATGGGCCAAAAAATCAGGTAAATCTAAAGCTCAAGTGGACCCCACCATAGAAAGCAACAGGGATTGAATACTTACCGTTGAAAACTTCTTTGTGGCTACATAAATTTTGGATCTACCTCAATTTTAGGCCCATGCCATAAAATGAGGTTACAAAACAAATGAACGGTTTAGATATAACACGTGTGTTATTCTTAGTAATTTCAAATGATGGTGGGTATATCCATTCAATGTACCACCGAATTGTCAACAAAGCATGGCATTAAATTTATCCATCATTATGAGAAGAATATGGCCAAATTGTGGCTGGCACCATTTTAATTTGTTGCAGTTCCATGGGCTTTTAAGTTGGACAGTTGGACTTGGAATGACAATAATTTCAATTTGAGTGGCTAGCCTCACTAGAGTCATTTACTCATTGAATCCAAACACATCCTTAACTGTTGGGACTTGGAGTCCAATATTAGTTTTCTTCCCCCATGCTTATTACATTTCTTTTCCTTTTTCTCTATGGGTTTTGTATCATTTCCTCAATTAGATTTTGGGATTTCTAGTTTTAGATTCTCTCTAGCTATTCTTTTGGACAAGTGTTCTCCATTTTGTTTGTCTTTTGCTTACTTTCCTTGGCTGTCAAATATTTAAGCTCAGTTCTATATTTCTATTTTGTTCTTCAACTGGTGGAATGAGAGATTTTAGGATAGATGAATTTATCCCTCATAAAACATCTTGCATACATCTGCATACATTAGCCAACATGACTTGCACTGTTGCACATATCCAAGACTAAATTTTTTAAATTTTATTTTTCATGTCATGTGATGGAAGAGCTCCTGAAGGAACTCAAAAAAGGAGAGAGAGGCCAGAATAGTTGCTGACTTTGATTTGGATGCATACATGAATGTGGTCTACTGTTTTCTTCCTTTTATTCTAGAAGTGATTAGAAAGTTTTTATCGGCAATGATTAAAAGCTACAGTTAATTTTGATAGGCAATAACAGATGATTCGAGCTCGGGCAAGCTCGTACTCGGCTTGAATTTTTTTCAAGCTCCAAAAACCAACTCAACTCTGTCCGAATCCAGTTTCAAGCCGAGGCAAGTTGAGTGAGCTGACCGAGCTAACTCGACTCGTGTACAACTCATGTTCTACTTGCAAGGTAAGTGTGGGGCTAGGAAACCTCCAACCTATGGAGAAAGTTTTTAGTTTTACTTTCAATGGTCTTTATTTGTTTGTCCTTTTTATATGATTCTTTTCTATATAGACTGTATATGTTCCTTACTAAGGAAGTTTCTATTATTTTCATTGTTCACAGATAACTCATTGAAGCACCAAGACGTTTGGATTTTGTGGTCAATCCATGGTTTCATGGCCATATAAAATGAGAATGGTACGTAATTTTCCATCCAAGCTCAAAAATAAAAGCTCTTTTCCTTTGAATATAGGGAGTCTGCGTAACCATTGAATATATAAGGGCTTTGAATAATCCAGAGGTTAGAATATTCCAACAGAAGAGTTTTTATTTTTATTTTTGTACCCACACTCATTTGCTAGCAAGACTTTCTTCCCTTCTACTTTTGGTTACACACTAGTGCCATTTTGTACTACAGAATTCTTTTAAATTACAGATTTTGTGAAATGATTCTATGCAATTGCACTGTTTCTATTCATTACAAACCTTTGTGAACGGTTTAAATTACAGATTTCTTTATGCTCGTCTTAGTAGTGCTTCTAACCCTATTTTAACAATGGCTTATTATTTGATTTTTTTACCGACAAATTTACTTAAATATACAATTTGCAGGTTCGGACTAGAGCCATGTCTTTGCAAAGGTATATTTGCTCAAGGGAGGATATCTTAAACTATGTTACCAAGTTGCTAAAGGCAAAGCTCCCTCTTTCTGTGATGCTTCTTAGTATGCAGATTGTTTGCATGTTATGCATATTAATCATGGGATGTTATAAGGATTCATATGACATAGAGTAGCAGTGCTTAGGTGTCCTGTTTTTATTGATTGAGAATTGTAATCTCATTGGCCTAGAGTCTTTTGATGCTCTTCACTCATTTTTGCCCATTTCCCACTTCATGTACTTGTATGCTATACCATGTATATGCCCATTTTCTAAGCATTGGTTAAGCAACACATGCATCTTTCAACACAGATATGATGCATAAAAGGAACTTTATGAATGTCTTACTCAGCAGGTTGTATCATCTAATGTATGTTTTCCAATTTGTTATTTCAAGGATTGTGCCCCAATGACATTAAGGGAGTGTTTGGCCGGTTGCATTAGGTGGGATTAGAAGGGATGGAACTAGTTTTAAGGTAATGATGATGTTGTCGGTGGATGGGTTGGTGTTCCACGGTATGTATTTATGAATATAACTATATGGTGGTTGAATGGATGTATGGGGGAATCAAAGATATTTTTTTGGGTCTGGTTTCATGGATCAAATGGTAATAGAGATGCAGTTTTATAAATGAAAGCAGTTACAAGCACCGACAAGTTGTTGCTATCTTCTGATTATGCAAGTGTATCTTGTTGGGAAATAGGAATTTCGCTGTTCCTACACTTTCATTTGGTCATTTTGTTAGACACTAGTGCATTAAATGCATATTGCATTGCGCTGTTGTGTATTGATTCCAACATCTAAAGATCTTTTCAAACTGTATTGTGCTCTCCCAGTGAAACGCTCTTACCTGAACCTCTATTGGCTAGGATGAATTCTAATATTTTGTTTTGTTAATTGGTTTCAGTTGATTAAACTATTCACTTTTCATGGATTTGAGCTAGTTATTTGTAATATATGAAGGGTTGACTAAACTAGCCTTTTCTTGGATTGAATCTGGTTGTTTGTAATATATGTAGGAAGGGCTCAGAAGAAGGTTAAAGAAGAGAAGATACTAAGTAGCCAATTTAAGGCAAGGCATAGCCAAGAGTTGAAGTTTCGGTAATTTCTTTTGTATGGGTCGTAGTTTGGGGGGGAAAGTGTTTAGTTAGGAGGGTTAAAAGTCAATTTTTGTTGGAGTGGGCCATTTGGGTCATTTCCTCTTTTTATTGAATTGAGTTGTTACCAATTTTGTGAATAGGATTCTTATCAAACAATAGTGTGAATTATTTTTTGAATGACTATCAGGTACAAGATTAAAAAAATAATACTAATAATTTATCAATTTTAAATTTTACAGATATTTTAGCGACGGATCAAATCCGTCGCTAATTTCTGAACATTGAAAATCAACGACGGATTTAAGGTCCGTCGCTTACTCATATTAGCGACGGACCTTATCCGTCGCTAATGTTTTTAGTGACGACTAATTTTTTAGATGTTGCCGACAAATTTTTTATTTTTTACAATGGATTTTATCCGTCGCTATGATGCGACGGACCTTATCCGTCGCAGATTAAACGACGGATAAAATCCGTCGTAAAACCAAAAATGACCCAGTAAACAGCGACGGACCAAGTGACGGACGAAGTCCGTCGTTTAACTGATTTAGTCCGTCGCAAAACAGCGATTTTGGCATAGTGGTTTCCACTGAGAGTCACCATTTTGGCGCCTTATTGATGCCAAACAGTTGTGATGATCTTCCATACATTTCTTAAGTTAATAACTAAGTGAATACCAAAAAGGTAAGATAGTCTCGAGCAGAGTCGTCATTTTGTTTCGAACAAAAAACAAATGCATTTGATTTGGAAGATTATCCTATTCACTTAATTATGAATGGAAGAAAATAAAGAAGATAATCACATCATTTATTCATTACAAGTTCTTTTACATCCTTTTCTCCTTTGATTCTAAAATAGAATGTTCGTGACTTATAATAAAAATAAATAAAGTTCTCCTGCGCTAAAGCAATATGTGCTGGAAGCGCCGTATGTTGTGGACTGTTGTGCACTGAACACTGAACACTGCTGTGCACTCATTAATAGTGTTATGCGACTAGATCTGTCGTGCGCCTGGATCTGTTGTGCACTCAGATCTGTTGTGCGCCCAGATCTATTGTGCGCTCGGCAGTGTTGTGCACTAACAGTGTTATGCGCCGACGGTGTTGTGCGTCACATAACACCTATCCTGCACAATGCATGCGGGCTCTACCTCTCTCTCTTCTTGGAATCTTCTTCTACTTCTTGATTGGCAACTTATGACCCCTTACTGATGGGTCAGGGGTATTTATAGCCTTCTCACACATGTGAACATGCCACGTAGTCATTGTGCAGAATCCTTTGCGCGACCTTCATTGTGCGGAATCCTTTGCGTGGGATTTACTATACAGAATCCTTTGTGTAGGCTTTACTGTGCTGAGTCCTTTGTGCGAGATTTATTATGTGGAGTCCTTTGTGCGGAGTCCTTTGTGCGGGCTTTACTCCTCTTGTCGCACAACATCACTAATGCACAATGAATATCTGCGCATAATAGTGATTTGCGCACAATGACTATCTGCGCACAATGGTGATTTGCACACAATGGTGATTTGCGCACAATGACCTATGCACAATGCACAGCTGCTATCTTTCTCTCTTTTTATGTCTCAACAGTCGATAGCCTCATCAATAGGATATATGAATTAGCCATAAATTAATATAAGAAATAAATATATGTAAATCAATGCATATAATATTAGAATTAGTAATGCTTACCACGCTATGAACCCACGCATCCTTCACCCATATGGTACTGAACCAAGAAGATGTTAATGGGTCCTTGTTCGCTTCATACCAGTCCTCTAGTTCTTTTAATTCCTACACTGATAGCATCCTGAATGGATCCATTTGTACATTAAATGGTATCAGAGAAGTAGCAAAAGTTGTTGCTTGCTTGGGTTTGGGAACCCAACCAGGGGTGGTTGCATCAAATGCAGACAGGGACAAGTACGGAGAAACCTTATAATATGATAGCTTCAATACCCTTTTAGTTCTCCTTTGATAGACAGGAGAAGAAATGGATGCATCCAATACATTACCCTTAGTAATATTATACGATTGCACATCCAACTCCCCATGTCCAAGTCATTTCTCTTCAATATCATTTACTTCCCCTCCCTTCTTTAACTCCTCACCCTCCATCATAAAATGTCCCCTCTGTGCACAACAATCTTTCTTCTCCTTATTGAACTCCTCTATCTCCTTTGCTAACTTTTCCATATCCTTAAAAAATAAATCCTTCTCCCTCTTCAATTGTGCTTTCATTCAACTCCTCTCTCTCCATCTTCAATGCTTCTTTCTCTTTCAGCAATGCCTCCATCGCATCTTCAAACCCCGCTTCTTTCCTTCTCAACTCTTCCTTCTCTTTCCTCAATTCTTCCCTCTCCTTCTTCATTTCCTCCCTCTCCTTCTTCAACTCTTCCCTCTCAACCCGGAATTCCTCGATAAAATGAACATTCTTCATAATATCCCCCCTGGTCCCTTTCCCTCCACACCTTTCTCATCATTTTCATATGCTTCGTCATCCTTTTCATCTTCTCCCTCATTACCCTCCTCATCATCTTCCTGGGTCGATATGAGCTACAAAATGTATCAATGTATATGCAAGAGTTGGGATACTTTTATAATGACAGAAAAATATAGTTCATTTTTCATAACATCTCACTTGGAAACTGTCACGGACCGGTTCTAATTCCATTACTACCAATGTCTGCAAAAGAACAAAGAGTAATGTTAAATAAAAAAGCGTATACGCCAAATTAAGCAAAGTAAATGTCGGAGAAATATATATACTTACAGTATTACTCTAAAAAATAACATGTATTTTGTTGTACCTCCAACCATTCCAGCCTCAATATTGAATTAAGCGTGGAATTTGATGGGGAACATATGAAATGACACACTCTCGTAGGGCCGGTAATATCTCTACTACCTATACCTATCAGAATGAAAATGCACCAGGTTAAAAATTCACAATTACTATAGGCCGTAATCATGTAGAAAATAAGAAGTGTTCTTACTTGTAGAGAAAAAATGCAACCACATACAGTGTAGCGAGGGGCACTTGATGCGACAACTCCAGCTTCAATTCCTTGTGACATTGTATAGTCTCCCAAACTACCCTAAGGATAGCTATAGAAATCATCTAGCGAGTCGACCAGGTGAATATAATCCATGTTGCACATGGTTTTCAGTTCATTTCTCCAAAGAAAACACTTCACAACCAGAAGTAGGGCAACCTTCATGACATCCTCGTGCTTATTGGTGTCAACTAATCTTTCAAATGCATCCATTAAGTGCTTCTTTAATACTAGATATTCTTTGAAGTATTTATCTCTTAATGTACTCGTAGTGCGACGATTTTTCGGTACCGTAAGCTCTCCAGTCTTAAGGCCCATAATAAGGGCGAAGTCCATCTCCGTGAACTGCAATTGTTTCCCCCTAATCTCAAATACTAGATCACCTTTATATCTTAGAAAAAGAAGGTGAAATAGAGCCCCTATAAATCTAAAGGATGTAACATGCAATAAAAATGAAAATGGGGATTGACTAAACAAATTTACCCAACTATCATGCTTCTCCACTCCAACCTTCACCTTGTCAAACCAACATTTCAGTGTACACTTACAGGTTGGGTTTGGGATTACAGCAGAATGTTCATCACTTGCAAAGAT
The DNA here is from genome assembly GCA_030180095.1 of Magnolia changhungtana. Classification (NCBI taxonomy): domain Eukaryota; kingdom Viridiplantae; phylum Streptophyta; class Magnoliopsida; order Magnoliales; family Magnoliaceae; genus Magnolia; species Magnolia changhungtana. The sequence continues at coordinate 4,290,425 of JASAUF010000161.1, read as the reverse complement.
GAATTGAAAAACATATCAAACATAAAATTTACAAGATAATCATAGCGTACAAAATCAGACAATTGAAAACAATGTGGCATTTCATGAATTTGAACAACCTTCATATAAAATCGAGATAGAAATTGAGCGAGGAAATACCGAAAATTAAGCGATACAAACTATCAAAATAAGAGAGGTAAACTATCGAATTCAGCGAGGCAGACTAGAAAATGAGCGAGGCGACCTATAAATTGAGTGGTGTAACATAGAAAATGAATGGGGAAAACTGGAAAAATTAGAGGCAACCTAATAATTGAGCGGGGTAAACATGAAATTTAGCGGGGCAAAGTGGCAATTGAGCAGGGCAAACTAGGATTTGAGCAGGGCAAACTGGAAATTGAGTGGGGTAAACATGAAATTTAGCGGTGGAAACATGAAATTGAGCTGGGCAAACATGAAATTCAGCGAGACAAACTTGAATTTTAATGGGGCAAACTAGAAAATCAGCGGGGCAAACATGAAAATCAGTGTGGCAAACATGAAATTGAGCTGACCAAACTGGAAATTGAGCAGGGCAAACATGAAAATCAGCGGGGTAAACATGAAATTCAGCGGGAGAACATGAAATTCAGCGTGACAAACATAGAATTCAGCGGAGCAAACATGAAATTGAGTAGGGAAAACATGAAATTGAGCGGGGCAAGCATGAAATTGAGCGGGGCAATCAAGAAATTCATCTGGGGAAATTGGAAATTCAGCGAGGGTAACATGAATTTCAATGAACTTGAAATGCAATTGAACTAGCCTAACACATAATTGAAATGCAATGAAACTAGCCTAATATGAATTTCAATGAACTTGAAATGCGATTGAACTAGCCAAACATCAAATTTTAAGGTCATTACTCAGGGAATTCAACCAATAATGAATCGGGAATGTCGGCGACAACTCGAGCATATTGCCAAGAAGTAGGTCAAATAGACCAAGAACTCTTGAAATTTGAAATCATTTTGATCTGTATGCTTTTATCGTGCTGAGTTAACTAAATTGTGCCTAAGATTCAACTTGAATATATGTGGACTATCCATGACATTCATTCATTTTTCTATCTATATTAAGGGTTTGAGCCCAAAATCCGATTTCAGTTGCTACGCCTCACAATGATGTTTTATTTGTAATCCATCATGTTCATCAGATGATGTATACATAGATGAACCAAAGGCCCAAATGCAAGCTTCATCCAACAGGTAATATATGAAAATATACCTGTGGTGCATGCTTTCTTCGCTGGACTGGCCATTTTCAGAAGATTAGGAAATGCTGACGTATAGAGAGGATGCAATCCAATGGGAGAATTGTGCGATCCAGTGGAGGGATTTTCGTGCAGGAGAAAATGGGTTTTTTTTTGTCTTTCTTAGTGGAAAGGGGGTGAAAGCAACAATAGTGAAAGGAGGGGTATTTTCGTCCTCACATTTGTTGTTCGTACGTGAAGGTCCAAGTTGGTAAGTTAAGTTTGTTTTGCTTCAAAAAAACTATTAGATAAAAGGTGGCATCTACAGTGGTAAATTTCTCCACAAAAAAGAAGCCAGAGTAGAAAAGGAAAAAAATCAAAGAAGACCAATGATTCCATACAGATAAAACTGTTTCCTAGTGTCCAATTCTTTTAGACAATCATTCTTGAAGTTGATTGTCACGCCCCAAACTCGGAAACCGGGTTCACAAAATTTCCGATCGACGAATCCGGTGCCGACAGCCTCCGTAGAACCCCATTCTCAGTTCCCAGCGCCCATACGCCAGGTTCCGATCCTGGGATACTACAAGGAGGATTTCTAATAACCAATTTGATTCGTAATGAGCATAACCACAAGCATAACCCATGAATAATAACCACAAGAACACCATCACGAAATCCACTATGATCAAAAGCTTTTAAGTACAAGGCGTATGAAAGGGAAATACAATATACTGAAAATGACAAAAACTCCAAAAGCTCGGCTGCACGCTCCAACTGCGGCGAGACTACGGCTGCGTCCCGACGTCACCTGCACGCATCAATCGTGCATAAGCTTATAGAAAGCTTAGAGGGTGGTGTAAGTGTGTGCGCAATATGAGCGTGCTCAGAATGTAAGGTCAGAGTAGTGCGGAATCCTGCCAATGAGTACATGAATGGAGTCAGTCGTACCAAGGCTATGCAGTACAGAATATAAATGATATCGGCCATATCACGGCCATGCGATGCATAATGCAGCTCAAGCATGTCAACCCTCATATCAATACAGCTCCTCACTAGAGCGTCAATCAGTATGGTTCTCAGTCTGGACAATCACCGGGGTCTAGTACACTCAAGCCAGCTTGCCGCCCCTATCCAAGCGCACAACTGGGAGAGTGGAAAAGACCTCACTATCCGCCTGCCAATATCGGGCCCGGCTCGTCGATAGCGGACTGATTCCTCAAGCTGGTCAAACTCAACCTATAAATTGCCCCCTGACTCAGGCGGGTAAGGTCACACCCCTTTCCAACCGACCACGACACAGTGGGAGACGCGGCCTCCTGGTATTCGGCCCTCATGCGCTCATACATCCACTCGGTTTAGACGTTGGAGTCATCCTCTGGTACCATCGGGTTTAGGGATTTTCACCCAGGGACATCTATGGCGCCCGTATGCTAGAATCAAACATTTCTGGTATCCAATCTAGCCACCCACGATGTGTCTATGGAGGCTATGACCCTGGTGTCACTAGGGCATACAGTAACTACAATCACATAATGCAAGTGCATGAGTCACACTACCAGTCATGCAACAGTCCTGCTTAAACCATGAGCTCATGCAGGGCAACTCTACCTATCAGGAGCCCGTAACAGTCTGCCCGAAGGCATATGTGATGTTTTATTTAAACCAACATGATTTAAATGATTTTTAAACTCGCAAGTATACAAATCAGATGTAGATATGGTACATATTACAAGATCGTTCCCACGAGGACTGGTCGTCACAATTCAAATATATGATTCTCCTTAACTAATCCAACGAATAATGGAGTGAATTACTAAGCACAATTCTAAAAAAAAAAATAATTAAGAACAGGGAAGAAAATTCAATCAGAGAAAGAGCACTAGGACTTTCGAATCCACCCCTAATTATCCTAACCCTTGTTTTGTTTATTGATTCACCTTGATCTAGATTGATACCACTTAAATAGAGAAAGCACAATCTGTGTCCTTAATCGGGCATACAGACTGTCTAATTCCTTTAAGCAATGCCATGAATGACATATCCCATATCCTTGGTCGGGCATAAGGGATGTACAATTCATTAAAGCACCCTGTTTCTTCCTCTATAGGAAACCTGTTCTTGATCAGACACAAGCACCTATTGTCACGCCTCAAACTCGGAAACCGGGCTTACAAAATTCCCGATCGCCGAATCCGGCGCTGACAGCCTCCGTAGTATCCCATTCTCGGCTTCCAGCGCCCATACGCCAGATTCCGATCCTGGGATCCTACAAGGAGGATTTTCAGTATGAAATTTTTTTTTTGTAATGTAATGGAGCATAACCAAAAGCATAACCAAGTCACAAAACAACATCACCACATATCCACTATATCAAAAACTTTTAAGTACAATGCAGAAAGGGAAATACAGGGTGATCAAAAAGCTCCAAAAAGAGATCTGATATGCGCTCCTGCCTCATATTTCTGTCTTGTCAGTTGAACGCTACACGCACGCAACGGTCGTGCATAAGCTTACAAAAGCTTAGAGGGTGGTGTAAGTGGGTGTACAAGGCAAACGCCAAGTGTGCAATATCAGAGTAATGCGGAAGTATGCGGTAAGTCCATGAATACTATCAGCTGTACTAAAGCTATGCAATGCAAGGCATGAATGCTATCGGCCATACCAAGGCCATGTGATGCGAGGCCTATGTAGCCAAATATCATATGCGATATGCAATACAAGCGTGTCAGTACTCATCAAGTACACATATCGTACAGTTCCTCTCTGGATATCACCGGGGTCTAATACACCTCACACCGACCGCCTCCTCCCTAGCCGCACGGTCAGCAAGTGGAAGAGACCACACTATCCGCCTGACCGAGGTCTGCCAATACCTACCCGGCTCGTCGATAGCGGACACATTTGCGAGCTGGTCAAACTCAGCCTAGCTTATAGCCCCCTCACTCAGGCGGATAAGGCCACACCCCTTTCCAACCGACCACGACACAGTGGGAGACGCGCTCTGCGGTATTCGGCACTCGGGCGCTCATGTATCCACTCGGTGCCTAGACGTTGGAGCACCTCCTGGTACCAAAAAGGTTCGGGACTCTCACCCAAGGACATCCTAAGTGCCCACAAGGTTGTAGAACAAAGTATTTCCGTGATCCGATACGGCCATCCACGATGTGCTGTGGAGGCCACGGCCCGATGTCGCTAGGGCGTGCGTGATCAAGTCACACATATGCGAGATGTATGAGTCATACCGTACAATCATGCGAGAGTAAATCTCACGCGTACTACGCGCTCATGTGGGGCACTCAGTCTCATAAGAGGTCCCGTAAATGTCTTAGCACAACGGCTTATGCTATGATCAAACATTCCTCATATCAAGCATACATATGATGCGTATGCGCATGAATCATGAAAATGTGCTAAGCATGTCACAAAGTAATGGACTATCCTTCTACGTAGAAGGTGGGCCTAGACGGCCTACACATAGCCGCATGGGCCTATCAATGGGCCCTAGGGAGGTTTATAATGCGGACATTAAACCAACATTATCCTACAATGTGGACGTCAAACCAACATTGTTCCCAAGGCATGGCCCGCCATAAAATGTTATTACACAAACCATGGGGAATCACACATTGCAATGGACCCTAAGGACAACCCATTGGGCCTCGACCCATAGGCCTTAGATACATCAAATGGGCCACATCATATGGGCCTTTTATAAATCAAATGGGCCGTATCAATGGGCCTTAAGTACATTGCAATGGGCCATGTCCCATGGGCCTTTGAATACATCACAATAGGCCTTGTAACATGGGCCTTATATACATTAAGGTAAGCCACATCAATGGGCCGCACCAATATAAGTGGTGATAATGAATTCTACCATTAAAATCCCTAGGGCCCACTATAACATTTATTTCTCATACAATTTGTTCATAGAGTCACTAAGAACTTAGTGGCCCAAGGGTCCAATGGTGGACGTTCAATCGTCACTGTATAGTGTGGTCCACATGATAAATAGATCTATCTTATTTTTGGCCCCAAGCCTTAATACAAGCTTGCCAAATGGTGGACTGTTTAGATGCAACACAAGTATCATGGTGGGGCCCACATGAAGGCCCACCATCCCTTATAATATAAATAATATAACATATAATTTATATAATATATATATATATATATCTATATACACACACACACGCATGCACACACACGTGCACACTCACACACGCACGCACACACTCACAAGGGGCCCCACTGTCCACTGGACGGTGGGTTACAACACATGCATCAGGGTAGGCTCCCACCGTCCGCCGGATCGGTGGGAATAAAGCACATACATCACTATGGGCTCCACGTGGGGCCCACTGTAATTTTACTTACCATCCAACCTGTTCATGAGGTCACACAGACACGGAAATGAAGGGGAAAAATAAATTTCGGATTGATCCAAAACTTCGGGGCCCAGGGAAGGTTTCAATGGTAGAGTGCAATCACCGCCAAGCTTGTGGTGTGGGCCACACGAACGTTGGATCGAGTGATCTTTGGAGGGGACCCACCTCGGAGGGTGGTCCACCTCATGGACGGTGTGGATACAAAATATTCATCATGGTGGGACCCACGGTGAGAGGGCCGTGGGACCACCCGTTTCCACGCCAGATGTAGGAGACATGGCGTCCTTCCTCAGAAGTCGGCGGCAATGACAGAAATGCTTCTTCTTGCTATATATATATATATATTTTTTTAACAAAACTTATTTTTTTGTGGTTTTTCGGAGTGTGGGGCCCGCTTGAGTGAATCCACCCGTCCACAAAGATTTTACGACCCGATACCTTCCAAAGGAATTCAATATCCGATATTTCTGGGCGTGTAGGAATACTGAAATGGACCCAAATAGCTTTGAATCGGTATGAGACACGGTTTTTCTACGGCATGGCCCGTCTGATTAACCGATCAGGCTCATTTTTCTTCTCAACGCCTCAATTAATGTGAAGAATGGAATGGACGGCTTGGATTGGATGCAAACATCAAGGTGAGTCCTATGCAAGTGGGTCACCCCAATGGCTTGTAAATCCAAGCCAATATGTGTTTTCCCTTCTCACGTCAGAGTCCCTGAACTCTTTCTTTTTTTTTTTTTTTTGTGTTTGGGCATCCAATGCCTCTAGGGTGCATCCTTTGTAGGTGGGCCACCACATGGTGAGGTGGTGTGGTCACCATACATATGGAAAGTGGGCTCCACCTTTAGATGGTTTGGATCCAATACATGCTCCATTGTGGGGTCCATCCAAGTGGGCCATACAATCATATCATCACAAGGAAATGAGGAAAAAGAAAAGAGAGAGGGAGAGAGAGAAAGAGTGGGACACACGTGTGATGGAGGGATCCCGACACTATGGGCCCTCCCTTGCATTCCATCATACATAGAAAGGTAATCAAAGTGGGCCATTGGCCACATCATAGGGTCCCAAGTGAGATCCACACCATTGATCGGTAGGTCCCACTTGGCCCATCATAACAACATGAAAAACCTATCCTATAAAGCACCCACCGTCGATCTTCTTCGGTCCGTTGGAATGCCTATCTCCTTGTGCTCCTCTTTGATGGTGGAAGATGGGGTTTGAATGGTTAGGATGATGGTTAAAGGGATGGGAAAGGTGGGCCACCTAAATCACTCTTTTCTCTCCATGGAAAAGCTTGGACGAGAGCCTCTCCTCTTGCTTGGGAGAAGTGATGAGAAATGAGGGAGAGAGGGTGTAGTAAAGAGAGGGAGAGGGTAGCTTAGGTAGGCTATGATTGTTTGTAAGAGAGGGTGGCTTGTAATAAATGGTTGTAAGAGGGCTAAGGGTAGGGTGGCTAGTCATAAGTACTTGTAAGTAGGCTAGGGGTAGGGTGGCTATAGCTTAGACTAGGGTGGCTATAGCTAGGCTAGGGTGATGTCATCCATTACCCTCATAATTACCTAGGGATTTGTGCCACATGGGAGGGTGGGTCCCGTAATGTGCGGTCCATGGTTATTATAATGTATGGTCCACATCTCATGATCTAAGCGTCGGATTGACGCATGAGACGCGGCGTTGGAATCGCGGCGACGGCGCGGTCACAATGGTATGGGTCTCGAATTAAACCGACTCGAATCTAAATGATACGACTTACGGTCATGTGCAACATCGATTATCAGTCGCGGATTGCCGGACTTCGACGGAAAGGATTACAGGATTCATCGGAACAGTACGAACTAGGATACGGGTCTTACAGCTCTCCCCACCTAATAAAAATTTTGTCCTCGAAATTTACACTACCATCACAACTAAACGTAACTCATAAGAAAATAGGAAACATAACGTCATATATAATCAAAACGCAGCATATCGTCATAATAAAACACCTAAGGGATAGGGATAATGCCCACAAATCTCAAGCTCTAACTCACAAGGCGCATCATTCATAAGCAATCTAACGAGATGGTGTAGGGGCCAAGTCACATGAATCGTCGACGACTGCTCCTGATGACTGAGGATCCTTCTGGGCGGCATAAAATCTGCCCTGGGCCTGATGGGGAGGTGTAGGGCCCCTTTGAGGTCTCTGTTCTTTGCGGGGAGGTCCTGAGGGCCGATGTCTTTGCGGTGCCGCACCGCCGTGGGGCCGTCGTGGAGACTGATACGGTGCCCTCGATTGCTGATGCTGTGGTGGCTGTTGCGGAGGTGGATGCGGTGCCCTCGGCTGTTGCTGTTGCGGATGGGGACACTCGTGCACACGATGTCCCGTCCTACCACACCCAAAGCAAGTACCGGTGAATGGTCCTGAAGGTGGTGCTTTGGGGGCACCGGTCGGTCTTTGCCGGGACGAGTCGTGCGTCGCATTTCTTGTGAACGATGCCGCCGCGATCGCGAACTACTAGAGGGCGCCTTCCTCTTCTGATCTCCCCTCTGATCACGGGCTCTCTGCACACTAGCCCAATCTGTCTCATATATCATAGCTCTCTCCACTATCTCCTCAAATGTCGGAAGCATGTGTCCGATCACACGGCTCCTGAGGGCAGGACGTAAGCCGTTCTCAAAACGGCGGGCCTTCCGCCCCTCATCATCAACAAGGTACGTCGCGAATCTAGATAGTGCGATGAAACGTGCCTCATACTGGGACACAGTCATGTCCCCCTGGACCAGAGTCTCAAACTCTAATGCGCGCTGCTGGCGCACATGCTCAGGAAAGAACTTCCGGTCAAACCGGTCCGTAAAGTCCTCCCAGGTCCACTCAAAGTCGGCCGCTACCGACCGGGCTACAGATGCCCACCAATACTGAGCCTCACCCTGTAAAAGAAATACGGCTAATGGGACACGCTGCTGGGTAGTACATCTCATGGTGTCGAATATCTTCTCCACCTCGGAGTACCATATCTCTGCAGCAGTAGGGTCTGGCTCACCCCTGAAACGCGGAGGATCGTGCCGTCGGAAATCCTTGAGAAGGGTGCTCGCACGCTCCTGCTCGGCCTCGGCTGGTGTGACAGTGGGACGCCTGCTCTGCCCCTGAAGAATGGCGGTCATCGCCTGAAGCATCTGCTGCAACTGGGTGGCACTCACAGGTACGGTCGGATCCGCACCGGTCTCAGGTATAAGAGTGGCATCTACAGGCTGAAAATCAGGAATATCTGGTGGTGAAGCAGGAGTCACAGGAGGTAAAGCAGGAGTAGCAGGTGGTGGAGTGGGGGTCGCAGGTGGTGGAGCGGGATTCGCTCGAGTCGGTCTTCTAGTCATTACGTCTTACAGGAAGCAACAAGGGCCTATCAGCCTTGAGAATTCTCGAAGGCATAAACGTCAAGGATCTATGTTGGAAAAATCGCGAAGTTATTCGGACTAGAACGATTCATTTTAAGTTCATAGAAGATATGTGATGTGATCCTTAGGTATTCCCAAGTTATGCTCTGATACCAACTTCTGTCACGCCCCAAACTCGGAAACCGGGCTTACAAAATTCCCGATCGCCGAATCCGGCGCCGACAGCCTCCGTAGTATCCCATTCTCGGCTTCCAGCGCCCATACGCGTATTCGATCCCGGGGATCCTACAAGGAGGATTTTCAAGATGAAATTTTTTTTTTGTAATGTAATGGAGCATAACCAAAAGCATAACCAAGTCACAAACAACATCACCACATATCCACTATATCAAAAACTTTTAAGTACAATGGGAAAGGGAAATACAGGGTGATCAAAAGCTCCAAAAAGAGATCTCGATATGCGCTCCGCCTCAGTGGCTGCTTCTTTGTCGTCCAACGCTACCGCACGCAACGTGCATATAAGCTTACAAAAGCTTAGAGGGTGGTGTAAGTGGGTGTACAAGGCAAACGCCAAGTGTGCAATATCGAGTAATGCGGAAGTATGCGGTAAGTCCATGAATACTATCACCATTATTAAAGCTATGCAATGCAAGGCATGAATGCTATCGGCCATACCAAGGCCATGTGATGCGAGGCCTATGTAGCCAAATATCATATGCGATATGCAATACAAGCGTGTCAGTACTCATCAAGTACACATATCAGTACAGTTCCTCTCTGGATATCACCGGGTCTAATACACCTCACACCGATCGCCTCCTCCCTAGTCCGCACGGTCAAGCAAGTGGAAGAGACCACACTATCCGCCCGACCGAGTGAGTACGCCAATACCTGCCCGGCTCGTCGATAGCGGACACATTTGCGGCCGGTCAAACTCGACCAGCTTATAGCCCCCTCACTCGGGCGGATAAGGCCACACCCCTTTCCAACCGACCACGACACGGTGGGAGACGCGGCTGCCGGTATTCGGCACTCGGCGCTCATGTATCCACTCGGTCTAGACGTTGGAGCACCTCCCGGTACCAAAAGGTTCTGGGACTCTCACCCAAGGACATCCTAAGTGCCCACGGTGCTAGAACAAAGTATTTCCCAGATCCGATACGGCCATCCACGATGTGCTCAGTGGAGGCCACGCCCCGATGTCGCTAGGGCGTGCGGTGATCAAGTCACACATATGCGAGATGTATGAGTCATACCGCACAATCATGCGAAATCTCACGCGTACTACGCGCTCATGTGGGGCACTCGTCTCATAAGAGGTCCCGTAAATGTCTCACCAACGGCGACTTATGCTATGATCAAACATTCCTCATATCAAGCATACATATGATGCGTATGCGCATGAATCATGAAAATGTGCTAAGCATGTCACAAAGTAATGGACTATCCTTACGTCGAAGGTGGGCTTCTGGGACGGCCTACACATAGCCGATGGGCCTATCAATGGGCCCTGTGGGAGGTTTATAATGCGACATTAAACCAACATTATCCTACAATGTGGACGTCAAACCAACATTGTTCCCAAGGCATGGCCCGCCATAAAATGTTATTACACAAACCATGGGGAATCACACATTGCAATGGACCCTAAGGACAACCCATTGGGCCTCGACCCATAGGCCTTAGATACATCAAATGGGCCACATCATATGGGCCTTTTATAAATCAAATGGGCCGTATCAATGGGCCTTAAGTACATTGCAATGGGCCATGTCCCATGGGCCTTTGAATACATCACAATAGGCCTTGTAACATGGGCCTTATATACATTAAGGTAAGCCACATCAATGGGCCGCACCAATATAAGTGGTGATAATGAATTCTACCATTAAAATCCCTAGGGCCCACTATAACATTTATTTCTCATACAATTTGTTCATAGAGTCACTAAGAACTTAGTGGCCCAAGGGTCCAATGGTGGACGTTCAATCGTCACTGTATAGTGTGGTCCACATGATAAATAGATCTATCTTATTTTTGGCCCCAAGCCTTAATACAAGCTTGCCAAATGGTGGACTGTTTAGATGCAACACAAGTATCATGGTGGGGCCCACATGAAGGCCCACCATCCCTTATAATATAAATAATATAACATATAATTTATATAATATATATATATATATATATCTATATACACACACACACGCATGCACACACACGTGCACACTCACACACGCACGCACACACTCACAAGGGGCCCCACTGTCCACTGGACGGTGGGTTACAACACATGCATCAGGGTAGGCTCCCACCGTCCGCCGGACGGTGGGAATAAAGCACATACATCACTATGGGCTCCACGTGGGGCCCACCGTAATTTTTACTTACCATCCAACCTTCTCATGAGGTCACACGGACACTGAAATGAAGGGGAAAATAAATTTCGATTGATCCAAAACTTCGGTGGGCCCAGGGGAAGGTTTCAATGGTAGAGTGCAATCACCGTTGTTTCTTGTGGTGTGGGCCACCGAACGTTGGATCGAGTGATCTTTGGAGGGGACCCACCTCGAGGGTGGTCCACCTCATGGACGGTGTGGATACAAAATATTCATCATGGTGGGACCCACGGTGAGGGCCGTGGGACCACTGCCACGCCAGACGCCGGCGTCCTTCTCAGTGTCGGCGAATGCGGCCAGCAAAATGCGGCTGTCTGCTATATATATATTTTTTTTTAACAAAACTTATTTTTTGTGGTTTTTCAGGTGTGGGGCCCGCTTCAAGTGAATCCACCCCGTCCACAAGATTCTACGACCCGATACCTTCCAAAGGAATTCAATATCCGATATTTCTGGGCGTGTAGGAATACTGAAATGGGCCCAAATAGCTTTGAACGGTATGAGACACGGTTTTTCTACGGCATGGCCCGTCTGATTAACCGATCAGGCTCATTTTTCTTCTCAACGCCTCAATTAATGTGAAGAATGGAATGGACGGCTTGGATTGGATGCAAACATCAAGGTGAGTCCTATGCAAGTGGGTCACCCCAATGGCTTGTAAATCCAAGCCAATATGTGTTTTCCCTTCTCACGTCAGAGTCCTTGGACTCTTTCTTTTTTTTTTTTTGTGTTTGGGCATCCAATGCCTCTAGGGTGCATCCTTTGTAGGTGGGCCACCACATGGTGAGGTGGTGTGGTCACCATACATATGGAAAGTGGGCTCCACCTTTAGATGGTTTGGATCCAATACATGCTCCATTGTGGGGTCCATCCAAGTGGGCCATACAATCATATCATCACAAGGAAATGAGGAAAAAGAAAAGAGAGAGGGAGAGAGAGAAAGAGTGGGACACACGTGTGATGGAGGGACCCCGACACTATGGGCCCTCCCTTGCATTCCATCATACATAGAAAGGTAATCAAAGTGGGCCATTGGCCACATCATAGGGTCCCAAGTGAGATCCACACCATTGATCGGTAGGTCCCACTTGGCCCATCATAACAACATGAAAAACCTATCCTATAAAGCACCCACCGTCGATCTTCTTCGGTCCGTTGGAATGCCTATCTCCTTGTACTCCTCTTTGATGGTGGAAGATGGGGTTTGAATGGTTAGGATGATGGTTAAAGGGATGGGAAAGGTGGGCCACCTAAATCACTCTTTTCTCTCCATGGAAAAGCTTGGACGAGAGCCTCTCCTCTTGCTTGGGAGAAGTGATGAGAAATGAGGGAGAGAGGGTGTAGTAAAGAGAGGGAGAGGGTAGCTTAGGTAGGCTATGATTGTTTGTAAGAGAGGGTGGCTTGTAATAAATGGTTGTAAGAGGGCTAAGGGTAGGGTGGCTAGTCATAAGTACTTGTAAGTAGGCTAGGGGGTAGGGTGGCTATAGCTTAGACTAGGGTGGCTATAGCTAGGCTAGGGTGATGTCATCCATTACCCTCATAATTACCTAGGATTTGTGCCACATGGGAGGGTGGGTCCCGAATGTGCGGTCCATGGTTATTATAATGTATGGTCCACATCTCATGATCTAAGCGTCGGATTGACGCATGAGACGCGGCGTTGGAATCGCGCGGCGACGCGCGGTCACAATGGTATGGGTCTCGAATTAAACCGACTCGAATCTAAATGATACGACTTACGGTCATGTGCAACATCGATTATCAGTCGCGGATTGCCGGACTTCGACGGAAAGGATTACAGGATTCATCGGAACAGTACGAACTAGGATACGGGTCTTACACCTATAATAAGCATCCAAACAACATCCATATATATACTTTGGTCAAGTTCATAGATGGAGAAGTATAGAATTTAAACCCATCAAGCCCACTTAGAGAAAGAAACAAATTAATTAATATTCAAAGTAAATCAACCAATACAAGAGCCAATCAAATTAGGGGCTTCATCTCAGCCCTAGCTGAGAGATTAGTGACCCATAAAATCCATTAAACAGATGAAATAAAATTCATAAAAAAAAACACCAAACCAATCGATCTCTCTCTCTCTTCTTCCTTCTCTTTCTTCTCTTTCTTCTCTCCCTTGCTCTAGCTCTGGAAATCCCTGGTTGTCAACTCATTTCCCACGTCCAAAATCCCTCTTTTATAGTTGTTGGAGAGCTGGGGTCGGTGGCAGAATTGTAGAAGGACTCGAAGTGTAATTTTTCGCAGCAGTGATCGGTGGGCCCCACAGAGGTATTTTTTGGAAAATCCACCCCGTCCATTAGATTCAGGACGAAATTTCAGTAAAGAATGGGTGGTTTTGAACATCCATTAACACGGCCCACAGAAGAAATCTCAACAAAAACAGTTTTGAACGTCACAAGACCACCTGTTTGTAGCCTCTGTATCACGCACGTGTGTACGCATGGGAGTGGAATATCAGCATAATTTTGTAGTATTCGTGGCCCTTTACAAGATGGACGGATCAGATCGGCCGGACATGTGACGTACGGGGCCCACAATCTGCCGCAAAACGGACAGCGTCCGTGCATTACGCGGACGCGGATCCGTCGGCTGCGATGATCAGTGGGTCCCACCTTGATGTTTATGGCTAAATCCACTCCGTTCACCGGATTTCTATCGAAAAACCGTTCGGGAAGGACTGATTTTGGTTGTCCGTTGATGTGGCTCACCTGTCTTTTAGCGAAACCGTCCGTTTGTATTTGAACGGTTGAGATCCCAAAAAAACTTCGTTTATTCCGATTTCGTCAGCTAGGCAAGGGTTGTTGCTGACCCAGGAAACGAATGGACGAATCGGATTGTCCATTTGGACAATAGGTGGGGTCCACAACTACGAACCGACGGCCGGTTTTGCAGACGCTGGAGCGACGAGGAGACGGGCGCGGGTCAGCACTTAGCTGACCGTCTTGGACGATCCGATGCGGTGCGGGAGTGCACCGCCTGTGCACTCCTTCATGTACACGTGGTGTCCACTGTGATGCATGTGAGACATCCACTCCATCCATCTCTTTTATAATCTTATTTAAACAGTTGAGAGACCAAATTTGGGACATCCAGATATCAGGTGGGCCCAGAATCATGATTCTAAGGGCTGATCTGTCCGTTGGACCACTTCCTGAGATCCTCAATGGTTGAAATTTAATATGTACGGTTAATTTACGGCCCTCATCACATATATGAAGTTTCGAGTTGATCGGATGGTGGGAACCATGTGATCTTGCATTCTGGACCCTTTTCGGGCCCCTTTGGCTTGCTTTCCTCAAATCCCAGGCGTGTAAAATCTTCACTATTGGTTTTCTGGAGTCTTTCCCGTGCTCTGGAGACTTTGGATCATGAAATCCATGCCTTTAACCTCAATTTCCAATTAACGCTCCTGATTTCATCCTGTAATAAAAACATGATTAAAACACTCCATTAAACATTATCATGTACGTAAAATTAGGCAATTACTGGGGTCTGGTATGCAACATTCGACACTCATCAATATGCTATGATCAATCACCCCTCATCTCAAGCATGCATATGATGCGTATGATCATGAATCATGGGGCAGCAGTATACTTATGGTATGATAATGGGCGTTGCTTAAAGTGAACATGAGCCTAAACGGACTGCAGAGTACAAGTATGGGCCTATCAGTGGGCCTTAAGGAGTGTGACAATGCGGACATTTAACCAACATTATCCTTACAATGTGGACATCAAACTAACATTGTTCCCAAGGCATAGCTCGCCATAAAGAACCATTACACAAACCATAGGGAATCACACATTGCAATGGACCAATATACATCTCATTAGGCCTCGACCCATAGTCCTTAGATACATCAAATGAGCCGTCTCATATAGGCGTTATATAAATCAAGTGGGCCGCATTAGTGGGCCTTATGTATATTGCAATGGGCCATAACCCATGGGCCCTTAAATACCTCAAATGGGCCGAATCACATCGGCCCTATGTATATACCAAGGTGGGCCTCAACAATGGCCACAAATACATTAATATGGGCCCCATCACATGGGCCCCACATATGCACTAATGTGGGCCTAATCACATGGATCAAATGGGCTAAACCACCATTAAAATTCCCAAGGCCTGCCATAATATATATATTACATAATATAATATATTAATGATATATATAATATATACAATATAATATAAATAATATATACATATATATGTACATATTCATATACATATACATATATATACACACACACACATATATATATATGGAAAAAAGCACAATGAGCTCGAGCTGACGTTCAGCTCCCATGAGGTCGAGCTAAGTGGGCCCCACTGTGATGCGTTTTCAAACATCTAACCCATTAGCCAGATGCACCATTCCATCGTGAGCCTAGGTCTCAAAAAAATCAAGTCAATCCGTGACTTGTGCAGGCCACACCACATGCAAAAGTGGAGAGGGCCATGCACCATTTAAAACATTCATAACCATTTTGAGGGCCCACCGAGATGTGGTTTGCAAATCCAGCCCATCCATTATGTGCCTCCCATTTGCATGAGGGCTCAGACCAAGCTCCAGGCGCATGCCAAAATTCAGGTGGGGCCCACCGTCCACAAGAAGGGACAAGGTGTAAAACACATACATCACAAGGGGCTTTCACCGTCCACTGGACGGTGGAAGTAAAACACATACATTACAGTGGGTACCACCGTCCGCCTGGACAGTGGTACAACAACACATGCATCACTTTGGGCTCCACGTGGGGCCCACCATAACATTTATTTTTCATCCAAACCGTTGGAAGGGTCACACAGACCTGGGTGAATGGGAAAAACAAATATCAGATTGGTTCAAAACTTCCGTGGGCCCAAAAAAGGATTTCAATGGTAGAGTTCAATCATCACTATTTCTTATGGTGTGGGCCACCTGAGATCTGGATGGGCCTGAAATTTGGAGGGGACCCACCTCAGGGGGTGGTACACCTCATGGACGGATTGGATTTCAAATAATCATCAAGGTGGGGCCCACTACTGGGGGACCCCTTCGGCTGCCTGGTTCACGTCCGCAAGCAAGCCTTCCGCTTGCTTTGACATCACCGGCACGGTCATTGCCGCTTTATATATTTATTTTTATTTTTTATTTTTTGTAAAAACGTATTTTTGTGTGTTTTTCATAGGTGGGGCCCGCGTTAGGGGAATCTGACCCTGCCGTTAGTTTCCATGGCTAAATATGGACCCATCAAGTCCAATATTCAATATGTTTTGGAGTATAAAATCATCATGTGATTTTTCAA
Source organism: Magnolia changhungtana (assembly GCA_030180095.1). Classification (NCBI taxonomy): domain Eukaryota; kingdom Viridiplantae; phylum Streptophyta; class Magnoliopsida; order Magnoliales; family Magnoliaceae; genus Magnolia; species Magnolia changhungtana. The sequence continues at coordinate 4,273,729 of JASAUF010000161.1, read as the reverse complement.
CGGTAAAAATTATAGTTTGTTATGCCATGACCCGTCGGAACCTCGGATTGACTTCACTTTTCGGTTCAATGCCTAAAATGATACGAGTAAAAGGATGGACGGCGTGGATTAAGTCCAATCATCAAGGTGGGGCCTAAACAAGTGGCCATTCTCCAAGGCTTGAGAATCAAGCCAATATTTGTGTTTTCCTTTCCAGCAACGTCCAGACGCTGGACGTTTTTGGGCTTAGCAACATATTTAAGGTGGGCCTTGTTTAGGTGGGCCACCACATGATGGATGGTGTGAGTTCAACACATATAAGATGGGCCCCACCCACGGACGGCTTGGATAAAATACTTATTTCATGGTGGGGTCCATTCGGGTGGGCCACAAGGCCATATCATCTCATACACACACAAAAAGAAAGAAAGAGGGAGAGAGAGAGAAAGATAAACATGTGGTGGAGGGACCCCGCCACTATGGGCCCTCCGTTGCATGATCTACAACATACATTAAGTGGGTCCCATTTCATATGGCCCCACTGATCAAAATCAACGGTGGAGATCCTTTCTCCACCAAAATGGATGGTCTAAATGACCATGTTATGCAAAGAAAGTAAACATCATGATGGGGTCCATGGAGAATGGCCCCATCATGGATTGATCTTGAAATCAAAGTGGACCATTGGCCACATTTAGGGTCCAAAATGAGATCCATACCATTGATCGGTAGGCCTCACTTGGCCCATCATCAAAACAAGAAATCTACACCTATAGAAGCACCCACCGGTTGATCTCTTCGGTCCGTTGGAACGCCACCCTCCTTGTGCTCCTCTTTAATGGTGGAGATGAGAAATGGATGGCTAGGATGATGGGTTTTGGAATGGGAAAGGTGGGCCACAAATCACTTTTCTCTCTTGGAAACCATGGACGTGTGGTGCTCTCTTGCTTGGAATGGTTGCTTGGAAAAATGTGGAGGGAAAGAGAGAGGTTGTAAGGAGAGGTGATGGGAGATGGATGATGGATGTGAGTGATGGGTGAGGTGATGGATTGGTTGACTTTAGTGGTTACTTTACTTGTGGAGAAAGGTAGCATGGGTTGCTTGTACTTGACATTGAAGTGATTAATTGATTGATGTGATTGATTGATTGATGAGATTGATTTGACATTGTGTAGAGATTCTCTCGGGATTGAGAAAGCGCAGCGTTTCTTCGAAATAAACGCCGGCTCACATCTTCTGGTCAGGGTATCGGATCGGTGCGTGAGTCGCGATGTTGGAACTGCGACGACGGTGTGGTCGCAATGATACAGGTCTCGGATTAAACCGACTCGAATCTACAGGATACGACTTACGGTCGTGCGCAACGTCGATTATCAGTCGCGGGTTGCCGGACTTCAACAGAAAGGATCGAGGATTCATCGAAATAGTACGAACTAGGATACGGGTCTTACATCGATGCCTAAGGATTATTATTTATTAATAGCTATAAAGAAGATGCCGTTCAAAACCCCAACTGAATTAGAATTCCAAGTCTCTGTGTGGTGAATACCTTACACAAATATCCACGCATCTGAGTTGGGTACTCTAGTTTTACCAAAAGATCCAATTATTATAGGTCGTCCATATCTTCATCCATATCAGAAAAAAATTGTTGGTACTCCTTGTTAAGCTACAAAATAAGAACAAAAAGTAGCTATTGCTACAAGCACGACACCTTTCATCTTCTTATGATGAATGACACTCTTACTACCAGTTGACTAGCTGACTAGCCAACCAAAGAAAATCCAAGATCAGAGGTTAAACACTCCATTCCACCAGCCATAAAGTGCATTTCTAACAAAAATAGTGAACCATTAACCAACAATTAAATGAAAATTCATGGAGATGAACCTCCTACCAGAGAAGTAGGAAACTGATGTTGGAAATTATACAAATTAATATAATTTCTGTATAATATGAAAACCGAAAAATTAAATTAGCTCGAATAAGGATAGGCTGAAGCACATATGAGACGCTGTCCTTGAAGCGTTATTTTCCCATACTCAAAAGATTGAGCATGCTGATAGGTTATAGGCAAACCACTTCTAGGATATGCCGAGCCTGATTTGAGTCTATGTTCAACAAACACGAAGGCCCACTAGTGGAACTTTGTTACACAGTCTGGCAGAAATGCATAAAAAGGAAAAAAATCCCACAATAAGAAAGAAGAGAAGAAGAATATTTTAAACTTAGACCACTGCACTGGTCTATTTTTACTGATCTTCATCAGCTACTGGTTCAGATGAACGTTTTAGATCACACTTCTGGTCTAATTCTTAAGTAATGGTTCAGACGAACCTTGCTATACTATTGGAATTACTACTGTATATGAGAAGAGTGGCTTAGGTTTAGTTCGTATGGGTCTATTGGAGTGGGTTGAGAGATGGTTTGGAAACCCATCCAGGCCCTCCTTTTATAGGCTCTGGTGGCTGGAGGTTATGGTCCAGGGACATAAATGCCATTAATACAATTTGTAGCTATTGAGAAACTAGCCATTATATGGCCATTTTTTACTGTTGTGCATGACCCATTACAGTAGTTGCATGCTGACTGTTATGAGAGCTGGCTATCCATTTTCTAGCTATTGGGCTAGCCGTTTTCTAGCTGTTGGCAACAATTTCTGCAATCAGGTCCATAGTTGTTATACATTTATGTAACAATTATATTTCCAGCCTCTATATAATTAGAGGGACTCTCATTCAGTCCTTTAGGTTTTTATCCAGCCAACCATCTGCCTTAGCCACTTAGCAGCACCGCGACTCACACACGTCTCGCTATGGTTCGCTCAAGGTCACGAAGGAGCAACCCTCCACTACACGATGCGGACGTGTGAAGTGCAAAGTGTGCCACTAGCGCCTCTACAGCCACACTACCTCACATGCCCACGCCCTCGCACCGAGCCCGTGACCTAGACTGAGACCAAGACCGAGACCGAGTCCGAGTCCAAGTCCGAGCTCGTACCCATACCCATGCCCATGCCCAAGCCCGAGCCCTAGCCAGAGCGCGAGCGCGCGCGAGTGGGTGGTCCAGTGCTATGCACTGGAACACGCAAGTTCCATTCTCCTTTGTACCATATGGGTAAGTATTATAATAATCTGCTACTCTTATATAAAGTACTTTTTATTCTTCTCTTTTTCCAATGTGGGACTATTCCCAAAAACCCATAAAACGGTATTTTTTAAATAACTTTTTATATATTATATATTATTTTTTATTATTAAAATATATTTTATAAAAATTAATATTTTTTACAACAATCCCCCACTTGATTTGTTAAAAATATATTCTCAATTAAACATTTCTGTCAGAATAATCAGCTTATATGCATAAAGAAAGATATCTTTGGATTTTAATCTTTCCTTAGTGTAAGTATCTCAAAAAACTCTATCGAAATGACTGGTAGCCGCAACGTTGAACCAGGTTATTCCTAGATAACAGAGTCAGAGAAATCACACACATATTAGTTATGTATTTGTTAGAGTTCCCACGATCTTGCTCAGCACATTTAATGGTCATGTGCTTATCCCACTTCGTAAACGATCCCTCGAGAAACTCCTAACTCTCATGAGAGACGGCACCATCTCTACGTTCATATAGGTGAAATCCTTCCAGTGTCTCCGTTACTATAAGACACTTGTCCTATAGACCGGATTTCATTGATAGTTCTAAGACTTAACCCTCTTTCGTAATGCTCAGCACTCATCTATTATGGATGCATGAGGTTTTATAATTTAGTACTGAAAAAACTTTACACATATCAGTGACTTATTCTTACCTATTGAACACAAAAATAGAGATTTTCTGATTTTAGGTTGGGTTACCATCACTGGTGGAACTTTGGTTGAAGAGTTTCAATCCCATCCCTCTAGATGTAGCCTTTACTACCTCTCTTGGTAAAGGTTTAGTGAAAGGATCTGCAAGGTTATTGCTTGATTTCACATAGAAAATAGCAATGATACCATCTTAAATCAATTGTCTGACATAATCATGTCGAAGACTGATATGTCTATACTTACCATTATATGTACCGCTATAGGCTTTAGCTAATGTGGCTTTATTATCACAATGTAGTGATACAGCCGATATAGGTTTTACACAGAAAGGGATTTCTAATAGAAGATCCCTTAGCTACTCAGCCTCTTTGCCTGTTGCAGCCAAGTCTATGAATTCAAACTCCATAGTCGAGTGCATTATGCAAGTTTATTTCTTGGATCCCCAAGATACAACTGCACCTCCTAGGGTGAATACCCACCCTGTAGTAGACTTGTTGTCCCCTATACTTAATATCCAGCTTGCATCGGTATATCCTTCCAATATGGTAAAAAATTCTGAATAAAATAATCATAAGTCTTTGATTGCTTTTAAGTAACCAAGGACTCTACTGATTGCATTTCAGTGTTCAGTACTGGAGTTACTAGTAAACTTACTAAGTTTACTCACAGCATATGCGATATCAGGTCTAGTGCATTGCATAGCATACATAAGACTCCCTATAGCACTCACATATTCTAATTGTGCAACTGTTCTTCCAATATTTTCTTTTAGCTTGATACTTGGATTAAATGAGATTTTTTCTTCATTTATATTTAGATAGTTAAACTTGTTTAGTATCTTCTCAATATAATGAGATTGACACAAAGCATAACCCCCACAATGTTTTTTAACTTTGATACATAGGATGGTATCAACTTGTCCAAGATCCTTCATTTTAAATACGAAAAATAGAAACCTCTTTGTTTCAGTCACACCTTCCATTTTTTTTACTTATTATTAACATGTCATCAACATACAGACAAATAATAATGATACAACTACCATCTAGTTTAGAATATATGCATTTGTCAGCTATATTGTGTATGAAACCATGAGATAGTATTTTGGAATCAAACTTCTCATGCCACTGTTTTGGTGCTTGTTTTAATCCATACAAAGATTTGACTAATCTACATACTTTATTTTCATTTTCCGGTAGAATGAAACCTTCAGGTTATTTCATGTATACCTCCTCATTGAGGCCACCATTTAGGAATGCGATCTTTACATCCATTTGGTGGGTGCGAAGATGATGTATGGAAGCTAGTGCAAATAATATCCTAATGGATGTTATCCTAGCTACAGGAGAGTATGTGTCAAAGTAATCTATTCCTTCTTTTTGTCTAAAATCTTTAGCTATTAGTTGAGCTTTAAAGGTTTGGATAGTCCTATCAGTGTGATATTTCTTTCTAAATACATACTTGCAACATATGGGTCTAGAACCTGGAGGTAAGTTAACTAGTTCCCATGTTTGATTTGACATTATGGATTCCATTTCATTGTTTATAGCTTCTTTCCAGAAAGCTGAGTCTTTAGAGGATATAGCCCACTACAAGACAAATGAGCAAAGGCTATGACCAAAATCCGTAGCAAAAGACCTTTTGCTACGAACATAAGCCATATCACGTCCGTCGCTATTGGTGATGTAGCTAAAGGTCTAGCTACGGACTATATCCATAGCAATAGATATCAATAGCTACGGACTTTATCCGTAACAACAGATGTCAATAGCGATGGATTATATCCGTAGCAATAGCTATAAATAGCTACGTACTATATCCGTATCTATTGATACCAATAGCTACGGATAATATCTGTAGCAATAGATACCAATAGCTACGGATCTTATCCGTAGCAATAGATGCCAACTACGGATAGTACCTGTAGCAACCGTAGCTATAGATAGCAATAGCTATGGATCATATCCATAGTAATAGATAGAAATAGCTACGGACAAAAGCCGTAGCTAAAGCTACGGATTATATTCGTAGATATTTTTACCTGTTTCCATTGCGAGAACATGCTGTGATTGATAACTTATCTTAATGATAGAAATAGTACATAAAATGTAATCAAAGAAAAAAATGATGCATTTATTACAATAGCAATCAAATGTACAATGCATCCTACATTCACATTTCTAAATAAACAATACTTCACTTTGCTCAACCTATCATAAGAATTACAACTAAGGCATGCCCTCATGTGCAAGATACAAATACACTCCAACACAGTAAACACCCTCAATATGCATTCAATAATGTTCACATTTTTACAGAATTTTCTTCCTTCAGACGGTCAATTTCAGCAAACATAGAAGATACAACTTCTTCTTTCCTTGAAACCGCAAATGTAACTTATGTGGACTTCGACACAAGATCACTTTGAAATTCTGAAACCCTTCCCTTGAGAAAATCAATTTCATCTTCCACTGACTTCTTTAGCTTGTTAGCCTGTATAAAACAACAATTATAGACACAATCACACAAGCATGCCTTTGTACACATCTTAAAAGGAAGAAAGACAAAAAAAAAACAATTATATATGAAGAAATAAAAAATGTACTTACAAATCTTTTAAACTATGGGAAATTCCATAGGTTAGGTTATCGGTTATAAGTTATAGGTTAAGGTTTAATTTATAGGTTTTGGTTTAGGTTAAGGTTTTAGGTTTAGGTTATATGTTGTTATAGGTATAACTTTAAGGAATTGAGAATAGGTTTAGGAAATCGGGTTCAGGTTCGGGATCGGGATTAGGTTTGGGTTTTCAAATTCAGGTTTAGGTTTAGATTAAGGAGTTGAGATTAGGATTAGGTGTAGATTTAGGTTTAGGGATTTGAGAATTCATTTAGGTTTAGGTTTAGGTTAGGGAGTTGAGATTAGGATTAGGTGTAGATTTAGGTTTAGGGATTAGAGAATACATTCAGGTTTAGGTTTAGGTTTTAGTTTAGGGATTTGAGAATACATTTAGGTTTAGGTTTAGGTTTTAGTTTAGGGATTTGAGAATACATTTAGGTTTAGGTTTAGGTTTTAGTTTATAGGCTTACGTTTAGGTTTAGGTTAAGGTTAGGTTATAGGTTATAAGTTCAGTTATAGGTTATAGGTTATGGGTTATAGGTTAAGGTTTAGGTTATAGGTTTTGGTTTAGGTTAAGGTTATAGGTTTTGGTTTAGGTTTAGGTTTAGGTTTAGGTTTTAGGTTTTCGGTTTAGGTTAAGGTGATAGGATTAGGTTATAACTTTAAGGAATTGAGAATAGGTTTAAGTTAAGGTTATAAGTTTAGGTTTAGGAAATTGGGTTCGGGTTTGGGTTCGGGATCGGGTTTAGGTTTGGGTTTTCAAGTTTAGGTTTAGGTTTAGGTGAGGGAGTCGAGATTAGGATTAGGTGTAGGTTTAGGTTTAGGGATTTGAGAATACATTTAGGTTAAGGTTTAGGGAATTGAGAATAGGTTAAGGTTTAGGTTTAGAAATCGAGTTCGGGTTCTGGGATCGGGTTTAGGTTTGGGTTTTCAAGTTTAGGTTTAGGTTAGGGAGTTGAGATTAGGATTAGGTGTAGGTTTAGGTTTAGGTTAGGGATTTGAGAATACATTTAGGTTTAGGTTTAGGGAATTGAGAATAGGTTAAGGTTTAGGTTTAGAAAATCGGGTTGGGGCTCTGGATCGGGTTTAGGTTTAGGTTTAGGTTTAGGTTAGGGAGTTGAGATTAAGATTTGGTGTAGGTTTAGGTTTAGGGATTTGAGAATACATTTAGGTTAAGGTTTAGGTAATTGAAAATAGGTTAAGGTTTAGGTTTATGAAATCGGGTTCGGGATCGGGTTTAGGTTTGGGTTTTCAAGTTTAGGTTTAGGTTTAGGTTAGGGAGTTGAGATTAGGATTAGGTGTAGGTTTAGGTTTAGGGATTTGAGAATACATTTAGGTTAAGGTTTAGAAATTAAGAATAGGTTAAGGTTTAGGTTTAGGAAATCGTGTTCTGGGTTCGAGATCGGGTTTAGGTTTGGGTTTTCAAGTTTGGGTTTAGGTTTAGCTTAGGGAGTTGAGATTATGATTAGGTTTAGGTTAGGTATTTGAGAATACATTTAGGTTTAGGTTTAAGGAATTGAGAATAGGTTAAGGTTTAGGTTTAGGAAATCGGGTTCGGGTTCTGGATCGGGTTTAGGTTTGGGTGTTCAAGTTTAGGTTTAGGTTTAGGTTTAGGTTTGGGAGTTGAGATTAGGATTAGGTGTAGGTTTAGGTTTAGGTTAGGGATTTGAGAATACATTTAGGTTTAGGTTTAGGGAATTGAGAATAGGTTAAGGTTTAGGTTTAGAAATCGGGTTCGAGTTCCCTGATCGGGTTTAGGTTTGGGTTTTCAAGTTTAGGATTAGGTTTAGGTTAGGGAGTTGAGATTAGATTAGGTGTAGGTTTATGTTTAGGGATTTGAGAATACATTTAGGTTAAGGTTTAGGGAATTGAGAATAGGTTAAGGTTTAGGTTTAGAAATCGGGTTGGGGTTCGGGATCGGGTTTAGGTTTGGGTTTTCAAGTTTAGGTTACTGATTTAGGTTTAGGTTAGGTTATAGGTTCTAGGTTTAGGTTTAGGTTAGGTTATAGGTTATAGGTTAAAGTTTATGTTATAGGTTAAGGTTTAGGTTTAGGTTATAGGTTTAGGGTGTGGTTTAGGTAAAGGGTGTGGTCCCTGCAAATACAGATATAAACACGGCCTGTCTAAATGACCAGGCCCCTCCAATGTTGTTTATAAAAAATGGACAGCTTCATCATGGTCATAATAGCGGTTCCCACCTTCCACGGACCCCCGCTCATCCGGATAGCTCCGACGCACATCCGGGTCTGCTCCATTAATTTTGAGCAAATACATAAACACGGCCTGTCCAAATGGCCAGGCCCCTCCAATGCTGTCCATAGGAAATGGACAGCTTCATTATGGTCATAACAACGGTTCCCACCTTCCTTAGACCCCTGCTCATCCGGATAACTTCGACGCACATCCGGGTCTACTCCATTAATTTTGAACAAATATATAAACACGGCCTGTCCAAATGGCCAGGCCCCTCCAATGCTGTCCATAGGAAATAGACAGCTTCATCATGGTCATAACAGCGGTTCCCACCTTCCGGAGACCCCCGCTCAACATCCGGATAGCTCCGACGTACATCTGGATCTATTTCATAAATTTCGAGATAATATATAAACATGGGCCTGTCCAAATGGTCAGGCCACTTCATCAATGAATCATATAGTATGAAGGAAAGAAGGCTCACTAATTTAGCTACAGGTGCCCAAAGCAAGATAACTGCACCAATGTTGTACCTAGCTACATTGATAGAACAAAAAAAAATTATACAAATCAAATGACAAAAAGCCAGGATATCATGGACCAAGAGGAAGACGAGTACCCTCGAGAAAAAAACTCATGCCAAACATTTTATGAATGTGTGCATGAGGCATCTCGTGAAAGTCCTGGTATATGATCGGGATATGAGTACGGGTGAGGATACCGATATGTGATGCAAATTGCTTTTGTTCAGGACAATCCTCATTCGGTTGCCTGAATTCATTCGTCTTTAGAACTTTTTTCCTATCAAGTTGCTCATGTAAAAAAGCACCCCTAATAGGGCCTCTCTTTCTAGACGAAGAAGAAGAAGCTGACACAACAACATAAAAAGAATAACAGTTATACATACACACCGTTGATTACCACCAATATATAAGAAAATTGAAATTTACATATCGTTTTTAGGAGAACTATCATATTACCTTTGGTCTTGCTCGCATCTGTAGTCTTGGTCAAGTGCACATCCAATGCCTCTGGTTGTGAATCCATGTGCCTGTTTAAATTAAAATAAAATAAAAACACTAATGATTAATACAATAATTTGGATAACAAATAAAGTAAAAACAATTCACTGCATTATCCATACCTTGATTGGATTTCCTCCAATAAATATCATATTGTTACATGCTTAGAAAATATAAATAATTCAAGAGATTCTCCTTGGTCGCTTTCTTTTCTTTGTTATCTCGACTACAACACTGATGTCTTCAGGTTCATTGAATATCAACTCATCAACACACTACAAGAAAGAGGGTTCTTAGCGACGAAATAAAATTTCGTCGCCAAAAGTGTACTTTTAGCGACGAAAATTTCGCAGCTAAAAATCGTGGATGAGAAATGTGAATTACTTTTAGCTATGAAATTTTTCGTAGAAAAATCGTGTATGAGACTTTTAGTGACGAAAATTTTACGAACATTTCGTCGCTAAAGGCTATAAACTTTTTTGAAAAAAATTCAAACGTTTACTTTTAGCTACGAACATTTTCGTAGCTAAAAAACGTGGGTGACACTTTCAGCGACAAAACTGTTCGTTGCTAAAGGCTATAAACAATTTTTGAAAAAAATTCAAAGGTTCACTTTTAGCTACGAAAATTTTCGTAGCTAAAAAACGTGGGTGACACTTTTAGCGACGAACATTTTCGTCGCTAAAGCTTGTAAGCAGTTTTGGAAAAAAAAAAATCAAAAGTTTACTTTTAGCTCCAAACATTTTCGTAGCTAAAAAAACATTGATGAGGCTTTTAGCGATGAAAATTTTCGTCGCTAAAGGCTGTAAGCAATTTTGAAAAAAATCCTAAGGTTTACTTTTAGCTGCGAAAATTTTCATAGCTAAAAAATGTGGGTGACACTTTTAGCAACGAAAATTTTCGTCGCTAAAGGCTGTAAGCAATTGTTTAAAAAAAAAAATCCAAAGGTTTACTTTTAGCTACAAAAATTTTCGTAGCTAAAAAACATGGGTGACACTTTTAGCGACGAAAAGTTTTGCCGCTAAAGGCTGTTTTGAATTTTAGCAATAAATTCGCACTGTCTTAGAAATGTTCGAGGTAAGACTTTTAGTGACGAAAATGTTCGTCGGTAAAAGTGTTTTTCCTAAATCTTTTTCCCGACGGCTGAAAACCGTCGGTAATAATGTAAAAATGTTTTAATTTTTTAAAAAATTTATGGGTAAAAATGTGTGTCTATATATATATATATAGTTTTTATATAATATGAGTGGAAATTATATATATATAATTATAATTATAATTATAATTATAATTATAAGGTAATATTTAAATGATTTGTAATATCACATGAAAAAGAATAGTGAGAAGTTTGGAAATTTTAACGATGTTTTAGAAAAATTTTAAGAACAAAATGATGCTTTTGAAGAAAAAAATCGGCATTTTGAAATTTTGAGAATAAAATTAAAATATGAGAAAATTTTTGAGATTTTGAAAATAAAAATTCAAATTTTTTATTTTAAATATTTTTTGAAATATTTTTTAATAAAAATGATATTTTGTTAAAAGAGAAAAAATATATACATTTTGAAAAAAAAAATGTTATTTTTAAATGGAAATTGAAATTTATCTGTGAAAAATAAAATTACTAAATTATTAGGCACATCCACTAGTTGAACCTTTAATCATTTTTGGACAATTTAATTAGTTCAGACTGAATAATAAATAACTTTAGATGTTTAAATCAAATTTCACTGAAATTGTGTGATCAATCTTGTATGCCTAATATCTTTCTCATACGTAGCCTGATTGAGGCGAGTAACTAGTCAAATTGAGAGTATTAATTAGTAAAATAGAGTGAATGAACCAGACATGTAAAATGGGCCAAATATTCTGGTCAAAATTGTGACCTAACTTACTGACTTCGTGAGAACCTAATAATCGATGTTTGTAAGTTTTGTGGGCCCCATCATGATGTGTGTCGAACATCAACACTGTGGATTTGATGTGTCCCCTATAGGTTATGAGATATCTCAAAAATCATATGTATACGAAAGTCAAGTGGTTCATACCATCTAAAACTGTGTGAAGACATCCTAAAAAATATAAAAGCACCTGGTGGGGCCCACATGAGTTTTGGATGCGGCTGAAAATTGGTCTATCCAAGTGGGACACACATAATGAGTGGGTTGGATATGTGAATCACATTTAGGTAGACCCAATATATGATTACAAATGTTTTAAGGAAACCCCTCTCCATTATATTATCTGGTATGGCCCACCCAAGTCATGGATGGACTTTATTTTTAAGCTCTTGGCTCACCTAAGTCATGGATTGACTTTCTCCATACCGTTCAACGCTTTTCTCCGATCATTTAAAGATATTAACCAAAAAATGGGGTGGGTCCAAAGCTTAAGTGGACTACAAAGTTGGGACTGAACATCCACCATTAAAAATAACATTCATAGAAGTTTTGGATCAAGCTAATGTTTATGTTTTCTCTTCATTTGTATCTTTTTGATATTATGAACATATTAGATGTCAAATAAACATTATTGTGGGCCCAAGGAAGGTATCAACAGTGGAAATCATTATTCCACGTTGTTTTGCGTGGCATGGTACACTTGAGTTTTGGATTTACCGAGAATTTGGGATCAACCCACACCGTTCATCTATTTTTTGAGATAATTTTAGAGAATTATCCAAAAAATGAATCATATCCAAAGATTAAATGGACTACACCACAAATAAGGGGAACGGATTGGCTACTCTCCCTAACACATCCAATGGTTGGTGGTTGGTGCTTTGTGAGCCCTACCATGATGTATGTGTTTAATCCATGTCGTTTATCTATTTTTGAAGATCATCTTACGGTATGAGAAAAAAAATGAGATATATCTAAATCTTAAGTGGACCACATTCCAGGAAACAATGTTGAATGAGCGTCAACCATTAAAAAACACTTTGGGGCCATAAAAGTTTTGGATCAAACTGATTTTTGTTTTTCCCATTCATCTGGCCCTGTATGACCTAATCAACCTATTAGTTGTCAAATAAACGGTACAGTGGGCCGTAGGAGGATTTTAATGATGGATATATAATAATTTTATAATTTATTATATATATATGGGAAAAGGTTCCATGCGGTCGAGCTCATGGGAACTTCTCGTACGGTCGAGCTGTGTGGGCCCCACCGTGATGGGTGTCAAACATCTACCCAATCGGTCAGATGCACCATTCCATGGTTGGCCTAGGGCTTAAAAATCAAGTCAATCCGTGACTTTTTTGGGCCACACCACATACAAAAGTTGAGAGGGGTTACCCTTCATTAAAATATTCATAATCATTTGTTAGGCCCACCGAGATGTGGTTCACAAATCTAGCCCATCCATTATATGTGTCCCACTTGGATGAGGAGTCAGACCAAGTTCCAAATGCATAAAAATATCAGGTGGGCCCCACCAAGTGCTTTTATATATTTTAGGGATTTCTTCACATGATTTTTGATGGTATGGCCCACCTAAGTTCCGTATACGGCTGATTTTTGGGATATCCCATAATTTAAAGGGGGCCCATCAAATGCATGGTGTTGATGTTTGACACATGTCATGGTGGGGCCCACACAACTTGACCTTCGTGTTTAATCCATGCTATCCCCATGAGGTCAAGCTGTGTGGGCCCCACCATGACATGTGTTAAAAATCAACACCGTGCATTTGATGGGTCCCCTTTAAATTATGGGATATCCCAAAAATCAGCTGTATATGGAACTCTGGTGGGCCATACCATCTAAAATCATGTGAAGACATGCCTAAAACATATAAAAGCACTTGGTGGTCCCCACCTGAAATTTGAATGCATGTGAAACTTTCTATGACCCCTCATCCAAGTGGCACACACATAATGGATGGGCTGGATTTGTGGACCACATCTCGGTGGGCCCAAAAAATAATTTTGAATGTTTTAATGGAGGGTAACTCCTCTCAACTTTTGTATGTGTGTGGCTCACACAAGTCATAGATTGATTTGATTTTTAATCTCTGGGCCCACCATGGGATGATGCATCTGACTGATGGGGTAGATGTTTGACATGCATCGTGGTGGGGCCCACAGAGCCATACAGACCCCGGCCTAAATTTGGGCGCGCACTTAAAAATAGAGCCACGCCCAAAAAAAGCCCCAAATCCCAAATCTCTCTCTCTCGCTGCTCTCTCTCTCTCCGATCCCTAACCCAGATCTGGTCTGTCTTCTCCTCCTCTCAGCAGCTATTAAAATCCATGGCAGGTTCAGTAGTTGGTTCTTCGTGCAACGATGAAGGCACTCATTCTCGTCGGATGGTTCGGTACGTGTCTGCGGCCATTGACGCTCGGCGTTCCAAAGTCGCTTGTGGATTTTGCTAACAAACCCATGATTCTGCATCAGGTAATACCCCATGAATCCTCTCTGAGCTATGCCGACCCTAACCCATTTCCAAACAAATCACTTTAGCGCCATCCAAACCCCACTGTTTTCATCCCATTGTCGCCAGCAGGAACTCGTTTCACTCATCTCCATTGTCGATCTGGTTGATAGCCATCAGATCTGCTCTCAGATCCGATTTTAGCGGAGCTCATTGATTCAGTGCTTGATGTGGTGAGAAAGGAGGTTGAGAACTGCGATTGCCTGCAAGGTATAACTGTTGACCTATTGTTAGGGTTTTGATATTAGATCTGGTATTGCATTTGTCGAGATCTTTTTCTTTTAATTTCATTTCTTGGAATTTTAGATCTAATGTTCTGTGTAAGAATTGTATGATATTGTAGAAGTTCGACACAGCATGGTAGATGACCACATAAAACTGTTTCTTAGAGCTTGTTGATGAATGATAGATGAACAGGTGGTAGTTGTTTGTTTCATTGTCTAGAAATTTGTTAAGTCTGTTGAAGGTCAGTTATGATTAGCACATTTGTATCAAGATTAATTGGATGTTAGTTGCAGAAAATCTTTACACATCATGTTTCCCTATAATTTAATTTATAGTTTTGAACATTGTTGACAATATGATAGAGTTATGAAAGGAACAGAGTCTTTTTCCTCTCTTGTTTGGAAGGTCTTTGGCATTGTAATACACTTGGATTTTGCTGATTCCCATTGCCTCTTTGATCCCTTTTACAGTCACCTTGTATTAATGAAGGGAAAAAAAAAAGCCTTTTATTGTTCCTAGCAGAAATAGGGGCATTAGCCAAATCAAATGGATTTTTATCTCATATCTTTTGTTTTTTGGGTTATTGTTTAGCTTTTTTCATTTAGTTTTGATTTGCTTGTCTTGATTGCTTACAGGGTTTTTGTGCATTGCCAACTACTTGCATACGTCACCGGTAGCCTAGATTTCCTCCATAGGGTGTGATGTTATAAGTAAAAAAGGGGTATGATAGAGCTCTGTGCCCTTAAAAAAAAAGTCATCATGAATCACAGGGGATCTAGCAGATTCTATCCAAACATAGGGGATCTAATGTGGATGGCTCATAGTGATTACGTACGCTTGTTGTGAACAATTTAGGCCATCCATTTTTCAAGCCATCGATTGGATGTATAGTTGATTTTCATCACTGGCCATTGAAAAATGTGTTAGACTGAATTAAGGGTTCAGATTGATTGAATGCACAGCTAAATCAAGTTTTTATTGCCCTCCAACAGATCATGTAGGGCATGGTATATAGATGCCTATGAAAAAAGGATCAAGTTGGTTCACACATTTGGTGGGGCACTGTGTATGAAAGATATACTGACAACTAAAACACGCTTTTTTTTTTTCTCACCCTCCATTTGTTTTGTATAGTTGCTTCCCTATAATTTAATTTCTAGTTTTGAACATTGTTGACAATATGACAGAGTTATGAAAGGAATAGAGTCTCTTTCCTCTCTTGTTTGGAAGGTATTTGGCATTACAATACACTTGGATTTTGCTGATTCCCATTGCCTCTTTGAACCCTTTTACAGTCACATTGTAATCTTTGACTCTCATAAAATCACTAACAATCACCAAAAGATTAGCAATTAACAAAGCATGTGATGTCAAAATGATGTCACTTGGTGGGCCTCAAAAAAGATGTATAATATTTGCTTCTAAAAGCATTTCCCTTCACCCTTCTCTTTATCCAGTTCAAAATTCAAACTTATATTATCTGCTTTACTTCTAAATTAAATCCTGTAACTCCCCTAGTCAACTCTTAAACTTTTTTTTTTTAAAAAAAAAAAAAAAAAAAAACGGTAACACTACAAAATATTGTTCCCAATTGATCTACCCATCTGTTGAGGCCATTTGAAATTGTGAGGTAGAACTCCTCTATTAAAGCTTTCATGTTCAAATCACCCTATAGGAAGAGGAACTTCTAATGAAGTTATTGCTTGTAAGTTATAACCTTCTGGCATACATGCTATATGCATTTCACTTTCACGGAAAAATGCAATGATTTTCTCATTAATTGAATTAGAAACTAATCATCACCATCATCATGCCTAGTCATAGCTTATATGGAGTCAGCTTTATGAATCCCATTTCACCAACCACACTTCAAGATTTGGAACATGAATTCTCATTTCTTCACAAAGTTTGACAAACAAATTCCTACTTAAAATCAACCCTCCTTACCCATTGGCTTGAGACCAGCAAGCACATAGGAACTAAGAGGTTTTGAATCAAATGAAAAGTGGAAATCTCCTAAAAAACAAACAGAAAAGAAAAATGGCACTTTTACAAAGTACTTTAAAAAATGTAGATTTAGTTCCATTAGCTTCAAAGTTCAAAGTTCTTTAGTAGAGTTACAAACTACTCAAACTCATCTCAAAAATAAATAAATAAATTCACATAATGTTTCTTTTCATCATGTTAGGCCATAGGCAAATGAGTAGCAAAATCATTAGCTTAAGGAGGGGTTAACAACAACTCCCCCCTGCCGTTAGCCTATCATAGAGTTGGAAGACATAATCATTTTCAAGGTCAGAAGACTGGAAATCAATTACTTTGCAGATGAAGAGATGGTCTTCTAAGTATGTTCATCAAAGCTGAAGTCACCCTGTGTGGAAACCATTTCCCATAAGAAACAGAAACGCGAGGAAGTATAGCAGCATTGAGTGTGAAATCATTTCACACGAACAAATATTTTCTATGAATTCACATCAAACAATATAGAAAAAAAAAAAAGAAAAAAAATGTTAAGACCATCATATAAGAGTGGTTTACAAGTTTGAGTAGGATTAGATGTCCTTTTACTATTTTTAATATTTTTAACTGTTTTAGGAAAGTTTCTTATTTTGAGATGGATTAGGAATTCAGGGCTTCTTTGCTTATATAAGCCCATCAGGTACATCGTAAGCAACACATCATTTAATAATATTAATTTATTCACATTTTAGAGATTCTGTTCCCGTGGATTCAAGGGCTATTCATGCGAAGAATAAGGTGATCTCTCCTCTTTTCTCCACACACCCACTACATCAAGCTCTCATAAGTAATAACCAACAGATGAGCAAATGACAAAATTATGAGGTATGTGCAGAGAAAATAGAAGAAAAGAACTGCTAATGTATATCATGCTCCAGTTCTATTACAAGCTTCCAAGTTTAATGTAAATGAACTTACGGCTAACTAATATCAATTTTACCTTCTCCCGATTGTTGTTGCATGAAAAGGCAGATACCTGGAACATCTGACAACACCAGGAATGACCTAAACAGTGCTTGTCAAAGTCTACTTTCTTAGCATACTTCTAGTCTACTTTCTTAGCGTACTTCTGAAAGTTCAGAAACAGAGTTGAAAAGAGAGGAAGTACTTGCAGACAGGCTATTGCCAAATGCTTGGAGAATTTTGTAAATCTCTGAAATTAAATTTTAAAAAGAAAAATAATGTTAATGTATATATACCTCAGTTTATAAACAAAAAGCCAAAAATAAGCAAACTTAACTAGACCTTGTTAATACAGCAAATCCATCTTTGAGTGCCTTTAGATATACAACATCCTTAAAAACATAATGTAGTAGAACTCCACTTGTACATGATCTTGTGCTTATTCATTGAATCAAAAATACATCTACAAGTATGATTTGCACATGATCTTGTGCTTATTCATTGAATCAAAAATACATCTACAAGTATGATTTGCACATGATCTTGTGCTTATTTCAGTTTTATTATTACTATTTGGTTATTAGCATTGGAATATTGGTATCAATTGATCTATCATTGCCTCTTTGGGATAGCTATGTTGTGCATGTATCTAGTTGTGATGCTAGTTGATAGGAGTTGCATATAATTTTTCTTTTTCTTTTTATTATTGAATTTCTACTCTGATGTTTCTTCTTTTATGTATTTGTTTAAAACATTTTTTGGGCACATTGGATTTCTACTCCATTTTATGTATTTGTTTAAAACTTTCCATGTATCAACTTTGCATTTGGATCAGTTGGCCTCCACATCACCCATATGGACATATCCTATAACAATTCATTTGGGCACATTGTAGCAAACCTCTCAAGAAGCCTTTTTATAAACTACTTCCTCTCTTCTCTCACGACTTGCAAACCACTTCCTCTCTCCACTTTCTATATAAAAGCTAGTTATCAAGTATGCAACACGTGCCACAACTCTCTCTCTCTCTCTCTTAATAGAGTAGTTTTTGTCTTTTTCTCTTTCTTTGCTGTTTATATACCTTTTTTTTTCTTTTCATTTCATAGATGCTAGGACTCTTTTCTTCATCATTGTAGGCTCTTAGGTGCATATAGTACCTAAAAATTCACTCTCATTGTTCTTTGATCACAATTGTATCATATTCTATTTCTTTTTGGTTAATTTTTCCTTGTTGTAATCAAAACCTTACATTGACTTCTAGAGTTAGCATATGCATGAATTTCTTAGTGCCTTGGTGTGTAAGTGATATTGAAATAGGTTGATTTTCTTGAACTTGTAATCCATGGTGCAGTCTCTTGGAGTAAATTTTTGTCTAGAAGTTAGATTGAAAGAGAAGTCTCTTGGCAATTGAAAGAGAAGGTTAGATTATTACTTTGTTCCATATACATGATATGCGCATGCATAGCATTTATATTTATTCTTGTTTGTTCTTTGATGGTCATATGTTGTAGTGTTTCCCATAAGCATTGGTGAATGTTTGGCTATTATGTCAATTTATGTATTGGTAAGACTCAGCAAGTTGGCTTGACTCGCTTGAGACATGAGTCAATTTTTAGGCACAACTTAATTTACTTGGAATCTGAAAAAAACTTGATGAAGTATGTCAACTAAATCTCCTTCACGCATTCACCATGTGAAGTAATCATACATACAATGGGGCCAATCATAGATGGGAAACTGTACTAAGCTTGCCATTGAGTTGACCCTGAACTGCCTACAGCCATTTATTGGGCAGCTTGAATTCCATCTAGTCAGTGTGATTTTTGCTCAGATGAGCATGGACTCTATTAGTTTACAGTTATAATGCCCATGTATACGCTGCTTGTGTGGTGGAGATTAGAGATCATAACCTGTAACGACCCGAAAATTTCCGTACATTGGGTCGAGTACCACCTCGACCAGAAATCACGTAGGATTAAATTCTTTCGAAATTTAACAAAGTTAACTAAGTACTAAACTCGATTAGTCATGAAATCCATTAGGATCACTTTAAATACGATCTGCAAGACCCAAAAGTTGCAGAATCATTGACGCTAGGTTACCCTAAAGTTTAGAACCAAGCTCATTTCCCGTCTGCTCTCGGGAATGAAACGAAACTTCATGTTAGGTCTAGATCGCACATCGAGTCCGATTAACCCGAAGCTAAGGAACTAGGACCGCCCATTGGGCTTAACAATCATCTAAAAATCAGCTCCATCCGATGTTCCACGGCCATTCGTTTCGATTCGGAGCGAGGAGTGTGAAAACACTATTCCCATGCCAAAATAAATATCTGGAATAGTGATCCGCATCATTCGTTGACGCGTCAAGATTAAAACCCGACCGTCGAATCGGAAAATTACACCCTCGGATTAAGAAAAATTTCAGAACATTTACATGTACTTAGAATTTCGATCGTGGCCCACCGACCGTCAAACCGAAAGTGGTCCGCCACGTGCGATCCGGGAATCCGATCGAGTCAAAAACGTAATCCCACGTAGATCCATAGATGGTGAGCTTAAGTCGACGTTTGGTTCAAGGAGGGCCACCAGAACCTCCTTTTGAGCTGACGAATATCCTATATTAGCAAGAACCCTTGAACACGAGTCTATTTTCGTAATATTTTTGGCTATAAAAGGAGCTTAGAACAGCCCTCTCACAGCCATACGAATTTTGGAGCAAAACCCTAGAGGGGAGAGAGAAAAGAGAGAGAAGAGCTTGGGTTTTGTGGGAGATCTTCCTCCTATCGCTTTGGACCGTTACACGGCCTACACCGCTTCATTCCGTGTATTTTCCCTAGCTTTCCATCCCATTTCAAGGTAAAAACCCTAACCCTAGGTCCGATTTAAGGTAGAATCGATGTGGGATGTGTAACAACTAACCGATTCCGCTCTTTAGGCTAGAAATCTCCCTACGGAAGTTCTTCTACCCTTGCCTGATTCGTTGCGTTTCAAAAGGCAAAGGTGAGGACTTTAAGTGTATAAGTTCGCTTTTCAATGCTTTCAATGTCGATAATGGTAGATTCATGATCTGCTTGCAATTGCACATGTACAAAGTGCTTTCATTTCTGTTTCGATTAACGTTGTGAAATATGAATTTCACATATTCTAGGTATACGTAGAAATACCGTATATGTATTTTTTTTTGATAAATGTTTGACATGTTTATTTAATGTATGATTATATAATATATGAATAAAATACTAGTTTGGCGAAAGAATCGCAAAATACATGTTCACTTATAAATGCGACGTATGTTGAAATTGTGTATGTTAGAAATACCGATACGTATTTCTTTTGGAATAATGTTCGACATATTTATTTAATATATGATTATATAATATATGAATAAAATACTAGCTTAGCGAAAGGAATCGCCGAGATCTATGTTCACTTGAAAACACTATATATGTTGAAATTGGCATGCATTCTAGAAATACCAAATTTTGGAAATATAATTGTCATGATTATTTGTCGTATGAATATGGCATGCACGGATAAAATAACCGCTTGAAATATAATCGCCCTAATACGCATTTGCTAACATACGTCGTGTATGTTGGGATAGTGTATTCTAAGTGTTCGCGTACCTGCTTTGTGTGTGTAAATGTTTGATTGTTAGTGCCTTAGAGAGGTGCTGATATGGGATTCCCGACGATTCCCGACTCCCTTAGAGACATGTAGGACCCCCCTCCACGCGGTGGTTCACTATGACCACTCACTTGTGATGTGTATGTAATCGTATTCCTATGTGTATAGTGCTTTACAACATGCTTTATAACATGCTTTACTTCATGCTTTACTTCATGCTTTATAACATGCCTGCTAATATGCTGTATTGCTTATTTATCATGCTTTACTCCACATGCTATTGATGAAAATTGTTTGAGTTTGGGACTATGCATATAGTCTAAACATTCGGTACCAGACTTGCGGTTGTGGCTGAGATTCATATCGCCACAACGGACGGACGTGTCGGCGAACCCGAGTCGTACTTCGGTTCGATAGTGGTTGGCCACACTTGAGAGTGCTTTTGCGCTCCATATCGCTCAACTTGTGGTGCGCCGAGCTAGTCGAATCTTCAAGTAAACTGGAGTGTATATGTATGTTCACCATGTTTGGTCGCTACTGCTTGAACCTAGGGTACCAAACTTACCAGTGGCGATCCCGTTAACCATGGTACCTCGATCCGCTAAGACGCATGAGCCAGGCATGGTGGTATGGGACACCGTGGTCGAGCTGTCGGCCTACGCTGGGGTCATGTGCCTCCCCGTAGTGACCATTGCGCAACCAAACTCGTGAGCCGATTATGGTGGTATGGGACACTATATTCGAGCCACGATACTTACGGCGAGAGCCGAGTACGGTGAGACCTCATGCTCGTCTTTGACGAAGGCGACGAGTCCTCCGTAGTATCTTCGAGTATACTCCAAGTGTCCGTGATTGGATTGGCGAGTCTTTCACAAGAATAGAGTATGAGTTGAGCCGAGTATGGTGAGACCATACTTGAGTGACGGCTTAGTGATTGAGCCAAGTACGGTGAGATATGTACTTGAAGACGGCCACGACAATTGAGTCGCATACGGTGAGATCTCATATCTGCCGACGGGTGACAATCCCATTTGCGATGCCTTCACTACTGTTAATATCGTATGAGATTAGCTAGATTGACGACCCTAGAATGGATCATGTTTGGGAATGATACAAGGGAGGTACCCTAGTTTTCCAATACTGCTGATTGAAATGGACTAATAAAAACTTGGTAATCATGAGCATCATCGCACCGCATGTGCTTTGTAGATGTGGCGCACTGAGGGAGTAAGCATTCGCGAACGTAAGATGATGTCGCTTGAGGGTGGTTTGGCAAGGGCATACAGCATCATGTCATATCATTTTTGCACTTAACAAGAGTAGTTAGAAATGTTTGATTTGTACTGTTTTATCATTACTGCTTGATTGATTTGATAACATGTTAACCTATGCCTTATTGTTCCACTGAGTTAGCTACTCACTCCCACGTTACGAGACGGTGTTTGCAACACCCACCAGACTCTGTCGCAGGTGTAGATGGCACCTCTGTTCAGGAGCCGGAGCTCGACCTCGAGGAGGATCAGGAGGAGTTCTCCTTTATGCAGTACTCTGACGGCTATGCTTAGGCCGATTGCATCGCAGGGATTACAGGGCTTATCTATAGAGTTGTATTTTGATTTTTTTGACTTAGAAACAATACATGTATATTGGTACTCAGTTAGTACTCATACTCTGGAGTTTACAAAATTTTAATACTTTACATATTTTGAATATAAAATTTCAGTCTTCCGCTTGCCTTTATACAATTGAACTGGAGTATGAATTACTGTTTTGGTATAATCTCATTCATATTTATTGCGCTAACTCAGACAACATTTAACCATCATTGTGTATGTTGCATAAGTGATGCATTGGAACTCGGGAGTTGAGTTTATACTCGACCCCCGAATTTCAGGGCGTTACATAACCTGAGTACCGGACTGCCATTACCAGTTCCTAAGAGTCCAACTTGGTAGGTCGATGATTGGTGAGAAGCTGTATGTAGAGCTGCCAAGCTATTTTAAACCCGACCATCGGGAGAAGGCTAAGATGATCATGATGAATGTTGGCTGTTACTCTCTATTCGAGAAAGATAATTTTGAATTGTGATCATTTAGGAAACTTGGTCACAAATGAGTTCAACTTAGGCAACAAGTTAGTGATATCTAAGAACATATCTATCAAATTTCATACTATTCTAAATTCAACTTTCAGTAGTGTACGTCTAATTAACACATGGAAAGTTCGTGTTTTTTTCCCCTTTAGTGATTTTCTCAATTCTCTCTCTCTCTCTCTCTCTCTCTCTCTCTCTCCCTCTCTCTCTTTAAATTTCTGACTACTTTCAAGGTTAGGGAATTGATACATGAGCCTAGTTCATTTTTGTCAAATTCCCTATATGATAGTGATGTTAATTTTTTATTTTTGTGTTATCATTTTACATTTGAACCATGACCATATGCAATCTGAGGTGTCATCAAGAAATATGACAGTCCCGAACAAAGTAAGTTTGCTTATTCTAGTTTATGAATTTCACTCGCTGAGTCAATGAATACCAATAAACTTGGCTTCTTTTTTTTTCCCACTTAAGTATCAATCTGAATTTTTTTATGCATGGTTGTGTATAAGAATTCTTGAGTAGTCATCTTAACTTATTTGCAGACACCTCTGCAGCTAGACGTACCTCTTCAATTAATTGGAAAGGACCCACATTCCAAAGCTAAGGATATGCAATGGGATGATGAGGGTGTGCTCGTTTAGAGTATGGAAATCTTTTGAAGGTTTGTAAACTGCTTTATCAGCTAGTGTTTCCTAGTATACTCTGAATATTATCTCTTGTATCCTGGTGGTCATTGCCAGGAATAAATTGAAAATGCATTTTTACGGATGCTTTTCTTAATGTAATGTAAAGTGTAGAAGCACATCCTCATTTAAATTGATATAATATAAAATCAGTACACATATTATAAAATTAGGGTTCCCGTCTGATGTGCTTTGGTAATTTTGGAGTCCTTGGTTAGGGTTTGGTGAAAGTACGAGTGTTGGAGCCGACGCTTTCGGAGTCCGAACTCATTCTTTTGAAAAATAGAAAAATGGGAATATTAGTAAATATGAATTTTCTTGTTAAGAAGAAAATGGAAGATGGATTGAAAAAATGTAAAAGAGATTTTTTTTTCTTCTTTTTTTGCTTTAAGAGAGAGAGACAGAGAGGTGAGAGTGGGAAAAAAGAGGGAGATAGTGGGGGAATGAAGTGGTCGCATGAGATTTGAAAATAACGAGTGTAGTTTGGTTTGAAAATGATGTTTCACATACGTGGCGTGCATTTCTTTTAAGACAGTAATTTGATTTTACTAAAGACAATTGAATTACATAGGCAAGTGTTTAATGCAGGGAACTTCTCTGGAAATGTTATTCTAATAACTAACCTGATGAGAGTAATTTGTGGTTCAGTTCCTGGACCAATCTCTCTATCATATTCAAAGAAATCCACATTTTTCTTTGTGTTTCTTACATGGTTCTCTGTCCCATTTTTGTTTGACTTGAAAGTAAAGGTGATGCATCTTCTTATTTATTCAATCATGGAATGCAGGATGTTGCTGTTAAGGTTCTAACAGATCAGGACTTTTATGAGGATTAACTGAAGGACTTTCTAAGGGAGGTATGCATTTGAAACATTGCTAATAATATTTTTTGAAACTGTACCCATTTATGTATCTGGATGTGCGTCGGAGCTATCCGGATGTTGAGCGGGGGTCCATGGAAGGTGGGAACCGCTATTATGACCATGATGAAGCTGACCATTTCCTTTGGACAACATTGGAGTGGCGTAGCCATTTGGACAGGTCATGTTTATATCTGTATTTGCTCGAAATTGATGGAGCAGACCCGGATGTGCGTCGGAGCTATTCGGATGTTGAGTGGAGGTCCCTAGAAGGTGGGAACCGCTGTTATGACCATGATGAAGCTGTCCATTTCATATGGACAACATTGGAGGGGCCTGGCCATTTGGAGCAGGCCATGTTTATATATTTCTACGAAATTAATGGAACAGACCCGGATGTGCGTCGGAGCTATCCGGATGAGCGGGGGTCCCTAGAAGGTGATAACTGCTGTTATGACCATGATGAAGCTGTCCATTTCCTATGGACAGCATTGGATTGGCCTGGCCATTTGGACATGCCGTGTTTATATCGTATTTGCTTGAAATTGATGGAGCAGACCCTAATGTGCATCGGAGCTATCCGGATGTTGAGCGGGGGTCCCTGGAAGGTGGGAACCACTGTTATGATTATGATGAAGCTGTCCATTTCCTATGGACAACATTGGAGTGGCCTGGCCATTTGGACATGCCTTATTTATATCTGTATTTGCAGGGATCACACCCTTAACCTATAACATAAACCTATTCTCAAATCCCAAAACCTATAACTACAACGTAAACATTAACCTAAACTTATAACCTATAACCTAAACTCAATTCCCTAAACTCTAACCTACGACCTAACGTAAACCCTATCTCGAACCCGAACCCGATTCCTTAACATAATCTCAAATCCCTAAACCTAAACCTACACCTAATCCTAATCTCAACTCCCTAACCTAAACCTAAACCTAAACTTGAAAACCCAAACCTAAACCCGATCCCAAACCCGATTTCCTAAACCTAAACTTATATCCTTAACCTAAAACTATTCTCAAAACCGATAACCTAAACCTAAACCTATAACCTTAACCTAAACCTAAAACTTAACCTATAACCTAAACCTTAACCTATAACCTTAACTTATAACCTAAACTCAATTTCCTAGACCTTAACCTATGGCTATAACCTAACCTAAACTTAAACCTATAACCCGAACCTGATTTCCTAAACCTAAACCTTAACGTATTCTCAAATTCTAAACCTAAACCTACACCTAATTCTAATCTCAACTCCCTAACCTAAACCTAAACCCGATCCCGAACCTAAACCCGATTTCCTAAACGTAAACTTATAACCTTAACCTAAACCTATTCTCAAACCTCAAAACCTATAAACTAAACCTAAACCTATAACCTTAACCTAAACCTAAAACTTAACCTATAACCTAAACCTTAACCTAAACCTAAACCTTAATGTGTTCTCAAATCCCTAAACCTAAACCTACATCTAATCCTAATCTCAACTCCCTAACCTAAACCTAAACCTAAACTTGAAAACCCAAACCTAAACCCGATCCAGAACCCGAACCCGAACCCGATTTCCTAAACCTAAACTTATAACCTTAACCTAAACCTATTGTCAAATCCCAAAACCTATAACCTATAACCTAAACCTAAACCTTAACCTATAACCTAAACCTATAACCTAAACTCAATTTCCTAAACATTAACCTATAACCTAACCTAAACCTAAACCTATAACCCGAACCCGATTTCCTAAACCTAAACTTTACCGCATTCTCAAATCCCTAAACCTAAACCTACACCTAATCCTAATCTCAACTCCCTAACCTAAACCTAAACCTAAACTTGAAAACCTAAACCCGATTTCCTAAACCTAAACTTATATCCTTAACCTAAACCTATTCTCAAATCCCAAAACCTATAACCTAAACCTAAACATATAACCTTAACCTAAACCTAAAACTTAACCTATAACCAAAACCTTAACCTATAACCTTAACTTATAACCTAAACCTATACCCTAAACTCAATTTCCTAAACCTTAACCTATGGCTATAACCTAACCTAAACCTAAACCTATAACCCGAACCTGATTTCCTAAACCTAAACCTTAACGTATTCTCAAATCCCTAAACCTAAAACTAAATCTACACCTAATCCTAATCTCGACTCCCTAACCTAAACCTAAACCTAAACTTGAAAACCCAAACCTAAACCCGATCCCGAACCCGAACCCGATTTCCTAAACCTAAACTTATAACCTTAACCTAAACCTATTCTCAAATCCCAAAACCTATAACTTAAACCAAAACCTAAACCTTAACCTTAACCTAAACCTAAACCTTAACCTATAACCTAAACCTATAACCTAAACTCAATTTCCTAAACCTTAACCTATAACCTAACCTAAACCTAAACCTATAACCCGAACCCAATTTCCTAAACCTAAACCTTAACGCATTCTCAAATCCCTAAACCTAAACCTACACCTAATCCTAATCTCAACTCCCTAACCTAAACCTAAACCTAAACTTGAAAACCAAAACCTAAACCCGATCCCGAACCCATTTTTCTAAACCTAAACTTATATCCTTAACCTAAACCTATTCTGAAATCCCAAAACCTATAACCTAAACCTAAACCTAAACCTATAACCTTAACCTAAACCTTAACCTAAACCTAAACCTTAACCTATAACCTAAATCTTAACCTAAACCTTAACCTATAACCTAAACCTATAACCTTAAACTCAATTTCCTAAACCTTAACCTAAACCTGGCTATAACCTAACCTAAACCTAAACCTATAACTCGAACCCGATTTCCTAAACCTAAACCTTAACGTATTCTCAAATTCCTAAACCTTAACCTAAACCTATTCTCAAATCTCAAAACCTATAAACTAAACCTAAACTATAACCTTAACCTAAACCTAAAACTTAACCTATAACCTATAACCTATAACCTTAACCTAAATCTAAACCTTAACGTATTCTCAAATTCCTAAACCTAAACCTACACCTAATCCTAATCTCAACTCCTTAACCTAAACCTAAACTTGAAAGCCCAAATCTAAACCCGATCCTGAACCCGAACTCGATTTCCTAAACCTAAACTTATAACCTTAACATAAACCAATTCTCAAATCTCAAAACCTATAACCTAAACCTAAACCTAAACCTAAACCTAAACCTAAAACTTAACCTAAAACTTAACCTATAACCTAAACCTTAACTTATAACCTAAACCTATTACCTAAACTCAATTTCCTAAACCTAAACCTATAACCTAACTTAAAGCTAAACCTATAACCCGAACACAATTTCCTAAACCTAAACCTAAACCTAAACCTTAACGTATTCTCAAATCCCTAAACCTAAACTTAATCCTAATATCAACTCCCTAACCTAAACCTAAACCTAAACTTGAAAACCCGATCCCGAACTCAAACCCGATTTCCTAAACCTAAACTTATAGGTAGGTTAGGTTTAGGTTAAGGTTTAGGTTTTAGGTTATAGGTTTATGTTAAGGTTTAGGTTTAGGGTATTTTTGTTTATGATATTAAGCTTATATGTATTTATGCCTTAATGAATGTGATGTGGATAAGATTGTTTGTGTTTGGATGAATTGACTAGTTTAGGTTTAGATGGATGTGAATGTGAATAAGTTGTATATCAGGATGAATATGATGTTACAGGTGTATATCAGGAATTTTGTGCTGGAATATTCTTTTTAAAAAAGAGACTTTTAGCGACGAAACTTTTCGTAGCTAAAAGTTTTGCAAAATATTTTTAGCGACGAAAACTTTTGTAGCTAAAGGTTTTGCCAAAATGTTTTTAGCGACGAAAAGTTTCGTAGCTAAACGTTTTGCAAATTATTTTTAGCTACAGAAAATTTCATAGCTAAAAGTTATGCAAATATTTTTTAGCGACGAAAATTTTCGTAGCTAAAAGTTTTTAATATTCTTTTAGTGACAAAAATTTTCGTAGCTAAAAGTTTTGCAACATGTTTTTAGCGACGAAAAGTTTCATAGCTAAAAGTTTTCCAAATTATTTTTAGCGACGGAAATTTTCGTAGCTAAAAGTTTTGTAAATACTTTTTAGCGACGAAAATTTTCGTTGCTAAAAATCTTGCCTCTGGCAACGATTCAAAATTTTCGCTGATAAACCCTTTCTGCCTCGGACTCTTAGCGACAAATTTAGCGACGAAAATTTTCGTCGCTAAAAGTCATTAGCTACGAAAATTTAGCTTTTAGCGACGAAAATTTTCGTCGCTAAAAGTCAGATTTCTTGTAGTTTCAATTGCTAATGAGGTGAGATTAGGTCCTACATCGGCATCAGTTACATCCTTAAATCATTCCGATAGATGGCATGTTTCTTCTTTGATAAAAATCTTTTTTGAAACCTCCAATACCACATGCCATTCAAGATTTTTTAGATCTCTGGAGTAGAAAACTTGCGTGGCATGCTCCGCAAGAATGAACGGCTCGTCACCTAATTTGTCTGAACTATAAAGACTGGACAAATTTACTAATCTCATATTCGATTCGACATCAAAAGAAACACCATGATGTGTCACCTTCACCCAATCACACTTAAATAAGACAGGCTTGTACCCTATTCTATACTCCAATTGGATAATTCTACGAAGGACTCTGTAGTAAGGTTGATTTTCATCCACTGTATTCATATCATTAGCACTAGATCGGAAGGTGCTCATACCCTCTGTCATAACCCCACTGTTTTAGTTCATTTTATTCTCCTCATAGTCCTTAGTAATAAAGAGAAAACCATTAATACAATACTTATTGTATTGAGTACAAAAAGCTAGAGGTCCTCTCACTATATCTTTAAATTCTCTGTCGTCAGATTTGCTAAACTCCGGTTGCCTCTTCAACCAAGGTATGAATTCATCATCGCTAGAAATCTTTGTGCTTCCTGCGTGTTATTTGACACCATTGTTATATTAAAATCACATAAAGGAAAGAAGATATATACAAATGAGTTAATTGTGCATACCCTTCCCACACATCATAGCTATGTTAACTCTTCGGTACCCATATATGAGCCTGTTCGTATTCGATACCCGCTAGGATAACACTTTGACCTGAACCTATTGGACCAACATCGTCATCATTGTTATCGTCATCAACGACATCTTGCAACTTTTGTAGTCCTGAAGTGACTCCATCAAACCGTTTTTCCAATTTTTCCAAGAGGCTTGTTTTTTGTTTTTCTCTGTATTGGTTGCAATATATAATTGTCTCATCTTGGATATATTGTTCTTCAATGTAACCCTCAGGTCGCGTCTTGTTGTGGACATAGGCCTTGAATGTCTTCATGAACCTGACAAATATAATGATACATTACAAATACATATAACCGTAGATGTTAAGCCAGATCACTCTTACTAAACTTATAGCGTACCTTTCGAATGGATACATCCATCGATAGTATACAGGACCACATATGCGAGCTTCGTAAGCCAAGTGGATCGACAAATGCATCATCACGACAAATATAGATGGAGGGCATATAATCTCAAGCTGACATAACGTCCTAGCCATACCCCTCTCAAGAGTCAAGAGCGTTTGAACATCTACTGTTGTCGAGCACGAGGCATTAAAGAAGGTGCAAAAGCTTGTAATTATAGGACGAATGACATTCCTATCCCTGAATGCATGTTGGATGAGAACTGGGAGCAAATGTTAAGAATGAGACTTTATTCCCTTTAAATCCACACAATCTCCCTTTATGATGGTCTTCCAATTCGCACTAAAACTGATTGGAACACATAGGTCATGTAAAGTCTGGATGAAAAGTTTTTTCTCTTCTTTTTTTAAACAAAAAGGACCTTATTTTTTAATCATCTTGCCATTGTTCTGTTTTAGCCATAAACGCTTCTTAATTCCCAACCGTTTCAGGTCCCTGCGCGCATTAGCATCATCCTTAGTCTTGTCAGGTGTGTTCAACAACAAGGTGATAAGGATTTCACATATATTTTTCTCGACATGCATAACATCATGGTTGTGACGCACTGGAATATCTTTCCAATACTCCAGATCAAATAATATAGACCGTTTGAAGAACCACGGTGATTCAACATCACCCGTTAGCTCTTGTCGGCCTCCATCAATACCCCTCATATTCCTCTTCTTAGTCTTCCCCCATTGCATATGCAGGTTCGCAGTCTATCTTTCGACCTCAATCCCGTCCAGACGAATGGGTTGACGTCGTATCTCCACCTTCTTATTGAATGTGCCAGCGCTTGTGTCCTTCCTTGCCTGGTCTGACATTGGCAACCATCGTCTATGACTCATATAAACATGTTTCTTTCCATATTGGAGTCACAAAGAATCAGTGTTGGGACCACATACAGGACAACCATACTTACCCTTGGTCCTATAACCAGAAACATTACCATATGCTGGAAAGTCATGGATTGTCCAGAGCAAAATAGCATGCATCTTGAATTTGTTTTTATGATATGCGTCAAGCGTCGTGACCCCTTTATGTCATAAGTCTTGCAATTCATCAATCAATGGTCGTAAATAAACATCAATATCCTTACCTGGTAGTTGTGGTCCCTTAATGAGCAAAGTTAACATAGTAAACTAAGGTTTCATGCAAAGCTTTGGTGGAAGGTTGTACGTCACACACATAACGGGCCATGAGCTATGAGCTGTAGTAAAAGCACCGAATGGGTTAAACCCATCTGTAGCCAGGCCCAATCGAACATTGCAAGGCTCAGCTGAAAAATCCATATACTTCTCATCGAGATTCTTTCATGCAATAGAATCAGCCGAATGCTCCATCTTTTCAGGTTGCAATTTTCTGGTTGAGTGCCAGGACATTTCTTTCGCTAACCATGGTACACTGAACATTCTTTGTAGCCTTGGTGTTAATGGAAAATACCTTAACACTTTGACAAGTACTTTAGATTGTTTTTTTCTCAACATTCATTTGTATCTTGAACCTAGGAGCTTTTCAAGTTGGATAATTGGTTTTCATCTCGTTCTCTTTCCAGTATAAGATACAGTCATTTGGACAAGCATGGATCTTCACATAATCAAGACCCAACTTTGTAATGAT
The DNA here is from genome assembly GCA_030180095.1 of Magnolia changhungtana. Taxonomy (NCBI): domain Eukaryota; kingdom Viridiplantae; phylum Streptophyta; class Magnoliopsida; order Magnoliales; family Magnoliaceae; genus Magnolia; species Magnolia changhungtana. The sequence goes on along the minus strand of JASAUF010000161.1, from coordinate 4,242,163 downwards.
CTTCTTCGCTTGACCAGAAGGTAACACCTTCTTTAGTAGTTAAAAGAGCTTTGTAAAGCTTTTTTCACTCCATCCATGGTTCACCTTTAATTTGAAAAGTTGTACAATAAAAGTCAGCACGGTGAAATCTTGGCCACCTGGGTATAGCTCAGTCATTACATCTCGTAGATTTTCTTTAAACTCATCAATTTCATTTTCCTCAAAGACGCCTTCGACTATAGGGGTCACATTCAGCTCATCCTGTACAACTTCATCTAGGTTATTACCACCGAGTTCTTGAACAATCGCGTTGTGAACCTCATTTAAGTTCAGGACACTGTGGTACTGTTGGAAACTTGATGCATATTCAGTACGCTTAGGTGATACATGCTCACCATGCATGTCCCAAACCCTATAGCTTGAGTCGAATCCATTTTTCATTAAATGTATTTCCAAATCATCATAAGAAATCGGTAATCGTAAACATTTGCAAGTGACGCATGGACAAAGAATGGTTTTTCTACTAGGAAGGTGTTCTCGTGCAAACTTCACAAAGCTTTTGATTCCAGAAATAAAACGAGGGCTCGAAAAACTTAGTGTCATCCACTCCCTATCTGTTATAGCCGGATCCTGATTAACCACGGGGTTCATTTTGAACCTGCACCTTTCAAAAAAAAATTATTATTATTATTATTTTTCACTCATTCACGGATCTAATTCTAAACACACGCATCATTAGGTTTAGGTTTAGGTTATAGGTTATAGGTTATAACTTTAGGGAATTGAGAATAGGTTAAGGTTTAGGTTTAGGAAATTGGTTTTGGGTTCAGGATCGGTTTTAGGTTTAGGTTTAGGTTAGGTTATAGGTTATAAGTTAACGTTTAGGTTTAGGTTTTAGGTTTAGGTTATAGATTAGGTTATAGGTTATATCTTTAGGGAATTAAGAATAAGGTTAAGGTTTAAGTTTTGGAAATCGGGTTCGGGTTCGGGATCGGGTTTAGGTTAGGGTTTTCAAGTTTAGGTTTAGGTTTATGTTAGGGAGTTGAGATTAGGATTAGGTGTAGGTTTAGGTTTAGGGATTTGAGAATACATTTAGGTTTTAGGATTAAGTTTAGGTTATAGGTTATAGGTTTAGGTTATAGGCTTTAGTTTAGGTTTTAGGTTTAGGTTAAGGTTTTAGGTTTTAGGTTATAGGTTATAGCTTTAGGGAAATGAGAATAGGTTAAGGTTTAGGTTTAAGAAATCAGGTTCGGGTTCGGGATCGGGTTTAGGTTATAGGTTTAGGGTGTGGTTTAGATTAAGGGTGTGGTCCCTGCAAATAGAGATATAAACACAGCTTGTCCAAATGGTCAGGCCACTCTAATGCTGTCCATAGGAAATGAACAGCTTCATCATGGTCATAACAGTGGTTCCCACCTTCCAGAGATCCCCGCTCATCCAGATAGCTCCGACGCACATCCGGGTATACTCCATTATTTTCGAGCAAATACATAAATACGGCCTGTCCAAATGGCCAGGCCACTCCAATGCTATCCATAGGAAATAGACAGCTTCATCCTGGTCACGACAGCGATTCCCACCTTCTAGGGACCCCCGCTCATACGGATAGCTCCGACGCACACCGGGTATGCTCCATTATGGATTAGATTATCTAATAGGTGTAACTTTTGGAACATAAGCCATCCATCATAGGGCCCACTAGATGAACAACCTTGATTGATGCATTACATTATACCACGTTTGTTGTAGATAAATGCCTCTACTACATATTTCCACCTTTCTAATTTTCCATGAAAAAAATATAAATAAATATTCAATTTCTACAATATTTCAGGATTCAATATGCAACAATGTACATTAAAAAAATTATAAAAGAAAGGAGAGATTTTAACTCCAGCTTAAAGCCAAACAGACAAGCTGTAAATCATTTACAGCTTAAACCATTTACAGGCATCCAAAATGAATTTCATTTTTGAATATCTAATCTGCAAATCCCTAATTAGGGATTCGAATATCCCCGATACTAATTATGGATTGAAATTTGCAAATCCCTAATTAGGAATTCGAATATCCCCAATTACATTCACCATTGCACAACCCCACTTATGGATTCAAAAATTATAAAACAAAAGAAAGAAAAATATCCAATTATCTTCAGCATCGAAGAGATGTAGCTAGATAGAGAGAGATACCTGAGACGATTCGAGAGGGCTGGTCGTTGTCGTAACTAGCTAGAGACGAAGTGGAACCGGCTGTCCCGTGGTTGAGGGTCGAGAGATTGAGAGACAGAGAGAGAGAGAGAGAGAGATGATGCATGGGCTGTTGGAGAGAGAGAGAGAGAGCTGTTGGAGAGAGAGAGAGAGTTGTTGGAGAGAGAGAGAGAGCCGATGCGTGGGCTATTGGAGAGAGAGAGGGGGTGAAATTAGGGTGCGCGCGCCCAAATTTCGTGGGCGGGGTTTACTGACGGAAGGAAGTAGGCATGATCAAGGGATCCATGGGGCCCACCATGATGTATTTTGTTAATCCATTCAGCTCCATAATTTTAATAAATTATTTTAGTATATGACACCAAATTTGAAGTATATTTAACATCCAACTGGACCACACCATAGGAAGCAACTGTAATTTAATATCAATGTTTCCTACCGTCTGGTCCACTTGAGCCTTCGATCCAACTAATTTTTTCTCTCATCCTCTAAAGTAATATTTAAAAATATATAGACGGCTTAGATAGAACATATAGTTTTTTTTAGGCCTCATAAAGCCCCTTACAACACTATTAAGCAGGAACGGTGTATGAACCTTTTCGCTACGGATTAAAACCGTAGCAATAGTAGCTACGGTTTATATCCGTAGCAAAAAACAAACCTGGTCTGAATCCTTTGCCCCTTTTTTTGGCAGTGGCCCTTTATATGTTTTAGGATCATCTTCTATAGTCATTACTATAGGTATTTGTCTTATAACATTTTCTCTATCTTCTTCTACGAGATGAAAAATGATGCGTTGTGAGTCTATATAGTCAACTCCTATACTCTTCTCTATTCTTGTCCTTTGACTCCTACGAGGTTCAATAGGAGCTTCCACTATCTGTGGAGCTGTGTTATTTGCTTCTCTATCAGGAGTTTGGACATCATTATCCTTTGACTCCAAGGACGGTGAGTTCTCAAAGAACTCAATGTCTCTTGATTCTATTATTGTATTAGACTCTATATCTAGAAGTCTATAAGCTTTACTATTTTGTGCATACCCTATGAAGGCGCACGTAATAGCTCTATGTCCTAACTTAGTTCCTTTTGGATTAGGGGTTTTGTAATATGTAAGACACCCCCACACTTTTAAATATCCTAGGTTAGGTTTTCTACCTCTCCATGTTTCATATGGAGATATTTTATATTTTTTAGATAGAATTCTATTTATTATATGGCATGCTGCAAGCAATGCCTCACCGCATAGATTAAGTGACAACTTTGCTCTTATCAGTATTTAGTTGATTATTTCTGCTAATGTTTTATTTTTCCTTTCAGCTATTCCATTTTGTTGAGGTGTGTATGACGCTGTACATTGATGTATTAGTGCATGTTCTTTACAAAAGTTATCGAATTCATTTGAGAAGTATTCTCGTCATCTATCGCTACAGAGAATTTGTATCTTCTTATTTAGTTGATTCTCTACTTCTGCTTTATATATTTTAAACATGTTTAATGCTTCATCTTTGCTCTTTAATAGATAAACATACACATATCTAGGGCAATCATCTATAAAGGTTATGAAGTGCCGTTTACCTCCATGAGTAAGAATGACGTTTAACTCACATATATCACTGTGCACAAGATCCAAGACTTGAGACGATCTTTCAACCCTTGGAAAAGGTTTCTTCGTCATTTTGGATCGTATGCACACTTCACATTTATCGGTTTCATTATCTATGTATGAGATTAAACCATTCTTAGCCATGAACTTTAAGGTAATATACCTTATATGGGCTAGTCTATCATGCCACAGTCCAACGGATTCAACCATATATGCAGAAGTGCTACTTTCATTCAAAGAAAACTTGACCATCCCGTTACAAGCATATCTGTTTCTGACAAAATTCTCATTCTTTGACAGAGTCAGTTTACTTGACTCATACACCACCCTTATACCTGGTTTTCCTAGAAGATCCCCAGAAACTAAGTTTCGCCTCATGTCTGGGACGTGCAGTACATTAGTTAGAATCACTTTCTTCCCAGAGGTGAATATCAGTTCGACAGTTCCTTTGCCAACAACCTTCGATCGGACTTCATTACCCATTTGGACTTCTTGAACATCAGTCAATTCCTCATAGGTTTTGAAGGCTGATTTGTCGTAGCACACATGTACTGTAGCGGCAATATCATACCACCAACCTGGAACTTTGCCTTGGATGGTATTCACCTTAATGATCATAGCCACAATATTGCATTTTTCTATTGCACTTGCCTCTTTTTCAGATTTGCTATATTGGCATATTCGAGTATAGTGCCCGATTTTTCCACAGACATGGCATGGGCCTTTGAACTTTCCATTCTTCTTTTGGGCATTTTTCTTGAATTTCTCTTTATTGGGTTTCAGGGAATCGTCCTTCTTGGGATTCTTGTTATTAGTATTCTCTACTGCATGTACCTTAGACGAGGCATTCCCGTTATCATTCTTTCTGTCTCAGTTATGGGATTCTTCCTCAATTTTGAGGTATTTCTGGATTTGTTCAAGTGTATAGTCCTTAGTTTTATTTAGTAACTTCTTTCTATAGTCTTTCCACATCGGTGGCAATTTGGCGATTATAGCCCCGACTTGGAATGATTCAAGAAGATCAATTTTGATTGCTTTGATTTTGTTAACTATTAGCTACGGTTCTTAGATTTGGGGCAACAATGGTTTGTTATCTACCATGTTGAAGTCAAAATACCTGACGATGAGAAATTTGTTGGTTCCTTCTTCTTGAGCCATGTATTTGAATTCCAGAGCAGTGCAGATATCCTTTGCTAATGACGTCTGTTGGTACAGATCATACAGGCAGTCGAAGAGAGAGTTCAGAATGTGTCCTCGACACAAGAGGTCATCTTCGACTCATTTGGTGTGGGTAACCACCTGTTCAGGTGTGTTTGTGTCAAATGCTTCAGGTAGTGCTTGCAAATTTGGATCTAAAATATAATAGATCTTCAGCATCGTCAGAAGATATTTCAGCTTATCTTGCCATCTTGTAAAATTGGTTCCATCGAACCGATTAAGACGTATCAAGTCCTGATTCATCAACTTGATGGATGAAACACTGTCAGCTTCCATCAAAATAACGCTTTAAGATTGTTGGAAATTATACAGATTAATATAATTTCTGTATAATATGGAAACCGAAAAATAAAATTAGTTTGAATAAGGACAGGCTGAAGCACATCTGAGACGTTGTCCTTAAAGTGTTATTTGCCCCTACTAAAAAGATTGAGTATGCTGATAGGTTACAGGCAAACCACTTCTAGGATACGATGAGCCTGATGTGGGTCTGCGTTCAGCGAACATGAAGGCCCATTAATGGAAAACTATTACACTGTCTGGCAGAAATACATTAAAAGGAACAAATCTCAAAATAAGAAAGAAGGGAAGAAGAATATTTGGAACTTAGACCACTGCACTGGTCTATTTTTACCGATCTTCAGCTACTACTAGTTCAAATGAACGTTCTAGACCACACTTCTGGTCTAATTCTTAAGCAATGGTTCAGACGAACCTTGCTACACTACTGGAATTACTGCTGTATATGAGAAGAGTGGCTTAGACTTAGTTCGTATGGGTCTACTGGAGTGGGTTGAGAGATAGTTTGGAAACCCATCAAGGCCCTCCTTTTATAGCCTCCGGTGTTTGGGGGTAATGGTCGAGGGACATAAATCCCATTTATACAATTTGTAGCTGTTGAGAAACTAGCCGTTATATGGCCATTTTTTACGGTTGTGCATTACTCATTACAGCAGCTGCATGCTGATTGTTGTGAGAGCTGGCTAGCCATTTTCTAGCTATTGGGCTAGTCATTTTCTAGCTGTTGGCAACAGTTTCTGCAATCAAGTCCATAGTTGTTACACATTTGCGTAACAGCTATATTTCCAGCCTCTATATAATTGTTCACTCCCCAAGTGCAGGGTTGTGATGTAGTAATAAACTCGGTAAGACCGAGGTCGAATCCCAAGGGACTGATACTTGTACGTTATCTGAAACTACGTAGAATTAGAACTAGACTAAGATGAATTCTAAATCAAATAGATTGTGGAATAATTGTGAAATTATTATCTAAAACTTAAGAGAAATTTAGAGGAGGGACACTAGGGATTCAGAGGATCCACTTATAGAGATCAGGGAGATCTTATGCTTGCTTCAAGAATCATGGAAATTAAACTGAACTGACGCTGATATAGTCTTCAAGAGATGAAAGGTATATGAATTAGAATGGATTCCATCACCAAACCATGCCTAGGAGACAAAGAAAACAACAGAATTAAACTAATTACCAATCAATCAACATGCCATGAGGGTTAGGAAGGGTACCGTCATCCGACCATGCCCAGGAGACGATGGTGAACAACAGGGCTTCCTGGCGTCTTAACATAAAAGAGAAGGAACATGCTCAAAGCTATCGCAGATCCATTGTAATTTTAGTCACAACAGACCATTAAAAACTAAAAACATTCCCTTAAAATTAAACTAATATCAAGTTCAATTCAGTGTAAATAAAAAGCACAAGTAAGAGTCTCCCATCACGCTACAAGCTTCACCTCTTAGCCCTAGCTAAGAGGTTTAGCCCATAAACATGATTTGGCTAAACATCTTAAAATAACATAAATAAATAAAGAAATAAAAGACTCTAAAATACTTCTCCCTTTATCCCTGCTGCACTCCACATCCCAGCCTCCAAAGATGATTGAATGCCACTCTCTCTCACCTCTTTTCTCTTTACAGAAGACGGAGGTCGGTGTGCGAAAGTTAGGGCCTGCGCAGAGTCTTCCGCACTGCGTATCTGGCTGGAGAAGAGTCGGTTTAGAGAACCGTCTCTCAGTTACGCAGCGGAGCAACAGACCTCCATTTGAAATGAAATTTCCTGTAATAAAAGCTTGATCCAAGACGTTCAGTCATCTTGGCTTTAATCAGTCCCACCACGGGCAGTATTTGGACGGTCCAAATAGAAAATCCGATCCTCCCCCTGATTGCAGAATGGCCTGGAATGGCCGGGCGTGCACGGACTGCGTAAATAGAGTCCAGATTGATCTGCACTGGACTCTTCGTGGGGCTCTTGATCGAGGTCAGAGGTGAAATCTAATCTGTCAATTAGATTTCACTCACAAAACCGTTCGGAACTGGTCATCTCTGGATTAGATCTGGTGTGGCCCACAACATTTTTCAACCTACCGTCCAATCCCCGTTGGATCCTTCAATTCTACGAAATGGGTGTCGAAATCTGTATACAGATAAGGACACGGTCGGTTTGAACTCCCGCATCTGATGAACGGTGTGGATCATCGAAATATATGATGATAGTGGCCCACCAGGAATCGAATGCAACCTGCTGTTGGGAAGCAGAGTCGACGCACGTCGACGCTGTGATGGCTGGTGTCCCACTGATTGACGTGAGGCAGGAAATCAGCACCGTCCATTGAAATGACCTCAAAAAACCGTTTGTAAAGGGTTTGTTTGGCTTGGATTAGGTGCGGTCCACTGATCTTTCTGCTCTGCCATCCATCATGCGTTTGATCGCGATTTATACATGTGTGCACGCATGGGAACATAAGGACACCTAGGAGAGGGTCCAGCCTCCCATATAGACTCAATGGATGGTCCAGATCTTGCAAAAGGATGACGAGTGGGACCCACTAGTGAAAAACGGACGGACAGCGTCACGGATAGCGTAAAGACGCTGTCCGTTCATTCGCAGAGGAGAGAGGAAGATGGGTCAGCTTGCTCTGACCCGTTTCCGATTTTTGGTGCACGGCGTCCGTACGTGTGCTATGCACACGCACGATGTAAGGTGGGTCCCCCTTTGACGTATGTGAACAATCTGATCCGTCCATTCTTTTCCTCATGTTAATTAACAGGTTGAGACCAAAATTGAAGCATATCCGGAGATCGGTTGGGCCCCAAATCACTGGTATGTGGGATGATCTATCCGTTGGGCAACTTGTACATGGATCCATGGGTTCAAATTTTAAGTGTACTGTTAATTTATAGTCTTCAGGCCTGGTATGAAGTTTTGAGCCGATCAGATGGTGGAAACCCTGTGATCTTGCATTCTGGCTGATTTTCAGGTCACTTGAGCTTTAGTTTCTCGATTTTCTCGGATCTCTGACGTTTAAATCCGTTAATCTTGGTCCCTTGGGGTCCGTCCCTTACCTTGGTGACTCATGAGCGTTAAATCTCGGCTTTTAACATCTTTTTCAGTCCATGCTTACAAATGTACCTTGCATCACAAACATGATTAAAATGGGGCATTAAATGGTATCATGTTCGTAAATTCAGGCAGTAATTGGGGTTTGATATGCAATATTTGACACTCAACACAACCCCCAACCAGTATTTTGCTAGTCCCGAGCAAAATATGCGAAAAAATAAGTTGGAAATTACAGGACAATTTCTACGAACTCTCGTGATTTTTGAAAAAAACCACCAAGATACTAGAATTCTAGGATTTATGAATGTTGGGCATTACTTTCTCTTGAACTCAAGTGCATGAAAAACTTCACAACAAGTTCAAAGTATTAATCCATTAATTAGAAAAATTCTAAACATCGAGTTCCATGGGTGTGTAGTGTAACCCTGCTTACCATCATTAAGGGATCCAATCGTCACTTCCATGATAACATTAATGATCAAAAAAGCATTCAGGACAACCTAAATCAGAACTTGTCTTACAGTTCTCCTTTTCATTCTTCTGGCTTTTGATGATTTTTTTTTTCGATGAGCAGGGTAATCGAATCTTTACCTATAGGGAGCAAACCCATGGTGAAGATCGTACACCTAATCCTTTTCATATATATATATATATATATATATATATATATATATATATATATATATCATCCATGGGGAGTTAAATCCACATCTATAGGGAGCAAACCTATGGTGAAGATTATTCGCCCAACCCTTTCCGCAGGCAGCTATCTTGTAGCTCGGTATTTCTTTTTCTATTGATCATGATAGGCAAGTTGTCCAGGCCGGTTCCTTTCATGCTTACTGATTACCAGGTTAATTCTTCAATATTGAACTGAACCCTCAATGTGTAAGCGAGATGTGGCATGTGAAATCATGACTTAATCAATGTTTAAAACCTCAAATCATGGATTAACAATTCGAACTTAACTGTGAAATTTAACAGATACTGAATCTAAGAGTCATAGATTACCAACATCACGTATCTTGAAATTCTAAGTGCCCTAGATGGCTGTCAAAATCACTTCGAATTCACAAGAAATGCCAGAAAAATTTAAAAATTTTCACAATTTTTGCTCAAGACCAAGAAAACACTGATCAGGTAACCTAATCTCCCACCCCCAACCTAAAATCTACATTGTCCTCAATGTAAAAGATATGAGTATGCAATGCACATGGGACGATGAAAGTAAATATGAAGTGATGGGAAGGTAGTATCTGGATGATGAATTGAGAGAGACTTTCCAAGAGATCATAACATGGAAGCCGGTTAGCACGAGAGAGAAAGCGAAACAAAAATAACAAAAGATAAAATCCTACCTATACCACTTTCGCAGGTGCTCTCGATTGCATTTAGCATATGCAACAAGCCTTTAAACCTCTAGGTTGCCCCTAGTGGATGAGTTATAGTCTCGTGAGGGTTTGTAGTAATATTACCCACAAACATTGAACTAACTAATTATGAAAAAGAAATGAAATGAAAAACTGGGCTGCCTCCTAAGAGCGCCAAGTTTACTGTCTTCAGCTAGACAAATAAAGCAAACTACCCTAGTCCTAAGAAAATAGGAAAAAACTACTCAGTCATGCCACACAGTTCCTCTTCTAGCCAATATCTGGATAAATTTCTCAGTAGATTTCTCAATAGGATCATCCAAAAGCCCTTTTTGCAATAGGCTTTGATGCCCTGGAGCATAAATGGCCAAAGAGACTTATGTACCTTAGCAAAAATTTGTCGTTGATCCGCCTGAGGTATCCAAAGTATATATAATTCACCTGTGTCAGAAAAAAGTCTCAAAGTTAGTATCCCATGGTGAATCAAAGACTACAGGTAGATAAAATTCAGAAAATTTTTTGAGAAGTAATATAGTCTCAATGCATTCCGAAGTTCCAGGCTTCGGTTCAATTTTCAGTTCTTCCTCCTTTAATAGTAGACGTTTAGGATCAGGGGAAGAAGGGACTTCAGAATAAGGGTTCTCTCGGTCAATCATGACTACCGAGACGTCGTCTTGCAAGGCATCCATTTTATCTTTTAACATGGGATCATTTGAATCTGCAGAGTGTGCCAAGTAATCATCCAAAGAGTCAAAACATTCAGTTGAAAGGAGTTTATTCATTCTATCAAGATCTGTGATGATATGTCCAGTAACTCATTTATCTTCTTCGAGAGTAGAAATGAGCATACTCTCTTATTTGTTCTCAAGGTGGGATGAAATCACCATTGGGTATGTTTCTTCTTGACCTAATAGGCATATTCCAAATCAGAGGGTAAAGGTTTTAGGTCAAGCTTCGGTGCTTTGAGGTTAGACGGTAGAGGCACTATATCGGTTTGGGCAACTCTTCAAATTGTGGCCTCCACCGGTTAACTTCAAGTACCGGCGCTGTATTAAGCACGGCACACATCTCCCTAATCATGTCATCATCCAAATCATGAGAGTGTGTCAGGTACGTCTCTAGAGGGTTAGAGGATAAGGTCAGAGGTGTTTTATCTTCCACGAAAGAATCAATCATGTTAATGCCGTGGAAATCATCATCATCCTCTGAGTTTCTGCTGTTATTGAAAAAGATGTTTGACTCCAATGTCATGTTCCCAAAAGACATAGTCATGACACCATTCCTGTAATTAATAATTGCGTTTGAAGTGGCAAGGAATGGGCGACCAAGAATCACGGGCATCTGAGTGCTCATGTTATTGATGGGTTCGGTGTCTAGGATGATAAAGTCTACAGGGTAGTAAAATCTATCAACCTGTACCAACACATCTTCAATTATCCCTCTTGGTACACGAACAGAGTGATCAGCAAGTTGTAGTGTGGTTAGGGTGGGTTTTAATTCACCCAAATCTAACTGTTTGTATGCCGAGTAGGGAATCAGATTGACGCTCGCTCCTAAGTCAAGAAGTGCGTGATCAATTCGATGGTTCTCGATTACACATGATATGGTTGAGCTACTGGGATCCTTGAATTTCTGCGGCACGTCTTGCTTCAGGATGACACTCACTTTCTCAGTCAATAAGATCTTCTTTTGAATACTCTGCCGTATTTTGGTCGTGCATAGGTCTTTCAGGAATTTGGCGTATGAAGGAATTTGTTTTACGACATCAAGTAGAGGAATGTTGACTTTCACTTGTTTCAATACCTCCAGAATATCCTGAGAGTTCGAAAGAAGTTTTGGTGCGACCAACCGTTGGGGAAATGGAGCAACTGGCTTTTCTAAAAGTTTCGGTTCTAATTTTTGTGGAGCAATGCTAGGTCTGTCATTGTTATCCTCTTCCGGGTCCTTATGTTTTTCAGCCCTAACCGGAATAGTTTTGTCAATAGTCTTCCCACTCCTAAGAGTGGTGATAGATTTAGCCTGCTCCATCTGATCTAAAGAGCTTGGATCACTTATCTCATATTGCGGTTTGGGATTGGGGAAAGGTTGAGCAGGAATCATCCCCTTTCCCCCAATCATTATGTGTGACTCTATCCTTTGAAGGGATGATGTAAGTGATCCTATTGCTGATCTAATATCTTGGTTGAATAGCTCTTGGTCTTGAATGTGTTTTAGAACTGGATCCTTTGGAGGTTTCCCTTGAATTAGAATTTGATTGAAGAAACCTTGAGAGGTAGTAGTTTGTCCATTCCGCCAACTGAAGTTTGGATGATTTCTCCAACTAGGATTGTACGTATTAGAGGTGGGTCTATTGAAAGGTCTTTGGTAATTATTTACGGTATTGGATTGCTCAGTCAAAACCTCTTGAAAGGCAGATATGGTTGGACAATTTTCAGTTGTGTGACTGCTACAACCAAAAATACCGCAAACAACTTCCTTACCCTTATCCTTCCTCGATTACATGGCCTCGAATTTTTTTATGAGATTAGCCACTTTAACATTGATATCATCATCCTCTTTCATCAGGTATACTTCGCTCCTTTCCTTTGATTGAGTAGGCCTAGAAGTGGTACTCGATTTTGGATATGTGTCCCATGATTGTGCTTTTCAGCAAGTCTATCCAAGTAATCCCACACATCATCGATATTTTTATTCATAAATTCTCCATTGCACATTGTCTCGACTAATTGGCGCATGGAAGATGTCAGCCCATCATAGAAAAAGTGTGTAATGCGCCACGTTTCAAAACCATGTTGTGGGCAAGAGCTAACAAGATCCTTGAACCGCCCCCAACATTGGAAGAATGTTTCATCCTCCCTTTGGGCGAAGTTCATGATTGATTTTCTAAGAGTGTTCATTTTATGATATAGAAAAAATTTCTTTATGAACTCTCTTTGTATATCATTCCATGTGCTAATAGATCTAGGACATAGTGAATGCAACCACGTCTTAGCTTTTTCTTTCAAAGAAAAGGGGAAGAGTTTTAGCCTGACTGTGTCCTCAGACACGTTTGGAAAATAAAAAGTGGTTATAATCTCATCAAACTCTTTCAAATGTAGATACGGTTCTTCAGATTCAAGCCCATGAAACTTAGGAAGGAGTTGGATCACCCCTGGCTTGATATTCATGTGTCCCGTATTTTCTGGAAAAATCATGCATGAGGGCATGCTCACCCCCGCTGGTTGTAAATAATCTCGTAAAGTACGAGGCGGGGGTGCTTGAGGTTGATTTGCAGCCATAACCTCAATTTAGATTCTAGACTTTGTCCTAAAAGAGATAAATGAAATACAACCTAGAAAGAACGAGAAGATTTGGAAAGAAGTCACCAGATCGGAGTGCCTAAGTTAAAAACCTGCCAAACAAACCAAAACAAGTTAGTTTCTAAGAAAGTCTAAAGTTAAAAAGTAAACTAGTTTGTAAAGAAGAAAACAATTCTAAAAAAGAAAATAGAGAGTTTTTAAAGACAAATTAGGAAACTTCTAAACCTAAAATAGAAAGAAAGTTAGTTTTTAAACTAGAAGAAATCCTAGAATTAGAAAGTTTCCAAAGATTATCCTAATCTAAATTAGAAAAATGAAAGGCTAGAAATTTAAAAAGAGATTACCAATTTAAGAAGTATATGTCAGAATCCTGCAAAAGAGGAAACAGGTTAGTTCTAGAAATAATAATAATAATAATAATAAATAATAAAAAAATAAAAATAAAAATAAAAATAAAATCTAAAACTAATGTTAGAAAAATCCTAATCTTAATATAATTCTTTCTATTACATATTGTCAGCTCCAAATCTAAGTGGACAGTATTTTTTGAACCACTTTGGGAGCCTCATTTATGGGTCTTTGGTGGGAATAATGAAAATCAATTAATTTCAAAATTACGCAGCCGTCAGTCCCCGGCAACGGCGCCAAAAACTTGTTCACTCCCCAAGTGCAGGGTTGTGATGTAGTAATAAACTCGGTAAGACCGAGGTCAAATCCCAAGGGACTGATACTTGTACGTTATCTGAAACTACGTAGAATTAGAACTAGACTAAGATGAATTCTAAATCAAATAGATTGTGGAATAATTGTGAAATTATTATATAAAACTTAAGAGAAATTCAGAGGAGGGACACTAGGGATTCAGAGGATCCACTTATAGAGATCAGGGAGATCTTATGCCTGCTTCAAGAATCATGGAAATTAAACGGAACTGACGTTGATATAGTCTTCAAGAGATGAAAGGTATATGAATTAGAATGGATTCCATCACCAAACCACGCCCAGGAGACAAAGCAAACAACGGAATTAAAATAATTACCAACCAATCAACATGCCATGAAGGTTAGGAAGGGTATCGTCATCAGACCATGCCCAGGAGATGATGGTGAACAACAAGGCTTCCTGACGTCATAACATAAAAGAGAAAGAACATGCTCAAAGCTATCGCAGATCCATTGTAATTTTAGTCACAACAGACCATTAAAAACTAAAAACATTCCCTTAAAATTAAACTAACATCAAGTTCAATTATGTGTAAATAAAAAGCACAAGTAAGAGTCTCCCATCACGTTACAAGCTTCACCTCTTAGCCCTAGCTAAGAGTTTTAGCCCATAAACATGATTTGGCTAAACATCTTAAAATAACATAAAGAAATAAAGAAATAAAAGACTCTAAAATACTTCTCCCTTTATCCCTGCTGCACTCCATGTCCCAGCCTCCAAAGATGATTGAATGCCACTCTCTCTCACCTCTTTTCTCTTTATAGAAGACAGAGGTTGGTGTACGAAAGTCAGGGCCTGCGCAGAGTCTTCCGCACTACGTATCTGGCTGGAGAAGAGTCAGTTTAGAGAACCGTCTCCTAGTTACGCAGCGGAGCAACAGACCTCCATTTGAAATGAAATTTCCTGCAACAAAAGCTTGATCCAAGACGTTCAGTCGTCTTGGCTTTAATCAGTCCCACCATGGGCAGTATTTGGATGGTCCAGATAGAAAATTTGATCCTCCCCCTGATTGCAGAACGACTCGGAATGGCCGGGCATGCACGGACTGCGTAAACAGAGTCCAGATTGATCTGCGCTGGACTCTCTGTGGGGCTCTTGATCGAGGTCAGAGGTGAAATCCAATCTGTCCATTAGATTCCACTCACAAAACCATTCGGAACTGGTCATCTCTGGATTAGATCTGGTGTGGCCCACAACATTTTTCAACCTACCGTCCAATCCCCATTGGATCATTCAATTCTATGAAATGGGTGTCAAAATCTGTATACAGATAAGGACACGGTCGGTTTGAACTCCCGCATCTGATGAACGGTGTGGATCATCAAAATATATGATGATAGTGGTCCACCAGAATTGAGATGTAGAAAACAACTATACTGACAAAAGCTTGATCCCGAGACCGGTCATGCAACCTGTTGTTACGAAGCAGGGTCGACGCACGTCGACGCTGTGATGGCTGGTGTCCCACTGATTGACGTCAGGCAGGAAATCTACACCATCCATTGAAATGACCTCGAAAAACCGTTTGTAAAGGGTTTGTTTGGCTTGGATTAGGTGCGGTCCACTGATCTTTCTGCTCCGCCATCCATCCTGCGTTTGATCGCGATTTATACATGTGTGCACGCATGGGAACATAAGGACACCTAGGAGAGGGTTCAACCTCCCCTGTGGACGCAATGGACGGTCCAGATCTTGCAAAAGGATGACGAGTGAGACCCACTAGTGAAAAACGGATGGACAGCATAAAGACGTTGTCCATTCGTTCGCAGAGGAGAGAGGAAGACGGGTCAACGTGCGCTGACCCGTTTCCGATTTTTAGTGCACGGCGTCCGTGCGTGTACTGTGCACACGCACGATGTAAGGTGGGTCCCCCTTTGACGTATGTGAACAATCTGATTCGTCCATTCTTTTCCTCATGTTAATTAACGGGTTGAGACCAAAATTGAAGCATATCCGGAGATCGGTTGGGCCCCAAATCACTGGTATGTGGGATGATCTGGCCGTTGGGCCACTTCTACATGGATCCACGGGTTCAAATTTTAGGTGTACGGTTAATTTATAGTCTTCAGGCCTTGTATGAAGTTTTGAGCCGATCAGATGGTGGAAACCCTGTGATCTTGCATTCTGGCTGACTTTCAGGTCACTTGAGCTTCAGTTTCTCGATTTTCTCGTATCTCTAACGTGTAAATCCGTTAATCTTGGTCCCTTGGGGTCCGTCCCTTGCCTTGGTGACTCATGAGCATTAAATCTTGGCTTTTAGCATCTTTTTCAGTCCATGCTTACAAATGTACCTTGCATCACAAACATGATTAAAATAAGGCATTAAATGGTATCATGTTCATAAATTCAGGCAGTAATTGGGGTCTGATATGCAATATTTGACACTCAACAATAATCAGAGGAACTCTCATTCAGTCATCTAGATTTTCGTCTAGCCAACCATCTGCCTTAGCCACTTAGTGGTACCACTAGCGCCTTTATAGCCATACTGCCTCACATGCCCACTCCTCGCACCGAGCCCGTGACCTAGACCGAGCCTGAGCCCGTGCCCAAGCGCCTGCACGGGTGTTCCAGTGCGTAGCACTAAAACACGCAAGTTCTATTCTCCTTTGTACCATGTGGGTAAGTATTATAATACTCCACCACTCTTATATAAAGTACTTTTTCTTCTTCTCTTTTTCCAATGTGGGACTATTCCCAAAAACCCACAAAACGGTGTTTTCCAAACAACTTTTTATATATTATATATTATTTTTTACTATTAAAATATATTTTATAAAAATCAATATTTTTTGCAACAACTGAGGCCACTAGCTCATGCAAAGAAGAAAACAAAGAGTTTCACCCAAGTACAAAGACGAGGATGCAAGATAACATATTCTTGGCTTGAATCTATGTTTTCCGAAGTATTAAATAAACATAGAGTTCAATAATGGATGTTTAAATCATGAGATTTTATTTGTTAAATAAGATTTTCCAAGTTCTTACCTGTTACATTCACCATCTTTAGAAGAAAATGAAAACAAGTGTATTTAAACCTAAACCTACTAGTTTTTTGGTAAAACTGTGGCCCACTTTATAATTTAACTAGACTAATAGGCCGGACTAGGGTCCATTCATTATTGGCCCTGGCCAAGCTTAGCCCAGAGACAACAACCATACATTTCAAACCTGAATCTGGCCCTTGGGACAAGTTTACGGTCCCAAGCCTTTCTGACAGGGCTGGGCCGCCCAGTCTATTTCCACCCCTAGACATTCCATGGCTAGAAGAGCAGGGTCCAAGACATGCTTCCCTATAGAACTTTGGGCTTCACTATGAAATTCAAGCCTAATTGAGCATGATCATGGCCTTGTCAAGGGTACAAATTGCTCTCAGTTTAAGTATCTAAGCCCTTGAAACTTAAAGACTTTGGGTTCTATTTTCCATTTATCATTTCTAACTAGAAGGACCTTAGAGTCCCTTTTAAGTTTCAGTAATACTAAAATTTAGAAAGTGAAGTAATGACAACATGTCTAAGTAATAACTTTTTCACTGTTGATTACCCTTGAATCAGTCACCAGAGAACATGTTAGCTTCAAGGAAATCTGAAAAAGAAAAGTAATAGGAATCCATTGCAAACAGATCAAACAACACAAAATACTGAGAGTAGCACTCCACATAACCAGTCTTACAAAACCAAAGTTTAAGAAAATGCCATTTTATCATGTTCTGCCTAGTGCCAAACCTGTGGAATATTCATAATAGCATCTGTTGCATTTTTCAAGGCCTAGCTACTCAATCGTATCACAGCCTAGCCACTCTTAAGATTTGAATTTTACTAGTTTCAAATCAAGTTAGAGAGTCATAATTTTATTTTATTTTTTTGTATAAGACCAAAAATTGCATAGAAAGCTAATTTAGCATGATATACCGTTGCTGGTGGGAATTGTAAATGTGTAGGACATCCAACTTTTTCTTGCAAAAATGTGGATTCCACCATGAAAAACAGGCGTATCCACACATTAGTTGGGCAACAGCTGTATGTTGGGTTAGATCATTAGTTGTCGCCCTACTCGCTGAGTTGACCTGTTCAATTTTCAGGCCAAGTGCTCATCCTGATTGGGCCCACCTTTTTGCACTACCTGGACATCCTACACACATGACACATTGAGAGGAAAGAAAAGTACAACATACTATGAGTTGAATGTGATGAGATTCATGTGATCATTACTCAGTTTGATTTTTGACAATGAGGACATGAACACAAGTAGTACTGTAGTACAATCACATATAGGATGTTTCAGCAAGAAGTCAGCTCCTATATCTTTTGTATGTAACAAACACTGGAAAGAAATAAAATGGCACCATTAGCTTTATTGTCAGTTTTATTCTATAGCAAATAACCTGTTCGTTGGACACTTAAAAAAGTTATTTACCATATTTTGACATGAGAACTCTCAGTTCGTCTACTGGCCCAACAAAATTAGCTTATACAGCACAGAGAATTGACATTTTCCTGTTGACCTAACATTACACAGATTTTGTACTTTACAAGGAGTGTTAGATGTCCAGTGAATGAAATATTTCGAAATGACACCCTTCAAAATGGAGAGAGAAAAAATGTATGTATAACACTAATAATATCCAATCACCCTTGTAAGAAATGAAGATGCAACAAATGTATCTAGTTTTGGAAAATAAGAAAATGAACTGATAAAATGTTGTTGGTTCTTAAGATGCAAAAAATAGTATTCCTTGAGAGTGATTTTAACACCATTAACAATTAGAAGCAGGATTGTCAATGGGTTGGGCCTGTGTGGAGCAAAACTCATAATTTTGAATGGGTCCAGCATGACTGGTTCAAAACCAGGCCTAGACTAGATCAGCCAATGCCTGGCCCATAACAGCCCTAATATGTGGTTGAATTACTTGGAGGTATAAAAGATACCAGAATCTAGTGCATCCTTTCGTTTAAAAGATGCCACGTAAAGCTTTCCTAATTTATTTCCTGTGTGTGCATGTGTGTGCGTGTGATGTGATCAATGACATCTTATCTAACTATAGAAATCATAGTTAGATATTTGAAATATGATTCATTCACAGTCACTTAGAAATTACTTGAAGATTTCATATTTGAAATATGATTCATTCAAATCAAAACTATTCAAAATATGGTTTCCACTTTAGATGAATCGTGATTCAAAAAAACTCCATACTAATCCAGTATACACCCACCCATACGCGAGGAACAGAAGTAACCATACACGTGGCATTTCTCTTACCTAATGAAATAGTGGGTGTTGGTAAGCCATACTCATTGTATCTTTATCCATTTGTCCTGGATATTCCTAAGTTGTGCAGAGATCTTATGACCGAGGCACATGGATCGCAGTTTTCTATCCACCCTGGCTCGATGAAGATGTATCGCAATATGAGGCGTCAGTATTTTTGGGCGGGGATGAAGCGCCAAGTAGCCAGTTTTGTGGCCGAGTGTGACACATGTCAGCGTGTCAAGGCTGATCATCAGAGACTCCTAGTTCTATTGCAGCCGTTGAGCGTCCCGTTATGTAAGTGGGAGCACGTATCCACCGATTTTATAATGGGTTTGCCGAGGACTCAGCGTGGTCATGATGTCATATGGATTGTCATTGATCATCTGACGAAGTTGGCACATTTTCTTACAATTTGTGCGACCTAACCTTTAGACCGACTTGCGAGGTTATTCATCGAGGAGATTGTGAGACTGCACGGCATTTCAGTTTCGATCGTTTCGGACCGAGACCCAAGGTTCACGTCTTAGTTTTGGGGGAGCTTCAAGATGGCGATGGGGTCTGTTTTGCAGCTCAACACCGTGTATTATCTGCAGACCGATGAGTAGAGCGAGAGGGTCAACTAGATCCTTAAGAATATGCTTCGGGCTTGCATGATTGACTTCTCGTGTAGCTAGGACGAGCACCTGCGATTTGCTAAGTTCACATATAACAAAAACTATCAGGGTACCATTGGTATGACTCCTTTTGAGGCATTATATGGCAAACCGTGTTGATCTCCAAGTTGTTGGATCGAGGTTTAAGAGCGGCATCTCCTAGGTCCCGAGCTTGTGCAGAAAATATCAGAGGTCATCGATATCATCAGGCAGAGAATGCGCACAGCTCAAAGCTGGCAGAAGAGTTTTGCTAATTGTCAGCATTGTCCCTTGGAGTTTGTCATTGAGGACCATGTGTATCTCAAGGTCTCACCCATGAAGGGTGTGGTTCATTCTGGAGCAAAGGGCAAGCTTACCCCGAGATTCAGTGGACCTTTCGAGATCACTAGGAACATTGGTGTCATGTCCTATCGGCTTACCTTGTCATCTCAGTTGTCTAGGGTCCACAACGTTTTCCATATCTCTATGTTGAGGAAGCGTGGGTCAAACATCATTCTTGTGATAGATTAGCAGCCTTTGGAGGTTCATGAGGATGCTTCTTATATTGAGCAGCCAGTTCGTAACCTTGATTGAAAGGAGTAGGTCCTCTGAAACAAGGTCATCCCCTTGGTGAAGGTGCAGTGGGGCATCATAGTGTGGATGAGGCGTCTTGGGAGTTCGAGGTTGAGATTCACGAGCGTTATCCCCATCTCTTTGATGATTGATTATATTTTGTATTGTCTCTGATTATATATGATGTTATGATTTTTCTCCTTCTATTAGTTATGTTTAGTTGTAATGATAGTGTAAATTTCTAGAACAAAATTTTTTATTGGGAGGGGAGAGTTGTAAGGCCTGTATCTTAGTCCGTACTGTTCCATAGACTCCTGCGATCCTCCTCGTCGAATTTCAACAACCTGCGATCTGTAGACAGTATTTGTGCGTGACCTTAAGTTACATCTCGTAGATTTGGGTCAACTCGACTCAAAACTTATACCATTACGACCGCACCATCGCAGTGTTTCCAACGCCACTTCTTGCACACCGATGCGATACCTAGGCTAGGAGATGTGGGCCCACATTTATCTCGATGAAACACTGCTCGTAGCAAATCCTGAGAGAATCTCTACAACTGATCACATCAATCAATCAATCACTAGTTAAGTACTCAACCCATCACACCCATACCTCACATGTTACCTCTCGTACACAACCTATACCTCTCTTAGACAAGCTACCCCCAAAGTCAACATTTCTCTTACATAACCCATACCTCTCTTACACAACCATCCCTCTCATCCCATCCTTCATACACACATCACTCCTCTCTCATTAGTCTCCATTCCATCTCATTCTCTACCATTTTCAAGCAACTAAGGAGAGAAAGAACCCAAGATCAAGGCCTACTTCCTATCCCCAAATCTCTCCATCCAACCCTTCAATCTTCATCATCCTCCATCAAAGGCTGAGCTTAGGAGCTTAACATTCTAAGGAGCTAAAGAAGAGGACCTCAGGTGGGTGTTTTGTAGGGTTAGGATTTTTTTTTTGGGATGATGGGCCAAGTGGGGCCTACCGATTGATGGTAAGGATCCAACTTTGGACCTTAGGTGTGGCCAATGGCCCACCATGATATGCATGTGTATTCCATGATGGGGCCATTCTCCATGAACCCCACCATGATGTTTGGTTGTTATCCATTTGCTAGAGGTCATCTAGACCTTGATCTTAGTGGTGGAAATGGGATTTCCACCCTATAATTTTTTATTTAGGGCCCACCTATTTTGGGACCCATCTTGATATATTGCAAGATCTAGGGGAGATCATAGTGGTGGAGCTCCCCCACCTCATGTCTCTCTTTCTCTCTCTCTCTCTCTCTCTCTCTCTCCTGTTGATGGCCCTCATGAGGTATGTATTTTATCTGAGTGGTTCAGCAAGTGGACCACCCTGCTGACAATATGGGTCTGCATGACCGGCCGATCATGCAGTCCTGTCCGATGGGAAACACATAGGACAACTTGATCCGGGCTGGGTGGCCCACCTGCCTGGGCCCTACGATGATGTTGTAAGTGCTATGGTTTCTAGCTCCTATAATAGTCAAATTTTGTAGTGCCAAAACCTCTTTGAATCTGTCTTGGGTAGCACATCTACATATTTAAAACAATGCATCTCATGGACAAGGACAATGGTCTTTACTTCAAGAACTTCAAATGCAAGATTACTTGTTCCTATTCAAGTACAACATCAAGTGTGAATTCAAACTTTCAAGGTTCAAAAGTTCAAGTTTTTTTCAAGGCTTCGTACAAGTTATGAAAAAGTTTCTATACATTATTCCTCAAGCTCAAGCTTTAATATATCATACAATTCAAGCTTCAGAAGTCTCGATTTCAAGCTTCTACGTATGACAAGATCTCAAGCGTCATGAACTTCAAAGATCATCTATCAACCAAAGTAAAAGAAGTTTCAATGTTCATACATCATGTATAAGGTATGAATGACCTGAGATTGTCCATAGGGTAGGTCATTTTGTATACATAATTTAAATTGGATCATTTTATAAGTGTACAGATTGTTTCTTGACTAGTCTTGGACTTTGTTCGACTAATCCTAATACTAGCTCGACTAGTCCAAGAATTCCTCGACCAGTCCTAAGTTTGTTACTGGTTTTTAAGATTTTTGTTAAAGCCTCAACCAGTCTTGGAGACTGCTTGACCGGTCATGTGAACAGTGCTTAACCTGTGCTCGACCATTCCTGTAGCCTCGACTCAAAGTCGAACAACTAAATTACGTTCCACACGACTAGTTGTGGACAGGACTCGACTGGTCGTGGAGGCCACTCGACCGGTCGAGCAGGGCATACGAATAGTCGTGGAACGACTTTATCCTATCGCACTCAAAATTTCAAAAATCAGTTGGTCCTATGACTAATCGCGACGACCACAGGACCAGTCGAAGGTGCGATTTCTTCACTTATAAATAGAGCACGATTTTCAGAGTTTGATATCCAATGCAAGCTAAATCAATACACCACTCTGAGAGATAAGTTAGTGATATTCCTAAGCTATTTAGTGCTCATTTTATATTCTCTTTAATTAACTTTCTTTGCATTTAATTTTGTATTCTGCATTCCAATCAAATTCGAAAGAGGGATTGAAATATTCTCATTTCTTGGAATCAAAATCAAATCAAGCTAGCCCAAGGTGATTTAATTTAAAATCAATTTAGAACCTATAACCATTTCATAAGTGAGTGTGAACATTGAACTTTTACGTTGAACTTCTACTCTGATTTGGTTCTTCCGGGCTGCATCTAAAGGAGAATATCTAGGTATTTTACATTATTGTAAAATTTCTATCTTTTGGTTTCATTGAGATTGTGCCAGAAAAATCTCTTTGTTTTTGTTTATCTGAGGTGATGCAGAAAACTCAGAGTGTGGGGTTTTTGAATTGTGTAAGCCCACTTGAAAAATACAATTGTGAGGGTTTTAGGTGAACCTTGAAAAACCTATTTTCATAGTGAACGCTAATATCCACTGAGTGAGGATATTAGGAGTGGAGTAGTTATGTGGCTAATTTTCTAAACAGTTGGTGTACACACAAGCGAACCACTATAAATTCTAGTCTTGTGGATGTTTGTAATTTTCCCTTTTGCATTTGTGGAGAATGTTGTAATTTCTTTTATGCAAGTGTGGGAATGTTGTAATAACTTAGATTTCATTCCTTGATATTTATTTCTTTATTCCTCTGTATCAGTTTGAGTTTTTGATACACTGACATTTCTAGGAATCAGGTTGTCCTACCATAAACCTTTGGTTTTTTGTGTAAGGTTGTCCTTAGAACAACATTTGTATTAATCTCTCAATACTCATACATTTGAGGTTCTATTTAATTTCCGCATTGTGAGATTGTTTACATGCTATCTTAATTTAATTTGATTAAATTTCATTACTAAGTTTTAATTTTCCATAGTCCTATTCACCCCCCCCCCCCCCCCCTCTAGGACTTAATATAGCTTAGCCTTTTCAAGTGGTATCAGAGCTTAATAGCTCATTTTTATTGTTATTACTTTTGGATTAATTTCCTGAGTTAATCGATATGAGCTTTGTAAGATGTCAAATTTTGATAGCCTTTCAGTCACTGGGCCTCTACCATTTGATGGCTCTAACTATGCCTATTGGAAAGCCAGAATGAGGATTTTCTTCAAATCCATGGATGAGAGCGTGTGGTAAGCCACAGTGACTGATTAGACCCCTCCTACCACTGAAGTAACTGGTATTGACGGATCCAAAACTATGAAAGTCACACCTTATTTCTCTTGGACCACTCTTCAAAAAAGTGAGAGTAGTGTCAATGAAAAGAACTAAATGCAATCACTTGCGCACTATCACCAGATGAATTCAAAAGAATTATATCCCGTGATACTA
Organism: Magnolia changhungtana; assembly: GCA_030180095.1. Lineage (NCBI taxonomy): Eukaryota > Viridiplantae > Streptophyta > Magnoliopsida > Magnoliales > Magnoliaceae > Magnolia > Magnolia changhungtana. The sequence continues at coordinate 4,218,101 of JASAUF010000161.1, read as the reverse complement.
CAAAGCAATCCTGGGATATTTTATAAATGACACACGAGGGAACAACAATTGTCAAGAAATCTGAAGTTCAAATCCTCACAACCAAATTTGAGGAAATACGTGTGGAGGAAAGTGAAACTTTCATGGACTTTAATACTAGATTGAATGATATTGTGAACTCTATGTGGGGTCTCGGTGATAAAACCCAGAAAGTAAAGTTTGTGCAAAGATATTACGCTCACTACCTAAACGGTTCAATTCAAAGGTGACTGTGATCTAAGCACTTCGTGATACAGATAATATGAGGGTTGAAGAATTTGTTGGGTCATTACAGACTTATGAGTTAACTTTTAAAGCTCCTAAGGGTAAATCCATTACTCTTAAATCTTCTAAATGTTTTTCTCAAGAAAACAGTAGTAATTCTGATTTAGAAAATTCTGAAGATGATATGGTCCTTTTAGCTAAAAAGTTTTATAATATTTTCAAAAGTAAAAAGAGGGTTGATTTTCAAAAACCTAATGAAAAGAAAAGATCGAAATCTAAAATCTGAAAATCTTTAAAAGATAGGCAATGTTACAACTGCCATGAATATGGGCATTTAGTAAACAAGTGTCCTAAAAAGGACAAACCTAAAAGGAAAGGAATGTTGGCTACTTGGGATGAATCTTCCAATTTTAAAGCCTCTTCTGAGTCAGAAGATTCTGAAACCGAGTCGGGTAATGAAGTTAAAGCCCTTATAACTCTAGCCAAGTTCACTTTTTCAGATAATGATGATTCAACTAGTGAAGAAAATTCGAATTGTGATCATGAAAATGAAGAAGATCTTCAAGATGCTTATAATGCCCTATTCAAGGAAAGTTGCCATAAAACTAAAACTACACAAAGAAAAGTTTTTGAAACTTAAAGAAAATTTTGATACTCTTATTTTAGAAAAATTCCACACTTCAGATTATTTTAAAAAAACTAAAAGTGATTTAGATTTCAAAACCTCCTTTATTGAAAATCTAAAATCTGAAAATGAAAAACTAAAAATTGAAGTCTCTTCACTTTTAAGTTTAAAAGACATATGGAGATATGCCCAAGGTGATCCTAAGTTGGAAAAACTCTTATCCGGATCCAGAAAATGTGGCGATCGATCTGATTTGGGCTACGACAAAAGTATTCCTCTCAAATATAAGAATACATCTCCTAAGTTTGTGAAAGGAGAGTCTTCAAACTCAGAAGGGAAAAGTCTAAATCAAAATCATCCTTAAAATGTTAAAACTTTTCAATCCTTAAAACCTAAAAGCAAGCATATCAACTATAAAAATCAGAATCGTAATCCTTTTGTTGAGAAAATTGTTGATTTACTTAAGGAGCTCTTAAAATCTAATTCAATGGGTCGGTCTTATATCAACTACAGACATAAGAAGACCAACTATACTCCTAAACCCAAGACTGTAATGAAATGGGTTCCTAAGGTTACTTGCTTGGTTGCCCACACTGCTTTCAAAGATACAAGCCATTCAAAGTGACACCTAGACAGTGGATGCTCCAGACACATGACTGGTGACAAAGGTCTGTTCACCTATCTTAAAGACATGACTGATGGTTCAGTCACTTTCGGTGATGGTAGCAACTGCAGGATTGTTGGTCAAGGTATGGTTCAACTCTATAACCTCCCTTTATTTGAGAATGCTTTATATGTAGAAGGATTAAAACACAACTTATTAAGTATTTCTCAAATATGCGATAATAATCAGTGTAAAATTTACCAACCTAGGGTGTAAAATTTTAAATAAAAATGGTTCTGTAATATTAACTAGTCGCAGAACTTCTAAAAACTGCTACATAGTGAGTGATTCAAGCTCATCTAAATTATCGTGTTATATGGTCCATACCGATGAGACTGAGTTATGAAATAAATGCCTTGGACATGTACACTACCATAACTTATATAGATTGAGCAAAAGAGAGTTAGTAAGAGGCTTGCCCAAAATATAAAAAATAGATAAAATATGTGGCAAATGCCAGATTGGCAAGCAAGCTATGAGTTCTCACAAAAAGGTGGACTTCAATGCCACATCTAAACCGCTCAAACTCCTCCACATGGATCTCATTGGACCAACTAGAACGGATAATCAAGGTGAAAATAAGTACATTCCGATAATTGTTGATGACTTTACCAGATATACTTAGATAGTCTTCTTAAGAGACAAATTAGAAACTCTCGATGAAGTAAAAAGGGTACTTAGACGTATCCAAACTAAAAAAGAGTCTCAAGTCTGTAAGATCTGTAGTGATCATGGATCAAAATTTGAGAATAGTGGTTTTGAGAAGTTTTGTAGTGATTAGGGAATATCACATGAATTCTCTGCGCCCAAAACACCACAACAAAATGGAATAGTAGAAAGAAAAAATAGAGTACTTCAAGAAATGGCAAATGTAATGTTAAATAGTATGAAGCTTACTAAAACTCTTTGGGCCGAAGCCGTTTATACTGCATGTTATATAATTAACCGCATTTATACTGGAAAATCAAAAAGTAAAACGGCTTACGAAATGTGGTTTGATAAGAAACCTATTGTCAAATACTTTCGGGTTTTTAGTAGTAAGTGCTATATTTAGCGTGACCGAGAAAATCTGAGTAAGTTTGACACCAAAAGTGATGAAGGGATATTTGTAGGGTATGCTTTGAATAGTCGAGCATATCAGGTCCTTAATAAGAGGACCGGTGGAATTCAAGATTCCATTAATGTGGTTATTGACGATCACTTGAATACACCTGTCTCAAGTTCAGAAAATGATGAAGTACTTCTAATTGATAAGCCAGATTCTTCATCAAGCTTAAATAACTCTGAACTGAGGACGGTTAAAGACCATCCAACTAATCAAATTCTTGGAAACCCTCTTACTGGTGTACGCACTTGTAAACAACTAGAAGATATGTGTGATTACATGTGCTTTACATCTTAAATAGAACCAGCTAACGTAAAAGAAGCTCTTATTGACGAAAACTGGATAGTTGCGATGCAAGAAGAGCTTAATCAAATTGTTAGAAATGATGTTTGGTACTTAGTTCCTAGACCGAAAGATAAACATATTATCAGAACTAAGTAAATTTTTAAAAATAAGTCTGATGAACTTGGTAATATAATTAGAAACAAGGCTAGACTGGTTGTACAAGGGTATACTCAAATTGAAGGCATCGATTATGATGAAACCTTTGCCCCAGTAGCTCATCTTGAATCAATCAGACTATTTATATCCATTGCTTGCTTTAGAAAGTTCAAAATATATCAAATGGATGTAAAGAGTGCTTTTTTAAATGGCGATTTGCATGAAGAAGTGTATGTTGAACAACCAACGGGTTTTGAAGACCCTAAGAATGGTAATCATGTATACCGCCTAAAAAAGGCCCTTTACGGTTTGAAACAAGCTCCCAGGGCATGGTACAAAAAGTTGACTATGTTTCTACTAAGTCATAACTTTATAATGGGAGGTGTTGATAAGACATTGTTCGTAAAGAAACATAATGATCATATTTTTTTAGTACAAATTTATGTTAATAATATTATTTATGGATCCACCTGTGCTAACATGACTGTTGAGTTTGTAGATCTTATGAAATCTAAGTTCGAAATGAGCATGGTTGGGGAATTGAATTATTTCATAGGGTTGCAAGTTAAAAAGCAACCTGATGGTTTCTTTATTTCTCAAACCAAATATGCTCTGAACTTAGTTAAAAAGTTTAGATTTGAGAATAAGAAAAATTTTGATACTCCTATGAGTACGACTTTAAAACTCTCAAAGGACTCTACAAGTAAGAGAGTGGATCCTAAATTATATCGTAGTATGATAGGTAGTCTACTGTATTTAACTGCAAGTCATCCTGATATTGCATTTAGCGTAGGAATTTACGCTAGATATCTATCTGACCCTAAAGAGTCACATTTAACTGTTGTTAAGCAGATTATGCGATATATCGCAAGTTCAGCTAATCTGGGTCTTTAGTATCCACATGATACTAGTGTTCAATTAGTTGGTTACGCTGATGCTGATTGGGCTGGTAACGTTGAAGATAAGAAATCAACCAGTGGTGGTTGTTTCTATGCAAGGAACTGTTTAGTTTCTTGGCAAAGTAAGAAATAAAGTTTCGTCTCGCTTTCAACTGGTGAGGCTGAATACATTGCAACAGGTAATGCATGTACTCAGCTTGTATGGATGAAAATAATGTTAAGCGATTACGGAATTGTACAAGACTATGGTTTTATATTGTGATAATTTCAGTGCAATTAATATATCTAAAAATCCAATTTAGCATTCATGAACCAAGCACATTGACATTAGATATTACTACATTCGTGAATTAGTGGAAGAAAAGACAATTTCTTTGGAATACATTCCGACCGAGACTCAACTTGCTGACATTTTCACAAAACCGCTCGACAAATGTAGGTTTTTTTGAATTGAAATTTGATCTTGGTATGTGCAATTTGAATTGATTATTCATACATTTCTGTATTATATTTTATATATATTTGTTATTTTATATGTTTAAAATTTCAAATTTCAAGAAAATTGCATATTTTTGGCTGTGCACGACCAGTCGAGTGCGTACTCGACCAGTCGTGGCACGACCGGTCGAGCATGTACTCGACCAGTTGTGTAGCGCAGACTGATGCTTTATTTGGGGAAAAAACCCCTTTTTCTTCATTGTGGGTTTCTTCTCCAACGAGTCCCAGGTCGACCGGTCGAACTCATCTTCTTAGTTCTTCAAGGTTAATACTTTATTTCCAATTTCCTTGTAGATTCAAGTTCATATCATTCATTTTCTCATCTTTGGTGTGATTTATTTCTTGTTTTATAGTGGTTTTTGAGGTTTTCTTCTCCAAAATCTGATCTCGAGAAAACTCACTCTACTTCTTTTGCAACCACTTAGTTTCTTGATTTTCTAGTTACAAATGGAAGGTAAAGGCAAAAAGAATAGTTTTTGTGGTCTTTCATCTTCTAAATCTACACCTATCACAGTGCGCCACCTTCGGTCACCCGAAGATGATCCCACCTGTGTGTGATATCAGGTTCTGCAATGTGATAGTTGAATGACCTGTTCATGTTGAACATCTTGCTCCATTTAAAACCTTCCTTTTCTCCAATCTGTAGGATGTGATAACATTCTACATTGGGGTCACTACGCCAAAACAACAAAAAAAGGACGGTCCAAAACCGTCAAATCGTCTCAAATGACCAAAAAGGACAGTCATGGACCGTCGTATGGGCGGTCAAATTTTAACTTGTCTTATTACTTAAAGGACGGTTGAAAACCGTTATTCTTATTAACAAAAAAAGATGGTCATGGACCGTCTCTTATGAGCCTTTAAAGGACAGCCATGGACCGTCCTTAAAAAGGACGGTTATGGACCGTCCTTGAACGGGACTGTCATGGACCGTCTCTTATGAGCCTTCAAAGGACGGCCATGGACCGTACTTTAAAAGGACGGTCAAGGACCGTCCTTAAAAAGGACTGCTATGAACCGTCTCTTATGAGCCTTCAAAGGACGGTTATGGACCATCCTTAAAAAGGACTGCTATTTATCTTCTCTTATGAGCCTTCAAAGGACGGCGATGGACCGTCCTTTAAAAGGATTGCTATGAATCATCTCTTATGACCCTTAAAAGGACGTTTTCAAATTTGAAACGGTCAATATACACCTGTTACAATATATTTCATCTTATTCTTCCTGATATACACCTGTTATTTAATATATTTCATCGTATTCACATTCACATCCATCCAAACATAAACTACATTCATCCAAACATAAACTACATCCATCCAAACACAAACAATCTTATCCACATTACATTTATCCATGCATAAATACATATAAGTTTAACATCGTAAAAAAAAAAAAAAAAAAAATCAGCAACAATTTTCTGTCTTTCATCTAATAAAAAAATATTCAACCAACAAAACATTATAATTCAGAATCATGAAGAATTGCAGAAACTTCTTCCAAAAAAGTGGGCACTTCTTAAAAATAAAAGTGATCATTAAAATAAAACTAATGCAAGCAAATAATGCAAAAAAGTGTTTCAATTCAAGTTAATAGAAACAACAACAAAAATTAAAGTTTAGGTTAAGGTTTAGGTTAAGGTTATAGGTTATAGTATATAGGTTATAGCTTTAGGGAATTGAGAATAGGTTAAGGTCTAGGTTTAGGAAATCGGGTTCAGGTTCGGGATCGGGTTTAGGTTTGGGTTTTCAAGTTTAGGTTTAAGTTTAGGTTAAGGAGTTGAGATTAAGATTAGGTGTAGGTTTAGGTTTAAGGATTTGAGAATACATTTCGGTTTTAGGTTTAGGTTTAAGTTTTAGGCTTAGGTTTAGGTTATAGGTTTAGGTTTAAGTGCAGGTTATAGGTTTAGGTTTAGGTTAGGTTATAGGTAAAGGTTTAGGGAATTGAGAATAGGTTAAGGTTTCAGTTTAGGAAATCGGGTTCGGGATTGGGTTTAGGTTTGGATTTTCAAGTTTAAGTTAGGTTTAGGTTAGGGAGTTGAGATTAGGATTAGGTGTAAGTTTAGGTTTAGGGATTTGAGAATGTGTTTAGGTTTTAGGTTTAGGTTTAGGTTTTAGGTTATAGGTTAAGGTTTAGGTTTTAGGTTTAGGTTAAGGTTAGGTTATAGGTTATAATTTTAGGTTATAGGTTATAGGTTAAGGTTTTAGGTCATAGGTTTTGGTTTAGGTTAAGGTTATAGGTTATAAGTTTTGGTTTAGGTTAAGGCTAAGGTTTAGGTTATAAGCTATAGGTTTAGGGAATTGAGAATAGGTTAAGGTTTAGGTTTAAGAAATCGGGTTCGGGTTCGGGATCGGGTTTAGGTTTGGGTTTTTAAGTTTAGGTTTAGGTTTAGGTTAGGGAGTTAAGATTAGGATTAGGTGTAGGTTTAGGTTTAGGGATTTGAGAATACATTTAGGTTTTAGGTTTAGGTTTACGTTATTGGTTATAGGTTTAGGTTTAGGTTTATGTTTAAGTTATGGTTTAGGTTTAGGTTATAAGCTATAGGTTTAGGGAATTGAGAATATGTTAAGGTTTAAGTTTAGGAAATCGGGTTCGGGTTCGGATCGGGTTTAGGTTTGGGTTTTCAAGTTTATGTTTAGGTTTAGGTTAGGGAGTTGAGATTAGGATTAGGTGTAGGTTTTGGTTTATGGATTTGAGAGTACATTTAGGTTTTATGTTTAGGTTTAGGATATAGGTTATAGGTTTAGGTTTAGGTTTAGGTTTAGGTTATAAGCTATAGGTTTTGTAAATTGAGAATAGGTTAAGGTTTAGGTTTAGGAAATCATGTTCGAGTTTAGGTTTGGGTTTTCAAGTTTAGGTTTAGGTTAGGGAGTTAAGATTAGGATTAGGTGTAGGTTTAGGTTTACGGTTTGAGAATACATTTAGGTTATAGGTTTAGGTTTAGGTTAAAGGTTATAGGTTCGGTTTAGGTTTCGGTTTAGGTTTAGGTAATAAGCTATAGGTTTAGGGAATTGAGAATAGGTTGAGGTATAGGTTTAGGAAATTGGGTTCGGGTTTGGGATCGAGTTTAGGTTTGGGTTTTCAAGTTTAAGTTTAGGTTTAGGTTAGGGAGTTGAGATTAGGATTAGGTGTAGTTTTAGGTTTAGGGATTTGATAATACATTTAGGTTTTAGGTTTAGGTTTAGGTTATAAGTTAAATGTGAGACCCAACCTGAGTTCTCATATGTGCATGTGTGTGCATAAGTGTGCATTTCGTTCATTTTGGTTCCGCGGTCTTACCGGTCGAATTCCGGCGACTCGCGACCCTTGGATTATGTTGTGGTCATCCTTAAGTTTGGTCACATAGACCCGACTCGGATTGACCCGAGACACATGTCATCTTGTCCGTATCGGCGCCGCGATTCTAACGCCGCGTCCCATGCGTTAATCCGACGTGTACATTTCAAGTATGAGCATTTCATCATGTGGCCCACTTTTTGTACAAATGCATGTGGACCCCACTCCTCTCGGCACAAGTTCCCATGCACACCACCCACACACGCTACAATTCCCATGGAATAAACACTACCCACCCCACACACACCACCCAAAAACCTAACCTACCCTAGCAACATTGTTATTGTCACCATAGGTTATTATTACTTCCCTTAAAAAGATTTTCCCTCTCTTTCCCTCTCATTTCTCTCTCTCTTCTCTTCTTCTCCAGCAATTTCTCTCTTATCTCCCTCTATTCTCCAGCCCCTTCTCCCTAAAATACCTCCTCATCTACCCCTTCTCACTTAATCTTAGCCATTGATCCATGTTGCTTGGAGCCTCTAGATGATGGTGATGTAAGTTTCAAGGTTGATCTAGGTGGGTGCTCTTAGATCTTTCTTATTTCTTTCTTAAGAGCTTATGGGACCCATTAAGTGGTGATGGAGGTCCCTCATGTCTCCATGGTTGAGGCCAATGGCCCTTTTTCCTTGCATGCATGATCCATGGATGGGGCCATTCTCCATGGACCCCATCATAGCATTTTCCTTTGATGCATGTCATTTTCCTTTCTTATGGCTAGATTATTTTGTTTTCCATTATTTTATTCTTGATTTCCTGATGTGTGTGGCCCACTTAGTGGCCTCGGAATATCCAGACCGTCTAAGCAAAGTGGATGCCCATGGCTGTCCATTCCTTGGACATTGGCACTCTATTTGCTCCATTTTGGGCACATGCAATGGATTTTATGGAGAGGATATGGTCTGGATATTTGTGGGGCCCACTGGGGTGGTCCATACCACAATTTCCATGGATTGATTTCCTCTTTTTATAGTGATTATAATTATTTTAATTCAGTACTATGTTGCTGTCCAAAAGCCATCTGGACCGATTTTTGAGCTGTCTTGAGTTCAGTTTTGTGAATGATTGGTGGGGTGTTTGGTCCCATTTGATATATACCTCTTAAAGGTAGGGATCCCACCTAGATGTTTCCCAAATTTCACCCACATCCGTCCCTGTTTGATCACCCAAAAGAGTGGGCCAAGGAGGGTGGATAGTCCAGATTTTCTGGACTGTCTAGCAACTGTGCTTGTTGTACAAACATAATTATCAGTCTGTTTCTGAAATGGTGGGCCACCTTTTTGGACCCCACCTTGTTGTATACTTGTGTAGGGATATTTGTCCTACATTTTCTTAAAATTTGGCAGACCTGGACCCACTCTAATGGGGTGCACAAATCAGGGGCAGCAGCATTGTTTCAGCAGCAGAATGTTTTTGAAATACCTTGCTGTCCATAAATTGTTGGAGTTAAATAAAATACTTTTATTATCCCAAAAATTCTAAAATTTTACAGAGAGGTGTCCCACCGATGATAGGGCCTACCTGCAAAATTTTAGGGCCAATGGACACCATTTGGGCATCCAAATGGGTGGGCCAATATAGTGGGCTGCCAGAAATTTCTGTTGTGCAGTCCAGCAGCATAGTTTCATAAACATAAGTTTTAAAAAAATATATTCTCAGAAGGTGGGCCATATTTCTATGTCCACCTTATTGTGGGCTTGATGAGGGACATTGGGTGCAAATTTCAAGAATTTTGGAGGCCCAGAACCCACCCATTTGATGGCCCAAATTCAGGACAGTTATATTCCAGCAATATTTCACCCTGGATAGATTGTATTATTTAAATTAATTAAAATACTTCTGAATATCAAAAAATTATGAAAATTTACAGAGAGGTAGTAAGCTCATGGTAGAACCTACCTACCAAATTTCAGGTCTAATGGACCCCTGTGCACACCGTTGCAAGGCCCGGACTGGCCCACCACGTTGGGACGTCCAGGCCAGTCCGATTTTTCTGGACAGCTTGTTTTATTCAAATTAATTAAATTATTTTTAGATGTCCAAAAATTCTGAAATTTTGTGGGGTTGTGGTCCACCTATGGAAGAACAATCCTGCAAATTTTCAGGGCCATCAGGCCCCTGGACTGACTGTGGTATGGCCTGTAGGTTGGGTCATTTTTGGGCCAAATACCCAGGCCCAAATGACTAACCACCATGGCATGCCCCTACCTTGGGCTACTGGGCCTGCATTCTAACGGCATGGCCCACTTGAAGTAAGTGTTGTATATCCCCCTTCTTATCTGGTGAGATCCACTGTGATATGTATGAGTCACCATGGGTCAGTAACCCATTTAAATTAAATAAATTTCTGGACTCCAGCAGGCCCAGGATGTGGGTGGGCTGGAATTCTAGCAAGGGGCCCAAATTTGTGCATAGTTGATCTTTTGGAGCCGTGGCGGTCCACCAGATTTAAGGGAGTATTGTACACACTCCTTGCCTTATTTATTTAGACAAATTTGAGTGTAATTAGTGCCTCTTAAGGCACATCTTTGAGGTGATAATATGGGCTAGCCTTAACCAGATTTTTGGTAGCTTTATGGGACTTTTGGGCTGGAAACCTATCCCTTGAGCCCAAGATTGTGCAAGGGCTGACCTTATTGATTCACGGGCCCAATGGGCCGTCTACAAGCTGATCATGTGCATTTATTAGCCTTGATGCCCTCATGAAGTGCTTAATTGTGGGCTGACTTGCAAGGCCCACATAAATGTATATTGTGGGGATCTTGCTAAGTCTTTGGGCTGGTATGGCAAGGCCCACACTGTCAGTATAGGCCTTGCCCATGTGTATTCTTGGATTTACGGGCTGCCTTTAAGTCCACCATAATGTATGAATTGGATGGCTTTTGTTTGGGCCATTTCTTTTGGGCCCATTATGTGATATATTATATGCATGTTTGTGTTAGCAAGTAGGCCTTGTGGACTCAGTTCTTTTGGATAGGCCCATTGATCTTGGGCCTATAGTCTCCTATCTATTGTGATGGGCTTAGGGCAATAATACACAAGAAGTTGGGCCCTTGGCGCCCACTAAACCGACCCATACTTGGGCCAAAAGTGAGGCCCAACTCACTTGTGTTAAATGTGAAACTTGCCCATGTAAATGAATTACTGGGTTGCCCATGAAGCTCACCACAATATGTGGAATTATGACCTTTGTGGTTGGGCCCAAACCTTACTTGAGGGCCCACTATATGGCCTATGAGTTGGGCTTGGTATATGGCCCATTAGGTTATGCATTGCTTGGGCTTTAGACCTTACATTATATGAGTAGCGGCGGGCTACCTTTTGGAAATCAGTTGAGGTTGGATGTCCTCCTGGGTGATCCTAAGGTAGGCCCATAGGTTTCTCTATGGATGGTTAAAGGCCCACCATAGACCCTAGGCCATTTGTTTAAGGCTCAATGTGTATGTATGTGGAACCTACCTTAATGCATGTGGTCCAGGCCGTCCAAGCCTTGGATCACCCGATCATGGAGGCACTCTCTGCCTTGGGTTGCTACTGGATTCACAATCCAATAGCAGGCCCACATGATCTTTTCTTGATGTATACACACTCTCCATCTGGTGGGGTCCCCCAGTGAGTATAGTTGGCCTTCATGAGATCATTCCCACTTATTTGACTAATTTCTGGGCTTTTGCAAGCCCAGGAAGCAGAGTAGGCCGAACGTTTATTAAGGGGCCTTAAATGTACATTGTTATGATTGAAACTTTATTAGACATAGGACCCACCATATTGAGAACTTGTGTGCGTGTTGCATGGTTATGTTTTCTTATAATCTTTGGGCTTAATAAATGCAATTTTGGGTCACCTTTAGTGATTACATGAGGACCTCCATCTTAGATCAGATTTTTGGGGCATCCCATGAGCCTAAAGTGGGTTAGGACATCCCGGCTTGCCCAACCATATATTAAGCCAACTTCCACCATTTTGATGGACTTGTGGGCTAAGATAGAGATAGTATTGGGCCCTTGGTTGTTCACTTAAATTGCTAGTTATTGGGCTGATGTAGTTGGGCCCATTTCATCATCCAAACTTAAACTTATTTTGGGCCGTATATTGTGTATGCGGGCTGCCCACCAAGTCCAACTTAATGCATGGATTCTATGGCCATTGGAAATTGAGCCTTGGGCCTTAATTTCTCTCTTAGGGCCCATGTTGTTAAAAGTGGTATTGTATCTTTTTATGGTCTATTTTGAGGAATGTATGTATGTGATTACCTGTGTTCTTATCTTGAATGTAGGGCCTTGGGCCTTGTATCCATATAGTTCATGGTTGAGATGCCTCTTGGAGAATGGTGGTTAAATGTCCCCATTATGGACCCCTATAGGCCCGTTTGTATCTAAATGTCATTAGATGCTCATCTTAAACTCTTGCTAGACTCACTTCTACTTAGACACGTAGTTGTATGCTTAGTCTCGTGGGCTACCCCAGGTAAATGGGCCCCCACTAGAGGTGGGATTTCTTATGGATCTTGTCTAAATACCTAGTCTTGGTCCCTTCTTGGATAGGAGGAGTGTACTACTTTATATATCGCCGTATAATGCGTATATACCCATCTTCATGACCCATGTGCATCATTGTATGCTTGGATGACACTATGTGTGTGGTTATGATTGTGCCATTGGGCATTGCATGTTGCATTCCCGAGGGACGTAGTATTCCCTCTTGAGCACGTTGGATGCTTGGGATGGATGCATGGTTGATTGTGTGATTCATGCATCTGACATTACATAGCATATGAGCATTATTGCCCTTATTTCATCAGGGTTGTAGCCTCCACAGATACATCGTGGATGACCATGTTTGGACACCGAAAATGTTACTTGAGCATACCGGGTGCATAGGATGCCCATGGGTGAAATTCCCAAAACTTCCGTGGTACCAGGATCTGCTCCAACGCCGTGACCGGGTGGTATATATGAGCGCATGAGGGCCTTATACCATTAGGCCGCGACTCCCACTGTCGTGTAGTCGGTTGGATAGGGGTGTGGCCTTACTCGCCTGATGTAAGAGGGCATTGCTTGGGCCGAGTCCGACCACTCAGTAAATGGGTCCGCTACCTTCGAGCCCTTCTTTGGTGATTGGGTCGTCCGAGTGCAGGTAGTGAGGTCTCTTACGCTGCGTTTGACCGTGCGAGGTGCAGAGTGGCGATCATTCAAGAAGTGTAATGGACCCCGATGATTTCCTTATGATGGAAATGTATTTGATATGTGGATTGGATATGAGCACTGACATTACTTTGCATTGCATTTGCATCGGCTGTGTAAGCCTCATATTGCATTACAATACTCATTGCATTACAGTGCTCATCGCATTACGATTTCATGGCATTACAAGATACTCATTGCATCATAGTACTCATTGCATTATATAGCCTTGGTATGGCTTCCGGCATTATCGTACTGCCTTGGTATAGTTTCTTGCATTCATGATAGCCTTGGTAAGGCTAGTAGTATTGGTATTGATCATGACTCCCTTCTGCATTCTCTATCTTCTTCTGAGCACTATTATCACCCACTTTCACCACCCTCTAAGCTTTCTATGAGCTTATGCACGATTGATGCGTGCAGGAGATCCTAGGCAGGCATCGTAGCAGCAGAGCGTGGAGTAGAGTTGAGCTTGAGGACTCCAGTGTTGCTAACTCTTTTCTCTCTTTTCCCATTATCTTATGTATGTCCTTTTGGACCTGATGTAAGTTTGTAAAAGTTCAAATTCTTAGTGAATTTTGTGATGTGTATCCTTTGTTACTTCCAGATGTACTTGCTGTGATCTTGGGTATGCTCGTATTGGTAATGATTATATTATTATGAAAATCCTCCTTGTAAGATCCCAGGATCTAACCCGCCTCGGGGAGCCGAAAATGGGGTACTATGGAGGCATTGCGGTCGAACCGGCCATCTGGATTCCTCAGTGAGTCCTAAGGTTCGAGTCCGGGGTGTGACAGGAGTTGGTATCAGAGCATAGCAAGTAATTTTGGAATAACTTGGGATAGTATCACATATCTGATACGAGCTTAGGACAAGTAGTGTCCCGAGTGCATTTCTCTCGTTTCGTTTACGCCTTCAAGGATTTTAATTCCTAGGTGTCCATCACCTTTGGTCTTTCTGTAGACCATGCTGTCTAGTTGTGGTGCCCCTGATTATGATGCCCATGGTCGTGGTGCCCATGGACATGATTCTCATTCCACTCCAGCGATCCGAGTGACTTTCTCTCCACCTTCTGAGATTCCTATTTCCCTTCTGGAGCCTGTCGTACATATTCCTGAGGCTCCCGCCGTACCTGTGCCTTCGTCAGAGGCCAGTGCTACCCCCGCTTATCTGACGATCCCTGTAGGAGCTGAGCGTCTCCAGCAGTTGATGTAGGTTGTCACTGATGTACTTCAGACCCGTCAGCCTGTTCCTGAGGCACCCGGACGGGCGGAACAGGAGCGTGTGAGCCCCCTTTTGCGAGATTCGATTTTGTAGCAAGCTCCGTTAGTAGTATTTCTACTTCAGGGCGAGTCTGAGTGGACCGGTTTGCAGAGGGATCGTGATCAGAGGAGTGGTCGGAAGAGGCAGGCCCCCTCCGGTAGCTCACGATAGCGTCGACAGCGGCAGAGGTGCATAACCTATCGAGCCACCAGAGCATCAGCATCGCATACAACAGCTTCTTCTTCTAGACCGTTTACTGGCATTTGCTATGAATGTGGGCAGATGGGACACCGTAGGCGTGAGTGTCTCCATCAGCAGGATGGACCTTCGCAGCGACCGCAGTAGCAGCAGAGATCGCAAATGCAAAAGAGATAAACACCTCCCCAGCCACCTCAGGCTTGATTTTGCAGGACCCAGCAGGACCCTTAGTTATTAGGAGAGTTGTTATGAGTGTTCCCCTTGCCTCCGTATGTAAGTCTTGTGTTTTGGTGCATCGCACCCTTTTTGTATCCAAGGGCTTTTGTTCACTCAGATTGCCATTAGAGTCTGCCGTAAGAGATTATCAGTATCGACACTTTTTGGGAAGATCCCTGTGTTAGGCCAATGATATTATCGTATTCCGTTTTGGTTGGTGAGATGTCTTACTGGCTAAATAGTCTTGTATTGCCAATGTTGAGCTTATTTTGTTGTCCAGGCAGTGTTCCTGGTTAGGGATGATAGGCCAAATTGCAAGTTTTGTGGCCGAGTGTGACACTTGCTAGCGTGTCAAGGCCGATCCTCTGAGACCCCCCTAGTCCCTTGCAGTCGTTGAGTGTCCCAAAGTGGAAGTAGAAGAGTGTATTGATGGATTTCATCGCAGGTTTGTTGAGATTAGGGAGCGTTATCCCCATTTGTGTGATGATTGATTGCTTGTGTTGCCTTTTCTTGTGATTGATGATTGTGATATATATATATATATGATGATGTTATACATTTCATTGCCTCAGTTTTGTCAATTTCGAGGACGAAATTTCTTTGTTGGTGGGGAGGATTGTGAGACCCAACCTGAGTTCTCATATGTGCATGTGTGTGCATAAGTGTGCATTTCGTTCATTTTGGTCCCGCGGTCTTACCGGTCGAATCCCGGCGACTCGCGACCCTTGGATTATGTTGTGGTCATCCTTAAGTTTGGTCACATAAACCCGACTCGGATTGACCCGAGACACATGTCATCTTGTCCGTATCGGCGCCGCGATTCTAACGCCGCGTCCCATGCGTTAATCCGACGTGTACATTTCAAGTTATGAGCATTTCATCATGTGGCCCACTTTTTGTACAAATGCATGTGGACCCCACTCCTCTTGGCACAAGTTCCCATGCACACCACCCACACACACTACAATTCCCATGGAATAAACACTACCCACCCCACACACACCACCCAAAAACCTAACCTACCCTAGCAACATTGTTATTGTCACCATAGGTTATTATTACTTCCCTTAAAAAGATTTTCCCTCTCTTTCCCTCTCATTTCTCTCTCTCTTCTCTTCTTCTCCAGCAATTTCTCTCCCATCTCCCTCTCTTCTCCAGCCCCTTCTCCCTAAAATACCTCCTCATCTACCCCTTCTCACTTAATCTTAGCCATTGATCCATGTTGCTTGGAGCCTCTAGATGATGGTGATGTAAGTTTCAAGGTTGATCTAGGTGGGTGCTCTTAGATCTTTCTTATTTCTTTCTTAAGAGCTTGTGGGACCCATCAAGTGGTGATGGAGGTCCCTCATGTCTCCATGGTTGAGGCCAATGGCCCTTTTTCCAAGCATGCATGATCCATGGATGGGGCCATTCTCCATGGACCCCATCACAGCATTTTCCTTTGATGCATGTCATTTTCCTTTCTTATGGCTAGATTATTTTGTTTTCCATTATTTTATTCTTGATTTCCTGATGTGTGTGGCCCACTTAGTGGCCTCGGAATATCCAGACCGTCTAAGCAAAGTGGATGCCCATGGCTGTCCATTCCTTGGACATTGGCACTCTATTTGCTCCATTTTGGGCACATGCAATGGATTTTATGGAGAGGATATGGTCTGGATATTTGTGGGGCCACTGGGTGGTCCATACCACAATTTCCATGGATTGATTTCCTTTTTATAGTGATTATAATTATTTTAATTCAGTACTATGTTGCTGTCCAAAAGCCATCTGGACAGATTTTTGAGCTGTCTTGAGCTCAGTTTTATGAATGATTGGTGGGGTGTTTGGTCCCATTTGATATATACCTCTTAAAGGTAGGGATCCCACCTAGATGTTTCCCAAATTTCACCCACATCCGTCCCTGTTTGATCACCCAAAAGAGTGGGCCAAGGAGGGTGGATAGTCCAGATTTTCTGGACTGTCTAGCAACTGTGCTTGTTGTACAAACATAATTATCAGTCTGTTTCTGAAATGGTGGGCCACCTTTTTGGACCCCACCTTGTTGTATACTTGTGTAGGGATGTTTTTCCTACATTTTCTTAAAATTTGGCAGACCTGGACCCACTCTAATGGGGTGCACAAATCAGGGGCAGCAGCATTGTTTCAGCAGCAGAATGTTTTTGAAATACCTTGCTGTCCATAAATTGTAGGAGTTAAATAAAATACTTTTATTATCCCAAAAATTCTAAAATTTTACAGAGAGGTGTCCCACCGATGATAGGGCCTACCTGCAAAATTGTAGGGCCAATGGACACCATTTGGGCATCCAAATGGGTGGGCCAATATAGTGGGCTGCCAGAAATTTCTGCTGTGCAGTCCAGCAGCATAGTTTCATAAACATAAGTTTTAAAAAAATATATTCTCAGAAGGTGGGCCATATTTCTAGGTCCACCTTATTGTGGGCTTGATGAGGGACCTTGGGTCCAAATTTCAAGAATTTTGGAGGCCCAGAACCCACCCATTTGATGGCCCAAATTCAGGACAGTTATATTCCAGCAATATTTCACCCTGGACAGATTGTATTCTTTAAATTAATTAAAATACTTTTGAATATCAAAAAATTATGAAAATTTACAGGTAGGTAGTAAACTCATGGTAGAACTTACCTACCAAATTTCAGGTCTAATGGACCCCTGTGCACACCGTTGCAAGGCCCGGACTGGCCCACCACGTTGGGACGTCCAGGCCAGTCCGATTTTTCTGGACAGCTTGTCTTATTCAAATTAATTAAATTATTTTTAGATGTCCAAAAATTCTGAAATTTTTTGGGGTTGTGGTCCACCTATGGAAGAACAATCCTGCAAATTTTCAGGGCCATCAGGCCCCTGGACTGACCGTGGTATGGCCTGTAAGTTGGGTCATTTTTGGGCCAAATACCCAGGCCCAAATGACTAACCACCATGGCATGCCCCTACCTTGGGCTACTGGGCCTGCATTCTAACGGCATGGCCCACTTGAAGTAAGTATTGTATATCCCCCTTCTTATCTGGTGGGACCCACTGTGATATGTATGAGTCACCATGGGTCAGTAACCCATTTAAATTAAATAAATTTCTGGACTCCAAAGAGCCCGAAGTGGGTGGGCTGGAATTCTAGCAAGGGGCCCAAATTTGTGCATAGTTGATCTTTTGGAGCCGTGGCGGTCCACCAGATTTAAGGGAGTATTGTACACACTCCTTGCCTTATTTATTTAGACAAATTTGAGTGTAATTAGTGCCTCTTAAGGCACATCTTTGAGGTGATAATATGGGCTAGCCTTAACCAGATTTTTGGTAGCTTTATGGGACTTTTGGGCTGGAAACCTATCCCTTGAGCCCAAGATTGTGCAAGGGCTGACCTTATTGATTCACGGGCCCAATGGGCCCTCTACAAACTGATCATGTGCATTTATTAGCCTTGATGCCCTCATGAAGTGCTTAATTGTGGGCTGACTTGCAAGGCCCACATAAATGTATATTGTGGGGATCTTGCTAAGTCTTTGGGCTGGTATGGCAAGGCCCACACTGTCAGTATAGGCCTTGCCCATGTGTATTCTTGGATTTACGGGCTGCCTTCAAGTCCACCATAATGTATGAATTGGATGGCTTTTGTTTGGGCCATTTCTTTTGGGCCCATTATGTGATATATTATATGCATGTTTGTGTTAGCAAGTAGGCCTTGTGGACTCAGTTCTTTTGGATAGGCCCATTGATCTTGGGCCTATAGTCTCCTATCTATTGTGATGGGCTTAGGGGCAATAATACACAAGAAGTTGGGCCCTTGGCTGCCCACTAAACCCGACCTGTACTTGGGCCAAAAGTGAGGCCCAACTCACTTGTGTTAAATGTGAAACTTGCCCATGTAAATGAATTACTGGGCTGCCCATGAAGCTCACCACAATATGTGGAATTATGACCTTTGTGGTTGGGCCCAAACTTACTTGAGGGCCCACTATATGGCCTATGAGTTGGGCTTGGTATATGGCCCATTAGGTTATGCATTGCTTGGGCTTTAGACCTTACATTATATGAGTAGCGGCGGGCTACCTTTTGGAAATCAGTTGAGGTTGGATGTCCTCCTGGGTGATCCTAAGGTAGGCCCATAGGTTTCTCTATGGATGGTTAAAGGCCCACCATAGACCCTAGGCCATTTGTTTAAGGCTCAATGTATATGTATGTGGAACCTACCTTAATGCATGTGGTCCAGGCCGTCCAAGCCTTGGATCACCCGATCATGGAGGCACTCTCTGCCTCAGGTTGCTACTGGATTCACAATCCAATAGCTGGCCCACATGATCTTTTCTTGATGTATACACACTCTCCATCTGGTGGGGTCCCCCAGTGAGTATAGTTAGCCTTCATGAGATCATTCCCACTTATTTGACTAATTTCTGGGCTTTTGCAAGCCCAGGAAGCAGAGTAGGCCGAACGTTTATTAAGGGGCCTTAAATGTACATTGTTATGATTGAAACTTTATTGGACATAGGACCCACCATATTGAGAACTTGTGTGCGTGTTGCATGGTTATGTTTTCTTATAATCTTTGGGCTTAATAAATGCAATTTTGGGTCACCTTTAGTGATTACATGAGGACCTCCATCTTAGATCAGATTTTTGGGGCATCCCATGAGCCTAAAGTGGGTTAGGACATCCCGGCTTGCCCAACCATATATTAAGCCAACTTCCACCATTTTGATGGACTTGTGGGCTAAGATAGAGATAGTATTGGGCCCTTGGTTGTTCACTTAAATTGCTAGTTATTGGGCTAATGTAGTTGGGCCCATTTCATCATCCAAACTTAAACTTATTTTGGGCCATATATTGTGTATGCGGGCTGCCCACCAAGTCCAACTTAATGCATGGATTCTATGGCCATTGGGAGTTGAGCCTTGGGCCTTAATTTCTCTCTTAGGGCCCATGTTGTTAAAAGTGGTATTGTATCTTTTTATGGTCTATTATGAGGAATGTATGTATGTGATTACCTGTGTTCTTATCTTGAATGTAAGGCCTTGGGCCTTGTATCCATATAGTTCATGGTTGAAATGCCTCTTGGAGAATGGTGGTTAAATGTCCCCATTATGGACCCCTATAGGCCCGTTTGTATCTAAATGTCATTAGATGCTCATCTTAAACTCTTGCTAGACTCACTTCTACTTAGACACGTAGTTGTATGCTTAGTCTCGTGGGCTACCCCAGGTAAATGGGCCCCCACTAGAGGTGAGATTTCTTATGGATCTTGTCTAAATACCTAGTCTTGGTCCCTTCTTGGATAGGAGGAGTGTACTACTTTATATATCGCCGCATAATGCGTCTATACCCATCTTCATGACCCATGTGCATCATTGTATGCTTGGATGACACTATGTGTGTGGTTATGATTGTGCCATTGGGCATTGCATGTTGCATTCCCGAGGGACGTAGTATTCCCTCTTGAGCACGTTGGATGCTTGGGATTGATGCATGGTTGATTGTGTGATTCATGCATCTGACATTACATAGCATATGAGCATTATTGCCCTTATTTCATCAGGGTTGTAGCCTCCACAGATACATCGTGGATGGCCATGTTTGGACACCGAAAATGTTACTTGAGCATACCGGGTGCATAGGATGCCCATGGGTGAAATTCCCAAAACTTCCGTGGTACCAGGATCTGCTCCAACGCCGTGACCGGGTGGTATATATGAGCGCATGAGGGCCTTATACCATTAGGCCGCGACTCCCACTGTCGTGTAGTCGGTTGGATAGGGGTGTGGCCTTACTCGCCTGATGTAAGGGGGCATTGCTAGGCTGAGTCTGACCAGCTCGTAAATGGGTCCGCTACCTTCATGCCTTGCTGGTGATTGGGTCGGCAGCCGGCAGGGTAGTGAGGTCTCTTACGCTCGTTTGACTGTGCGGGTCTGCAGAGGCATTCGCCATTCAAAGAAGGTAATGGACCCCGATGATTTCCTGATGATGGAAATGTATTTGATATGTGGATTGGATATGAGCACTGACATTACTTTACATTGCATTTGCATCAGCTGTGTAAGCCTCATATTGCATTACAGTACTCATTGCATTACAGTGCTCATCGCATTACAGTACTCATGGCATTACAGTACTCATTGCATCATAGTACTCATTGCATTATATAGCCTTGGTATGGCTTCCTGCATTATCGTACTACCTTGGTATAGTTTCTTGCATTCATGATAGCCTTGGTAAGGCAAGTGGTATTGGTATTGATCATGACTCCCTTCTGCATTCTTTATCTTCTTCTGAGCACTATTATCACCCACTTTCACCACCCTCTAAGCTTTCTATAAGCTTATGCACGATTGATGCGTGCAGGAGATCCTAGGCAGGCATCGTAGTAGCAGAGTGTGGAGTAGAGTTGAGCTTGAGGACTCCAGTGTTGCTAACTCTTTTCTCTCTTTTCCCATTATCTTATGTATGTCCTTTTGGACCTGATGTAAGTTTGTAAAAGTTCAAATTCTTAGTGAATTTTGTGATGTGTATCCTTTGTTACTTCCAGATGTACTTGCTGTGATCTTGGGTATGCTCGTATTGGTAATGATTATACTTGTTATGAAAATCCTCCTTGTAGGATCCCAGATCTAACCCCGCCTCGGAGCCGAAAATGGGGTACTACGGAGGTCGTTGGCGAACCGCAGAGCCATCGGGTTCCTTGTGAGTCCGGTTACCGAGTCTGGGGCGTGACATTAAAGGTTTAGGTTTAGGTTTAGGTTATAAGCTATAGGTTTAGGGAATTGAGAATAGGTTAAGGTTTAGGTTTATGAAATCAGGTTCAGGTTTAGGTTTAGGTTTGGGTTTTCAAGTTTAGGTTTAGGTTTACGTTAGGGAGTTGAGATTAGGATTAGGTGTAGGTTTAGGGATTTGAGAATACATTTAAGTTTTAGGTTTAGGTTTAGGTTATAGGTTCTAAGTTAAGGTTTAGGTTTTGGGATTTATGAATAGGTTTATGTTAAGGTTATAAGTTTAGGTTAAGGTTGTAAGTATAGGTTATATAAGTATAGGTTTATGTTATAGGTTAAGGTTTTGGTTTAGGTTATAAGTATAGGTTTTGGGATTTGAGAATAGGTTTAGGTTACGGTTATAAGTTAGGTTATAGGTATAGGTTTATGTTATAGGTTAAGGTTTTGGTTTAGGTTATAAGTATAGGTTTTGGGATTTGAGAATAGGTTTAGGTTAAGGTTATAAGTTTAGGTTAAGGTTGTAAGTATAGGTTATAGGTTTAAGTTAAGGTTTTGGTTTAGGTTATAAGTATAGGTTTTGGGATTTGAGAATAGGTTGAGGTTAAGGTTATAAGTTTAGGTTAAGGTTATAAGTATAGGTTTAGGTTATAGGTTAAGGTGTGGTCCCTGCAAATACAAATATAAACACGGCCTGTCCAAATGGCCAGGCCCCTCCAATGTTGTCAATAGGAAATGGATAGCTTCATCATGGTCATAACAGTAGTTCCCACCTTCCAGGGACCCTCGCTCATCCGGATAGCTCCGACACACATCTGGATCTGCTCCATTAATTTTGAGTAATTACATAAACACGGCATGTCCAAATGGTCAGGCCCTTCCAATGTTGTGCATAGGAAATGGATAGTTTCATCATGGTCATAATAGCGGTTCCCACCTTCCATAGACCCCCGCTCATCCGGATAGCTCCGATGCACATCCGGATCTGCTCCATTAATTTCAAGCAAATACATAAACACGGTCTGTCCAAATGGTCAAGCCCTTCCAATGATGTCTATAGGAAATGAACAGCTTCATCATGGTCATAACAGCGGTTTCCACCTTCCAGGGACCCCCGCTCAACATCCGGATAGCTCCGATGCACATCCGGGTCTACTCCATCAATTTTGAGCTAATACATTTAAAAACAACATAAATATATCTAAAAGCATCTAGATACCTGCGGAAGGCCTCCCATATTTGTATTATTGGTTACTCATCCCTTTGTCTACAAGCCACAATCGACAAACAATTTCTATCGCTACTTATACTCTGAAACCAACACAAATATAACTAGGAAACAATATAAGGAATAAGAAAAAATGAATTTACCTGTATACATCATTAAATGTTTCTCTATAAGGTGGTGATATTATATCTTTGATAGCCACAACCTATATGACAGAGAAAAATGCAACCAATACAGTCTGTTAGAATTCAAAGGAGAAAAAAGATTCGTGGTTGTACCAATATTCTAGTACATTACGAACGATTGCTTACGTACCCAAAAAGTCAGATTAGGATCAAGCCACTACGTAGTTCTTTTTAATTAACCAAGTTAATAAAGGTCATAAATTTCATATTTAACAAAG
The DNA here is from genome assembly GCA_030180095.1 of Magnolia changhungtana. Lineage (NCBI taxonomy): Eukaryota > Viridiplantae > Streptophyta > Magnoliopsida > Magnoliales > Magnoliaceae > Magnolia > Magnolia changhungtana. The sequence continues at coordinate 4,195,087 of JASAUF010000161.1, read as the reverse complement.
TATCATTGAATGTCATCTCAAATCGTTTCTGGTTGGTGCATTTAAAAAAATTCAAATACACAATCAATGTATATTCTTGTTATATCTCGTATGGCAACAAGAGATAACGTTCTATCAATACTTTAGTTACATTTGAAATTAAAATCCTTTAGTGACGACCATACTGTTAAGATCAATCCTCTTATCTTTATTTACAAAAACTAGTGGATGACAAATTATATTTAACATACAGAGCTGGTTCGGCCACTTATGCAATAAGGGAAGGTTCAAAAGGTCCAGATTTTCACGTCAAGCATCAGTTGCATACATATGATACATAAGGACAAAAGTATCACCTTCAACATGACGGCCAAACAAGTTTCCTCACCAAAAATTCAGATCACAAACCATCATGGCATGTGTCCAATTTTTGTAGAAGCACAAAGTAAATGATTGATACACATTGTGCACAAAATGACCAACCTTGTATACAAATGTCATCTCTGTCCTCATACATTGTGCACAAGATGACCAACCTTGCATACAAAGGTCATTTTCTCAGCTTAATCCAGGGATGCTAAAGACAACTGAGAAAGATCTCCAAGGAACCTCATGAGCCTCCACTGTGTATCCATTAACCTGACACAATTACACTTTCCTATCACTATTTTCACTTTACAACACCATACTTTTTAACTAATAATAAAAAAAAGACCCAACTCAGTTGGGTCTCAATTCAATTGATGGTGGGAACCATAAGATGGAATTGAGATCCATGTTCCCACATATATGGGATCATGTGTGTGAAATTAGAAAATGCCAGCAGTCTAATCTTTTACCTTTTCTTGCTCAATGTGGACCACTGTCATGTTCATTTCTTTTATGTCTATCGAATAGCTAGAAATTTCATCTTAGGTCATCATCATTTTCTGCAGTGAGCAGAAAATGATGTCAATCTCCAGATAGTTCTTGTATGCATCAAAGAAAGAGTAGGGCTCGAAAAGGGTATTCCAATCAGCCTTGTTTATCTCCGTTACTTGTATGAGAAATTAAGAGGTATACATAAATAAAAGAAGGTAAAGGGAAAAGGAAAAATACTAGTACTATTCTAATATCAGAAGTAGGAAAAAAGAAAGAGTGTGAAGAAAGAAAAAGGTTTAAATAATAATTTTTTTCTTTAGTTGAGAAGGACCAGTAGTTGTTTTCATCGAGAGAGAGAGAGAGAGAGAGAGAGAGAGAGAAGAGAGAGAGAGAGAGAGAGAGAGAGAGAGAGAGAGAGAAATAAAAAGTGGGAAAGGAGAATAATGAAAAAACCAGACTGTAGGTCCACATTGAAACCACTTAAAAGGTACAAAAACGCACCTCATATATTTCATTTCCATGCTGGAACTCTTCAGTCATTATACAAAGTACTTAATGAGACATTGATAGAGTCTATCACAAAAATTTATTCTTGGATCACAAATGGGAAGTGCTAAGGAGTCCTCTTCAGATGAAAATAGTATTTCAACATTCTAATAACATCTAGTTCACCACCTGTTTCAGGCTATTTTCTACTATTTGTTTATTTGAGCAGGAATGCAGTTGTATTCTATTAATTTTCTATTGTAGGTTGTTAGGTTAGTTGTCTTAGTAACTAATCAAAGATCTTTAGCAACTAATCATTATGATTAGTTAAGTATAGGTTATAGGTTTAGAGAAAGGTTAGGTTTAGGTTATAGGTTTTGGGATTTAAGAATAGTTTTAGGTTATAAGGTATAGGTTATAGGTTAAGGTCAAGGTTTAGGTTATAGGTTATAGGTTAAGGTCTAGGTTTAGGTTATAAGTATAGGTTTTGGGGACAACTATAAATTACAAGTGACAACTATAAACTGTAATATGAATAATTTATGATAAGAAAATGATATATGTATAATTTATCCTAAAACTATTCTGCTACAAGAAATACATTCTTCATATCAACAATAGTCTAATGAAAAATAAGGTAAATTCAAATCTAAATATAATTCAAAATCTAACCATGTCTAGATAAACATAATTCAAAATCTAACCATGTAGAATCAAAGCAATTAACCATGTTGAAGCATATGTTCATAACAACTCATTTATAGAGCTAGATCATATATGATTCAAATTGTTGGAAGCAACTGGCCCACTTTTATAAAAACATATCAGCATTTCTTTTTGGGTGTTCCCCATCTACAGTTAGACATGTGCATTTTTTTGGCACCACATTCCAATGGCTAAGGTCCTTATGAATCATATTACAATACTTTTGGGTGCACTCTAATAAACTTCCATGATCTTGGGATTTGTTGTAAGGAAATGTAAGTTGGGATTTGAGAAAATAGGCCTTAATGAAACTCTCTTTCCCACATAAAGGTTTAGCCAGTGGTATTCAATGAAGTATGCTTTCCTTGAATTTTCCTTTTCAAGAACTTTCGGCTGTGGTTGGTGTTTGGAACAAAATTTCATAGAAAGATATTCCATGGAGCCACAAAAGTATAATGACTTGTCGTTAGCCATGTTGTGGGCCACTTCGTACAGCCGCATATAATGATGTTGGCAAGAGTATAATGCTGATTTTCTAAGTCTTTCATGGACAGAGAAGGCATCAAAAAACCTTTACAGCCTTTCGTGGATAGGAAGCAATGGTGATAATGATGCTCACGGCCCTATATAAGGTTTCAACTCTTGAGCTTCAAATCTGCTTCTTTGAGTTGAAAAAATAGGTGGATGTTGTGGATGTTAGATACATCACCTTAGCCCAAAATTGCCCAAGACATCAACACACTACCTTTGAGTATGGTGTTGGCGACACCACCTAATTCACTTACCATCTCAACCTTCCAAAAGTGGACACGGTTTGGCTAGTGATCCCAATTCCATCATGATGTATCTAATTTATTTGCCCATCCATTTTTCCAGCTAAGTTTATAGCATGAGCCAAAAGACCCCAATTCCATCATGATGTATCTAATTTATATCCACAATGTCCATCCAATTTTCCAGCTAAGTCTATAGCATGAGCCAAAAGACCCTAATTCCATCATGATGTATCTAATTTATATCCACAATGTCCATCCATTTTTCCATCTCAGTTCATAGCATGAGCGAAAAGATGAGTCAAATCCAAATCTTAACTGACAATTTGAATCCAAGGTCATATTTCAATGATCCAAGCTATTCATATAATGGACCTGTTTGTAGGTGTGGGATATATATTTATTTTTTAAAAAATCATTTACAACGGGATTTTTAACTTGTCAATCATTTAAATCATTTTGTTTTGGTTATGGACTCCAACAATTTGAATCATATATGATACCACATTTATAAAAACATAAATGGACAATCCACCTTAAAATCCCACGCCACAAGAATCAGTGAAAATGACAATATTCACTCTCTAGAAACATTTCCCGCACCCACGGTGACGTTGGCTTATCATCCAAACCATTCATATTATCACAATTTGGATCAAACGCATATCAGCTTGATCTAAAACATCTAGGGCCCACAGGAGGTTTTTCAACGGTAGAGGATCATTTCACACTATTACCTGTGGTTTGGTCCACTTGAGCTTTGAATATGCTTCATTTTTGGGCTTAAGCTATAAAATTATCTTGTAAAATGGATGGACAAGGATGATAAAATACATAAATCAAGGTGGACCCCATAGAGATTACTCAGTACAGAATTCGATTCCCATACAAAACTCCTGTGGCCCCCAGAAAGTTCTCAATGGTGGGGATTCAATCTCCACTATTTCCTGTAGTGCAATGGGCATCATTTTCAGGGCCATTACCTAAAATGGGCTGGCAAAACAGAGATGGCATGGATATACAACACATACATCAAGGTGGACCACATGAAACAATGGATATATATATATATATATATATATATATAAGGAAAATTGAAAAGTTGAAAACAAAATGATGCTTTTGAAGAAAAAAATTGGCATTTTGAAATTTTTGAGAAAAAAAATAAAATTTTGAGATTTTGAAAATAAAAATTTAGAATTTGTATTATTTTCTTTTTTACTTTTTTATAATAAAAATGATATTTTGTTAAAAGTTTTTAAAGAAAAATTAACAATAAAAAATATATTTTTTTTTGAAAAAATTTTTTTATTTTTAAATGGAAATTGAAATTTATCTGTAAAAAAAATAAATAATAATTTTTACTAAATTATTAGGCACATCCACTAATTGAACCTTTAACCATTTTTGGACAATCTAATCAGTCCAGATTGAAGAGTAAATAAGTCCGAATGTTTAAATCAAATTTCATTCAAATTGTTTATCAATCTTGTATGCCCAATATTTTTCTCATATATAGCCTGATCGGGGTGAGTAGCGAGTCAAATATAGGGTATTGATTAGTAAAATAGAGTGAATGAACCAGACATGTAAAATGGGCTAAATATTCTGGTCAAAATTGTGACCCAACTTATTGACCTCGTGAGAACCTAAGAATTGATGTTAGTAAGTTTTTTGGGCCTCATGTGTGTCGAACATCAACACCGTGCATTTGATATGTCCCCTTTAGGTTATGAGATATCTCAAAAATCATCCGTATACGAAACGCAGGTGGGCCATACCATTTAAAACCATGTGAAGACATCCTAAAAAATATAAAAGCACTTGGTGGGCCCCCATGAGTTTTGGATGCGGCTGAAACTTGGTCTGACCCCTCATCCAAGTGGGACACACATAATTAGTGGGTTGGATATGTGAATCACATTTAGGCAGGCTCAATATATGATTATGAATGTTTTAAGGAAACCCCTCTCTACTCCATTTTAGGTGAGTTACTCATTACCCTTACCAGAGTAAATTTTGTGGGGTCCACCGCTATTTATTTATTTTATTCACTCCGTTCATCTATGTTAACAGATAATTTGAGGTCTAAAGAACAAAAATGAAGCATATCCAAAACTCAAGTGGACCACACCACAGGAAATAATGTGATTGAACCTCTACCATTGAAAAATTCTTAGAGGCCATAAAAGTTTTGGATCAAGCTGATGTTTGTGTTTTCTCTTCATTCATATCTTTTTAATATTATGAACAGGTTGGATGACAAATAAACATTACTTTGGGCCCAAGGAAGGTATTAACGGTGGAAATCTTTATTCCACACTGTTTCATGTGGCATGGTCCACTTGAGTTTTGGATTTACCAAAAATTTGGGATCAACCTACACCATTCATCCATTTTTCGAGATCATTTTAGAGAATTATCCAAAAAATGAATAATATCCAAAGATTAAATGGACCACACCTCAAATAAGTTTTTAATGGTAGGCGTTCAATCCCCACTGTTTTCTGTGGTGGGGTCCACTCGAAGTTTGGATCTACCTCATACTTTGGTTCATGATCTACAATTACCTGGTAAAATGGATGGACAGAGTGGATAAAGCACATGCATTCACGATAGGCCCTACAGTTTACTAAGTGCGCTAAGCGTTCTGAGTTACTCGGTATGCAAGGGGAACAAATTGGCTACTCCCCCTTACACCAGTCAATGGTTGGTGGTCGGTGCTCTGTGGACCCCACCATGATGTATGTGTTTCATCCATGCCATCCATCTATTTTTAAAGATCATCTTACGGCATGAGACCAAAAATGAGGTATATCCCAATATGAAATGGACCACATTACAGTAAACAATGTTGAATGAGCGTCAACCATTAAAAACATTTTGGGGGCCATAAAAGTTTTGGATCGAGATGATTTTTGTTTTTCCCCTTCATATAGGTCTGTATGACCTAATAAACAAATTGGATGTCAAATAAATAGTACAGTAGGCCTTAGGAGGATTTTAATGATGGATATCCAATCAATATTGTTTTCATGTGGTGTGGTCCACCTGAGACTTATATACCTCTCATTTTTGGAATAAATCCCTAAAATGATCTTTAAAAATGGATGAACATATATAATGGATGAAATACATACATCAAGCTAGGGCCCACAAAGCACCAACCACCAGCCACGAGGCTAGTGTCAGGGGGAGTACCGAGACTGGCTACTGAAGTGATGTTAGCAAGTTTCGTGGGCCCCAGCATGATGTATGTTTTGTATCCACACCTCCATCCATTTAAAGAGATCATTTTAGGGAAATATCCAAAGAACGAGTTAAATCCAGAGCTCTAGTGGACCCACCACAGAAAACAGTGGGATAGTGACGCCCACCATTAAAAACTTTTAAAGGCCACAAAAGTTTTAGATCAAGTTGATATTTGTGTTTTACCTTATTTCATGCCTTTTTTTAACTTTTAAACAGGTTGGATTTCATATAAACATTATAATGGGCTTTAAGATAGTTTTAATGGTGGGAATCACTCTCCCCACTATTTTCTTTGGTGGGGTCCACTACAAAACTTTATTTTTCCTCATTCTTTGGTTCATACCCTAAGGGGTCATTTAGACGAATGGATTTAGGGGTATTACAGTGTAGTGGATGGGATTCGCTCGTCCACTCCAGCATTGTACGGCCACGAAGGTCGAAGGTGTTTGGCCTGGTAGGGAGATAAGACCGATGGGATTCGCCAGATCTTCTACTGGATTCGGCATGGGATTGTCATCTCATCTCTCTCTCTCTCTCTCTCTCTCTCTCTCTCTCTCGCGCCTCGAGCTCAATCCCAATCCCTTCCGTAGTCGTCCGTACGGCCAAAGAGAGGTGGGATTAAAGAGGGTTCTGTGGCGGGAGTGGTGGCGGGGGGTATCTTTCACGCCCTTTCTTCGTTATTATATACTCTCTTCTTTTCGATTCATCTTGGCCATTACATCCATTGGGGGAAGATAATGCTGCTAGCAAAGGTACGACATCTCCCTTCCTCCGGCATGCAATGCTTTTCATACCCTAAAAATCCTACATGCATGCCATCCCACCTAGCTGTGGCAGCGCCTAGGTCTTCCGTCATGCATGTCTGGTTTGATACGGTTCTGCCATGACTTCTACTACCACTATTTGAGCTCGAAATTGATGTGGGAAAAACACGATTATGGGATGTCTTCTGTTTACAGAGGTGGTGGTTTCTGGAATTTGGGGGTTTTATGATATCTGATTTCTCCTTATTTTGGAATACAAAAATTGGGGGTTTGTGGATTTTTGTGCTTCTCTATTAATTTTTAAATGGATTTTGACATCCTCATAATGTGTTTTGACTTCAAAGACATCGTTGCAGTAGATGGTTTTAATTTTCCCAATTAATTTGGGAAATGATATCTCGATTTTGGGGGTTTTGCAAAATATCGAAGACGTCGTACTGTTCATTGCCTCTATAGAAATCCCAAATATTCTGGATTTTCAATGTTTTTGGTTTAATCACCTACTCGATTTAGGCATCACACCACCCGATTGTAGTCGTTAGTTACAACTTGGGTTAAAACTGGATGTTCTTGTATTTACAATTAATCTCTAATTTGACACTGTTCATTTCTCTCTGATATATTGCTCTCCTTTCGAACTATAGGGTTCACTATGATTGTTGGATGCCAATATCTTTATATAGTTCACCTGTGAGTGTTCGATTCCAATAGATATACACAGTTGCATATGTGGATTACTACAAAACTATACACTGATATTGGTTTGCTAATGGTAGAAATAATTCTTGGGAAAACTGTTGGTTACTCGCAGCATGGTCATTGAACTGCAGGTCATGGATTAGTTAAAGATCGCTGGTATGGTCCTCTCATTTTCCTGTTTTCCAAATATCCTTCATAACAATTTATTTATATCCATTTCTCACTGTTAGAAGTTTCGTTTTGGCATTTATTAGCCTTTTACATTTTTCTTAAATGTCTTCTTGTTATGGAACATGACACAGTGGCGTGTAAATGTTTTTTATTTCTATGGAACATGGCACAGTTTCCTCACTGGTTTGGATATACTTACTGGTTTCTCACTGGTTTGAATAAACATAACATGACACAGTTTTCTCATTTCTTGTTATGGAATATTACACAGTGGCGTGTAATTGTTTTTAGCTTCCAAAAGCCTCAAGTCTTTTTAAGGATACCAAAACAGAGGTTTCTTCCATTTCAGCGGCTGTGTTTTTTCAGGTGCATTTTCTCTTTTTGTTGTTTCTATTTCCCCCTTCATTTCTACATTTAGGTGTGTTTGATTTCTACCATCTGGGATGCAAGAATGTGGGTTTTCTTTTTTTCCTCAAGTGGGTGTTCTTTATTTTGCCTATTTTTCTGGCCTTTTGGTTGTTTAGAGAATCTTTTACTGCATTTATTTGATCTTGCACATATATTTTTTTTAATGATGGGTTATAGGTTCTGTCATCTGGGTTGCAATAATGTGGTTTGTTTTATTTTCTGAAGTGGAACAATTTATTTTGCTTTTTTTTTTCTTCCCTTTTTGTTGTTTACAAATTCTTTTTAATTGGTTTGTTTGATTTTGGATCGCTTTGATCTTTATTTTAATGCCGTGAAGTTGGTTTCTGGCATCTGGGTGGCGAGAATGTGTTTCTTCCTCAACTCTCTATTTTGCTTGTTTTGCTTGTTTTTCTTTTTTCCCGTTGTTGTTGTTGTTGTTGTTGTTGTTGTTGTTGTTGTTGTTGTTTAGAGATTCTCACGCTAGGATTGTTTAATCTAGGATATATTTATTATTATTATTATTATTATTATTATTTTAAATTTTAAGATGGGTTATTGGTTTTTGGAATTTGGGTTGCAAGAATTTAGATTTCTCAATTGTGTCTTCTTTATTTTGCTTGTTTTTGTTTCCTTTTTGTTGTTTAGATATTCTTTTATGGTGTTTCTTTTATATCTATATTTTGGAACAATAGAAAGGGGTAGATTTTTCTTCTCTCTCTGAGATTTTTTCTGATGTATGGAGCTTCAGTTATGGGCTAAATTAGTTCAATATACTTTAAAAATATCAAAACACTGAATGTCAGGGGTGGAATTCTGTTAACATGGACCCTTCTACTCATCAGAGTGGGATAGAGAATCCTATTTGCACCTGCATGTAACAGCTTGGCAAATTTGGGCTCCAGCTTGGCTGTTCATCAGATGGGCCCTGCTGTCTAGATGCCCTGGCCTAATAATTATGTAACTCGGCTAAGACAGTGAGGAATGAGTCTGGATTGACTCTCTTTAGCTTTTCTGAACCAATTGGCTGGAGAGATTCTAATTATGCGCAGGCCATGGCACATTGATTTGCTTAATGCAATTGCTTGGGCCTCAGGGGGACCTTTGGAGGCTTGCGGACGTGGTGGAGGAAGATATTGATCTGAGTTTCAGTCAGCAGGCTATCTTTTTGCATGTCCATTGCCTGATAAATGAGGAGGTGGATGTCATAGCCAAAGGGGCAGTTTCACTCTTCACTCTGTTTGAGCCGTGTTGTTTTTCTTTTTCTTTTTTTTTTTTGTAGTTGGTTTTTGTTCTTCGGCTGTCATTGGTCTCATGTAGTGGGTTGTTTGGGGGTTTATTGTCCCTATTATGTACATTTGTATCTTTCTTGAATGAAGTTGTTGCATTACCCATTGAAAAAAAAAGAGACAAAAAAGACAAAAAAAAAAAAGAAGAAGAAAGAACTAGAGTAATTTCAGGGGGTATACAATGAAAGCAAATTATTTATATTAAATATTGTCATGGGTTGAGTGGTTATTTGGGATAATCTAGTAGCAAAAAAAGAAATTAAAATAAATAAATGTGGCGAAATTTTAACAAATCAAGGAGAAAATCATTTGTTCTATTTTCACACTAATTGGAAATGTGTTGTCAAGAAACTAGGTAGAAGTGGTGCCTGGTTTGGTGCTTCATGACCATTTCAATATAGAGTGCACTATGAAAAGTAGAGGTCCTGACAGAACCTTCCATGAAGCTAGCTTTCACCTATCAGATTGTGTTTCAATTCATTTTTTTAAGGAGGGAAGCTTGGGCATTGGTATGATAGCATCTGATATTATGACCTTCGTGCAGTTTTGAATACTGTTAAAATTTATAGCTTCTGATATTATGACCTTCATGTAGTTTTGAATACCGTTAAAATTATCTTGGAGGAATCTATCGATGATGGATACAATACATGTGATACTTCTTGAAACATAATTCTTTTTTCATGAAATGGAAGTGTGCATCATATCTCATCGCAATACATTTCTGATACATTACATTCCAAAGGTATCACTGTCAATATGGTTCCATGCATAAACTTTACCCATTATGGTTAGGCTAAGGAGCCTACTCTAGTTAATGGTTTTGAATTCATGCAGGAAACCGAATAAAGTTTAGTAGTTTCTTTATAAATTAGCAAATAGCAGTTGATGTTTCTTTGGAATATGACGATTTGCTATATATGTTGATTTTTGTTCATAAATTAATGTTTGTCTTTCAACCACCTACAAATGATTGCGTGAAAAAGATACCCTTCTTTCAATTATTTATAATGTACTTTTCATTTGGTATCGAGGATCTGAGGTTTATTTAATTTGCTTTTTTTAAAAACCAAATGACAGATATTTATAGGAATTTGTTGCAGTGCAGATTATAGTCTGTGAACATCAGGTAACGCCCTGACCGTCTTCTTGCTAAAAATTTGAATACAGAGGATATGTTGACATTGATAAACATAGGTTGGTTCATCAATGTTTAAGATCATATGATTGCTCTTTGGTAATAATAGCAATTCCATCCCATCATTTGGTAATGGGATTGGGATCCAAAATTGTGAATTTGAGACGTATTTTTGCGACGGACTTCATCCGTCGCAAAAATCGCTCGGTTTAACGATGGATTAACGGAAAAGGTCCATCGTTAAGCCCATCTTTCACGAAAATCCGGTCTAAACGTCATAGAATTTCGCGACAGACCAAAATCCGTCGCTAAAAATCTGATTTACGACGGATTTTGGTCCGTCATAAGTTGGCGACGGATTAAATCCGTCGCAAATTTTGATTTTGCAAGGAATATGATCAGTTGCAAATTCCCGCTCAAAATACCAAATGGCGATGCTTTCCAGTTGCTTTTGCGACGAATCATGGTCTGTCGTAGAAGGACTTTTGCTTTAAAGATTTATTTTTTCATTGTTTTTTTAGAATATGGTGGAAATTTATGTTTTTTTCTAGTCCAAGAATTGTTTTTTAATACAAATTCAGTGGTTCAATTGTACATATTTGTATTTAATATTATTTTTTAACAATTGATTGAATTTAAAAAAAAAATTGTTTTCATATCAAATGAGTGGAAATTATTATTTTTCTAAAAAAATTTAAAACTAATATTTAAATGATTTGTAATATGACAAGAAAAAAAAACATTGAGAAGTTAAAAAAATTTTAACAATGTTTAAGAAAAAATGAGATTTTGAAAAAATAAAAATCGTGATTTAATAAAAATCTATTTTGTGGGAAAAAAAGAATATTGAATAAAGTTGATAATTTTGAAAATCAAGGATTTGATTTCGAGAAAAAAAATAATATCCTGAAAAAGAAAATTAAAAAGATTTTTTTTTTAAATGTGAAAATTTGACGATGTTGAAAAATGAAAGTATTTTGAAAAAGAAAATGAGAGTTTGTATTTTGAAAAATAAAATAAAATTGAGAAATTTGAAAAAAAATTAAAAATTGACAAATTCGAAAAAAATGCTTTTAAAAAAATGGAGAAGTTAGAAAGAATTGAAAATTTTAAAATTAAACAATACTAAAGAATCGATACTTTAACAAAAAAAACAACATTTTGAAGCCAAAAATAAAGAAGTTGAAAAAATTCGTGATTTAAAAAAATAATTGAAAATGTTAAAAATTTGAAATTAAAATAAAAAGTTATAAAAACATTGAGATTTTAATATATATATATATATATATATATATATATATATATATATATATATCATTTTAAAAAAGAAAATTGAAAAGTTGAAAACAAAATTATGCTTTTGAAAAAAAAAATCGGCATTTTGGAATTTTTGAGAAAAAAAATTACAATTTGAGTAATTTTTTGAGATTTTGAAAATAACAATTCAGAATTTGTATTTTAAATTTTTTCGTTGAAATATTTTATAATAAAAATGATTTTTTGTCAAAAGCTTTCAAAGAAAAATTAAGCGTAAAAAATATATGTTTTGAAAAAAAAATGTTATTTTTAAATGAAAATTGAAATTTATCCTTGAAAATAAAAGGTAGCCTCATCGGAGCGAGTAAAATTGATCAGTAAGTTTTCACAAATTCTGACCTCATGAGAACCTAAGAATTGATGTTAGTAAGTTTTCCGGGCCTCATGTGTGCCAAACATCAACACCGTGCATTTGATGTGTCCCCTTTAGGTTATGAGATATCTCAAAAATCATCCGTATGCAAAACTCAGGTGGGCCATACCATCTAAAACCATGTGAAGACATCCTAAAAAATATAAAAGCACTTGGTGGGCCCACATGAGTTTTGGATGCGGTAGAAACTTGGTCTAACCCCTCATCCAAATGGGACACACATAATGAGTGGGTTGGATATGTGAATCACATTTAGGCAGGCCCAATATATGATTATGAATGTTTTAAGGAACCCCTCTCCACTCCATTTTAGGTGAGTTACTCATTACCCTTAACATATTGAGTAAAGTCAGTGGGGTCCACCGTTATTTATTTATCTTATCCACTCCGTTCATACATGTTAACAAATAATTTGAGGTCTAATGAACAAAAAGGAAGCATATCCAAAGCTTAAGTGGACCACACCACAGGAAATAGTGTGATTGAACCTCTACCATTGAAAATTTCTTGGAGGCCATAGAAGTTTTGGATCAAGATGATGTTTGTGTTTTCTCTTCATCCATAACTTTTTGATATTATGAATAACCTTTAACTATTTTTGGACAATCTAATCAATCCCAATTGAAGAGTAAATAACTTCAGATGTTTAAATCAAATTTCACTCAAATTGTTGATCAATCTTGTATGCCCAATATCTTTTTTATATGTAGCCTGATCGAGGCCAGTAACTAATCAAATAGAGGGTATTGATCAATAAAATAGAGTGAATGGATTAGACATGTAAAACAGGCCAAATATTCTTGTCAAAATTGTGACCCAACTTATTGACCTCGTGAGAACCTAAGAATTGATGTTAGTAAGTTTTGTGGGCCCTATCATGATGTGTGTCGAACATCAACACCGTGCATTTGATGTATCCCCTTTAGGTTATGAGATATCTCAAAAATCATCCGTATATGAAACTCAAGTGGGCCATACGATCTAAAACTATGTGAAGATATCTTAAAAAATAAAAAAGCACTTGGTGGGGCCCAATGAGTTTTGGATGCGGCTGAAACTTGTTCTAACCCCTCATCCAAGTGGGACACGTGTAATGAGTGGGTTGGATATGTGAATCACATTTACGCAGGCCCAATATATGATTATGAATGCTTTAAGGAAACCCCTCTCCACTCCATTTAGGTGAGTTACTTATTACCCTTAGCATACTGAGTAAACCCTATGGGGTCCACCGTTATTTATTTATTTTATCCACTCTATTTATCTATGTTAACAGATAATTTGAGGTCTACAGAGCAAAAAAGGAAGCATATCTAAAGCTCAAGTGGACCACACCACAGGAAATAGTGTGATTGAACCTCTACCATTGAAAGATTCTCAGAGGCCATAGAAGTTTTCGGTCAAGCAAATGTTTGTGTTTTCTCTTCATTCACATCTTTTTTTATATTATGAACAGGTTGGATGACAAATAAACATTACTATGAGCCCAAGGAAGCTATCAACTATAGAAATCATTATTCAACTGTTTGGTGTGGCATGGTCCACTTAAGCTTTAGATTTACCAAAAATTTGAGATCAACCCACACCGGTCATCCATTTTTCGAGATCATTTTAGAGAATTATCCAAAAAATGAATCATATCCAAAGATTAAATGGACCACACCACAAATACCAGCAGGGGTGATGATATTCACCGTTAAAAAATTCGTAAGGCCCACCATAATGTTTATTTTCCATCTAAATTGTTCATAAGGTCACAAAGACCTGGATGAAGAGGAAAAACAAATTTCATATTGATCCAAAACTTCTGTGACCCCAAATGGGTTTCAATGGTAGACGTTCAATCCCCCACATGCTTTCGATCGTGTGGTCCACTTGATAGTTAGATCTATCTTATTTTTTGTCTCAAGCCTTATGACGAGCTCTCCATATGGATGGACGGTTTGGATATGACACATACCTCATGATAGGACTCACAGAACCTGCTAACGTCACCCAGCCTCCTCTCTCAAGGGTGCGGATTAGCTACTGATAAGTTGAGTAGGGAGATTGCTATTGAAGTGACGTCAATAAGTTCCGTGGGCCCCACCATGATGTATGTTTTGTATCCACGCCGTCCATCCATCTGGAGAGATCATTTTGGGGTAAGATCCAAAGAATGAGCCACATCCAAAGCTCCAGTGGACCCCCACTAGAGAAAACAATGGGGAGAGTGACACCACCATTAAAAACTTCTAATGAGGACTGGTTAGGGCGCCGACCCTAACAAACCCCTCTCATCCGCGTCTCTCTCTCTCTCTCTCGCACCTCTCCCTCCATCTCTCTCTCTCTCTCTCTCTCTCTCTCTCTGCGCCCCTCCCTCTCTCTCTCGCCTCTCCCTCTCCCTCTCCTTCTCTCTCTCTACGCCTCTCCCTCTCTCTCCACGCCTCTCCCTCTCCCTCTACAGTCGAGCTACGCCTCTCCTCCATCTCTCCTTCTCCCTCTCTCTCATACGGTTTGGAACTGACACCGGATTTCCTCATAGGTGGTGGCAATGAAGAGGCCGAAAAGGAAACTGAGTCAATGGCTTCCAGATTGGAATAAAAAGAACGGGTAAGCCCTTTCTTAGATCCATCATTTTCATAGCCTCCATGCTTCTGATAATCAGCGACCGGAATCAGTGGTTGTCATAAGCGGCTAACTCATAGTAAAGGTACAAGTCTTAGGATTGTATGAAAGAGGGATTTTTTTTTTTGAAAAGAAACCCTTACTCCTTAATGGATTCCGAAATCCATGATGCAATCTGATTTGATTACTAAAATTGCTTATTCGATTTTTAAAATTTCAATTCTCTGGATGGAATTCGAAATCCCTGATTGGATTATGAGATTCCCAATTCTAAATATGTCAATTTAGAAAATCCCTAATACCGAATATTTGGGGATCGAAATCCCTAAGCATCGAATTTGGGAATTAAAATCCCAATTCTTGATTTGGGGATGGAGATCCATAGTTTTTTTTTATTTGGGGATCGAAATTCTCAATTTCTAATTTGGGAATTCCAAAATTCCAATGCCTGATTTGAGAATTCCAAAATTCCAATACTTGATTTAGGAATTCCAAAATTCTAATGAAATCCCAATAATCTGCTGATTACATGTCTTATTTAGTTGGGAATCATTTCGCAAAGAATCATGGATTAGATCTACACAAGCTTGTATTAATCACTTGAAAAGGTGCTTTCACATTATAAGAGGAGGAATTATCTGATCCTTGATCCAAGGATACAAGTGGGAACATTTTTGGGTGATCCAGACCATTGATTCTATGGGCCCTACCTTGAATGGACCATGCCTCTAAAATATTTAAGATTGGAAGATCCCAACTATCCAAACTTTGTTCTTTTTCTCTTATTCAATGGGACCAAGCACTGAATTTGGTTTCCTAACCATCTATTTGTGGGATCCCATGGCAAGGGATATGATTGTTTTGCCAGGGAGATTTTGGGGGAGTAGCCCATCCATTGTGGGCCTCATCAGACATAGTCTGGATGGCCATACCGTGGGACCCACTTGTTCAATTTGATAACCTGAAATATGATACAAATCCTATGGTCAAGGGTAATGACATGGGTACATATATATATATATATATATATATATGTATGTATGTATGTATGTATGTATGTATATAAGATAAAGGAAGAAATGCATTGAATCTTGTTGATGGAATTAGACTTAACATCCTCTTAGATAAAAAAAGGTAGAAATGCATCAATTTATATATATATATATATATATATATATATATATATATATATATATAAATTGATCAAGATCCTTAGAATCAAATCAAAACCCTCATGACCCTTTGAAAAACTGTCCCTTGAGATAGTCAATTATTAAAGAAAGTAGCCCAAAAAAAAAAGGAAACTACAAAGGTTATATAAACCTGGCATTGCCACTAAAGTGGGCCCCACACAACCAACATGGTATTTCTTTCTTTCTTTACTTTACTTTTCTTTCTTTCTATCTTTTCTTTTCTAATTACAAAGTAGTTAAGATAAGTTTGAGGGGAAAAATCATCAAAAGACAAGATAATGGTTTCTAAGGTATATTGTTAGCTCCAACATGCTTTAAGGAGGTGAAGTTGTAGTGGGATTCTCCTCCCCCCTGAGAATCATGTGGTGGTGGTGGTGGAGTTGGTGTTAGAGATGGATTGTGAGAATACCATCTAGAACAAAACATATCGTTGAAGAAATTCAAGAGGCTGAGGCTTGCTAGCAACCAGTAGAAAAGGTCTAGTCTATCCTTGTTCAAGTCATTGTCAATTCTTTGCGAAATGATTCCCAACTAGACAATTCTTTGCGAAAAGGTTTGTGTTGTATTAATCACTTGAAATTCTTGATACACACTACAAGAAATCCCACTTTTAGCGACGAAAATTTTCGTAGCTAAAAGCCAAAATTTCGTAGCTAAAGAGTTTTAGCGACGAGAATTTTCATCGCTAAAAGACCGACGAAAAAGGGTTTTATCGGCGAAAAATTCGAATCGTCGCCAAAGGCAATCTTTTTAGCGACAAAATTTTTCATCGCTAAAAAAACTTTAAAGACTTTTAGCAATGAAAAGTTTTGTTGCCAAAAATATACGTTCCACTTTTAGCGACGAAAATTTTCGTCGCTAAAAAACTTCCCAAGACTTTTAGCAGCGAAAATTTTTGCTGCCAAAAATATATGTTCTACTCGTTAAAAAAACTTTACAAGACTTTTAGCAGTGAAAATTTTTGGGGCAAAAATATAAGTTCCACTTTTAGCAACGAAAAGTTTCGTCGCTAAAAAAAAACTTTACAAGACTTTTAGCAGCGAAAATATTTTGTCGCTAAAAACAAGTTGTTAGACTTTTAGCAACAAAAGTTTTCATTGCTAAAAATATTTACAAAACTTTTACCTATGAAAAGTTTCGTAGCTAAAAGTTTCTTTATATATATATTATATATATATATATATATATATATATATATTCCAACACAAAATTGCACAAAAATAGACCTATTATAATATATTTCATCATATTCTTCCTGATATACACCTGTCATATAATATATTTCATCATATTCACATTCACATTCACATCCATATAAACCCAAACTAGTAGGTTTAGGTTATATGTATGTTATAGGTCATAAGTTAAGGTTTAGGTTATAGGTTTAGGTTTAGGTTTAGCGAATTGAGAATAGGCTAAGGTTTAGGTTTAGGAAATTAGGATCAGGTTTAGGTTTGGGTTTTCAAGTTTAGTTTTAGGTTTAGGTTAGGGAGTTGAGATTAGGATTAGGTGTAGGTTTAACTTTAGGGATTTGAGAATACATTTAGGTTTTAGGTTTAGGTTTAGGTTTTAGGTTATAGGTTAAGGTTGAGGTTTTAGGTTTAGGTTAAGGTTAAGGTTAGGTTATAGGTTATAAGTTTAGGTTATGGGTTATACGTTATAGGTTAAGGTTTAGGTCATAGGTTTTGGCTTAGGTTAAAGTTATAGGTTTAGGTTTAGGTTAAGGTTTAGGTTTTAGGTTTAGGTTTAGGTTTAGGTTATAAGTTATAACTTTAGGGAATTGAGAATAGGTTAAGGTTTAGGTTTAAGAAAACAGGTTCTGGTTCGGGATTGGGTTTAGTTTGGGTTTTCAAGTTTAGGTTTAGGTTTAGGTTAGGGAGTTGAGATTAGGATTAGGTGTAGGTTTAGGTTTAGGGATTTGAGAATAAATTTAGGTTTTAGGTTATAGGTTATATCTTTAGGGAATTGAGAATAGGTTAAGGTTTAGGTTTAGAAATCGGGTTCGGGTTCTGGATCGGGTTTAGGTTTGGGTTTTCAAGTTTAGGTTTAAGTTTAGGTTTAGGAGTTGAGATTAGGATTAGGTGTAGGTTTAGGTTTAGGGATTTGAGAATACATTTAGGTTTTAGGTTTAGGTTATAAAGTGTAGGTTATAACTTCGGTTTTGGTTAGGTTATAGGTTAAGGTTTAGGAATGAGTTTAGGTTATAGTTCGGTTATAGGTTATAGGTTTAGGTTAAGGTTATAGGTTTTGGGATTTGAGAATAAGTTTAGGTTATAAGTATAGGTTTAGGTTAGGGTGTAGGTTAAGGTTTAGGGAGTTGAGTTTAGGTTATAGGTTATAGGTTTTTGGTTAAGGTTTTAGTTATAGCTATAGGTTTTGGGATTTGAGAATATGTTTAGGTTATAAGTATAGGTTTAGGTTAGGTTTTAGGTTTTAGGTTTAGGGAATTGAATTTAGGTTATAGGTTATAGGTTTAGGTTAAGGTTTAGGTTTAGGTTAGGTTTTGGGATTTGAGAATAGGTTTAGGTTAGGTTGTAGGTTAGAGTTTAGGAATTGAGTTTAGGTTATAGGTTTAGGTTATAGGTTATAGGTTATAGGTTATAGGTTTAGGTTAAGGTTTAGGTTGTAGTTATGGGTTTTGGGATTTGAGAATAGGTTTAGGTTATAGGTTAAGGGTGTGGTCCCTGTAAATACAAATATAAACACGGCCTTTCCAAATGGCTAAGCCACTCCAATGTTGTCCATAGGAAATGGACAGCTTTATCATGGTCATAACAGCGGTTCCCACCTTCCAGGGACCCCCGCTCAACATCTGGATAGCTCCGACGCACATCCGGATCTGCTCCATCAATTTTGAGCAAATACAGATATAAAATGTTGTCCATAGGAAATGGACATCTTCATCATGGTCATAACAGCGGTTCCCACCTTTCAGGGACCCTCGCTCAACATCCGGATAGCTCCGACGCACATTCAGGTCTGCTCATTTAAATAAAATGAATTATCAAGATCATTTAAATAAAATCAGGTCCAATCAACAATCTGACCTGAAGGATTCTGTTAGCATTGTTGACGACACCTCGAACCTTGTTTAAATCCAGGTTGCAATCTATGGCCACTGATGTTATTTGTCTTTCTGTGAAGTTGGCGACAATTTCTGCATCAAACTCGGCGAAAGCAGCCCTAATGATAAAGAACATTTCTTTCCATGAATTCATTATCTCTTTTTTAATTTTTTAACTTTCCATTACAATAATAACTACCTGAAATCATGGCATTTTGTCAAGATAGAAGTCCAATCTATCCCAACTTGTGCACCTGTTAGGACAAGCAATTCAAACAACATCTTGCAACACATTTAAATGCCTAATTAGTCTCACTCTTGTCTTATATATTGAATAACTAATGTACAATCTCTTGAATTGGTGCAAACCATACCTGAATTGAGTGTAATGTATCAAAGAACGAAGAAATTCGACATGTAACTACATACAAGAAAGATAAAGGATATGCATATATGGAGTGCTGTTATTCTCACATTGCTGTGAGAGAGTAGGGTTTCATCATATATATTAATCAAACTATGGAATTTTATGATCATATGAAGCTAAGACATGCATGTAAACCAAAAAAGGCACTCCATAATCTAAAACAAGCATCTAAAGCTTAGTTACAAAGGTTAGAGAATACTTTCTTCAAGTGATTTTATTTTCCCTTTTACTAATACATGCACTTTTGTGAAGAAATATATAAATGAAACTTTATGTTGTTGACATAGATAATTTGATCATCACAAGTGGTGTTGTAGGATATGTGAAAATTTTGAAAAATCTCTCTCAAAATTTTAAGATAAAGGACTTTAAAGACCTTCAATACTTTTTAGGTAAGAGTGCTATCAATTTTGATCCTTTGAAAGAAGCCCATTGTTAGCTTAGTTGTAAAGTTTGGTTTATTGTGAAACAAAACCAATTGATCCTTTGAAAGAAGCTCATTGTTAGCTTAGTCTCTCTCTCTTAAAGCAAAAAAGAAGAAAAAAAAATAAAATCTCTTTTATGTTTTTTCAACCATCTTTAATTTTCTTCTTAACAAGAAAATCCATATTTACTAATATTCTCATTTTTCTATTTTTCAAAAGAATAAGTTCGGACTCCGAAAGCGTCGGTCGGCTTTTCCAAAGATCAGATTTTAAATTTCCAACCCCCTAAGGACTCCAAAATTACCAAGTACTCATAAACATTCATTGCAAGCATTTTCTATCTATGTGCATGACGACCATACTGTTGAGATCAATCCCCTTATTTTCATTTACAGAAACTAGTGGATGATAAATTATGTGTAACATAAAGAGCTGGTTCAACCACCTATGCAATTAGGGAAGGTTCAGAAGGGCCAGATTTCCACATCAAGCATCAGTTGCATACATATGATACAGAAGGATTAAAGTATCACCTTCAACATGACTGTCACACTACACCAAAATCGCTGATTTACGATGGACTAAATCCGTTGTAAAACCAAATAAACGACGGACTTCGTCCGTCGCGTGGTCCATCGCTGTTTAGTGGGTCATTTTTGGTTTTATGATGGATTTTATCCGTCGTTTAATATGCGACGGATAAGATCCATCGCATAATAGCGATGGATAAAATCGGTCTTAAAGAAAAAAAATCTGTCGGTAAAATTCAAAAAATTTGTCGTCACTAAAAACATTAGCGACGGTTAAAGTCCGTCGCTAATATTAGTAAGCGACCAACCTCAAATCCATCGTTAATTTTAATGGTCAGAAATTAGCAATGGATAAGGTCCGTCGCTAATATGAGTGAGCGATGGACGTCAAATCCGTCGTTATTTTCTATGTTTAGAGCGTAGCGACGGATTTAGTCCGTCGCTAAAATATTTGTAAATAAATATATATATACCGATAAATTATTATTAATTTTTTTTAAATCTTGCACCTGATAGTCATTCAAAAAATAATTCACACTATTGTTTGATAAGGATCCTATTCATAAATTTGGTAACAACTCAATTCAATAAAAGAGGAAATGACCCAAGTGGCCCATTGCAACAAAAATTCACTTCAACCCTCCTAACTAAACACTTCCCCCTACTAGACTAGGACCCATACAAAAGAAATTACCTGGAACTTCAACTATTGGCTATGCATTACCTTATATTGGCTACTTAGTATCTGCTCTTGTTCAACCTTCTTTTGAGCCCTTCCTATATATATTACAAACAACCAAATTCAATCCAAGAAAAGACTAGGTTAGTCAACCCTTCATATATTTCAAATAACCAGCTCAAATCCATGGAAAGTGAATAGTTTAATCAACTGAAACTAATTAACAAAATAAAATATTAGAATTCATCCTACCCATTAGAGGTTAAGGTAAGAGCATTTCTTAACTTCATAGCATTCACTGGGAGAGCACAATACAGTTTGAAAAGATCTTTAGATGTGGACAAAGGAAGTGGGTCCTGCCAAGATTTGATAACAACCGATGTCTTGCCACATATCTGACCCCACATTTAATTTCAATAGGAGATGGTCATGTTGATCATGGAGCCCGACAATTTGTTGGAGAAAAATCCAAGCCATCCACTTTCCCTCATGTGATTTTATGGCTTGGACCAAAAAAATGATCTGAATACAAAGCTCAAGTGGGCCACACGGAATGTAAAAGTGCATATTAAATGCACAAATTGTTAGGGGCTATAGAAATTTTAGATTATGGAAAAAAAAATAAATTAAGTGGTTACATTCAACCCACTGTGAATGACACTCTGAACAGTTGGAAATGCCATTTTAACAATTTGAATGGACTAAAAGCATAAAAAATTGACCATTGATAGTTTCAATGGTGGTAAGCTAGTGACCACTTTTGTCAGTTGTGGCACTCATTTGTGTAAATCTACTTAGATTTTTGACCTACACCCTAAAATAAGATGGTGAAATGGTGGACGGTTTGGATTTGCTACAAGCATCACAAAAGTAGACCCCACTAAGATTTAACATATCATAATAACCACTGATGCCTCGCCTTGGTGTAACATTTCATTGGACTTGAATTGCATAATGTGGAACACAACATCTTAGTTATGAAGGTGTTTACATGATGATAGATGTTTGTCGTGATTACAGGTCCCACCATGTTCTTTGCAAGAAATTTGAGCCACCCACCATTTCCCTCATATAATTTTAGGGCTTGGGCTTAGAAATGATTTAGATGCAAAAGGTATATATTGAACATATGTCATGGGGCTAAAGAAATTTTAGATCAAGTATACAAATTTAGTGGTTACATTCAGCCCATTGCAAATAACTTTCTGAACAGTTGGAAATATCATTTCAACCATTTGGATGGCTTTAAAAAAAAAATAAAATGAACCATTAATGTTTTCAATGGTAATAAACTACCAACCTACTTTTTCCTGTGATGGGACCTAATTGTGCATTGGAACTGCTTGATTTTGGGCCCATGGCTTAAAATGAGATGGCGAAAATGGTGGACCTTTTCCAATCGTGGGACTTACCTATGCTTCGGATTTGAAACGAGCATGATTGTGGAGTCTAAATATTGTAGGTTATAATCATTGAGTTTGTTTTAAAATAGGGATAAGTAATTTTTTTATGAGATAATGACCGGTTGATTAGCCATCCTTTAGTTAAAGTCAAACAATACAGCTTTAAGACCATCTTTTGAAAAAGTAGGGTTTTTGAAAAGAGCTTAAAAGCAAGCTCTTTTATGACGACGAATGAAAGGATACTTAGGTGTACGTCAAAACCTCTAATTTTTAATTAAATAAATTTAAGTATTGGAATAATATCCCTGGTATGTTTCTTTGTAAGGCCTGTTACAACCGTCGATTAGAAAATCCTAGTGGTAAAAGAGAACATTTTCAGATACAAATTTTCTCATATTTCAAATGCACTGGATTGCCACATTCAGCAACAATATGCTAACATATGTACAAACTTCATAATATATAAATGCCAACAAAAGATTTTAAAAAAAAAATCGAGAAAAATAAAGACCACAATTACTAATAAACCTATTAAAGCTCTGTTTTCTTCAGGGTAGCTTTCCCCTGTTGTTTTTTTTTTTTTTTTTTTTTTTTTTTTTTATGTTTAGCTTTCCCCAATGTGACACATGATCATATTAGAATATCCAATCAGTGATATTCTTCAGAGCTGGTTCATCTATGGTTGGGCCCAACAGAGAAATATTCTAAATCACTGATGACAATGAGTATTGTCTTCCTTTTTTTTTTGAGTCGTGATTGTAGAGTGAACATCTCACTTTCCTATATATATTTGTCTACTTAGATGTGGACAAAGGTAGAGACAAATAAGTTATTTAACTTGTGTGAATGGTTCGATCTACATTTTATAGTGATAGCTGATAGGTTTTCATCGTCTCGAAGCATGAAGGAATTGAAGAGTCGTTATTATGCAGGTAATGCTTATGTTGCATTATCATGGATTGATGTGCACTATGTTTCCTTATACTTCTATCAGTTAATGTACAAGCTACACATATGCTAGTGTGACAGACAAACAGGTGTAATATTCAAGACATCCATCATGAGGATATAATGTCACGCCCCAGACTCGGTAACCGGACTCACAAGTAACCCGATGGCCGGTTCTGACCGCAACAGCCTCCGTAGTACCCCATTCTCGGCTCCTAAGGCAGGTTCCGATCCTGGGATCCTACAAGGAGGATTTTCATAACAGTATAATCATTACTAATACGCGCATACCCAAGATCACAGCAAGTACATCTGGAAGTAACAAACGATACATATCACAAAATTCACTAAGAATTTGAACTTTTACAAGCTTACATCAGGTCCGAAAGGACATACATAAGATAATGGGAAAAGAGAGAAAAGAGTCAGCAGCACTAGAGTCCTCAAGCTCAACTCTACTCTACGCTCTGCTACTACGACGCCTGTTTAGGATCTCCTGCACGCATCAATTGTGCATAAGCTTATAGAAAGCTTAGAGGGTGGTGAAAGTGGGTGATAATAGTGCTCAGAAGAAGATAGAGAATGTAGAAGGGAGTCATGATTAATACCAATACCACTAGCCTTACCAAGGCTATCATGAATGAAAGAAACTATACCAAGGCAGTACAATAATGCAGGAAGCCATACCAAGGCTATATAATGCAATGAGTACTATGATGCAATGAGTACTGTAATGCCATGAGTACTGTAATGCGATGAGTACTGTAATGCATTATGAGTACTGTAATGCAATATGAGGCTTACACAGCCGATGTAAATGCAATGAGAAGTAATGTCAGTGCTCATATCCAATCCACATATCAAATACATTTCCATCATAAGGAAATCACCGGGGTCCATTACACTGCTGGATGACTGCCGTTCTACAGACCCCGCACAGTCAAACGAGCGTAAGAGACCTCACTACCCTGCCTGCGGACAACCAATCACAAGCAAGGCCTGAAGGTAGCGGACCCATTCACGAGTACAGTCAGACTCAGCCTAAGCAATGCCCCCTTACATCAGGCGAGTAAGGCCACACCCCTATCCAACCGACTACACGACAGTGGGAGTCGCGGCCTAATGGTATAAGGCCCTCATGCGCTCATATATACCACCCGGTCACGGCGTTGGAGCAGATCCTGGTACCACGGAAGTTTTGGAAATTTCAGCCATGGGCATCCTATGCACCCGGTATGCTCAAGTAACATTTCCAGTGTCCAAACATGGCCACCCACGATGTATCTGTGGAGGCTACAACCCTGATGAAATAAGGGCAATAATGCTCATATGCTATGTAATGTCAGATGCATGAATCACACAATCAACCATGCATCTATCCCAAGCATCCAACGTGCTCAAGAGGGAATACTACGTCTCTCGGGAATGCAACATGCAATGCCCAATGGCACAATCATAACCACACACATAGTGTCATCCAAGCATACAATGATGCACATGGGTCGTGAAGATGGGTCTAGATGCATTATGCAGCGATATACAAAGTAGTACACTCCTCCTATCCAAGAAGGGACCAAGACTAAGTATTTAGACAAGATCCATAAGAAATCCCACCTCTAGTGGGGGCCCATTTACCTGGGGTAGCCCACGAGACTAAGCATATAACTACGTGTCTAAGTAACACATATGAATCTAAAGAAGAGTTTAAGATGAGCATCTAATCACATTTAGATACAATCAGGCCTAGAGGGGTCCATAATGGGGACATTTAACCACCATTCCCCAAGAGGCATCTCAACCACGAACTATATGGATACAAGGTCCAAGGCCTTACATTCAAGATAAGAACACAGGTAACCACATACATACATTCCTTATAATAGGCCATAAAAAGATACAATACCACTTTTAACAACATGGGCCCTAAGAGAGAAATTAAGGCCCAAGGCTCAATTCTCAATGGCCATAGAATCCATGCATTAAGTTGGACTTGGTGGGCAGCCTAAGTACACAATATACGGCTCAAAAATAAGTTTAAGCTTGGATGATGAAATGAGCCCAACTACAATAGCTCAATAACTAGCGATTTAAGTAGGCAACCAAGAGCCCAATACTATCCTTACCTCAGCCCACAAGTCCATCAAAATGGTGGAAGTCGGCCCAATATATGGTTGGGCCAAGCTGGGACGTCCCATCCCACTCTGGGCCCATGGGATGCCCCAAAAATCTGATCTAAGATGGGGGTCCTCATGTGATCACTAAAGGTGACCCAAAAGAATGCACTAAATAAGCCCAAGGATTAAAAAATATAAGTATGCAACACGCACACAAGTTCTCAATATGGTGGGTCCCATGTCCAATAAATTTTCAACCATAACAATATACATTTAAGGCCTCTTGATAAACGTTTAGCCCACTCAACTTCCTGGGCCTACTAAAGTTCAGAAATTCGTCAAATAAGTGGGAATGATCTCATGAAGGCCAACAATATTTATAGGGGGCCCCACCAGATGGAGGGTGTGTATACATCAAGAAAAGATCAAGTGGGCCTGCTATTAGATTGTGAATCCAGTAGCAACCCAAGGCAGAGAGTGCCTCCATGATCGGGCGATCCAAGGCTTGGACAACCTGGACCACATGCATTAAGGTAGGTTCCACATACATACATATTGAACCTTAAACAAATGGCCTAGGGTCTATGGTGGGCCTTTAACCATCCATAGAGAAACCTATGGGCCTCCCTTAGGATCACCCAGGAGGACATCCAACCTCAACTGGTTTCCAAAAGGTAGCCCGCCGCTACTCGAGTATGGAATAAGGCCCAAGGCCTAAGCAATCCATGGCCTAGTGGGCCATACACTAAGCCCAATACTTGGTAGCATGGTGGGCCCTTAAGCAAGGTTTGGGCCCAACCATAAAGGTCATAAATCCATATATTGTGGTGGACTTCATAGGCAGCCCAGTAATTCAAGAATACACATGGGCAAGGCCTATACTGACAGTGTGGGCCTTGCCATACCAGCCCAAAGACTTAGCAAGGTCCCCACAATATACATTTATGCGGGCCTTGCAAGTCAGCCCACAATTAAGCACTTCATGAGGGCATCAAGGCTAATAAATGCACATGATCAGCTTGTAGACGACCCATTGGGCCCGTGAATCAATAAGGTCAGCCCTTGCACAATCTTGGGCTCAAGGGATAGGTTTCCAGCCCAAAAGTTCCATAAAGCTACCAAAAATCTGGTTAAGGGTAGCCCATATTATCACCTCAAAGATGTGCCTTAAGAGGCACTAATTACACCCAAATTTGTCTAAAGAAATAAGGCAAGGAGTGTGTACAACACTCCCTTAAATCTAGTGGACCGCCACAGCTCCAAAAGATCAACTATTCACAAATTTGGGCCCCTTGCTAGAATTTCAGCCCACCCACTTCCTGGGCCTGCTGGAGTCCAAAAATTTATTTAATTTAAATGGGTTACTGACCCATGGTGATCCACACTCATCACAGTGGGTCCCACCAGATAAGAAGGGGGGTATACAATACTTACTTCAAGTGGGCCATGCCATTAGAATGCAGGCCCAGCAGCCCAAGGGAGGGACATGCCATGGTGGTTAGTCATTTGGGCCTGAGTATTTGGTCCAAAACTGACCCAACTTACAGGCCATACCACGGTCAGTCCAGGGGCCTGATAGCCCTGAAAATTTGCAGGATTGTCCTTCCATAGGTGGACCACAACCCTACAAAATTTCAGAATTTTTGGACATCTATAAATAATTTAATAAATTTGAATAAAACAAGCTGTCCAGAAAATCGGACTGGCCTGGACGTCCCAACGTGGTGGGCCAGTCCGGGCCTTGCCACGGTGTGCACAGGGGTCCATTGACCTGAAATTTGGTAGGTAGGTCCTACCATGAGTTTAGTACCTTCCTGTAAATTTTTATAATTTTTGAGTACTCAGAAGTATTTTAATTAATTTAGAGAATACAATCTGTCCAGGGTGAAATATTGCTGGAATATAACTGTCCTGAATTTGGGCCATCAAATGGGTGGGTTCTGGGCCTCCAAAATTCTTGAAATTTGGACCCGAGGTCCCTCATCAAGGCCACAACAAGGTGGGACCCATAAATATGGCCCACCTTCTGAGAATATATTTTTTTTAAATTTATTTTTATGAAACTATGCTGCTGGACTGCACAACAGAAATTTCTGGCAGCCCACAATATTGGCCCACCCATTTGGATGCCCAAATAGGGTCCATTGACCCTAAAATTTTGCAGGTAGGCCCTACCATGGGTGGGACACCTCTCTGCAAAAGTTTATAATTTTTGAAATATTAAAACTATTTTATTTAACTCCTACAATTTATGGACAGCAAGGTATTTCTGAAACAATGCTGCTGCTGAAACAATGTTGCTGCCCCTGATTTGTGCACCCTATTAGAGTGGGCCCAGGTCTGCCAAATTTTAAGAAAATGAAGGACCAACATTCCTACACAAGTATACAATAAGGTGGGGTCCACAAAGGTAGCCCACCATTTCAGAAACAGACTGATAATTATGTTTGTACAACAAGCACAGTTGCTAGACAGTCCAAAAAATCTGGACTATCCACCGTCCTTGGCCCACTCTTTTAGGTGATCAAACACAGACAGATGAGGGTGAAATTTGGAGAACATCTAGGTGGGATCCCCACCTTTAAGAGGTATATATCAAATGGGACCAAACACCCCACCAATCATCCAAAAACTGAGTTTAAGACAAATTTCAAAATCTGTCCAGGATGGCTTTTGGACAGCAACATAATCTTGAATTAAAATAATTATAATCACTATAAAAAGAGGAAATCAATCCATGAAAATTGTGGTATGGACCATCCCGTGGGCCCAACAAACATCCAGACCATACCCCCTCCATAAAACCCATTGCATGTGCCCAAAATGGAGCAAATAGAGTGCCAATGTCCAAGGAATGGACGACCATGGGCATCCACTTTGCTTGGACGGTCTAGATATTTCGGGACCACTAAGTGGGCCACACACATCAGGAAATCAAAAATAGAATAATAGAAAATAAAAATAATCCAGCCACAAGAGAGGAAAATGACATGCATCAAAGGAAAATGATATGATGGGGTCCATGGAGAATGGCCCCATCCATGGATCATGCATGCAAGGAAAAAGGGCCATTGGCCTCAACCATGGAGACATGAGGGACCTCCATCACCACTTGATGGGTCCCACAAGCTCCTAAGAAATAAATAAAGAAATATCTAAGAGCACCCACCTAGATCAACCTTGAAACTTACATCACCATCATCTAGAGGCTCCAAGCAACATGGATCAATGGTTAAGATCAAGTGAGAAGGGTTAGATGAGAAGGTATTTTAGGGAGAAGGGGCTGGAGAAGAGAGGGAGATGGGAGAGAAGTTGCTGGAGAAGAAGGGAGGAGAGAGAGAAATGAGAGGGAAAGAGAGGGAAAATCTTTTTAAGGGAAGTAATAATAACCTATGGTGACAATAACAATGTTGTTAGGGTAGGTTAGGTTTTTGGGTGGTGTGTGTGAGGTGGGTAGTGTTTATTCCATGGGAATTGTAGTGTGTGTGGGTGGTGTGCATGGGAACTTGTGCCAAGAGGAGTGGGGTCCATATGCATTTGTACAAAAAGTGGGCCACATGATGAAATGCTCATAACTTGAGATGTACACGTTGGATTAACGCATGGGACGCGGCGTTAGAATTGCGGCGCCGATACGGACAAGATGGCATGGGTCTCGGGTCAATCCGAGTCGGGTCTATGTGACCAAACTTAAGGATGACCACAACATAATCCAAGGGTCGCGAGTCACCGGGATTCGACCGGTAGGACCACGAGACCAAAATGAACGAAATGCACACTTATGCACACACATGCACATATGAGAACTCAGGTCGGGTCTCACAATCCTCCCCACCAACAAAGAAATTTCGTCCTCGAAATTGACAACACTGAGATAACAAAATGTATAACATCATCATATATATCAATCATCAATCAAGAAAAGGCAATACAAGCAATATGTGCGATCAATCATCGAACAAATGGGGATAACACTCCCTAATCTCAGCAAACCTACGATGAAATGCATCAATACACTCTCCTACTTCCACTTTGGGACACTCAACGGCTGCAAGGGAGTAGGAGGCCTCAGATGATCGGCCTTGACATGCTGACAAACATCACACTTGGCCACAACACTAGCAATCTGGCCTACCATCCCTAACCAGAAACACTGCCTAGACAACAAAACAAGCTCAATATTGGCAATATAAAACTATTCAACTAGTAAGACATCTCACTAACCAAAACGGAACACGATAATATCATCGGCCTAACACAGGGATCTTCCCAAAAAGTGTTGATACTGACAATCCCTTACGGCAGACTCTAATGGCAATCTGAGTGATCAAAATCCATTGGATACAAAAAGGGTACGATGCACCAAAACACAAGACTTACATACGGAGGCAAGGGGAACACCCATAACAACTCTCCTAATAACTAAGGGTCCTGCTGGGTCCTGCAAAATCAAGCCTGAGGTGGTTGGGGAGGTGTCTATCTCTTCTGCATTTGCGATCTCTGCTGCTACTGCGGTAGCTGCGAAGGTCCATCCTCCTGATGGGGACACTCGCGCCTACGGTGTCCCGTCTGCCCACATCCATAGCAAATGCCAGTAAACGGCCTAAAAGAAGAAGTTGTTGTATGCGATGCTGATGCTCTGGCGGCTCGATAGGTTACGCACCTCTGCCGCTGTCGACGCTGTCGTGAGCTACCGGAGGGAGCCTGCCTCTTCCGGCCTCTCCTCTGATCACGATCCCTCTGCAAAATGGTCCACTCGGACTCGCCCTGAAGTAGAAATACCGCCAACGGAGCATGCTGCAGAGTCGAATCTCGCAAAAGGGGACTCGCACGCTCCTGTTCCGCCCATCCGGCCGCCTCAGGAACAGGCTGACGGGTCTGAAGTACATCAGTGATGACCTGCATCAACTGCTGGAGATGCTCAGCTCCTACAGGGATCGTCAGATAAGCAGGGGTAGCACTGGCCTCTGACGAAGGCACAGGTACGGCGGGAGCCTCAGGAATAGGTCCGGAAGGCTCCAGAGGGGAAACATAAATATCGGATGGTGGAGCAAAAGTCACTCGGATCGCTGGAGTGGAATGAGAACCATGTCCATGGGCACCACAGCCACAGGCATCACAATCATGGGCACCTTGACTAGACGGCATGGTCTACAGAAAGAACAAAGGTGAAGGACACCTAGGAATTAGAATCCTTGAAGGCGCAAACGAAATGAGGGAAATGCACTCGGGACACTATTTGTCCTAAGCTCGTATCAGATATACGGTACTATCCCAAGTTATTCCAAAATTACTTGCTATGCTCGATACAGCAACTCTGTCACGCCCGGACTCGTGCTTGGGACTCACAAGGAACCCGATGGCCGGTTCGGCCTCCCGATAACGACCTCAAGTAGTACCCCATTCTCGGCGCACGAGGCGGGTTAGATCTGGGATTCTACACGGAGGATTTTCATAACAGTATAATCATTACCAATACGCGCATACCCAAGATCACAGCAAGTATATCTGGAAGTAACAAAGGATACATATCACAAAATTTACTAAGAATTTGAACTTTTACAAGCTTACATCAGGTCCGAAAGGACATACATAAGATAATGGGAAAAGAGAGAAAAGAGTGAGCAGCACTAGAGTCCTCAAGCTCAACTCTACTCTACGCTCTGCTACTACGACGCCTGTTTAGGATCTCCTGCACGCATCAATCGTGCATAAGCTTATAAAAAGCTTAGAGGGTGGTGAAAGTGGGTGATAATAGTGCTCAGAAGAAGATAGAGAATGTAGAAGGGAGTCATGATTAATACCAATACCACTAGCCTTACCAAGGCTATCATGAATGCTAGAAACTATACCAAGGCAGTACAATAATGTAGGAAGCCATACCAAGGCTATATAATGCAATGAGTACTATGATGCAATGAGTACTGTAATGCCATGAGTACTGTAATGCGATGAGTACTGTAATGCATTATGAGTCTGTAATGCAATATGAGGCTTACACAGCCGATGTAAATGCAATGAGAAGTAATGTCAGTGCTCATATCCAATCCACATATCAAATACATTTCCATCATAAGGAAATCACCGGGGTCCATTACAACTTCTTTGGATATTTGCCGCTTCTGGACCATACACGCTTAAACGCAGCGTAAGAGACCTCACTACCACCTGCGGACAACCAATCACCGCCAGGCAGCTGAAGGTAGCGGACCCATTCACGGCCCAGTCGGACTCGGCCTAGCAATGCCCTCTTACATCGGGCGGTAAGGCCACACCCCTATCCAACCGACTACACGACCGGTGGGAGTCGCGGCCTAATGGTATAAGGCCCTCATGCGCTCATATATACCACCGGTCACGGCGTTGGAGCGGATCACAGTACCACGGAAGTTTTGGGAATTTCACCCATGGGCATCCTATGCACCGGTATGCTCAAGTAACATTTCCTGTCCAAACATGGCCACCCACGATGTATCTGTGGAGCTACAACCCGATGAAATAAGGGCAATAATGCTCATATGCTATGTAATGTCAGATGCATGAATCACACAATCAACCATGCATCTATCCCAAGCATCCAACGTGCTCAAGAGGGAATACTACGTCTCTCGGGAATGCAACATGCAATGCCCAATAGCACAATCATAACCACACACATAGTGTCATCCAAGCATACAATGATGCACATGGGTCGTGAAGATGGGTCTAGATGCATTATGCAGCGATATCAAAAGTAGTACACTCCTCCTATCCAAGAAGGGACCAAGACTAGGTATTTAGACAAGATCCATAAGAAATCCCACCTCTAGTGGGGGCCCATTTACCTGGGGTAGCCCACGAGACTAAGCATACAACTACGTGTCTAAGTAACACAGAAGTGAATCTAGCAAGAGTTTAAGATGAGCATCTAATCACATTTAGATACAATCAGGCCTAGAGGGGTCCATAATGGGGACATTTAACCACCATTCCCCAAGAGGCATCTCAACCACGAACTATATGGATACAAGGTCCAAGGCCTTACATTCAAGATAAGAACACAGGTAACCACATACATACATTCCTTATAATAGGCCATAAAAAGATACAATACCACTTTTAACAACATGGGCCCTAAGAGAGAAATTAAGGCCCAAGGCTCAATTCTCAATGGCCATAGAATCCATGCATTAAGTTGGACTTGGTGGGCAGCCTAAGTACACAATATACGGCTCAAAAATAAGTTTAAGCTTGGATGATGAAATGAGCCCAACTACTGTGACTCAATAACTAGCGATTTAAGTGGGCAACCAAGAGCCCAATACTATCCTTACCTCAGCCCACAAGTCCATCAAAATGGTGGAAGTCGGCCCAATATATGGTTGGGCCAAGCTGGGACGTCCCATCCCACTCTGGGCCCATGGGATGCCCCAAAAATCTGATCTAAGATGGGGGTCCTCATGTGATCACTAAAGGTGACCCAAAAGAATGCACTAAATAAGCCCAAGGATTAAAAAAATATAAGTATGCAACACGCACACAAGTTCTCAATATGGTGGGTCCCATGTCCAATAAATTTTCAACCATAACAATATACATTTAAGGCCTCTTGATAAACGTTTAGCCCACTCAACTTCCTGGGCCTACTAAAGTTCAGAAATTCATCAAATAAGTGGGAATGATCTCATGAAGGCCAACAATATTTATAGGGGGCCCCACCAGATGGAGGGTGTGTATACATCAAGAAAAGATCAAGTGAGCCTGCTATTAGATTGTGAATCCAGTAGCAACCCAAGGCAGAGAGTGCCTCCATGATCGGGCGATCCAAGGCTTGGACAACCTGGACCACATGCATTAAGGTAGGTTCCACATACATACATATTGAACCTTAAATAAATGGCCTAGGGTCTATGGTGGGCCTTTAACCATCCATAGAGAAACCTATGGGCCTCCCTTAGGATCACCCAGGAGGACATCCAACCTCAACTGGTTTCCAAAAGGTAGCCCGCCGCTACTCGAGTATGGAATAAGGCCCAAGGCCTAAGCAATCCATGGCCTAGTGGGCCATACACTAAGCCCAATACTTGGTAGCATGGTGGGCCCTTAGGCAAGGTTTGGGCCCAACCATAAAGGTCATAAATCCATATATTGTGGTGGACTTCATAGGCAGCCCAGTAATTCAAGAATACAAATGGGCAAGGCCTATACTGACAGTGTGAGCCTTGCCATACCAGCCCAAAGACTTAGCAAGGTCCCCACAATATACATTTATGCGGGCCTTGCAAGTCAGCCCACAATTAAGCACTTCATGAGGGCATCAAGGCTAATAAATGCACATGATCAGCTTGTAGACGACCCATTGGGCCCGTGAATCAATAAGGTCAGCCCTTGCACAATCTTGGGCTCAAGGGATAGGTTTCCAGCTCAAAAGTTCCATAAAGCTACCAAAAATCTGGTTAAGGGTAGCCCATATTATCACCTCAAAGATGTGCCTTAAGAGGCACTAATTACACCCAAATTTGTCTAAAGAAATAAGGCAAGGAGTGTGTACAACACTCCCTTAAATCTAGTGGACTGCCACAGCTCCAAAAGATCAACTATTCACAAATTTGGGCCCCTTGTTAGAATTGCAGCCCACCCACTTCCTGGGCCTGCTGGAGTCCAAAAATTTATTTAATTTAAATGGGTTACTGACCCATGGTGATCCACACTCATCATAGTGGGTCCCACCAGATAAGAAGGGGGGTATACAACACTTACTTCAAGTGGGCCATGCCATTAGAATGCAGGCCCAGCAGCCCAAGGGAAGGACATGCCATGGTGGTTAGTCATTTGGGCCTGAGTATTTGGTCCAAAACTGACCCAACTTACAAGCCATACCACGGTCAGTCCAGGGGCCTGATGGCCCTGAAAATTTGCAAGATTGTCCTTTCATAGGTGGACCACAACCCTACAAAATTTTAGAATTTTTGGACATCTATAAATAATTTAATAAATTTGAATAAAACAAGCTGTCCAGAAAATCGGACTGGCCTGGACGTCCCAACGTGGTGGGCCAGTCCGGGCCTTGCCACGGTGTGCACAGGAGTCCATTAGACATGAAATTTGGTAGGTACTTCCTACCATGAGTTTAATACCTCCCTGTAAAGTTTTATAATTTTTGGGGTACTCAGAAGTATTTTAATTAATTTAGAGAATACAATCTGTCCAGGGTGAAATATTGCTGGAATATAACTGTCCTGAATTTGGGCCATCAAATGGGTGGGTTCTGGGCCTCCAAAATTCTTGAAATTTGGACCCAAGGTCCCTCATCAAGGCCAAAACAAGGTGGGACTCATAAATATGGCCCACCTTCTGAGAAAATATTTTTTTTAAATTTATTTTTATGAAACTATGCTGCTGGACTGCACAGCAGAAATTTCTGGCAGCCCACTATATTGGCCCACCCATTTGGATGCCCAAATAGGGTCCATTGACCCTAAAATTTTGTAGGTAGGCCCTACCATGGGTGGGACACCTCTCTGCAAAAGTTTATAATTTTTGGAATATTAAAACTATTTTATTTAACTCCTACAATTTATGGACAGCAAGGTATTTCTGAAACAATGCTGCTGCTGAAACAATGTTGCTGCCCCTGATTTGTGCACCCTATTAGAGTGGGCCCAGGTCTGCCGAATTTTAAAAAAATGAAGGACCAACATTCCTACACAAGTATACAATAAGGTAGGGTCCACAAAGGTGGCCCACCATTTCAGAAACAGACTGATAATTATGTTTGTACAACAAGCACAGTTGCTAGACAGTCCAGAAAATCTGGACTATCCACCATCCTTGGCCCACTCTTTTGGGTGATCAAACACGGACGGATGAGGGTGAAATTTGGAGAACATCTAGGTGGGATCCCCACCTTTAAGAGGTATATATCAAATGGGACCAAACACCCCACCAATCATCCAAAAACTGAGTTTAAGACAGCTCAAAAATCTGTCCAGATGGCTTTTGGACAGCAACATAATACTGAATTAAAATAATTATAATCACTATAAAAAGAGGAAATCAATCCATGAAAATTGTGGTATGGACCATCCCAGTGGGCCCAACAAACATCCAGACCATACCCCCTCCATAAAACCCATTGCATGTGCCCAAAATGGAGCAAATAGAGTGCCAATGTCCAAGGAATGGACAGCCATGGGCATCCACTTTGCTTGGACGGTCTAGATATTTCGGGACCACTAAGTGGGCCACACACATCAGGAAATCAAAAATAGAATAATAGAAAATAAAAATAATCCAGCCACAAGAGAGGAAAATGACATGCATCAAAGGAAAATGATATGATGGGGTCCATGGAGAATGGCCCCATCCATGGATCATGCATGCAAGGAAAAAGGGCCATTGGCCTCAACCATGGAGACATGAGGGACCTCCATCACCACTTGATGGGTCCCACAAGCTCCTAAGAAATAAATAAAGAAATATCCAAGTGCACCCACCTAGATCAACCTTGAAACTTACATCACCATCATCTAGAGGCTCCAAGCAACATGGATCAATGGTTAAGATAAAGTGAGAAGGGTTAGATGAGAAGGTATTTTAGGGAGAAGGGGCTGGAGAAGAGAGGGAGATGGGAGAGAAGTTGCTGGAGAAGATGAGAGGAGAGAGAGAAATGAGAGGGAAAGAGAGGAAAAATCTTTTTAAGGGAAGTAATAATAACCTATGGTGACAATAACAATGTTGCTAGGGTAGGTTAGGTTTTTGGGTGGTGTGTGTGGGGTGGGTAGTGTTTATTCCATGGGAATTGTAGTGTGTGTGGGTGGTGTGCATGGGAACTTGTGCCAAGAGGAGTGGGGTCCATATGCATTTGTACAAAAAGTGGGCCACATGATGAAATGCTCATAACTTGAGATGTACACGTTGGATTAACGCATGGGACGCGGCGTTAGAATCGCGGCGCCGATACGGACAAGATGGCATGGGTCTCGGGTCAATTCGAGTCGGGTCTATGTGACCAAACTTAAGGATGACCACAACATAATCCAAGGGTCGCGAGTCACCGGGATTCGACCGGTAGGACCGTGGGACCAAAATGAACGAAATGCACACTTATACACACACATGCACATATGAGAACTCAGGTCGGGTCTCACATATAACTCTGTAGATGTTACTACTCTAAAATAAAGGTAATAGACTAAGTAGGTTTGTTATCATATTAAAAATAAGAAATCTCGCTTAGTCTAGCTGACTCAGCTGAGTTTCAAGTCGAGTCGGTGAGTTTTAGATCTATGGTCTAATCCTAATATGTATTTTTCTTGAGGCTACAAAGAAAGGAGAAATTGTAAATAGGTCACTAGTATTTTTTTCTGTTCTTCCTTTCTTTTTTGTTTTTGTTATTAATTTTGGAATCTATTTAGATCTTTTTTTTTCTGCTATCTCTCTCTGTTATAGGCTGATGCTGGTCAGGGCTTCCAAGATTTAGGGATTAACTGGTTAGGAATTTGAGTTTTTTATATTTGAAAAAAAAAAAAAAGAAAAAAAAACCCAATTGTGTTGTAGGTTAGGGATTTGCTTTTCCCCAAACATTCTAGGTAGGTTGGGATTCAACCCATGTGATGTTTTAACATCTGCAGGTCAGGACATGCTTGCTCATAATGACATAAAATGATCAATTGGACTGTAATTAGGAGAACTCTAACTTATAGTGCTCTGAGAGCAATGGAGCATTTCTCCTGTATATAAACATACACATGTTTACATGCATGCATCATGCGCATGCGCGCACATGGGTTTTGCTAACGTCCACACATTCATGGGGATGTTAGCAATGTCCCTAATCCTTTTGAATGACATGTGAGACATCCAATCATCAATCAGGACAGTTTATTCAGTAGTACCACTAGGAACAAGACATGGTGCAAGAATCACGTCGATCTGATGATCCAAAGCTTTTGAATGGAGCCAATTTGTTACAACTATTTGTTGTTTAAGGGCCATAGCTCAAATGGTTAGAATCATTGAACCAAAGTGCTACTTTGGAATCATAAACAGTACAAAGTGAGATCTATATAATAGATGTTTCAAGTGATGACTGGACCTATTTTGTTTTACAAAATATTGACAGTCCATTTTGCACACTATTGATCAGATGTTAACGATCATCTTGGTGTGACTTTTGAACTATGGCTTGCCCCAAATTTTGTGAATGAAAAGACGGTTCAAATCAATGATAGGCATCCCACATAGGATTAAGAAGGTTTATGATTCTAATAGCTTCTTAATCCTATGCCTTCAGTTTTTTGGTAGTCTTGGAGGTTCTGATCTTCTAGTAATGTATCCTAGTTCAATTCTTTCAAGTAATGCTACATCATTGGATGACGCCTTACAGACCAGGCTGGGCTCAAGCCTAGATCCATGGCTCTTGGGTTGGGCACATCTCTTTTCCAACCAACAACGAAAGATGCAATTCATCTTTGCATATAATAATAACAGAAACAAGGATACAAACTATAAACAGGCAGTCGAAAACTTAAGCATGGAATTCCATCTAGCCTTGTAAACTGCAGCCAATGATGTGATCATTTGCTCTTTCTCTTGCCACTGAGGACCACTAACAGCAAACTCCAACTTCACAATGCCTAGAGATAAGTTCTCAAATGAAATTTATCATAGGGAATCTACTAATAGAGAAGAATCATAAGTTTCGCAGTAGGAAGGAAAATGAAAGTTGTAACATAGCAACTTGATCAGCAAAGAACAACAAAAATTGCAGAGGAGATTGGCAAAAACTCAAACTATAAAATTAAGGATAAACAAGCTCCAAATAAAAGCAATACAAAGTATAGTTGGGAAAACAATACGGACAAAAGGAAACAAGTTTTATGGAGTTTGGCTCCAATCTTCAAGGAACAAACAAGTACCAATGAATCTTCTTTCTTTTTCTGACTTGAACAAATGGAGGAGAAAATCAGTTTGAAATGGATCTCAATGTTCTATGTCACGAGAAAAGCTTCCTTTCCAACAGATTGAAATGGAAACATACTATTTTGGTACTAAAGAGGGACGCATCTTTGATTTTTGATAGTGTGAAGGGAATCTAGAGTAAGGTTTGCAAACATGAAGGTGTATGGTTGTTGTGACAGCTCTGGGAGCACTAGGATGTTTTTAGATAAATCATAGCTTCAATTAGCATACAAGTATTCCCTTTACATTACCCAATACAGTGGTAAAATTAAGTCCATTTTCCCAATCCCAAAGCATATCTTAAGCTAATAATTAAAATTTGAACCAGACAACCATAATAAATAATAATAATAAAAAACCTTTAAAAAAAAAGATTTGGAGGATCAATACAGCTTGAATAAAATCTTAAATGAGTGATTCAGAGAACAGTATGACTGAAGGTCAATGAATGCAAAAGTTGTCAGCTTTTCAAAAAAATAAATCCAATAGTTGCCGATACATGTCCAGCTGTGGTGTGGAATGGACACCAAATGAGAAAGTACCAATGCGAACAATAAATTTGGAGGTGCACCGACCTGAAGTACCATGTTCATTGACTCCCACTACATCAGTTGGTCGTAGATGAAGTTTAACCAGAGCAGTTTCAATCTGAAACACCATATTTGACACCACGAAATAATAAGCTCCAACTATATAAGATAAAGAAGACTAAAAAATCTCAACCACATATAATCATGAAACCTACGCTTTCACTTTGCTGACACTCAATATGAATAAGATTATCAGTTGCCCATTCCAAACTAGCAGATTCGCTGCTTTCACATTCATTCAAATCCTCAAGCTTGATGTGATCGGTAAAGAAAGTTAATCGAGTGAGTTAATAGACTATCCCCATATAAAAGATAATCGGGAAAATAAGAACCTCCTATTGAAAATATTAAAGAACGTGAGTGAATGCTAATATGGTATCAAAACATCAAAATGAAAGAAAAAATTGATCATATTCAAATATCCGAAGTGTAGAAAGTGAACAACATTAACATGGCAACTGATAAAGTGAAGAGTTTTTTGTTTGTGATGTTAAAATAAAATGAGACTGAGATTTATGCGTGGCAATGGGTCAGATCTGTTAGTGGTTGAGCTGGTCCAACCCACTTCTTAGAAAAGTTTGAGCCACACTTAATGGACCGTTGGTCAGGTTCGACCATAAAATGAGTTCTGTTAAGTAGATCGGTAGGGGTTTGCTCTAACCCCAACTGGGCCCACTTTTAAGAAGCTTATAAATAGTAATAGATAGCTTTAATCCCAAACCCTTAGAGTAGACAGGTCAAGTTGAGTCGGACTTGAGCCTAATAATTTGTTTTACGTTGGGCCTCAGGCTTAAATTCTAGACTATATAGCAAGCCTGCTTGGGTTGCAGTTCAAGGGTGTGAGACCCAACCTGAGTTCTCATGTGTGCATGTGTGTGCATAAGTGTGCATTTCGTTCATTTTGGTCCCGCGGTCCTACCGGTCGAATCCCGGTGACTCGCGACCCTTGGATTATGTTGTGGTCATCCTTAAGTTTGGTCACATAGACCCGACTCGGATTGACCCGAAACACATGTCATCTTGTCCGTATCGGTGCCGCGATTCTAACGCCGCGTCCCATGCGTTAATCCGACGTGTACATCTCAAGTTATGAGCATTTCATCATGTGGCCCACTTTTTGTACAAATGTATGTGGACCCCACTCCTCCATGACACAATTTTCCATGCACACCACACACACACACTACACTATTGCATGGAATAAACACTACCCACCCTAAACACTACCCATACCTAACCTACCCTAGCAACATTGTTATTGTCACCATAGGTTATGATTACTTCCCTTAAAAGGATTTTCCCTCTCTTTCCCTCTCATTTCTCTCTCTCTTCTCTTCTTCTCCAGCAATTCCTCCATTTTCTCCAGCCCCTTCTCCCTAAAATACCTTCTCATCTAACCCTTCTCACTTTATCTTAACCATTGATCCATGTTGCTTGGAGCCTCTAGATGATGGTGATGTAAGTTTCAAGGTTGATCTAGGTGGGTGCTCTTAGATCTTTCTTTATTTATTTCTTAGGAGCTTGTGGGACCCATCAAGTGGTGATGGAGGTCCCTCATGTCTCCATGGTTGAGGCCAATGGCCCTTTTCCTTGCATGCATGATCCATGGATGGGGCCATTCTCCATGGACCCCATCATAGCATTTTCCTTTGATGCATGTCATTTTCCTTTCTTATGGCTGGATTATTTTTATTTTTCATTATTCTATTCTTGATTTCCTGATGTGTGTGGCCCACTTAGTGGTCCCGAAATATCTAGACCGTCCAAGCAAAGTGGATGCCCATGGCTGTCCATTCCTTGGACATTGGCACTCTATTTGCTCCATTTTGGGCACATGCAATGGGTTTTATGGAGGGGGTATGGTATGGATGTTTGTTGGGCCCACTGGGGTGGTCCATACCACAATTTTCATGGATTGATTTCCTCTTTTTATAGTGTTTATAATTATTTTAATTCAGTATTATGTTGCTGTCCAAAAGCAATCTGGACAGATTTTTGAGCTGTCTTGAACTCATTTTTTTGGATGATTGGTGGGGTGTTTGGTCCCATTTGATATATACCTCTTAAAGGTGGGGATCTCACCTAGATGTTCCCCAAATTTCACCATCATCCGTCCCTGTTTGATCACCCAAAAGAGTGGGCCAAGGAGGGTGATAGTCCAGATTTTCTGGACTGTCTAGCAACTGTGCTTGCTGTACAAACATAATTATCAGTCTGTTTCTGAAATGGTGGGCCACCTTTGTGGACTCCACCTTGTTGTATACTTGTGTAGGGATGTTTTCCCTGCATTTTCTTAAAATTTGGCAGACCTAGACCCACTCTAATGGGGTGCACAAATCAGGGGCAGCTGCATTGTTTCAGCAGCAGAGTTTTTTTGAAATACCTTGCTGTCCATAAATTGTAGGAGTTAAATAAAATACTTTTATTATCCCAAAAATTCTAAAATTTTACAGAGAGGTGTCCCACCGATGATAGGGCCTACCTGCAAAATTTTAGGGCCAATGGACACCATTTGGGCATCCAAATGGGTGGGCCAATATAGTGGGCTGCCAGAAATTTCTGCTGTGCAGTCCAACAGCATAGTTTCATAAAAATAAATTTAAAAAAAAATATTTTCTCAAAAGGTAGGCCATATTTCCAGGTCCTACCTTGTTGTGGGCTTAATGAGGGACCTTGGGTCCAAATTTTAAGAATTTTGGAGGCCCAGAACCCACCCATTTGATGGCCCAAATTTAGGACAGTTATATTCCAGCAATATTTCACCCTTGACGGATTGTATTATTTAAATTAATTAAAATACTTTTAAGTATCCAAAAATTATGAAAATTTACAGGGATGTATTAAACTCATGGTAGAACCTACCTACTAAATTTCAGGTCTAATGGACCCCTGTGCATACCGTGACAAGGCCCGGACTGGCCCACCACGTTGGGACGTCCAGGCCAGTCCGATTTTCTGGACAGCTTGTTTTATTTATTTTTAGATGTCCAAAAATTCTAAAATTTTGTGGGGTTGTGGTCCACCTATGGAAGGACAGTCCTACAAATTTTTAGGGCCATCAAGCCCCTGGACTGACCGTGGTATGACCTGTAAATTGGGTCAGTTTTGGGCCAAATACCCAGGCCCATATGACTAACCACAATGTGATGCCCCTACCTTGAGCTACTGGGCCTACATTCTATCGGCATGACCCACTTAAAGTAAGTATTGTATGTCTCCCTTCTTATCTGGTGGGACCCACTGTGATATGTGTGGGTCACCATGGGTCAGTAACCCATTTAAATTAAATAAATTTCTGGACTTCAGCAGGCCTAGGAAGTGGGTGTGCTGGAATTCTAGTAAGGGCCCAAATTTACTGCATAGTTGATCTTTTGGAGCCGTGGCGGTCCACCAGATTTAAGGGAGTGTTGTACGCACTCCTTACCTTATTTCTTTAGACAAATTTGGGTGTAATTAGTGCCTCTTAAGGCACATCCTTGAGGTGATAATATGGGCTAGCCTTAACCAGATTTTTGGTAGCTTTATGGGACTTTTGGGCTGGAAACTTATCCCTTAAGCCCAAGATTGTGCAAGGGCTGACCTTATTGATTCACGGGCCCAATAGGCCATCTACAAACTGATCATGTGCATTTATTAGCCTTGATGCCCTCATGAAGTGCTTAATTGTGGGCTGACTTGCAAGGCCCGCATAAATGTATATTGTGGGGACCTTGCTAAGTCTTTGGGCTGGTGTGGCAAGGCCCACACTGTCAGTATAGGCCTTGCTCATGTGTATTCTTGGATTTACGGGCTGCCTTCAAGTCTACCATAATGTGTGAATTGGATGGCTTTTGTTTGGGCCATTTCTTTTGGGCCCATTATGTGATATATTATATGCATGTTTATGTTAGCAAGTAGGCCTTGTGGACTCAGTTCTTTTGGATAGGCCCATTGATCTTGGGCCTATAGTCTCCTATCTATTGTGATGGGCTTAGGGGCAATAATATATAAGAAGTTGGGCCCTTAGCTGCCCACTAAACTGACCCTGTACTTGGGCTAAAAGTGAGGCCCAACTCCCTTGTGTTAAATGTGAAACTTGCCCATGTAAATGAATTACTGGGCTGTCCATGAAACCCACCAAAATATATGGATTTATGACATCTATGGTTGGGCCCAAACCTTTCTTAAGGGCCCACCATGCTACCTAAGTGTTGGGCTTTGAGTATAAGCTCACTAGGCCATGGATTTGCCTTAAGCCTTGGGCCTTAGTTCATGTTCGAGTAGTGGCGAACTACCTCTTGGAAACCAGTTGAGGTTGGATGTCCTCCTGGGTGATCCTAAGGTAGGCCCATAGGTTTCTCTATGGATGGTTAAAGGCCCACCATAGACCCTAGGCCATTTGTTTAAGGCTCAATGTGCATGTATGTGGAACCTACCTTAACGCATGATTGGTCCAAGCCGTTCAAGCCTTGAATCGCCCGA
This sequence comes from Magnolia changhungtana, assembly GCA_030180095.1. Classification (NCBI taxonomy): domain Eukaryota; kingdom Viridiplantae; phylum Streptophyta; class Magnoliopsida; order Magnoliales; family Magnoliaceae; genus Magnolia; species Magnolia changhungtana. The sequence goes on along the minus strand of JASAUF010000161.1, from coordinate 4,151,492 downwards.
TTATGGAGGCACTCTCTGCCTTGGGTTGCTACTGGATTCACAATCCAATAGCAAGCCCACTTGATCTTTTCATGATATATACACACTCTCCATCTGGTGGGGTCCCCCAGTGAGTATAACGGCCTTCATGAGATCATTCCCACTTATTTGACTAATTTACGGGCTTTCGCGCAAGCCTGTAGCTGCAGTAGGCCGAACGTTTATTAAGGGGCCTTAAATGTACATTGTTATGGTTGAAACTTTATTGGACATGGGACCCACCATATTGAGAACTTGTGTACGTGTTACATGCTTATGTTTTCTTATAATCTTTGGACTTAATCAATGCAATTTTGGGTCACCTTTAGTGATCACATGAGGACCCCCATCTTAGATCAGATTTTTGGGGCATCCCATGGGCCCATAGTGGGATGGGACGTCCCAGCTTGGCCCAACCATATATTGGGTCAACTTCCACCACTTTGATGGACTTGTGGGCTGAGGTAAGGATAGTATTGGGATCTTGGTTGCCCACTTAAATCGCTAGTTATTGGGCTGTTGTAGTTGGGCTCATTTTATCATCCAAACTTAAACTTATTTTAGGCCGTATATTGTGTATGCAGGCTGCCCACCAAGTTCAACTTAATGCATGGATTCTATGGCCATTGAGAATTGAGCCTTGGGCCTTAATTTCTCTCTTAGGGCCCATGTTGTTAAAAGTGGTATTGTATCTTTTTATGGTCTATTATGAGGAATGTATGTATGTGATTACCTGTGTTCTTATCTTGAATGTAGGGCCTTGGGCCTTGTATCCATATAGTTCGTGGTTGAGATGCCTCTTGGAGAATGGTGGTTAAATGTCCCCATTATGGACCCCTATAGGCCCGTTTGTATCTAAATGTCATTAGATGCTCATCTTAAACTCTTGCTAGACTCACTTCTACTTAGACACGTAGTTGTATGCTTAGTCTCGTGGGCTACCCCAGGTAAATGGGCCCCCACTAGAGGTGGGATTTCTTATGGATCTTGTCTAAATACCTAGTCTCGGTCCCTTCTTAGATAGGAGGAGTGTACTACTTTATATATCGCCGCATAATACGTCTATACCCATCTTCATGACCCATGTGCATCATTGTATGCTTGGATGACACTATGTGTGTGGTTATGATTGTGCCATTGAGCATTGCATGTTGCATTCCCGAGGGACGTAGTATTCCCTCTTGAGCACGTTGGATGCTTGGGATGGATGTATGGTTGATTGTGTGATTCATGCATCTGACATTACATAGCATATGAGCATTATTGCCCTTATTTCATCAGGGTTGTAGCCTCCACAGATACATCGTGGATGGCCATGTTTGGACACCGAAAATGTTACTTGAGCATACCGGGTGCATAGGATGCCCATGGGTGAAATTTCTAAAACTTCCGTGGTATCAGGATCTGCTCCAACGGCGTGACCGGGTGGTATATATGAGCGCATGAGGGCCTTATACCGTTAGGCGCGACTCCCACCGTCGTGTAGTCGGTTGGATAGGGGTGTGCCTTACTCGCCGATGTAAGGGGGCATTGCTGGGTGAGTCGACCGGCTCGTGAATGGGTCCGCTACCTTCGGGCCTTGCTTGGTGATTGGTCATCCGCAGTGGCGGGGTAGTGAGGTCTCTTACGCTCGTTTGATTGTGCGGGGTGCAGATGCAGAGCGGCGATCATTCAAGCAGTGTAATGGACCCGGTGATTTCCTTATGATGGAAATGTATTTGATATGTGGATTGGATATGAGCACGACATTACTTCGCATTGCATTTGCATCGGTACAGTGTAAGCCTCATATGCATTACGCATTCTGGTGCTCATTGCATTACGGTGCTCATCGCATTACAAGTACTCATCGCATTACTGGCTACTCATGGCATTACAAGTACTATTGCATCATAGTACTCATTGCATTATATAGCCTTGGTATGGCTTCCTGCATTATTATCTTTCACCACCTTGGTATAGTTTCTTGCATTCATGATGGCCTTGGTAAGGCTAGTGGTATTGGTATTGATCATGACTCCCAATTATCTTATATATTCTCTATCTTCTTAGAGCACTATTATCACACACTTACACCACCCTCTAAGCTTCTATAAGCTTATGCACGATTGATGCGTGTAGGAGATCCTAGACAGGTGTCGTAGCAGCAGAGCGTGGAGTAGAGTTGAGCTTGAGGACTCCAGTGTTGCTGACTCTTTTCTCTCTTTTCCCATTATCTTATGTATGTCCTTTTGGACCTGATGTAAGCTTATAAAAGTTTAAATTCTTAGTGAATTTTGTGATGTGATCCTTTGTTACTTCCAGATGTACTTGCTGTGATCTTGGGTATGCTTGTATTGGTAATGATTATACTGTTATGAAAATCCTCCTTGTAGGATCCCAAGGAAGATCTTAACCCGCCTTAGAGAGAATGGGGTACTATGGAGGTTAAATTGATCGAAGATTTATGCGGCCAAAACCGGCCATCGGGTTCCTTGTGAGTCCAGTTACCGAGTCTGGGGCGTGACAAAGGGTTTTAGGTTGGGCTCTAGTTTGAATCTCGGCCCATTTAGTAAATGGGCTGTGCATGGGTTTGACTTGTTGCTACTTTGAACCACCCAAATTTATGGTTCTACACCTTTATTGTTGATTAATTTGTAATGCAAATTTATACTTACAATGTAGAGATTTTGTACTTTGCTTTATTCGGTAGCATGCATATAATATAATGCTATGCATGCTACGTTTATAATAATAGCATTAATGATTTCACATATAAACTGTAAAAGATGTTTTGGACATCTAAAGAAAAACAGTCAATCATACAAGGAAACTTGATGGTAGAATGATGATGCACAAAAAACTAGTCACGAGGAATGTTTATGCTAAAGCCTTGTAAGGTTTCGAGAACTTACATCTACCTCACTCTTATTGTCAAGTAGTCCTGAAAAAATCAAAACAAATCATAATAGAAATATGTGTACCTTCTGTCACGCATAAAAAGATGAAAAGCTAAAACAAATCACTAGATTAGTCAAGCAAAACTACTAAATAATTCAAGATAAAGATTTAGTTAAATAACAAGATGAAAAGCTAGCTTGGGTGTTTTGCATTTTTTTTGCATTCCTTTTATTTTATTTTACTTATTTATTTAGTAGTTTTTGAATTTTGGCTTGTGGGTGTTGTTGCAGGATTGTTGAGGTGTGGGAAAAGCTGTAGATTAAGGTGGACCAACTACCACAGGCCTGATTTGAAGAGAGGCCTCTTATCAGAATCTGAAGAGAAGATGGTCATTGATCTCCATGCCAGTCTTGGCAATAGGTACTCTTCCCATCATCTCAACCCTTTTTCTTTTCTTTTTTTCTTTTTTGTCTTTTTTTTTTCCAACACCTTTGGGCCCCATCTTAGATTCCCATTTTATTTTTTTTCAATTTGGACCACATTTTTTAGCACATTAGTATATACATTCTACCTATATTCATTGTGTCTCATCTCCTGTATTTGTTTTTTCTTGCAGGTGGTCTAAAATAGTCACAAGCATTTGCTACTGTGTAATCGACAATGAAATAAAAAACCATTAGAACACCCACATTAAAAAGAAGTTAAAGAAGATGGGCATTGACCCCATCACACAAACCGTTCTCTCCTTCAATTGAAGAACCACAAAAACAACAGCCACAACAACAACCACAACAAGAGCAATACAATACTCTACTTTCAAAAGAAAAAAATGGCATTACAAGTGCATTGAATTCTATAGAAGATGATGCTTTCCTCAGCAATTCCTGTCTTTTGTACTGATTAATCTTTTATATGAATGAAGATAATGTACTGTAGTGTTGGGTTATCTCTTTTAATGTTGACCTTTCAGTTCAGTGCACACTCTTTCTTCATATTTATGCTTTGGTTGTGTGAATTGAGTTTGTCTCTTATCATGCGAACATGTTACTAGATCTTGTTCTTCTTGTTTCCTTCTAAATCTCCCTTGGTTCATAGATAATTTTTAAGATCATGATTCAGTTCAGGAATAGTCCAGTTGATCCTTTTAGTAGCCTGAAAGAATGATGGGCTAAAAAGTGTTGGGTTTTGCAACCAACGATATTTCTAATTACCTTAAACTAAGTACCATCACAGCTATTTAAGGATGAACTATTTCATAATAAACTAGGGGTGAAAAAGTCAAGTCATCTAGCTCTTGAGAGACAACCAAGTCCATCTCTATTGTCATAATGGAATATCATATGAGTTTTAAGGTTTCAAATGCAACAGATTGAAACTAGACTGCTGAAGCATTAACAGATACAAAGCCAAGATCAGAAACTTCAATACAAAGTGAAATAATGAAGACCAACTCAGATAAATGCATAGCCAATGCATGTTGATGTCTAGATGAGTATTCTGAAGTTAGCAGTGATCAGTGTAAAAGGTAACTTTCTTTATATGAATGAAGCAGAGGATGGCTTAGACTTCAGATGCGATGGTAAAATGTATACGAATCACAAACGAGTAATGGCATATTATCTTTCAAGAAAAGAAATCTTAGCAAGTTTCAACGATTAATGTTGAAACTTTTTTTTTTTTTTTTTTGCAAAAACAGTGGCAATTTTAGCAATTCTCTATTCCACAATTTGGGTGGGTCCATGATTGGCACCAATATGCACAGTGCCAGCACATAACAAAATGCAAAGAGACTCATTTCCACACACACACAAGCTATGTCATGTCCTCTTCATCTTTCAGTTTCTAACAAGTCAGTTGTTAGTATGTAGAGGAGATTGCAGATTTGGTTTGATTACAACATCGGATTAATGTTGAAACATACTCCGAAATAAATAAATAAACATAATCACTCAAGCCTATACTCCGAAAACCAAAACAGTCTCGATCTTCTCAAAATGTATACACCATTGAAAAACCTCTCAACCATCTAATGTTTTGCAACAAAAAATAAAAATAAAAACCCGACCCATAAGAAAATCCAGTTAGATGAATATTAGACTATCGCCATTACCATTTCTCCTTTAGGATGAAACTGAGATATCCAAAAAAGGAATGAAATAAGCCAAGAGCTGAAGCACGCATTACATGAAAGAACCCTCGACCATTTGCATTTCCAAACAGCCAAGCTTCAAAGCAGAAAACCCAAACCCAAAACTCGATTTGCAAAAATACAACATCCAGATATTACCCACCACTGCAAAGAGTAATAAGCTAACATACCAAAAACCCAATTACAGAAAAACCCAAATTTCAGGTAAAAGAAACTCACATCTGAAAACTACTGGTTTCACATAAAAAAAAAAAAAAAAAAAAAAACAAACAAACAAAAAAAACAAAAAAAAAAAAAAAAAAAAAACAAACAATATAACCAAACATCAAACATCTGTTCCCCCGAGAAAAAAAATTTGTAGAAAAACCTAATTCCAGAAAGCAACATATCCAAAAAGAAAAACCCATTTCAATAAAAATAAAGCAAACAATCAAATATCAAATATATATATATATATATATATATATATATATATATATATATATATATATATATCCAAATCCAGAAATCCGTAAATCCGACACTCCAAAAAACGCAGATATCAAAATCCAATAACAAACGCAATCCATTTTCAAATGAGGATAGAAAGATTGAAGGGAGATATAACTAGGTTTTGGGGATCTAAATTAGATAAATGAGTACATACCTAGATTGAAGACCTCAGCTTGAAAAAGGCGAAAGGGAGGCCGTTTCCGACGAAGAACAGAACAGAAATGGAATTCAAAAGAGGGGGAAATGGAATTCGAAAGAGGGTTTTAGAAATCCCTCTTCGAAAATGAAATTTGCATTCAAATCCACACAATGTGTGTTTTACATCATTTAAATAATATCTTATGTTATCATCCATACATTTAACGGACCACCTAATAGTTGTTTATAATTTTATTATATGGTAAAATTATCAATATTAACAATCTACAAGTGTAACCACTATTTGGATGGTCTGGATAATCCTAAATCATTGCCACAAGTGATATGAACAAATCACCACCATTTTACATTATATCCACAACTACTACCACTTGCGTTTCCATTACGGACGGGTTTGCCCAGTGATGCTGGTCGGTGCTCTGTGGGCCCCACTATGATGTATGTGTTATATCCACACCGTCCATCCATTTTGAGATATCATGTTAAGTCATGAGCCAAAGAATGAGGCAGATAAAAATCTGTAGTGGACCCCACCACAGAAAACAGTGGGAGAGTGATTCCCACCGTTGAAATATCCTAAGGCCCATCCTAATGTTTATTTGAAATCCAACCTGTTCAAAAGTTAAAAAAGACACGAAATAAGGGAAAACACAAATATCAGCGTGATCTAAAACTTTTGTGGCCTTTCAAAGTTTTTAACGGTGGGCTTCCCTGTCCCACTGTTTTCTGTGTTGGGGTCCACTGGAGCTGTGGATTTAACTCATTCTTTCGATATTACAAATGGATGGAAGGTGTGGATATAAAACATACAACATGGTGGGGCCCAGGGAACTTGCTGACGTCACTTCAGTAGCTAGTCTTGCTACTCCCCCTGACACCAACCTCGTGGGTGGTGGTTGGTGCTCTGTGGGCCCCACCATAATGTATGTATTTCATCCTTTACGTTCATCCATTTTTAAAGATTATTTTAGGGATTTATTTCAAAAATGAGAGGTATATAATTCTTAGGTGGACCACACCACATGAAAACAATAATGATTGGATATCCATCATTAAAATCCTCCTAAGGCCCAATATACTGTTTATTTGACATCCAATCTATTTATTAGGTCATACAGGCCTAGATGAAGGGGAAAAGCAAATATCATCTCGATCCAAAACTTTTATAGTCCCCAAAATGTTTTTAATGGTTGACGCTCATTCAACATTGTTTCCTGTAATGTGGTCCATTTCAGATTGGGATATACCTCATTTTGGTCTCATGCCGTAAGATGATCTTTAAAAATAGATGGACGGCATGGATGAAACACATGCATCATGGTGGGGCCCATAGAGCACTGACCACCAGCCATTGGCTAGTGTCAGGGGGAGTAGCCAATCCATTCCCCTTATTTGTGGTGTGGCCCATTTAATCTTTGGATATGTTTCATTTTTTGGATAATTCTCTAAAATGATCTCGAAAAATGGATGAACGGCGTAGGTTGATCCCAAATTTTTGATAAATCCAAAACTCAAGCGGACCATGCCACATGAAATAGTGTGGAATAATGATTTCCACCGTTGATACCTTCCTTGGGCCCACAGTAATGTTTATTTTTCATCCAACCTGTTTATGATATAAAAAAGATATGACTGAAGAGAAAACACAAACATCAGCTTGATCCAAAACTTTTATGGCCTCCAAGAAATTTTTAATGGTAGAGGTTCAATAACGGTGGACCCCACAATTTTCTGTGGTGTGGTCCACTTGAGCTTTGGATATGTTTCCTTTTTGTTCTTTAGACCTAAAATTATCTGTTAACGTGGATAAACGGAATGGATAAAATAAATAAATAACGGTGGACCCCACAAAGTTTACTTTGGTAAAGGTAATGACTAACTCACCTAAATGTAGAGGGTTTCCTTAAAACATTCATAATCATATATTGGGCTTGCCTTAATGTGATTCACATATCCAACCCACTCATTATGTGTGTCCTACTTGGATGAGGGGTCAGACCAAGTTTTAGCCACATCCAAAACTCATGTGGGCCCCACCAAGTGCTTTTATATTTTTTATGATGTCTTGACATGGTTTTAGATGGTATGGTCCACCTGAGTTTCATTTACGGATGATTTTTGATATATCTCATAACCTAAAGGGGACACATTAAATGCACGGTGTTGATGTTCGACACACATCATGATGGGGCCCACAAAACTTATTAACATCAATTCGTAGGTTCTCGTGAGGTCAATAAGTTGGGTCACAATTTTGACAATAATATTTAGCTCGTTTTATATGTATAGTCCATTCACTCTATTTTATTGATCAATACCTTCAATTTGACTAGTTACTCACCCCAATCAGGCTAGCTACATGTGAGAAAGGTATTGGGAATACAAGATTGATCAACAGTGTGAGTGAAATTTGATTTAAACATATGAAGTTATTTACTCTTCAATCTGAACTAATTCGATTGTCCAAAAACGGTTAAATGTTCAATTAGTAGATGTGCCAAATAATTTATTAAAAAATATTTTTTTCACAGATAAAATATCAATTTCCATTTAAAAATTACATTTTTTTTCAAAATGTATTTTTTTTCTCTTAATTTTTCTTTGAAAACTTTTAACAAAATATCATTTTTATTATGAAATATTTCAAAAAATAAATTAAAATACAAATTCTGAATTTTTATTTTCAAAATATCTTAAATTTTCACAATTTTTAATATTTTTCCCAAAAATTCCAAAATGCCGATTTTTTTCTTCAAAAGCATCATGTTGTTTTCAACTTTTCAATTATTTAAAAAAATTATATATATTTTTTCAAAATCTTAGTGTTTTTATAAATAACTTTTTCTTTTAATTTCGAATTTCGAACATTTTCAATTATTTTTCCAAATCACAAAATTTTTCAACTTATTTATTTTTGTTTCAAAATGTTTGTTTTTTGATAAAGTATCGATTTTTTAATATCATTTTTTTAAAAAATTTTTTAATTCTTTTTCACTTTTCCATTTTTTTTTAAAGCATTTTATTCGAACTTGTCAATTTTTATTGAACTTCACAAATTTATTTTATTTTTTCAAATTTCAAACTCTTATTTTCTTTTTTAAAATATTTTCATTTTTCAACATTGTGAAAATTTTCACATTTTTAAAAATATTTTTAATTTTCTTTTTCAGGATATTATTTTTTCTTAAAATAAAATGCTTTTTTTTTTTCAACTTTATTAACTTTATTAAATATTCTTTTTTGTTCCCACAAAATAGATTTTTATTAAATCACGATTTTTATTTTTTCAAAATCTAATTTTTTCCTCAAACATTGTTAAAAATTTTAAACTTCTCAATATTCTTTTTCATGTGATATTACAAATCATTTAAATATTAGTTTTAAATTAAATAATAAAAATAAAAATTCCACTCATTTGATATAAAAATAAAATAAAGTTAAAAATAAAATAAAGTTTCTTTTTGCATTCAATCAATTGTTAAAAAATAATCTTAGATACAAATATGTATAATTAAATCACTGAAATTCTATTAAAAAATAATTATTAGACTACAAAAAAAACTTAATTTTCCACCATATTCTAAAAAAGATTTTAAAAAAATAATGTAGGTAGTCCTTTTACAATGGACCTAATCCGTCGCAAAATCAACTGAAAAGTTCGATATTTTGCCCGGGAATTTGCAACATTCATTTTTCGTTGCGAAATCAAAATTTGCGACGGATTTCGTCTGTTGCCTAGTTACGACGGACAAAAATCCGTCGTAAATTTGTCGTAAATCAGATTTTAGCGACGGATTTTGATCTGTCACTAAATTTCGCGACATTCGGACTACGGATATTTGAGGACGAGCGTAGCGACGGACTTTTTTAGTTAGCGACGGATTAAATCCGTCGTTATACCAAGAGATTTTTACGACGGACAAAGTCCGTCGTAAAAATACGTCGTAAATTGGCCATTTTGGCGTAGTTAAACAAGTTTCCTCACAAAAAATTCAGATCACAAACCATCATGGCATGTGTCCAATTTTTGTGGAAGCACAGTAAATGACTGATACACACTGTGCACAAGATGACCAACCTTGTATACAAATGTCATCTCTGTCCTCATACATTGTGCACAAGATGACCAACCTTGCATATAAAGGTCATTTTCTTAGCTTAATACAGGGATGCTAGAGACAACTGAGAAAGATCTCCAAGGAACCTCATGAGCCTCCCCACACCTCAGATTGCATATGGTCATGGTTCAAATGTAAAATGGTAACACAAAAACAAAAAATTAACATCACTATCATACATGGAATTTGACAAAAATGAACTAGGCTCACGTATCATACTTTCAAGGAAAATGTGTACCTCCCTTGTTATGTCAATAGCATGAGAAGGACCTGAAGTTGTATACCTGATCAAAGTTCAGAGAAGTTATTAAGAATAGAAACATGACCAAATGACAATAAGCCAACTGATAAAAATAAATGGTTAAGATTTTTAAACAAAATTATCATTATGGTTTCAAGGAGGGTCCATTTATCTCCCCAATGTTGAGTCATCTCAAAAGCAAAAGATTAGCAAAAAGCCAAAAACCAAACAATAGTATTGCAAAGGACCAATGCTGCTAAGTTATAGTGAAGACAACACACAGAGAAATGAAGAAATTACAACGATTGCTTTATATCGGGAGGCAAAGAGCACTAAGTATAATGTAGCTAACAAAGGAGTTTTTTTCCTGGAAACGTTGTGATTTTAAGACTGAACATTAGGTGAAATAAAGAAATGGTAATTTCATAACCAAATGACACTTACACAGATTTCTTTGGCATTAGACTTCTACCAGTTTGTAGAAAGTCTTATTGTTGCATATATGGAATATTGTTGCAGCATTTTCTTAATGATTTGTTTGCAACACATCCGTAGTAGGCTTGGATCAACAGCCTAACTCACCAAACCATGGACTGTTCTTGCAATTTTTTCTTAACTGTTTTCTTAACTGATGGTTTGCAAATAGACAAAAATGAAAAAGCTGAAACAACAGTCGAAATTTGATGGTGGAGCATGCAGATTTTTAGATTTCCCACCTTCATTTTGCCAATGATACACTCCGTGACAGACCATTGAATTGATCAAGTTACTACGAATTTTTTAAGCTAGATTATTGGCATGATCAGCAACACCCTGTCTATCATAACCAGCATCTGCAACCTATCATCCAATACAAATGATGGGAAGTTCATTGTATTGGATGGAATTATCTATCTTCCTCTTGATCAGAAGGAGATTCTCTAATGTGACTTATAGAGTTGTGGCCCACCTGGATGGAAGGCAAATCTCCTAATTAGATCTCAAGCAATTAAAATACTCATGTACATATCTATCAAACTGACCTTCAGCCTAAAATTCTTATTCAAAAATAAAAAATAAAAAACTGGATGACTTATAGTAAAATGTGAACCAAAGATACAGTTGGGCAAACACCCCAATATAAGCCTCCAAGAGAATTGGTACCTAAATAGTACAAACGACACAAGAATGTTAGAATTATTTAATTTTCAATCTTTTTTGGTTAACATTTATTTATTTATTTTTAAATTATGAGGGATTTCAATTTTTCCATAAATGGTTGCTTCACTACCATGTGGGAAAGATGCACTAGTATGTCCACATATATAAAAGGCACAAACGAGGACGTCAAATTTTTTATTTCATCCACTTGGAAATAAATACATGATAACATCTGTTGACTGGCAAAAGGAAAACATTACAAGAGAAACAGTCTACATTTGCCAGATTCATCAATTTTTAATTATATTTTTTTTATCTTTTTTTTTTTTTAATGGCAACAGTATGGATTTATTTTTTTGGGGGAAGTTTTTTCATCAGTGTGGCATTTCCACAAAATAAAGACCAGGAGTCTGTAGGAGTATGCATAAAGTGCTACAGACAGTGATGGGGAACCAGTTGGTGTTGCTGCTCATATGGTACTAAATAATGCAACCAAAAAAGCCAGTATGTACAAACCTCACTCATTACAAGAACTTACAAATAACTGAGAGATTTCAAGGAAGCTAAGGAGAATGGAATATTCTGTCTTAGCCGATTGAATGCCAGGTTTCTGCATTGCAGGAAGAAAATAAAAATATATCTTGGAATTGAGATTCAAATAAAATAAAAATAAAATAAGATTAAATCCCATATAGGAAAAGGAAGCCATAAAAAGTTATAGACATCTTACATATGGGTTGCACTGGGGGGCAAAAATAAAGGAATTACGCCATGAATGCTATTGTTACTGACGTCCCTGTACAAGGGAAGGATATTTAAATTAGTAAAGATAAATGGAACTAGATCAAATAAAAAGCTTTGTTTGTATGTTAATCTTAACTTACAAAATGCATTTTAAGTTCATCCAGGTGAAGCTAAGCTCATCCCACGATTAAATCATTTTGTAATAGTCAACACATGAAACATCAAGAAAAACCTACTCATAAATGCAAGCAACCTAAAGTTGAATAGATGTTAACAAAACCGCTCAAGTGATTGCAACCTATCAACCACACAAGCTTTTTCTTGTAAATATCTGCTTACCTGCATAGAAACTGAACACAAGGGTATATTTTGATCATGGTCTGGTTAGATGGAATTTCAGTGATTCAAATCCGACATTGAGGCATTTAATGCATACACATGGATTATAGAAAATTCAATAAGCAAGAAAAAGTCTTAAAGGAAACAAGAAAGAAAGGGGAAAAAAAACATATGTATGAAATGTTTATATTATAACACAAAATTGAGTTCAAGTAATTCCATGATTTGAAGGACAGACCTGATGCCGAATCCACAAATTGCCCATTGATTAGCAGTTGGGTGTGCTCTACTTGAACAGGTGGTGTTATCAAGTCTTCAGCTGTAATGGCAGTTGAACAATGTGAATAGGAAGTTACAGTTTGTTACATGTGTTGCGGTTTACCTTTTGCTGGGTGAAATTGTAAGCACTAATAACAGTTGCTCCTTTACACTTTGCATCTTTTGATACTAATAACAGTTGCTCCTTTACACTTTGCATCTTTTGATACTAATAACAGTTGCTTCTTTACACTTTGCATCTTTTGATACTAATAACATCTTTTGATACCAATAACAAAAAACTGTAAGCCACTCAATTAAAAACTGATAATCTGATATGCTTCCAGGGTTGTTTCTGTCTCAATTTATTTACACTCCATAGGGAAACAATTGAAACCCAAGTTAAGAAAAACATGTACCTACTCCCATCAGTAAAGTAAATGAGACAAAAAAGCAAGTTACAGATATTAAGTAATGAAATATAATTAAATAGCATAATTATAGAAACTTTTTCCCTGCAGTTCCTAGATTTCAAAGGTCAAAGACATGGAAAAGCATCAAAGGTAAAACCTAGTATCTCCTTATTAATGGAGTAAATGCAGTCTCCTCATAAATCCAATGAACTATCCCCAAAGAGTGTCAATAGTACACACGAATAACCTTTAGTTCATAGGTATCTTATAGAAAACATAAAAAGCAACTGTAAAAGTTGAGTTCTTAATGCAATAAATGATGGAACTGACATGGTATAGTGACATCATACCTGGAGGTACTGATATTAGCAACTTACCACTCTTTGTGTAGTTGATCAGCTGAACGGTGATTTCCTTCTGTTCTTTGATAGCCTCTTTAATTTTAGAGATAGTTCCTTGATCTGTATCAGGACCTTGAAGAAACCTACAACATCAACTCGATCTTATTGTTTAATTGTTAAGGACCGGTTCACATTCATCAGATTTAAAAGGATTTAAATCCTTTAGGTTCCAAAATGCACTTCATTTGGAACTAGATAAAGAATGGCTTGGATCTCACGAACTTGTTCATGGGCAGATTGTGGGCAGATCAACATGCATGAGTCTAATTTAAGTTTATATCTGAAATACATCGCCACCATCATACAATTGTACTGTTATTTACTGAAGATTATATGAATTGTATTCCAGTCAAAAGTGTTCTCATTATTTTCATTTGGTATTCAGTTGAAAAAATGTTGGTGAAAAAGGGGCCCAAACAGATGGATGTGATAGTAAATCGGGCTCCATCACGCAAACATACAAATGGGCCAGGTAAGCATCTGCAATAAACAGATGGTGTCTTACTCCCATAAACTTCTCAGCATTAAGCTTAAAACTTCAAGAATTCAAAGCTTAAAACTTTAAGTGATACAGCTCCTGTGCAGCAAAAAGCTCTGTGGAGCTTACTGTGCTGTGTATGTGTGAGACCCGACCTAAGTTCTCATGTGTGCATGTGTGTGCACAAGTGTACATTTCATTCATTTTGGTCCTGTGGTCCTACCGGTCGAATCCCGGCGACTCACGACCCTTGGATTTTGTTGTAGCCATCCTTAAGTTTGGTCACATAGACCCGACACGGATTGACCCGAGACACATGTCATCTTGTCCGTATCGGCGCCGCGATTCTAATGCCGCGTCCCATGCGTTAATCCGACGTGTACATCTCAAGTTATGAGCATTTCATCATGTGACCCACTTTTTGTACAAATGTATGTGGACCCCACTCCTCCATGGCACAATTTTTCATGCACACCATACACACACACTATACTATTGCATGGAATAAACACTACCCACCCTAAACACTACCCACACCTAACCTACCTTAGCAACATTGTTATTGTCACCATAGGTTATGATTACTTCCCTTAAAAGGCTTTTCCCTCTCATTTCTCTCTCTCTCTCTCTCTCTTCTCTTCTTCTCCAGCAATTCCTCCATTTTCTCCAGCCCCTTCTCCCTAAAATACCTTCTCATCTAACCCTTCTCACTCGATCTTAACCATTGATCCATGTTGCTCGGAGCCTCTAGATGATGGTGATGTAAGTTTCAAGGTTGATCTAGGTGGGTGCTGTTAGATCTTTCTTTATTTCTTTCTTATGAGCTTGTGGGACCCATCAAGTGGTGATGGAGGTCCCTCATGTCTCCATGGTTGAGGCCAATGACCCTTTTTCCTTGCATGCATGATCCATGGATGGGGCCATTCTCCATGGACTCCATCATAGCATTTTCCTTTGATGCATTGCATTTTCCTCTCTTGTGGCTAGATTATTTTTATTTTTCATTATTTTATTCTTGATTTCCTAATGTGTGTGGCCCACTTAGTGGCCTCGGAATATCTAGACCGTCCAAGCAAAGTGGATGCCCATGGCTGTCCATTCCTTGGACATTTGCACTCTATTGCTCCATTTTGGGCACATGCAATGGGTTTTATGGAGGGAGTATGGTCTAGATGTTTGTGGGGCCCACTGGGGTGGTCCATACCACAATTTCCATGGATTGATTTCCTCTTTTTATAGTGATTATAATTATTTTAATTCAGTACTATGTTGATGTCCAAAAGCCATTTGGACAGATTTTTGAGCTGTCTTAAGCTCAGTTTTGTGGATGATTGATGGGGTGTTTGGTCCCATTTGATATATACCTCTTAAAGGTGTTGATCCCACCTAGATGTTCCCCAAATTTCACCCTCATCCGTCCCTGTTTGATCACCCAAAAGAGTGGGCCAAGGGGGGTGGATAGTCCAGATTTTCTGGACTGTCTAGCAACCATGCTTGTTGTACAAACATAATTATCAGTCTGTTTCTGAAATGGTGGGCCACCTTTGTGGACCCCACCTTGTTGTATACTTGTGTAGGGATGTTGGTCCTACATTTTCTTAAAATTTGGCAGACCTGGGCCCACTCTAATGGGGTGCACAAATCAGGGGCAGCAACATTGTTTCAGCAGCAGAATTTTTTTGAAATACCTTGCTGTCCATAAATTGTAGGAGTTAAATAAAATACTTTTACTATCCCAAAAATTTTAAAATTTTGCAGAGAGGTGTCCCACCCATGGTAGGGCCTACATGCAAAATTTTAGGGCCAATGGACACCATTTGGGCATCCAAATGGGTGGGCCAATATAGTGGGCTGCCAGAAATTTCTGCTATGCAGTCCAGCAGCATAGTTCCATAAAAATAAATTAAAAAAAAATATATTTTCTTAGAAGGTGGGCCATATTTCTAGGTCCCACCTTGTTGTGGGATTGATGAGGGACCTTGGGTCCAAATTTCAAGAATTTTGGAGGCCCAGAACCCACCCATTTGATGGCCCAAATTCAGGACAGTTATATTCCAGCAATACTTCACCCTTGACAGATTATATTTTATAAATTAATTAAAATACTTCTGAGTATCTAAAAATTATGAAAATTTACAGAAAGGTAGAAAACTCATAGTAGAACTTACCTACCAAATTTCAGGTCTAATGGACCCCTTTACATAGCGTGGCAAGGCCTGGACTGGCCCACCACGTTGGGATGTCCAGGCCAGTCCGATTTTTTGGACAGCTTGTTTTATTCAAATTAATTAAATTATTTCTAAATGTCCAAAAATTCTGAAATTTTGTGGGGTTGTGGTCCACCTATGGAAGGACAATCCTGCAAATTGTTAGGGCCATCAGGCCCCTGGATTGACCGTGGTATGGCCTGTAAATTGGGTCAGTTTTGAGCCAAATACCCAAGCCCAAATGACTAACCACCATGGCATGCCCCTACCTTGGGCTGCTGGGCCTGCATTCTAACGGCATGACCCACTTGAAGTAAGTATTGTATATCCCCCTTCTTATCTGGTGGGACCCACTGTGATGAGTGTGGGTCACCATGGGTCAGTAACCCATTTAAATTAAATAAATTTCTAGACTCCAGCAGGCCCAGGAAGTGGGTGGGCTGGAATTCCAGCAAGAGGCCCAAATTTGTGCATAGTTGATCTTTTGGAGCCGTGGCGGCCCACCAGATTTAAGGGAGTGTTGTACACACTCCTTGCCTTATTTCTTTAGACAAATTTGGGTGTAATTAGTGCCTCTTAAGGCACATCTTTGAGGTGATAATATGGGCTAGCCTTAACCAGATTTTTGGTAGCTTTATGGGACTTTTGGGCTGGAAACCTATCCCTTGAGCCCAAGATTGCGCAAGGGCTGACCTTATCGATTCACGGGCCCAATGAGCCGTCTACAAGCTGATTATGTGCATTTATTAGCCTTGAAGCCCTCATGAAGTGCTTAATTGTGGGCTGACTTGCAAGGCCCGCATAAATGTATATTGTGGGGACCTTACTAAGTCTTTGGGCTGATGTGGCAGGGCCCACACTGTCAGTATAGGCCTTGCCCATGTGTATTATTGGACTTACGGGCTGCCTTCAAGTCCACCATAATGTATGAATTGGATGGCTTTTGTTTGGGTCATTTCTTTTGGGCCCATTATGTGATATATTATATGCATGTTTGTGTTAGCAAGTAGGCCTTGTGAACTCAGTTATTTTGGATAGGCCCATTGATCTTGGGCCTATAGTCTCCTATCTATTGTGATGGGCTTAGGGGCAATAATACATAAGAAGTTGGGCCCTTGGCTACCCACTAAACTGACCCTGTACTTGGGCCAAAAGGTGAGGCCCAACTCACTTGTGTTAAATGTGAAACTTGCCCATGTAAATGAATCCATCTTGGGTCTGCCCATGAAGCTCACCACAACATGTGGAATTATGACCCTTGTGGTTGGGCCCAAACCTTACTTGAGGGCCCACTATATGGCCTATGAGTTGGGCTTGGTGTATGGCCCATTAGGCCATGCATTGCTTGGGCTTTAGACCTTACAATATATGAGTAGTGGCAGGCTACCTCTTGGAAACCAGTTGAGGTTGGATGTCCTCATGGGTGATCCTAAGGTAGGCCCATAGGTTTCTCTATGGATGGTTAAAGGCCCACCATAGACCCTAGGCCATTTGTTTAAGGTTCAATATGTATGTATGTGGAACCTACCTTAATGCATGTGGTCCAGGTTGTGTCACGCCCCAGACTCGGTAACCGGACTCACAAGGAACCCGATGGCCGGTTTTGGCCGCAACAACCTCCGTAGTACCCCATTCTCGGCTCTTGAGGCAGATTCCGATCTTGGGATCCTACAAGGAGGATTTTCATAACAGTATAATCTTTACCAATACGAGCATACCCAAGATCACAGTAAGTACATCTGGAAGTAACAAAGGATACATATCACAAAATTCACTAAGAATTTGAACTTTTACAAGCTTACATCAGGTCCGAAAGGACATACATAAGATAATTGGAAAAGAGAGAAAAGAGTCAGCAACACTGGAGTCCTCAAGCTCCACTCTATTCCACGCTCTGCTGCTACGACGCCTGTCTAGAATCTCCTGCACGCATCAATCGTGCATAAGCTTATAGAAAGCTTAGAGGGTGGTGAAAGTGTGTGACAATAGTGCTCAGAAGAAGATAGAGAATGCAGAAAGAAGTCATGATCAATACTAATATCACTAGCCTTACCAAGGCTATCATGAATGCAAGAAACTATACCAAGGCAGTACGATAATGCAGGAAGCCATACCAAGACTATATAATGCAATGAGTACTGTAATGTAATGAGTACCGTAATGCCATGAGTACTGTAATGCGATGAGTACTGTAATGCAATGAGGACTGTAATGCAATATGAGGCTTACACAGCCGATGCAAATGCAATGCAAAGTAATGTCAATACTCATATCCAATCCACATATCAAATACATTTCCATCATAAGGAAATCACCGGGGTCCATTACACTGCTGGATGACTGCCGCTCTACAGACCCCGCATAGTCAAACGAGCGTAAGAGACCTCACTACCCTGCCTGCGGACAGCCAATCACCAGCAAGGCCTGAAGGTAGCGGACCCATTTACGAGCTGGTCAGACTCAGCCTAGTAATGCCTCGTTACATTAGGCGAGTAAGGCCACACCCCTATCCAACCGACTACACGACAGTGGGAGTCACGGCCTAATGGTATAAGGCCCTCGTGCGCTCATATATACCACCCGGTCACGCCGTTGGAGCAGATCCTGGTACCACGGAAGTTTTGGGAATTTCACCCATGGGCATCCTATGCACCCTGTATGCTCAAGTAACATTTCCGGTGTCCAAACATGGCCATCCACGATGTATCTGTGGAGGCTACAACCCTGATGAAGCAAAGGCGATAATGCTCATATGCTATGTAATGTCAGATGCATGAATCACACAATCAACCATGCATCAATCCCAAGCATCCAACGTGCTCAAGAGGGGATACTACGTCCCTCGGGAAGGTATCATGCAATGCCCAATATGACCACACACACACGTGTCAACCAAGCATACAATGATGCACATGGTCATGAGGATGAATTTAATCACACTATAGGGCGATACACAATGTATATTACATTCCTCCTATCCAAGAAGGAACCAAGACCGGTACTTGACAATATCCTTAAGGAATCCAACTTCTAGTGGGGCCCATTTACAGGGTAGCCCACGAACTAAGTATACAAGCTACGGGTCTAAGTAATGTGGAAATGAGCCTAACAAGAGTCTAAGATGAGTATCCAATCACATTTAGATACAATCGGGCCCAGAGGGGTCCATAATGGGGACATTTAACCACCATTCCCCAAGAAGCATCTCAACCACGAACTATATGGATACAAGGCCCAAGGCCCTACATTCAAGATAAGAACATAGATAACTACATACATACATTCCTCATAATAGGCCATAAAAAGATACAATACCACTTTTACAACATGGGCCCCAAGAGAGAAATTAAGGCCCAAGGCTCAACTCCCAATGGCCATAGAACCCATGCAATAAGTTGGACTTGGTGGGCAGCCCGTATACACAATATACGGCCCAAAATAAGTTTAAGTTTGGATGATGAAATGGGCTCAACTACATCAGCCCAATAACTAGCAATTTAAGGGGGCAACCAAGGGCCCAATACTATCCTTACCTCGGCCCACAAGTCCATCAAAATGGTGGAAGTCGGCCCAATATATGGTTAGGCCAAGCTGGGACGTCCCAACCCACTCTAGGCTCATGGGATGCCCCAAAAATCTGATCTAAGACGGGGTCCTCATGTGATCACTAAATGTGACCCAAAAGAATGCACTGGTTAAGTCCAAAGATTATAAGAAAACCCAAGAATGCAACACATACACAAGTTCTCAATATGGTGGGTCTCATATCCAATAAAGTTTCAACCATAACAATGTACATTTGAGGCCCCTTGAACGTTCGGCCCACTCAGCTTCTTGGGCCTGCTAAAGCATAGAAATTAGTCAAATAAGTGCGAATGATCTCATGAAGGCCAACTATACTCACTGGGGGACCCCACCAGATGGAGAGTGTGTATATATCATGAAAAGATCAAGTGGGCTTGCTACTGAATTGTGAGACCAGCAGCAACTCAATGCAAAGAGTGCTTCCATAATTGGGTGATCCAAGGCTTGAACGGCCTGGACCAATCATGCGTTAAGGTAGGTTCCACATACATATGCATTGAGCCTTAAACAAATGGCCTAGGGTCTATGGTGGGCCTTTAACCATCCATAGAGAAACCTGTGGGCCTCCCTTAGGATCACCCAGGAGGACATCAAACCTCAACTGGTTTCCAAGAGGTAGCCCGCCACTACTCATATAATGTAAGGTCTAAAGCCCAAGCAATGCATGGCCTAATGGGCCATACACCAAGCCTAACTCATAGGCCATATAGTGGGCCCTCAAGTAAGGTTTGGGCCCAACCACAAAGGTCATAATTCCACATATTGTGGTGAGCTTCATGGGCAACCCAGTAATTCATTTACATGGGCAAGTTTCACATTTAACACAAGTGAGTTGGGCCTCACTTTTGGCCCAAGTACAGGGTCAGTTTAGTGGGTAGCCAAGGGCCCAACTTCTTATGTATTATTGCCCCTAAGCCCATCACAATAGATAGGAGACTATAGGCCCAAGATCAATGGGCCTATCCAAAATAACTGAGTTCACAAGGCCTACTTGCTAACACAAACATGCATATAATATATCACATAATGGGCCCAAAAGAAATGACCCAAACAAAAGCCATCCAATTCATACATTATGGTGGACTTGAAGGCAGCCCGTAAGTCCAATAATACATATGGGCAAGGCCTATACTGACAGTGTGGGCCTTGCCACATCAGCCCAAAGACTTAGCAAGCTCCTCACAATATACATTTATGCGGGCCTTGCAAGTCAGCCCACAATTAAGCACTTCATGAGGGCATCAAGGCTAATAAATGCACATAATCAGCTTGTAGATGGCCCATTGGGCCCGTGAATCAATAAGGTCAGCCCTTGCACAATCTTGGGCTCAAGGGATAGGTTTCCAGCCCAAAAGTCCCATAAAGCTACCAAAAATCTGGTTAAGGCTAGCCCATATTATCACCTCAAGGATGTGCCTTAAGAGGCACTAATTACACCCAAATTTGTCTAAAGAAATAAGGCAAGGAGTGTCTACAACACTCCCTTAAATCCGGTAGACCGCCACGGCTCCAAAAGATCAACTATGCACAAATTTGGGCCCCTTGCTAGAATTCCAGCCCACCCACTTCCTAGGCCTGCTGGAGTCCAGAAATTTATTGAATTTAAATGGGTTACTGACCCATAGTGACCCACACTCATCACAGTGGGTCCCACCAGATAAGAAGGGGGATATACAACACTTACTTCAAGTGGGCCATGCCGTTAGAATGCAGGCCCAACAGCCCAAGGTAGGGGCATGCCATGGTGGTTAGTCATTTGGGCCTGGGTATTTGGCCCAAAACTGACTCAATTTACAGGCCATACCACGGTCAGTCTAGGGGCCTGATGGCCCTGAAAATTTGCAGGATTGTCCTTCCATAGGTGGACCACAACTCCACAAAATTTTAGAATTTTTAAACATCTATAAATAATTTAATAAATTTGAATAAAACAAGCTGTCCAGAAAATCGGACTGGCTTGGACATCCCAACGTGGTGGGCCAGTCCGGGCCTTGCCACGCTATGTACAGGGGTCTATTAGACCTGAAATTTGGTAGGTAAGTTCTACCATGAGTTTTCTACCTTCCTGTAAATTTTCATAATTTTTAGAAACTTAGAAGTATTTTAATTAATTTATAGAATACAATCTGTCCAGGGTGAAGTATTGCTGGAATATAACTGTCCTAAATTTGGGCCATCAAATGGGTGGGTTCTGGGCCTCCAAAATTCTTGAAATTTGGACCCAAGGTCCCTCATCACGCCCAAAACAAGGTGGGACCCAGAAATATGGCCCACCTTCTAAGAAAATATTTTTTTTTAATTTATTTTTATGAAACCATGCTGCTGGACTGCACAGCAGAAATTTCTGGCAGCCCACTATATTGGCCCACCCATTTGGATGCCCAAATAGGGTCCATTGACCCTAAAATTTTGCAGGTAGGCCCTACCATGGGTGGGACACCTCTCTGAAAAATTTTAGAATTTTTGGAATATTAAAACTATTTTATTTAACTCCTACAATTTATGGACAACAAGGTATTTCTGAAACAATGCTGCTGCTGAAACAATGTTGCTGCCCCTGATTTGTGCACCCCATTAGAGTGGGTCCAGGTCTACCAAATTTTAAGAAAATGTAGGATAAACATCCCTACACAAGTATACAATAAGTTGGGGTCCACAAAAGTGGCCCACCATTTCAGAAACAGACTGATAATTATGTTTGTACAACAAGCACAGTTGCTAGACAGTCCAGAAAATCTGGACTATCCACCGTCCTTGGCCCACTCTTTTGGGTGATCAAACAGGGACGGATGAGGGTGAAATTTGGGGAACATCTAGGTGGGATCAACACCTTTAAGAGGTATATATCAAATGGGACCAAACACCCCATCAATCATCTACAAAACTGAGCTCAAGACAGCTCAAAAATCTGTCCAAATGGCTTTTGGACAGCTACATAATACTGAATTAAAATAATTATAATCACTATAAAAAGAGGAAATCAATCCATGGAAATTGTGGTATGGACCACCCCAGTGGGCCCCACAAACATTCAGACCATACTCCCTCCATAAAACCCATTGCATGTGCCCAAAATGGAGCAAATAGAGTGCAAATATCTAAGGAATGGACAGCCATGGGCATCCACTTTGCTTGGACGGTCTAGATATTCCGAGGCCACTAAGTGGGCCACACACATCAAGAAATCAAGAATAGAATAACGGAAAATAAAAATAATCCAGCCACAAGAGAGGAAAATGACATGCATTAAAGGAAAATGCCTTGATGGGGTCCATGGAGAATGACCCCATCCATGGATCATGCATGCAAGGAAAAAGAGCCATTGGCCTCAACCATGGAGACATGAGGGACCTCCATCACCACTTGATGGGTCCCACAAGCTCCTAAGAAAGAAATAAGAAAGATTTAAGAGCACCCACCTAGATCAACCTTGAAACTTACATCACCATCATCTAGAGGCTCCAAGCAACATGGATCAATGGCTAAGATTAAGTGAGAAGGGGTAGATGAGGAGGTATTTTAGGGAGAAGGGGCTGGAGAAGAGAGGGAGATGGGAGAGAAGTTGCTGGAGAAGAAGAGAAGAGAGAGAGAAATGAGAGGGAAAGAGAGGGAAAATCTTTTTAAGGGAAGTAATAATAACCTATGGTGACAATAACAATGTTGCTAGGGTAGGTTAGGTTTTTGGGTGGTGTGTGTGGGGTGGGTAGTGTTTATTCCATGAGAATTGTAGTGTGTGTGGGTGGTGTGCATGGGAACTTGTGCCAAGAGGAGTGGGGTCCACATGCATTTGTACAAAAAGTGGGCCACATGATGAAATGCTCATAACTTGAGATGTACACATCGGATTAACACATGGGACATGGCGTTAGAATCGCGGCGCCGATACGGACAAGATGACATGGGTCTTGGGTCAATCCGAGTCGGGTCTATGTGACCAAACTTAAGGATGACCACAACATAATCCAAGGGTCGCGAGTCACCGGGATTCGACCGGTAGGATCGCGGGACCAAAATGAACGAAATGCACACTTATGCACACACATGCACACATGAGAACTCAGGTTGGGTCTCACAATCCTCCCCACCAACAAAGAAATTTCGTCCTCGAAATTGACAAAACTGAGACAATGAAATGGATAACATCATCAATCAAGAAAAGGCAACACAAGCAATACGTGCAATCAATCATCTAACAAATGGGGACAACGCTCCCTAATCTCGACAAACCTACGATGAAATCCATCAATACACTCTCATACTCCCACTTTGGGACACTCAACGGCTACAAGGGACTGGGGGGTCTCAGAGGATCAGCCTTGACACGCTAGCAAGCGTCACACTCGGCCACAGAACTTGCAATTTGGCCTACCATCCCTAACCAGGAACACTGCCTAGACAACAAAATAAGCTCAACATTGACAATACAAGACTATTTAGCCACTAAAACATCTCACCAACACAAATGGAATACGATAATATTATCGGCCTAACACAGGGATCTTCCTAAAAAGTGTCGATACTGACAATCTCTTACGATAGACTCTAATAGCAATTTAAGTGAACAAAAACCCTTGGATACAAAAAGGGTGCGATGCACCAAAACACAAGACTTACATTAGGAGACAAGGAGAATACCCATAACGACTCCCCTAATAACTAAGAGTCCTGCTGAGTCACGCAAAATCGAGCCTAAGGTGGCTGCGAAGGTATCTGTCTCCTCTGCATATGCGGTATCTGCTGCTACTGCGGTCGCTGCGAAGGTCCATCCTGCTGATGGGGACACTCGTGCCTACGGTATCCCGTCTGCCCACATCCATAGTAAATGCTAGTAAATGGCCTAGAAGAAGAAGTTGTATGCGATGTTGATGCTCTGGCGGCTCGATAGGCTACGCACCTCTGCCGCTGTCGACGCTGTCGTGAGCTACCGGAGGAGGCCTTCCTCTTCCGGCCACTCCTCTGATCACGATCCCTCTGCAAACCGGTCCACTCGGACTCGCCCTGAAGTAGAAATACTACTAACGAGCTCGTGCCGCGAAATCGAATCTCGTAAAGGGGCTCACACGCTCTTGTTCGCCCGTCCGGCGCCTCGAAACGGCCGACGGTCTCGAAGTACATCAGTGACAACCTGCATCAACTGCTGGAGACGCTTAGCTCCTACAGGGATCTTCAGATAAGCGGGGGTAGAACTGGCCTCTGGCGGAGGCACAGGTACGGCGGAATCCTCAGGAATAGGTATGGCAGGCTCCAGAGGGAAAATATGAATCTCAGAAGGTGGAGAAAAGGTCACTTGGATCACTGGAGCGTAATGAGAACCATGTCCATGGGCACCACGGCCACAGGTGTCATAATCATGGGCACCTTGACTAGACGGCACGGTCTACAGAAAGAACAAAGGTGAAGGACACCTAGGAATTAGAATCCTTGAAGGCGCAAACGAAATGAGGGAAATGCACTCGGGACACTACTTGTCCTAAGCTCGCATCAGATATGTGATACTATCCCAAGTTATTCCAAAATTACTTGTTATGCTCTGATACCAACTCCTGTCACGCCCCAGACTCGGTAACCGGACTCACAAGGAACCCGATGGCCGGTTCTGGCCGCAACAACCTCCGTAGTACCCCATTCTCGGCTCTTGAGGCAGATTCCGATCCTGGGATCCTACAAGGAGGATTTTCATAACAGTATAATCTTTACCAATACGAGCATACCCAAGATCACAGCAAGTACATCTGGAAGTAACAAAGGATACATATCACAAAATTCACTAAGAATTTGAACTTTTACAAGCTTACATCAGGTCCAAAAGGACATACATAAGATAATTGGAAAAGAGAGAAAAGAGTCAGCAACACTGGAGTCCTCAAGCTCCACTCTATTCCACGCTCTGCTGCTACGACGCCTGTCTAGAATCTCCTGCACGCATCAATCGTGCATAAGCTTATAGAAAGCTTAGAGGGTGGTGAAAGTGTGTGACAATAGTGCTCAGAAGAAGATAGAGAATGCAGAAAGAAGTCATGATCAATACTAATACCACTAGCCTTACCAAGGCTATCATGAATGCAAGAAACTATACCAAGGCAGTACGATAATGCAGGAAGCCATACCAAGACTATATAATGCAATGAGTAGTGTAATGCAATGAGTACCGTAATGCCATGAGTACTGTAATGCGATGAGTACTGTAATGCAATGAGGACTGTAATGCAATATGAGGCTTACACAGCCGATGCAAATGCAATGCAAAGTAATGTCAGTACTCATATCCAATCCACATATCAAATACATTTCCATCATAAGGAAATCACCGGGTCCATTACACTCCTGGATGACTGCCGCTCTCGGACCCACGCACGTCAAACGAGCGTAAGAGACCTCACTACCCCGCCCGGACGGACCCAATCACCAAGAAGGCATGAAGGTAGCGGACCCATTTACGAGCTGGTCAGACTCCGCCTAGTAATGCCCCCTTACATCAGGCGAGTAAGGCCACACCCCTATCCAACCGACTACACGACAGTGGGAGTCGCGGCCTAATGGTATAAGGCCCTCGTGCGCTCATATATACCACCCGGTCACGCCGTTGGAGCAGATCTTGGTACCACGGAAGTTTTGGGAATTTCACCCATGGGCATCCTATGCACCCGGTATGCTCAAGTAATATTTCCGGTGTCCAAACATGGCCATCCACGATGTATCTGTGGAGGCTACAACCCTGATGAAGCGAGGGCGATAATGCTCATATGCTATGTAATGTCAGATGCATGAATCACACAATCAACCATGCATCAATCCCAAGCATCCAACGTGCTCAAGAGGGGATACTACGTCCCTCGGGGAAGGTATCATGCAATGCCCAATATGACCACACACACAGTGTCAACCAAGCATACAATGATGCACATGGTCATGAGGATGAATTTAATCACACTATGGGCGATACACAATGTATATTACATTCCTCCTATCCAAGAAGGAACCAAGACCAGTACTTGACAATATCCTTAAGGAATCCAACTTCTAGTGGGGGCCCATTTACCTGGGGTAGCCCACGAACTAAGTATACAAGCTACGGGTCTAAGTAATGTGGAAATGAGCCTAACAAGAGTCTAAGATGAGTATCCAATCACATTTAGATACAATCGGACCTAGAGGGGTCCATAATGGGGACATTTAACCACCATTCCCCAAGAAGCATCTCAACCACGAACTATATGGATACAAGGCCCAAGGCCCTACATTCAAGATAAGAACATAGATAACTACATACATACATTCCTCATAATAGGCCATAAAAAGATACAATACCACTTTTACAACATGGGCCCCAAGAGAGAAATTAAGGCCCAAGGCTCAACTCCCAATGGCCATAGAACCCATGCAATAAGTTGGACTTGGTGGGCAGCCCGTATACACAATATACGGCCCAAAATAAGTTTAAGTTTGGATGATGAAATGGGCTCAACTACATCAGCCCAATAACTAGCAATTTAAGTGGGCAACCAAGGGCCCAATACTATCCTTACCTCGGCCCACAAGTCCATCAAAATGGTGGAAGTCGGCCCAATATATGGTTAGGCCAAGCTGGGACGTCCCAACCCACTCTAGGCTCATGGGATGCCCCAAAAATCTGATCTAAGACGGGGTCCTCATGTGATCACTAAATGTGACCCAAAAGAATGCACTGGTTAAGTCCAAAGATTATAAGAAAACCCAAGAATGCAACATGTACACAAGTTCTCAATATGGTGGGTCCCATATCCAATAAAGTTTCAACCATAACAATGTACATTTGAGGCCCCTTGATAAACGTTCGGCCCACTCAGCTTCTTGGGCCTGCTAAAGCATAGAAATTAGTCAAATAAGTACGAATGATCTCATGAAGGCCAACTATACTCACTGGGGGACCCCACCAGATGGAGAGTGTGTATATATCATGAAAAGATCAAGTGGGCTTGCTACTGGATTGTGAGGCCAGCAGCAACTCAATGCAAAGAGTGCTTCCATAATTGGGTGATCCAAGGCTTGAACGGCCTGGACCAATCATGCGTTAAGGTAGGTTCCACATACATATGCATTGAGCCTTAAACAAATGGCCTAGGGTCTATGGTGGGCCTTTAACCATCCATAGAGAAACCTAAGGGCCTCCCTTAGGATCACCCAGAGGACATCAAACCTCAATGGTTTCCAAGAGGTAGCCCGCCACTACTCATATAATGTAAGGTCTAAAGCCCAAGCAATGCATGGCCTAATGGGCTATACACCAAGCCTAACTCATAGGCCATATAGTGGGCCCTCAAGTAAGGTTTGGGCCCAACCACAAAGGTCATAATTCCACATATTGTGGTGAGCTTCATGGGCAACCCAGTAATTCATTTACATGGGCAAGTTTCACATTTAACACAAGTGAGTTGGGCCTCACTTTTGGCCCAAGTACAGGGTCAGTTTAGTGGGTAGCCAAGGGCCCAACTTCTTATGTATTATTGCCCTTAAGCCCATCACAATAGATAGGAGACTATAGGCCCAAGATCAATGGGCCTATCCAAAATAACTGAGTTCACAAGGCCTACTTGCTAACACAAACATGCATATAATATATCACATAATGGGCCCAAAAGAAATGACCCAAACAAAAGCCATCCAATTCATACATTATGGTGGACTTGAAGGCAGCCCGTAAGTCCAATAATACATATGGGCAAGGCCTATACTGACAGTGTGGGCCTTGCCACATCAGCCCAAAGACTTAGCAAGCTCCCCACAATATACATTTATGCGGGCCTTGCAAGTCAGCCCACAATTAAGCACTTCATGAGGGCATCAAGGCTAATAAATGCACATAATCAGCTTGTAGATGGCCCATTGGGCCCGTGAATCAATAAGGTCAGCCCTTGCACAATCTTGGGCTCAAGGGATAGGTTTCCAGCCCAAAAGTCCCATAAAGCTACCAAAAATCTGGTTAAGGCTAGCCCATATTATCACCTCAAGGATGTGCCTTAAGAGGCACTAATTACACCCAAATTTGTCTAAAGAAATAAGGCAAGGAGTGTCTACAACACTCCCTTAAATCTGGTGGACCGCCACGGCTCCAAAATATCAACTATGCACAAATTTGGGCCCCTTGCTAGAATTCCAGCCCACCCACTTCCCAGGCCTGCTGGAGTCCAGAAATTTATTGAATTTAAATGGGTTACTGACCCATAGTGACCCACACTCATCACAGTGGGTCCCACCAGATAAGAAGGGGGATATACAACACTTACTTCAAGTGGGCCATGCCGTTAGAATGCAGGCCCAATAGCCCAAGGTAGGGGCATGCCATGGTGGTTAGTCATTTGGGCCTGGGTATTTGGCCCAAAACGGATTCAATTTACAGGCCATACCACGGTCAGTCCAGGGCCCTGATGGCCCTGAAAATTTGCAAGATTGTCCTTCCATAGGTGGACCACAACTCCACAAAATTTTAGAATTTTTAGACATCTATAAATAATTTAATAAATTTGAATAAAACAAGCTGTCCAGAAAATCGGACTGGCCTGGACATCCCAACGTGGTGGGCCAGTCCGGGCCTTGCCACGCTATGTACAGGGGTCTATTAGACCTGAAATTTGGTAGGTAAGTTCTACCATGAGTTTTCTACCTTCCTGTAAATTTTCATAATTTTTAGATACTCAGAAGTATTTTAATTAATTTATAGAATACAATCTGTCCAGGGTGAAGTATTGCTGGAATATAACTGTCCTGAATTTGGGCCATCAAATGGGTGGGTTCTGGGCCTCCAAAATTCTTGAAATTTGGACCCAAGGTCCCTCATCAAGCCCACAACAAGGTGGGACCTAGAAATATGGCCCACCTTCTATGAAAATATTTTTTTTTAATTTATTTTTATGAAACCATGCTACTGGACTGCACAGCCGAAATTTCTGGCAGCCCACTATATTGGCCCACCCATTTGGATGCCCAAATAGGGTCCATTGACCCTAAAATTTTGCAGGTAGGCCCTACCATGGGTGGGACACCTCTCTGAAAAATTTTAGAATTTTTGGAATATTAAAACTATTTTATTTAAGTCCTACAATTTATGGACAGCAAGGTATTTCTGAAACAATGCTGCTGCTGAAACAATGTTGCTGCCCCTGATTTGTGCACCCCATTAGAGTGGGTCCAGGTCTACCAAATTTTAAGAAATGTAGGATAAACATCCCTACATAAGTATACAATAAGGTGGGGTCCACAAAAGTGGCCCACCATTTCAGAAACAGACTGATAATTATGTTTGTACAACAAGCACAGTTGCTAGACAGTCCAGAAAATCTGGACTATCCACCGTCCTTGGCCCACTCTTTTGGGTGATCAAACAGGGACGGATGAGGGTGAAATTTGGGGAACATCTAGGTGGGATCAACACCTTTAAGAGGTATATATCAAATGGGACCAAACACCCCACCAATCATCTACAAAACTGAGCTCAAGACAGCTCAAAAATCTGTCCAGATGGCTTTTGGACAGCAACATAATACTGAATTAAAATAATTATAATCACTATAAAAAGAGGAAATCAATCCATGGAAATTGTGGTATGGACCACCCCAGTGGGCCCCACAAACATACAGACCATACTCCCTCCTTAAAACCCATTGCATGTGCCCAAAATGGAGCAAATAGAGTGCAAATATCCAAGGAATGGACAGCCATGGGCATCCACTTTGCTTGGACGGTCTAGATATTCCGAGGCCACTAAGTGGGCCACACACATCAGGAAATCAAGAATAGAATAATGGAAAATAAAAATAATCTAGCCACAAGAGAGGAAAATGACATGCATTAAAGGAAAATGCCTTGATAGGGTCCATGGAGAATGACCCCATCCATGGATCATGCATGCAAGGAAAAAGGGTCATTGGCCTCAACCATGGAGACATGAGGGACCTCCATCACCACTTGATGGGTCCCACAAGCTCCTAAGAAAGAAATAAGAAAGATTTAAGAGCACCCACCTAGATCAACCTTGAAACTTACATCACCATCATCTAGAGGCTCCAAGCAACATGGATCAATGGCTAAGATTAAGTGAGAAGGGGTAGATGAGGAGGTATTTTAGGGAGAAGGGGCTGGAGAAGAGAGGGAGATGGGAGAGAAGTTGCTGGAGAAGAAGAGAAGAGAGAAAGAAATGAGAGGGAAAGAGAGGGAAAATCTTTTTAAGGGAAGTAATAATAACCTATGGTGACAATAACAATGTTGCTAGGGTAGGTTAGGTTTTTGGGTGGTGTGTGTGGGGTGGGTAGTATTTATTCCATGAGAATTGTAGTGTGTGTGGGTGGTGTGCATGGGAACTTGTGCCAAGAGGAGTGGGGTCCACATGCATTTGTACAAAAAGTGGGCCACATGATGAAATGCTCATAACTTGAGATGTACACATCGGATTAACACATGGGACATGGCGTTAGAATCGCGGCGCCGATACGGACAAGATGACATGGGTCTTGGGTCAATCCGAGTAGGGTCTATGTGACCAAACTTAAGGATGACCACAACATAATCCAAGGGTCGCGAGTCACCGGGATTCGACCGGTAGGACCGCGGGACCAAAATTAACGAAATGCACACTTATGCACACACATGCACACATGAGAACTCAGGTTGGGTCTCACAATCCTCCCCACCAATAAAGAAATTTTGTCCTCGAAATTGACAAAACTGAGACAACGAAATGGATAACATCATCAATCAAGAAAAGGCAACACAAGCAATACGTGTAATCAATCATCTAACAAATGGGGACAACGCTCCCTAATCTCGACAAACCTACGATGAAATCCATCAATACACTCTCATACTCCCACTTTGGGACACTCAACGGCTACAAGGGACTGGGGGTCTCAGAGGATCGGCCTTGACACGCTAGCAAGCGTCACACTCGGCCACAGAACTTGCAATTTGGCCTACCATCCCTAACCAGGAACACTGCCTAGACAACAAAATAAGCTCAACATTGACAATACAAGACTATTTAGCCACTAAAACATCTCACCAACCCAAATGGAATACGATAATATTATCGGCCTAACACAGGGATCTTCCTAAAAAGTGTCGATACTGACAATCTCTTACGATAGACTCTAATAGCAATTTAAGTGAACAAAAACCCTTGGATACAAAAAGGGTGCGATGCACCAAAACACAAGACTTACATAAGGAGACAAGGAGAATACCCATAACGACTCCCCTAATAACTAAGAGTCCTGATGAGTCACGCAAAATCGAGCCTAAGGTGGCTGGGAAGGTATTGTCTCCTCTGCATATGCGGTATCTGCTGCTACTGCGGTCGCTGCGAAGGTCCATCCTGCTGATGGGGACACTCGCGCCTATGGTATCCCGTCTGCCCACATCCATAGTAAATGCCAGTAAATGGCCTAGAAGAAGAAGTTGTATGCGATGCTGATGCTCTGGCGGCTCGATAGGCTACGCACCTCTGTTGCCGTGTCGCCGGTTGTCGTGAGCTTTACGGGGGGCCCGCCTCTTCCGGCCACTCCTCTGATCACGATCACTCTGCAAACCGGTCCACTCGGACTCGCCCTGAAGTAGAAATACTACTAACAGAGCTCACTGCGAAATTGAATCGTGCAAAAGGGGGCTCACACGCTCTTGTTCCGCCCGTCCGGGCGCCTCTGGAGCAGGCTGACGGGTCTGAAGTACATCAGTGACAACCTGCATCAACTGCTGGAGACGCTTAGCTCCTACAGGGATCGTCAGATAAGCGGGGGTAGAACTGGCCTCTGGCGGAGGCACAGGTACGGCGGAATCCTCAGGAATAGGTATGGCAGGCTCCAGAGGGAAAATATAAATCTCAGAAGGTGGAGAAAAGGTCACTTGGATCACTGGAGCGCAATGAGAACCATGTCCATGGGCACCACGGCCACAGGTGTCATAATCATGGGCACCTTGACTAGACGGCACGGTCTATAGAAAGAACAAAGGTGAAGGACACCTAGGAATTAGAATCCTTGAAGGCGTAAACGAAATGAGGGAAATGCACTCGGGACACTACTTGTCCTAAGCTCGCATCAGATATGTGATACTATCCCAAGTTATTCCAAAATTACTTGTTATGCTCTGATACCAACTCCTGTCATGCCCCAGACTCGGTAACCGGACTCACAAGGAACCCGATGGCCGGTTCTGGCCGCAACAACCTCCGTAGTACCCCATTCTCGGCTCTTGAGGCAGATTCCGATCCTGGGATCCTACAAGGAGGATTTTCATAACAGTATAATCTTTACCAATACGAGCATACCCAAGATCACAGCAAGTACATCTGGAAGTAACAAAGGATACATATCACAAAATTCACTAAGAATTTGAACTTTTACAAGCTTACATCAGGTCCAAAAGGACATACATAAGATAATTGGAAAAGAGAGAAAAGAGTCAAACACTTTGAGTCCTCAAGCTCCACTCTATTCCACGCTCTCGTCATTTACTACGACGCTTTGTCTAGAATCTCCCGCACGCATCAATCGTGCATAAGCTTATAGAAAGCTTAGAGGGTGGTGAAAGTGTGTGACAATAGTGCTCAGAAGAAGATAGAGAATGAGAATGCAGAAAGAAGTCATGATCAATACTAATACCACTAGCCTTACCAAGGCTATCATGAATGCAAGAAACTATACCAAGGCAGTACGATAATGCAGGAAGCCATACCAAGACTATATAATGCAATGAGTACTGTAATGCAATGAGTACCGTAATGCCATGAGTACTGTAATGCGATGAGTACTGTAATGCAATGAGGACTGTAATGCAATATGAGGCTTACACAGCCGATGCAAATGCAATGCAAAGTAATGTCAGTACTCATATCCAATCCACATATCAAATACATTTCCATCATAAGGAAATTACCGGGGTCCATTACACCGGCATGGATGATCAGCTCTCTACGGACCCCCGCAGTCAAACGAGCGTAAGAGACCTCACTACCCTGAAGCCATGCGGACACCAATCACCGGTGGGCACGGAGGTAGCGGACCCATTTACGAGCTGGTCAGACTCCGCCTAGTAATGCCCCCTTACATCAGGCGAGTAAGGCCACACCCCTATCCAACCGACTACACGACAGTGGGAGTCGCGGCCTAATGGTATAAGGCCCTCGTGCGCTCATATATACCACCCGGTCACGCCGTTGGAGCAGATCTTGGTACCACGGAAGTTTTGGGAATTTCACCCATGGGCATCCTATGCACCCGGTATGCTCAAGTAACATTTCCGGTGTCCAAACATGGCCATCCACGATGTATCTATGGAGGCTACAACCCTGATGAAGCAAGGGCGATAATGCTCATATGCTATGTAATGTCAGATGCATGAATCACACAATCAACCATGCATCAATCCCAAGCATCCAACGTGCTCAAGAGGGGATACTACGTCCCTCGGGGAAGGTATCATGCAATGCCCAATATGACCACACACACAGTGTCAACCAAGCATACAATGATGCACATGGTCATGAGGATGAATTTAATCACACTATAGGGCGATACACAATGTATATTACATTCCTCCTATCCAAGAAGGAACCAAGACCAGGTACTTGACAATATCCTTAAGGAATCCAACTTCTAGTGGGGGCCCATTTACCTGGGGTAGCCCACGAACTAAGTATACAAGCTACGGGTCTAAGTAATGTGGAAATGAGCCTAACAAGAGTCTAAGATGAGTATCCAATCACATTTAGATACAATCGGACCTAGAGGGGTCCATAATGGGGACATTTAACCACCATTCCCCAAGAAGCATCTCAACCACGAACTATATGGATACAAGGCCCAAGGCCCTACATTCAAGATAAGAACATAGATAACTACATA
Source organism: Magnolia changhungtana (assembly GCA_030180095.1). Classification (NCBI taxonomy): domain Eukaryota; kingdom Viridiplantae; phylum Streptophyta; class Magnoliopsida; order Magnoliales; family Magnoliaceae; genus Magnolia; species Magnolia changhungtana. The sequence goes on along the minus strand of JASAUF010000161.1, from coordinate 4,117,000 downwards.
CATACATTCCTCATAATAGGCCATAAAAAGATACAATACCACTTTTACAACATGGGCCCCAAGAGAGAAATTAAGGCCCAAGGCTCAACTCCCAATGGCCATAGAACCCATGCAATAAGTTGGACTTGGTGGGCAGCCCGTATACACAATATACGGCCCAAAATAAGTTTAAGTTTGGATGATGAAATGGGCTCAACTACATCAGCCCAATAACTAGCAATTTAAGTGGGCAACCAAGGGCCCAATACTATCCTTACCTCGGCCCACAAGTCCATCAAAATGGTGGAAGTCGGCCCAATATATGGTTAGGCCAAGCTGGGACGTCCCAACCCACTCTAGGCTCATGGGATGCCCCAAAAATCTGATCTAAGACGGGGTCCTCATGTGATCACTAAATGTGACCCAAAAGAATGCACTGGTTAAGTCCAAAGATTATAAGAAAACCCAAGAATGCAACATGTACACAAGTTCTCAATATGGTGGGTCCCATATCCAATAAAGTTTCAACCATAACAATGTACATTTGAGGCCCCTTGATAAACGTTCGGCCCACTCAGCTTCTTGGGCCTGCTAAAGCATAGAAATTAGTCAAATAAGTGCGAATGATCTCATGAAGGCCAACTATACTCACTGGGGGACCCCACCAGATGGAGAGTGTGTATATATCATGAAAAGATCAAGTGGGCTTGCTACTGGATTGTGAGGCCAGCAGCAACTCAATGCAAAGAGTGCTTCCATAATTGGGTGATCCAAGGCTTGAACGGCCTGGACCAATCATGCGTTAAGGTAGGTTCCACATACATATGCATTGAGCCTTAAACAAATGGCCTAGGGTCTATGGTGGGCCTTTAACCATCCATAGAGAAACCTAAGGGCCTCCCTTAGGATCACCCAGGAGGACATCAAACCTCAACTGGTTTCCAAGAGGTAGCCCGCCACTACTCATATAATGTAAGGTCTAAAGCCCAAGCAATGCATGGCCTAATGGGCCATACACCAAGCCTAACTCATAGGCCATATAGTGGGCCCTCAAGTAAGGTTTGGGCCCAACCACAAAGGTCATAATTCCACATATTATGGTGAGCTTCATGGGCAACCCAGTAATTCATTTACATGGGCAAGTTTCACATTTAACACAAGTGAGTTGGGCCTCACTTTTGGCCCAAGTACAGGGTCAGTTTAGTGGGTAGCCAAGGGCCCAACTTCTTATGTATTATTGCCCCTAAGCCCATCACAATAGATAGGAGACTATAGGTCCAAGATCAATGGGCCTATCCAAAATAACTGAGTTCACAAGGCCTACTTGCTAACACAAACATGCATATAATATATCACATAATGGGCCCAAAAGAAATGACCCAAACAAAAGCCATCCAATTCATACATTATGGTGGACTTGAAGGCAGCCCGTAAGTCCAATAATACATATGGGCAAGGCCTATACTGACAGTGTGGGCCTTGCCACATCAGCCCAAAGACTTAGTAAGGTCCCCACAATATACATTTATGCGGGCCTTGCAAGTCAGCCCACAATTAAGCACTTCATGAGGGCATCAAGGCTAATAAATGCACATAATCAGCTTGTAGATGGCCCATTGGGCCCGTGAATCAATAAGGTCAGCCCTTGCACAATCTTGGGCTCAAGAGATAGGTTTCCAGCCCAAAAGTCCCATAAAGCTACCAAAAATCTGGTTAAGGCTAGCCCATATTATCACCTCAAGGATGTGCCTTAAGAGGCACTAATTACACCCAAATTTGTCTAAAGAAATAAGGCAAGGAGTGTGTACAATACTCCCTTAAATCCGGTGGACCGCCACGGCTCCAAAAGATCAACTATGCACAAATTTGGGCCCCTTGCTAGAATTCCAGCCCACCCACTTCCTAGGCCTGCTGGAGTCCAGAAATTTATTGAATTTAAATGGGTTACTGACCCATAGTGACCCACACTCATCACAGTGGGTCCCACCAGATAAGAAGGGGGATATACAACACTTACTTCAAGTGGGCCTTGCCGTTAGAATGCAGGCCCAACAGCCCAAGGTAGGGGCATGCCATGGTGGTTAGTCATTTGGGCCTGGGTATTTGGCCCAAAACTGACTCAATTTACAGGCCATACCACGGTCAGTCCAGGGGCCTGATGGCCCTAAAAATTTGCAGGATTGTCCTTCCATAGGTGGACCACAACTCCAAAAAATTTTAGAATTTTTGAACATCTATAAATAATTTAATAAATTTGAATAAAACAAGCTGTCCAGAAAATCGGACTGGCCTGGACATCCCAACGTGATGGGACAGTCCGGGCCTTGTCACGCTATGTACAGGGGTCTATTAGACCTAAAATTTAGTAGGTAAGTTCTACCATGAGTTTTCTACCTTCCTGCAAATTTTCATAATTTTTAGATACTCAGAAGTATTTTAATTAATTTATAGAATACAATCTGTCCAGGGTGAAGTATTGCTGGAATATAACTGTCCTGAATTTGGGCCATCAAATGGGTGGGTTCTGGGCCTCCAAAATTCTTGAAATTTGGACCTAAGGTCCCTCATCAAGCCCAAAACAAGGTGGGACCCAGAAATATGGCCCACCTTCTAAGAAAATATTTTTTTTTAATTTATTTTTATGAAACTATGCTGCTGGACTGCACAGCAGAAATTTCTGGCAGCCCACTATATTGGCCCACCCATTTGGATGCCCAAATAGGGTCCATTGACCCTAAAATTTTGCAGGTAGGCCCTACCATGGGTGGGACACCTCTATGAAAAATTTTAGAATTTTTGGAATATTAAAACTATTTTATTTAACTCCTACAATTTATGGACAGCAAGGTATTTCTGAAACAATGCTGCTGCTGAAACAATGTTGCTGCCCCTGATTTGTGCACCCCATTAGAGTGGGTCCAGGTCTACCAAATTTTAAGAAAATGTAGGATAAACATCCCTACATAAGTATACAATAAGGTGGGGTCCACAAAAGTGGCCCACCATTTCAGAAACAGACTGATAATTATGTTTGTACAACAAGCACAGTTGCTAGACAGTCCAGAAAATCTGGACTATCCACCGTCCTTGGCCCACTCTTTTGGGTGATCAAACAGGGACGGATGAGGGTGAAATTTGGGGAACATCTAGGTGGGATCAACACCTTTAAGAGGTATATATCAAATGGGACCAAACACCCCACCAATCATCTACAAAACTGAGCTCAAGACAGCTCAAAAATCTGTCCAGATGGCTTTTGGACAGCAACATAATACTGAATTAAAATAATTATAATCACTATAAAAATAGGAAATCAATCCATGGAAATTGTGGTATTGTGAGACCCGACCCTAGTTCCCATGTTTGCATGTGTGTGTGTAAGTATGCATCTTGTTCATCATGGTCTCGCGGTCCTACCGGTCAAATTCCGACGACCCGCGACCCTCGGATTGTGTTTACAGTCACCTTGAGTTCGGTCATATAGACCCAACTCGGATCAACCCGAGACCTATGCCATCTCGTTCGTATCGTCGTTGCGGTTCCAACGACGCGTCTTGTGCGTCAATCCGACCTATGGATCAAAAGTTATGAGCATTTCATCATGTGGCCCACTTTTGTACAAAAGTATGTGGACCACCTTCATGGCACAATTTCCCATGCACACCACACACACACACTACACTATTGCATGGAATGAACACTACCCACCCTAAACACTACCCATACCTAACCTACCCTAGCAACATTGTTATTGTCACCATAGGCTATGATTACTTCTCTTAAATAGTTTTTTTCTCTCTCTTCCCCTCTCATTTTCCTTCATTGCTTAGAAATTTCCAGCAACTTCTCTTCCTCCTCCCTCTCTTCTCCAGCCCCTTACCCCCATTATACTCTCAATCCCTCCATTTGAACTAGATCTCCACCATTGAAATCCATTCTTTGCTCCAAGAGCTTCATGGAGTAGAAGTTTGGGGTGAGATCACAAGTGGGTAACTATGATCTTGCTGATCTAATTTTATATCTTTAAATCTTCTTATTTCTTTTGTATGGATCATATGGGGCCCACCAATCCATGGTGGAGACCCCATTTGACCCCATGGATGTGGCCTTTTGGCCCATCCTACATGCATGTCATGATCCATGATGGGGCCATTCTCCATGGACCCCATCATGATGTATGTAATGATCCACTCCATCTCAAGGTCATCTAGACCTAAGGATCAAGTTGGGATGACATTTCAACCATCCATAGCAATTATAGATCATGCATGTAGTGATTTCATGTTGCATGTACAATCAATGTAGTTATATGGGTATGATTCTTTCTTGGGAGGGCCCATTAGTGGCGGGGCCCTACCCTATGGCCGGATTATGTTTCTTCTCCATATTTTCTTTCCTATGTTTATAGTAAATCTGATGTATGTGGGGCCCACTTGATGTGCCATGCAACTAGGCCCAAGTGGTTAGACATCCAGGCCCACCTTGTTGCCCCATATTGTTGGCATGTTTTGGACAGCCTTTGGGCTTGATTTTATGGATGATCTTGGAAGGGGATTGGGTCTGAGAGTTGTGTGACCCATCTAGATGGACCCCACCATGAGAAAATGCTGATTTATTTTCCTTTTAATTATCTTTTGGGGTGGTTTGGACAGTAACATGTTGCTGTCCAAATCTGCCTGGACAGATTTTTGGGCCACTTTGGGGCCTGATTTATGGGTCTTTGGTGGGAATAATGAAACAAAATAATATGTGATTCTTGTAGCCTTATGACCCACCTACAACCATACCAAATTTCAGCCCCATCTGACCTTCTTTGGGGTCCCAAAGGTGTGGTCCAAATGAGGTGGACAGTCTGGATTTTTCTGCACTGTTCCAGCAACATTCTACCCTGAATAGGTTGGAATTCCAAAATTTATTAAAATATTTTTGGGTGTCTAAAAATTATAAAAATTTACAGAAAGGTGGTCCACTTATGGTGGGACCAACCTACAAAATTTTGGGGCCAATGGAAACCTGTACACACCATGGTGGTGGCTGGACTGGCCCATTACAATATGGTGTCCAGATCAGTCCGATTTTCAGGACAGATTGATTTCTTTAAATAAACTAAAATATTTTTAGGTGTCCATAAATTCTGAAATTTTGTGAAGTTGTGGTCCACCCATGGTGGGACCTACCTACCAACTTTCAGGGCCAATGGACCCCTGTGCACATCGTGGCGAGGACCGGACTGGCCCACCACATTGGGATGTCCAGGTCTGTCCGATTTTCTGGACAGACTATCTTGTTTAAATTAATTAAAATACTTAGGGATATCCAAAAATTCTGAAATTTTGTGAGGGTATGTCCTACCTATTGAAGTATCACTCTGAAAAATTTCAGCCCCAACTGACCTTGTTTGGGCATCCAAAAGAATGGGCCAAAATAGTTGGACTGCCAGATTTTTCTGCTGTGCAGTTCAGCAATGTGCCTTGATAAAAACCATAATTCAAAAATATTTCCTCTGATGGTGGGCCACCTTTTTGGGTTTTCTCTCATTGTATGCATAATGAGGGACCTTGGCCCTCAATTTCCAGAGTTTTAGAGGCCCTGGGCCCACTCCAATGGAGTGCCCAAATTTAGGACAGCAACATGTTATAATTATGTTTGGCCTTTGGCTGAAATTTTGAGGAGTGGGGCCCAACACATTGTGAAGAATCTTAGAGGTAATAATTTATACATTTAGTTCCTTAAATGTTGGGCCTAATAAATACACTTTTGAGGCCCACCACAGTTGAATTTAATTGGGTCCATGAATGTGGCTAGTTGTTGAACTCTTTGAGCCCAATTGGGCTGGAACTTTCTAGATAGGCCCATTGAACTCTTGGGCCTTGATCCGTAATCAAATAGAGATGGGTTACCTCTTGGGGACCAATTGTGGTTGGATGTCCACATTGGTGGCCCTAAGGTAGGCCCATGGGCTTCTATGGATGGTTAAAGGCCCACCATAGATCCTTGCTAGGCTCATTTCATCTATTTAGGCCCATATCATTGTTCTCCTTAGTCTCGTGGGTTACCCCAGGTATATGGGCCCCCACTAGAGGTTGTATTCCTTATGAGGAATTGATTAAGTACCTAGACCCTTCATGGTTAGGTAAAGAGTTCATCTTCACCTCATTGACACCCCTATTCATCTTCATAGCCCACTCCCATACGCATCATATGCATGCTTGGTTGAGGTATGATTGGTCATAGTTGTGTCATTGTGTAGGACATGTTAGTATCTCCCTGAGAGATGGATGCTTGGGATTGATGCATGGGTGATTATGTGATTCATGCATCTGACATTGCATAGCTTATGGATATCCGCCCTTACTTCATCAGGGCCTTGCCTCCACAGGGGTATTCGTGGATGGTCGTATGTGTGGACACCGGAAATATTAGTTGAGCATACCGGGTGCATAGGATGCCCATGGGTGAAATTCCCAAAACTTCCATGGTACCAAGGATCTGCTCCAACGCCGTGACCGGTGGAATATATGAGCGCACGAGGGCCTTATACTATTAGGCCGCGTCTCCCACTGTCGTGTAGTCGGTTGGATAGGGGTGTGGCCTTACCCCTTGATGTGAGGAGGCATTGCTAGGTGAGTCCGACCGGCCTACCAGTAAATGGGTCCGCTACCTTCGTGCCTTGTTGGTGATTGGTCATCCACAGGGGCGGGTGGTGAGGTCTCTTACGCTTCGTTTGACCGTAATGGGGTCTCAGAGCGGCAGTCATTCAAAAGTGTAATGGACCCCGGTGATTTCCTTATGATTGAAAATGTACATGACTTGTGGTTTGGATATGAGCTCGCACGACATTACTTGCATTGCATTAGCATTGGTTGTACAAGCCCCTTCATGCATTGCCTTGGCATGGCACCCAAGTACTCATTGCATCTTATTCATGATAAGCTCCGGGTAAGGCTAGTGATATCCTCATTGATCATGCTTCTCTCCTTGTATCTCCTACTACTCTTACGTGCACCATTATCACACACCTACACTACCCTCTAAGCTTCTATAAGCTTATGCACGATTGATGCGTGCAGGATACTCTAGGCAGGCGACACAGCAGTAGAGAGCATGGAGTAGAGCTGAGCATTTGAGGACTCCAGTGTTGCTGACCTTTCTCTCTTTTTCTTTTATCTCAGGACCTTATGGATTATTGTAAAAGTTCAAATTTATAGTGGATTTTGCGATGTGTGCCTTTGTTATTCTCAGATGTTGTTGCTGTGATCTTGGGTATGCTCGTATTGGAATGATTATACTGTTATGAAAATCCTCCTTGTAGGATCCCAGGATCGGAACCCGCCTCAAGAGCCGAGAATGGGGTACTATGGAGGTCATTGCGTTCGAACCAGGTCCATCGGAATCCTTGTGAGTCAGAGTCCTAAGCACGAGTCCGTGATGGTATGGACCACCCGGGGCCCCACAAACATTCAGACCATACTCCTCCATAAAACCCATTGCATGTGCCCAAAATGGAGCAAATAGAGTGCAAATATCTAAGGAATGGACAGCCATGGGCATCCACTTTGCTTGACGGTCTAGATATTCGAGGCCACTAAGTGGGCCACACACATCAAGAAATCAAGAATAGAATAACGGAAAATAAAAATAATCCAAACACAAGAGAGGAAAATGACATGCATTAAAGGAAAATGCCTTGATGGGGTCCATGGAGAATGACCCCATCCATGGATCATGCATGCAAGGAGGAAAAAGGGCCATTGGCCTCAACCATGGAGACATGAGGGACCTCCATCACCACTTGATGGGTCCCACAAGCTCTAAGAAAGAAATAAGAAAGATTTTTAAGAGCACCCACCTAGATCAACCTTGAAACTTACATCACCATCATCTAGAGGCTCCAAGCAACATGGATCAATGGCTAAGATTAAGTGAGAAGGGTAGATGAGGAGGTATTTTAGGGAGAAGGGGCTGGAGAAGAGAGGGAGATGGGAGAGAAGTTCTTTGGAGAAGAAGAGAAGAGAGAGAGAAATGAGAGGGAAAGAGAGGGAAAATCTTTTAAGGGAAGTAATAATAACCTATGGTGACAATAACAATGTTGCTAGGGTAGGTTAGGTTTTTGGGTGGTGTGTGTGGGGTGGGTAGTGTTTATTCCATGAGAATTGTAGTGTGTGTGGGTGGTGTGCATGGGAACTTGTGCCAAGAGGAGTGGGGTCCACATGCATTTGTACAAAAAGTGGGCCACATGATGAAATGCTCATAACTTGATATGTACACATCGGATTAACACATGGGACATGGCGTTAGAATCGCGGTGCCGATACGGACAAGATGACATGGGTCTTAGGTCAATCCGAGTCGGGTCTATGTGACCAAACTTAAGGATGACCACAACATAATCCAAGGGTCGCGAGTCACCGGGATTCGACCGGTAGTACCGCGGGACCAAAATGAACGAAATGCACACTTATCCACACACATGCACACATGAGAACTCAGGTTGGGTCTCACAGGTTGTCCAAGCCTTGGATCGCCCGATCATGGAGGCACTCTCTGCCTTGGGTTGCTACTAGATTCACAATCCAATAGCAGGCCCACTTGATCTTTTCTTTATGTATATGCACCCTCCATCTGGTGGGGCCCCCTATGAATATTGTTGGCCTTCATGAGATCATTCCCACTTATTTGACTAATTTCTGGGCTTTCGCAAGCCCAGGAAGGAGAGTAGGCCGAACGTTTATTAAGGGGCCTTAAATGTACATTGTTATGGTTGAAACTTTATTGGACATGGGACCCACCATATTGAGAACTTATGTGCGTGTTGCATGCTTATTTTTTCTTATAATCTTTGGGCTTAATAAATGCAATTTTGGGTCACCTTTAGTGATCACATGAGGACCTCCATCTTAGATCAGATTTTTGTGGCATCCCATGAGCCCAGAGTGGGCTTGGATGTCCCAGTTTAGCCCAACTATATGTTGGGCCAACTTCCACCATTTTGATGGACTTGTGGGCTAATATAAGGATAGTATTGGGCCCTTGGTTGCCCACTTAAATTGCTAGTTATTGAGATGATGTAGTTGGGCCCATTTCATCATCCAAACTTAAACTTATTTTGGGCCGTATATTGTGTATGCGGGCAGCCCACCAAGTCCAACTTAATGCATGGATTCTATGGCCATTGAGAATTGAGCCTTGGGCCTTAATTTCTCTCTTGGGGCCCATGTTGTTAAAAGTGGTATTGTATCTTTTTATGGCCTATTATGAGGAATATATGTATGTGGTTACCTGTGTTCTTATCTTGAATATAGGGCCTTGGGCCTTGTATCCATATAGTTCGTGGTTAAGATGCTTCTTGGGGAATGGTGATTAAATGTCCCCATTATGGACCCCTATAGGCCCGTTTATATCTAAATGTCATTAGATGCTCGTCTTAAACTCTTGCTAGACTCACTTCTGTGTTACTTAGACACGTAGTTGTATGCTTAGTCTCGTGGGCTACCCCAGGTAAATGGGCCCCCACTAGAGGTGGGATTTCTTATGGATCTTGTCTAAATACCTAGTCTTGGTCCCTTCTTGGATGGGAGGAGTGTACTACTTTGTAATCGACGCATAATGCATCTAGACCCATCTTCATGGCCCATGTGCATCATTGTATGCTTGGATGACACTGTGTGTGTGGTCATATTATGTCATTGGGCATTGCATGATACCTTCCCCGAGGGACGTAGTATCCCCTATTGAGCACGTTGGATGCTTGGGATTGATGCATGGTTGATTGTGTGATTCATGCATCTGACATTACATAGCATAGGAGCATTATCGCCCTTGCTTCATCAGGGTTGTAGCCTCCACAGATACATCGTGGATGGCCATGTTTGGACACCGAAAATGTTACTTGAGCATACCAGGTGCATAGGATGCCCATGGGTGAAATTCCCAAGACTTCCGTGGTACCAGGATCTGCTCCAACGGCGTGACCGGGTGGTATATATGAGCGCATGAGGGCCTTATACCGTTAGGCCGCGACTCCCACTGTCGTGTAGTCGGTTGGATAGGGGTGTGGCCTTACTCGCCTGATGTAAGGGGGCATTGCTAGGCTGAGTCTGACCAGCTCGTGAATTGGGTCCGCTACCTTCAGGCCTTGCTGGTGATTGGGTCGTCCGCAAAGGACGGTAGTAGGAGGTCTCTTATGCTCGTTTGATAATGCGGGGTCAGGTCCAGAGCGCGGTCATCCAGTAGTGTAATGGACCCCGGTGATTTCCTTATGATGGAAATGTATTTGATATGTGGATTGGATATGAGTACTGACATTATTTCGCATTGCATTTGCATCGGCTGTGTAAGCCTCATATTGCATTACAGTACTCATTGCATTACAAGATACTCATCGCATTACAGTACTCATCGCATTACAGTACTCATTGCATTACAGTACTCATTGTATTATATAGCCTTGGTATGGCTTCCTGCGTTATTGTACTGCCTTGATAAGTTTCTTACATTCATGATAGCCTTGGTAAGGCTAGTGGAATTGGTATTAATCATGACTTCCTTCTGCATTCTCTATCTTCTTCTGAGCACTATTATCACCCACTTTCACCACCCTCTAAGCTTTCTATATAAGCTTATGCACGATTGATGCGTGCAGGAGATCCTAGCGGGCGTCGTAGCAGCAGAGCGTGGAGTAGAGTTGAGCTTGAGGACTCCAGTGTTTCTGACTCTTTTCTCTCTTTTCTCATTATCTTATGTATGTCCTTTCGGACCTGATGTAAGCTTGTAAAAGTTCAAATTCTTAGTGAATTTTGTGATATGTATCCTTTGTTACTTCCAGATGTACTTGCTGTGATCTTGGGTATGCTCGTATTAGTAATGATTATGCTGTTATGAAAATCCTCCTTGTAGGATCCCAGGATCGGAGCCTGCCTCAGGAGCCGAGAATGGGGTACTACGGAGGCTGTTGCGACCAGAACCGGCCATTGGGTTCCTTGTGAGTCCGGTTACCGAGTCTGGGGCGTGACAGGAGTTGGTATCAGAGCATAGCAAGTAATTTTGGAATAACTTGCGATAGTATCACATATCTGATGCGAGCTTAGGACAAGTAGTGTGCCGAGTGCGTTTCCCTCGTTTCGTTTGCACCTTCAAGGATTCTAATTATGAGGTATCCATCACCTTTGTTCTTTCTGTAGATCATGCCGTCCAGTCAAGGTGCCCATCATTATGACACCTGTGGCCGTGGTGCCCATGGACATGGTTCTCATTCCACTCCAGCGATCCAAGTGACCTTTTCTCCACCTTCTGAGATTCCTATTTCCCCTCTGGAGCCTGTCGTACCTATTCCTGAGGCTCCCGCCATACCTGTGCCTCCATCAGAGGCCTGTGCTACCCCCGCTTATCTGACGATTCCTGTAGGAGCCGAGCATCTCCAGCAGTTGATGCAGGTCATCACTGATGTTCTTCAGACCCGTCAGCCCATTCCTGAGGCACCTGGACAGGCGAAGGCACCTGGACAGGCGAAACAAGAGCGTATGAGACCCCTTTTGTGAGATTCGATTTCGCAGCGAGCTCCGTTAGCAGTATTTCTACTTCAGGGTGAGTCCGAGTGGGCGAGTTTGCAGAGGGATCGTGATCAGAGGAGAGGCCGGAAGAGGCAGGCCCCCTCCGGTAGCTCACGACAGCGACGACAGTGGCAGAGGTGAGTAACCTATCGAGCCACCAGAGCATCAGCATCGCATACAACAACTTCTTCTTCTAGGCCGTTTACTGGCATCTGCTATAAATGTGGGCAGACGGGACACCGTAGGCGTGAGTGTCCCCATCAGCATGATGGACCTTCGCAGCTACCGCAGTAGTAGCAGAGATCGCAGATGCAGAAGAGATAGACACCTCCCTAGCCACCTCAGGCTTGATTTTGCATGACCCAGCAGGACCCTTAGTTATTAGGAGAGTTATTATGGGTATTCTCCTTATCTCCGTATGTAAGCCTTGTATTTTGGTGCATCGAACCCTTTTTGTATCTAAGGGCTTTTGTTCACTCAGATTGCCATTAGAGTCTGCCGTAAGAAATTGTCAGTATCGACACTTTTTGGAAAGATCGCTGTGTTAGGCAGATGATGTTATCGTGTTCCATTTTGGTTGGTGAGATATTCTTATCCGCTGAATAGTTTTGTATTGCCAATGTTGAGTTTGTTTTGTTGTTAAGGCAGTATTCCTGGTTAGGGATGGTAGGCCAGATTGCTAGTTTTGTGGCCAAGTGTGATACTTGTCAGCGTGTCAAGGCCGATCATCTGAGAGCCCCCTAGTCCCTTGCAGCCGTTGAGTGTCCCAAAGTGGAAGTAGGAGAGTGTATTGATGCATTTCATCATAGGTTTCCGAGATTAGGGAGCGTTATCCCCCATTTGTTCGATGATTGATTGCACGTATTGCTTGTGTTGCCTTTTCTTGATTAATGATTGATATATATGATGATGTTATACATTTTGTTATCTCAGTGTTGTCAATTTCGAGGACGAAATTTCTTTGTTGGTGGGGAGGATTGTGAGACCCGACCTAAGTTCTCATGTGTGCATGTGTGTGCACAAGTGTACATTTCGTTCATTTTGGTCCCGTGGTCCTACCGGTCGAATCCCGGCGACTCACGACCCTTGGATTATGTTGTAGCCATCCTTAAGTTTGGTCACATAGACCCGACACGGATTGACCCGAGACACATGTCATCTTGTCCGTATCGGCGCCGCGATTCTAACGCCGCGTCCCATGCGTTAATCCGACGTGTACATCTCAAGTTATGAGCATTTCATCATGTGACCCACTTTTTGTACAAATGTATGTGGACCCCACTCCTCCATGGCACAATTTTTCATTCACACCACACACACACACTACACTATTGCATGGAATAAACACTACCCACCCTAAACACTACCCACACCTAACCTACCCTAGCAACATTGTTATTGTCACCATAGGTTATGATTACTTCCCTTAAAAGGCTTTTCCCTCTCATTTCTCTCTCTCTCTCTCTCTTCTCTTCTTCTCCAGCAATTCCTCCATTTTCTCCAGCCCCTTCTCCCTAAAATACCTTCTCATCTAACCCTTCTCACTTGATCTTAACCATTGATCCATGTTGCTTGGAGCCTCTAGATGATGGTGATGTAAGTTTCAAGGTTGATCTAGGTGGGTGCTCTTAGATCTTTCTTTATTTCTTTCTTATGAGCTTGTGGGACTCATCAAGTGGTGATGGAGGTCCCTCATGTCTCCATGGTTGAGGCCAATGACCCTTTTTCCTTGCATGCATGATCCATGGATGGGGCCATTCTCCATGGACCCCATCATAGCATTTTCCTTTGATGCATGTCATTTTACTCTCTTGTGGCTAGATTATTTTTATTTTTCATTATTTTATTCTTGATTTCCTAATGTGTGTGGCCCACTTAGTGGCCTCGAAATATCTAGACCGTCCAAGCAAAGTGGATGCCCATGGCTGTCCATTCCTTGGACATTTGCACTCTATTGCTCCATTTTGGGCACATGCAATGGGTTTTATGGAGGGAGTATGGTCTGGATGTTTGTGGGGCCCACTGGGGTGGTCCATACCACAATTTTCATGGATTGATTTCCTCTTTTTATAGTGATTATAATTATTTTAATTCAGTACTATGTTACTGTCCAAAAGCCATTTGGACAGATTTTTGAGCTGTCTTAAGTTCAGTTTTGTGGATGATTGGTGGGGTGTTTGGTCTCATTTGATATATACCTCTTAAAGGTGGGGATCCCACCTAGATGTTCCCCAAATTTCACCATCATCCGTCCCTATTTGATCACCCAAAAGAGTGGGCCAAGGGGGGTGGATAGTCCAGATTTTCTGGACTGTCTAGCAACCATGCTTGCTGTACAAACATAATTATCAGTCTGTTTCTGAAATAGTGGGCCACCTTTGTGGACCCCACCTTGTTGTATACTTGTGTAGGGATGTTGGTCCTACATTTTCTTAAAATTTGGCAGACTTTGGCCCACTCTAATGGGGTGCACAAATCAGGGGCAACAGCATTGTTTCAGCAGCAGAATTTTTTTGAAATACCTTGCTGTCCATAAATTGTAGGAGTTAAATAAAATACTTTTACTATCCCAAAAATTCTAAAATTTTGCAGAGAGGTGTCCCACCCATGTTAGGGCCTACATGCAAAATTTTAGGGCCAATGGACACCATTTGAGCATCCAAATGGGTGGGCCAATATAGTGGGCTGCCAGAAATTTCTGCTATGCAGTCCAGCAGCATAGTTCCATAAAAATAAATTTAAAAAAAATATTTTATTAGAAGGTGGGCCATATTTCTGGGTCCCACCTTGTTGTGGGCTTGATGAGGGACCTTGGGTCCAAATTTCAAGAATTTTGGAGGCCCAGAATCCACCCATTTGATGGCCCAAATTCAGGACAGTTATATTCCAGCAATACTTCACCCTGGACAGATTGTATTCTATAAATTAATTAAAATATTTCTGAGTATCTAAAAATTATGAAAATTTACAGGAAGGTAGAAAACTCATAGTAGAACTTATCTACCAAATTTCAGGTCTAATGGACCCCTTTACATAGCGTGGCAAGGCCCAGACTGGCCCACCACGTTGGGATGTCCAGGCCAGTCCGATTTTCTAGACAGCTTGTTTTATTCAAATTAATTAAATTATTTCTAAATGTCCAAAAATTCTGAAATTTTGTGGGGTTGTGGTCCACCTATGGAAGGACAATCCTGCAAATTTTTAGGGCCATCAGACCCCTGGATTGACCGTGGTATGGCCTGTAAATTGGGTCAGTTTTGAGCCAAATACCCAGGCCCAAATGACTAACCACAATGGCATGCCCCTACCTTGGGCTGCTGGGCCTGCATTCTAACGGCATGGCCCACTTGAAGTAAGTATTGTATATCCCCCTTCTTATCTGGTGGGACCCACTGTGATGAGTGTGGGTCACCATGGGTCAGTAACCCATTTAAATTAAATAAATTTCTGGACTCCAGCAGGCCCAGGAAGTGGGTGGGCTGGAATTCCAAAAGAGGCCCAAATTTGTGCATAGTTGATCTTTTGGAGCCGTGGCGGCCCACCAGATTTAAGGGAGTGTTGTACACACTCCTTGCCTTATTTCTTTAGACAAATTTGGGTGTAATTAGTGCCTCTTAAGGCACATCTTTGAGGTGATAATATGGGCTAGCCTTAACCAGATTTTTGGTAGCTTTATGGGACTTTTGGGTGAAACCTATCCCTTAAGCCCAAGATTGTGCAAGGGCTGACCTTATTGATTCACGGGCCCAATGGGCCGTCTACAAGCTGATCATGTGCATTTATTAGCCTTGAAGCCCTCATGAAGTGCTTAATTGTGGGCTGACTTGCAAGGCCCGCATAAATGTATATTATGGGGACCTTGCTAAGTCTTTGGGCTGATGTGGCAGGGCCCACACTGTCAGTATAGGCCTTGCCCATGTGTATTATTGGACTTACGGGCTGCCTTCAAGTCCACCATAATGTATGAATTGGATGGATTTTGTTTGGGTCATTTCTTTTGGGCCCATTATGTGATATATTATATGCATGTTTGTGTTAGCAAGTAGGCCTTGTGAACTCAGTTATTTTGGATAGGCCCATTGATCTTAGGCCTATAGTCTCCTATCTATTGTGATGGGCTTAGGGGCAATAATATATAAGAAGTTGGGCCCTTGGCTACCCACTAAACTGACCCTGTACTTGGGCCAAAAGGTGAGGCCCAACTCACTTGTGTTAAATGTGAAACTTGCCCATGTAAATGAATTACTGGGCTGCCCATGAAGCTCACCACAACATGTGGAATTATGACCCTTGTGGTTGGGCCCAAACCTTACTTGAGGGCCCACTATATGGCCTATGAGTTGGGCTTGGTGTATGGCCCATTAGGCCATGCATTGCTTGGGCTTTAGACCTTACATTATATGAGTAGTGGCAGGCTACCTCTTGGAAACCAGTTGAGGTTGGATGTCCTCCTGGGTGATCCTAAGGTAGGCCCATAGGTTTCTCTATGGATGGTTAAAGGCCCACCATAGACCCTAGGCCATTTGTTTAAGGTTCAATATGTATGTATGTGGAACCTACCTTAATACATGTGGTCCAGGTTGTCCAAGCCTTGGATCGCCCAATCATGGAGGCACTCTCTGCCTTGGGTTGCTACTAGATTCACAATCCAATAGCAGGCCCACTTGATCTTTTCTTTATGTATACGCACCCTCCATCTGGTGGGGCCCCCTATGAATATTGTTGGCCTTCATGAGATCATTCCCACTTATTTGACTAATTTCTGGGCTTTCGCAAGCCCAGGAAGGAGAGTAGGCCGAACGTTTATTAAGGGGCCTTAAATGTACATTGTTATGGTTGAAACTTTATTGGACATGGGACCCACCATATTGAGAACTTATGTACGTGTTGCATGCTTATTTTTTCTTATAATCTTTGGGCTTAATAAATGCAATTTTGGGTCACCTTTAGTGATCACATGAGGACCTCCATCTTAGGTCAGATTTTTGGGGAATCCCATGAGCCCAGAGTGGGCTAGGATGTCCCAGCTTAGCCCAACTATATGTTGGGCCAACTTCTACCATTTTGATAGACTTGTGGGCTAATATAAGGATAGTATTGGGCCCTTGGTTGCCCACTTAAATTGCTAGTTATTGAGATGATGTAGTTGGGCCCATTTCATCATCCAAACTTAAACTTATTTTGGGCCATATATTGTGTATGCGGGCTGCCCACCAAGTCCAACTTAATGCATGGATTCTATGGCCATTGAGAATTGAGCCTTGGGCCTTAATTTCTCTCTTGGGGCCCATGTTGTTAAAAGTGGTATTGTATCTTTTTATGGCCTATTATGAGGAATGTATGTATGTGGTTACCTGTGTTCTTATCTTGAATATAGGGCCTTGGGCCTTGTATCCATATAGTTCATGGTTAAGATGCTTCTTGGGGAATGGTGATTAAATGTCCCCATTATGGACCCCTATAGGCCCGTTTATATCTAAATGTCATTAGATGCTCGTCTTAAACTCTTGCTAGACTCACTTCTGTGTTACTTAGACACGTAGTTGTATGCTTAGTCTCGTGGGCTACCCCAGGTAAATGGGCCCCCACTAGAGGTGGGATTTCTTATGGATCTTGTCTAAATACCTAGTCTTGGTCCCTTCTTGGATGGGAGGAGTGTACTACTTTGTATATCGCCGCATAATGCATCTAGACCCATCTTCATGGCCCATGTGCATCATTGTATGCTTGGATGACACTGTGTGTGGGGTCATATTATGTCATTGGGCATTGCATGATACCTTCCCCGAGGGACGTAGTATCCCCTATTGAGCACGTTGGATGCTTGGGATTGATGCATGGTTGATTGTGTGATTCATGCATCTGACATTACATAGCATAGGAGCATTATCGCCCTTGCTTCATCAGGGTTGTAGCCTCCACAGATACATCGTGGATGGCCATGTTTGGACACCGAAAATGTTACTTGAGCATACCAGGTGCATAGGATGCCCATGGGTGAAATTCCCAAGACTTCCGTGGTACCAGGATCTGCTCCAACGGCGTGACCGGGTGGTATATATGAGCGCATGAGGGCCTTATACCGTTAGGCCGCGACTCCCACCGTGTGTGTGTCGGTTGGATAGGGGTGTGGCCTTACTCGCCTGATGTAAGGGGGCATTGCTAGGCTGAGTCTGACCAGCTCGTGAATTGGGTCCGCTACCTTCAGGCCTTGCTGGTGATTGGCTGTCCGCAGGCAGGGTAGTGAGGTCTCTTATGCTCGTTTGACTGTGCGGGGTCTGTAGAGCGGCAGTCATCCAGTAGTGTAATAGACCCCGGTGATTTCCTTATGATGGAAATGTATTTGATATGTGGATTGGATATGAGTACTGACATTATTTCGTATTGCATTTGCATCGGCTGTGTAAGCCTCATATTGCATTACAGTACTCATTGCATTACAGTACTCATCGCATTACAGTACTCATCGCATTACAGTACTCATTGCATTACAGTACTCATTATATTATATAGCCTTGGTATGGCTTCCTGCGTTATTGTACTGCCTTGATAAGTTTCTTACATTCATGATAGCCTTGGTAAGGCTAGTGGAATTGGTATTAATCATGACTTCCTTCTGCATTCTCTATCTTCTTTTGAGCACTATTATCACCTACTTTCACCACCCTCTAAGCTTTCTATAAGCTTATGCACGATTGATGCGTGCAGGAGATCCTAGGCAGACGTCGTAGCAGCAGAGCGTGGAGTAGAGTTGAGCTTGAGGACTCCAGTGTTTCTGACTCTTTTCTCTCTTTTCTCATTATCTTATGTATGTCCTTTCGGACCTGATGTAAGCTTGTAAAAGTTCAAATTCTTAGTGAATTTTGTGATATGTATCCTTTGTTACTTTCAGATGTACTTGCTGTGATCTTGGGTATGCTCGTATTGGTAATGATTATGCTGTTATGAAAATCCTCCTTGTAGGATCCCAGGATCGGAGCCTGCCTCAGGAGCCGAGAATGGGGTACTACGGAGGCTGTTGTGACTAGAACCGGCCATTGGGTTCCTTGTGAGTCCGGTTACCGAGTCTGGGGCGTGACAGTATGTGACATCTACTCGGCCCATCATTTGCACTAGGTAGTGTTAGGATGAGGACAAAAAAATAGGCTGATCCAAACTCAAGCCTTGGAAGTTCTTTTCTTTCTCCCAATTCCATTCTCTTTGGGTTTTTTGCTTTTTCTTTTTTGCTTTGGTGGAATTTCGCATTTTTAGATCTTGGAAACTATTTTTCTTTACTAGAGTTAATCTGAATTTTCAAAGCTAATGCCCCCTTTTCCTCCCTACAGTTGTTCCTTTTTCATTATCTTTTTTTTTTTCCTTCTGTGTTGTAGTTTTACTTTCCAATTTCCTTCTACATTTTCATAGCTCGAAAATCTTATCTTTTTATTTAGCATTATCATATCTCATTGCGAGTTGGTGGCTGAGCTAAAAATAGTGAAAATGAACCGTGACTATCTAGCATCATTGACGAGATTTCAAGGCTAGCTACTTAAATAGGACCAATGATATCTCCAAAAATTTGCTCCTCGACTTTTATGAAGGAAAATAGCCCCAAAACATGAAATAGGATCCAGTTTTCAAGCATTTCCCAGAAGCCAAACATGTGCAGTAGCCCTTGCAAATGGATTCCATTTCGATTAGGGCTACTTTCTAGGAGCCAAATCGGCCCAACACAAGATAAGAAATCAGTAACTGATATGTGAAATAAATGAGCTAAAAAAAAAAGACCGAAAATCGACAACGCAAATCCCTAAAAATGGATTCGACAACGCGAATCCCTAATTAGGGATTTGTATTCGATAAAGCATACCTGAGATGGATGAGAATCCGAGATCCATGAGCAGCAGAGGGCCGAGGAGATGGAGAGGCTGAGAGAGGGAGGGAGAGGGAAAGTACGCGAGAGGGAGAGGGAGAGGGAGAGAGAGAGAGAGAGAGAGAGAGAGAGGGGGGGGGGGGATTGGGTGCGGCTCTGTTTTGAGCGTGCGCCCAATTTTGGGCGGGACCATGGACAGTGCTTTATGGGCCCTACCATGATGTATGTGTTTCATCCATTCCGTTCATCCATTTTTAAGGATCATTTTAGAGCCTTATGCAAAAAAATAGAGGGATAAAAATCTCGGGTGGTCCACACCACATGAGAACAATAGTGATTGGATGTCCACCATTAAAATCCTCCTAAGGCCCACTGTACTGTTTATTTGACATCCAATCTGTTGATTTGGTCATACAGACCAGATGAAGGGAAAAAACAAAAATCATCTTGATCCAAAACTTTTATGGCTACCAAAATGTTTTTAATGGTCGACGCTCATTCAACACTGTTTCCTGTAATGTGGTCTACTTGAGATTTGGATATATCTCATTTTTGGTCTTATAATGTAAAATTATCTGTAAAAATATATGGATAACATGGATGAAACACATACATCATGGTGGGGGTCACAGAGCACCAACCATTAGCTATTGGCTGGTGTCAGGGGGAGTAGTCAATCCGTTCCCAAGCGTACTGAGTAAATCCTATGGGGCCCACCATAATTTATTCATTTTATCCAATCCATCCATCCATTTTAACGTATAATTTTATTACATAAGCTCAAAAATGAAGCCTATAAAAATATGAAGTGGACCACATCATAGGATATAGTATAAACTAAACGTCTACCATTGAAAAATTTTGGGAAGCCACGAAAGTTTTGGATTAAGTTGATATTTTAGTTTTCCCTTCATCCATGTATTTGTGATCTATTGAACAGGTTGGATGACAAATAAAAATCACTGTAGGCCATAGGAAGATTTCAACGGTGGAAATCATTATTCCCACTGTTTCCTGTGGTATGGTCCACTTGAGCTTTGGATATGCTTTAATTTTGGGATCAACCACTAAAATGATTTGGAAAAATGGATTGATGGTGTGGATAAACCAAATACATTCACTATGTCATTGCTAACTGGATACAGCAGGGTAGGATGCAATGTGCGTTGAAACCCTTTTGGGGGTCACAAAAGTTTCGGATCAATATGAAATTTATTTTTCCTATTCATCCAAGTATTTGGACCCCACCACATGAAATGGTGTTGATTGAATATCCAACATTAAAAACTTCTTGTAATTGAGCCAAAGTATGAGGCAGATTCAAAGTTCGAGTGGACCCATCATCCATATACGAAACTCAGGTGGGCCGTACCATCTAAAACTATGTGAAGACATCTAAAATATAAAAGCACTTGGTGGGGCCCAGTTGAGTTTTGGATGCGGCTGAAACTTAATCTAACCCTTGATCTAAGTGGGACACACATAATGAATGGGCTGGATCTGTGAATCACATTTAGTTAGGCCCAATATATGATTATGAATGTTACCCCTCTCCACTATATTATGTGGTGTGGCCCACCTAAGTCATGGATTAATTTTCTCCATACCACTCAATGCTTTTATCGGATCGTTTTAAGATATTAACCAAAAAATGGGGCGGGTCCTAGGCTCAAGTGGACTACTGAGTGGGGATTGACAGTGTGGAAACATTATTCCCACGGTTTCCTATGGTATGGTCCACTTGAGCTTTAGATATACCTCAATTTTGGGTTGAACCACTAAACTGATTTAAAAACATGGATGAATGGAGTGGATAAGACAAATACATTCACGGTGGCCCCAACTGAGTTTACGATATCATTTTAGAGAATTATCCAATAAAATGAATAATATCCCAAAATTAAATGGACCACACCACAAATACCAGCAAGGGATGATGATTTTCACTGTTAAAAATTTTGTAGGGCCCACCATAACATTTTTTTCCCATCTAATCTATTCATAAACCCGATCCAAACAGAAAATTGGCTCAACCTGGTTTTGTATTTTGGACCGGTTCTTCTGTTGTAAGCTCGATGAAATCCAACGGGCCAACCCAGTCCGTTACCAATCCTAGAAATCCATACATGGTGAAGGAGACATCGTCCTCACAAACGGTTGAGGATAAAGCATACGAATAACACAACCTTCACTACGGGGTTTCTCTCCCTATGAAGCAGTGAAGAGTTTTAGGGATTAGGGTTTAGGGTGGGTGGAGAGTTTTCTGCCAAGTGTCTTATTTATAGAAGGTTGGTTGAGAAATAATCTCATGGGCTAGAAGTGTATAGTAATCTATGCATGCACATAGTTTAATCTGTACTCGTTGAAGTGTTGATCATCTATCAGGACTGTACATCAGTCCAAGTCCGTTCATGAGGTAACTTGGATTTTAACATGAGGTTATCTCACAAGCAATTACCTCTTAAAAGCAATGCTAAAAATGGAGTCCCTTGATTTTATATAACATAAGAAAATTGTAGTTTCAGTGGCCGGGTGTCAATCTAAAGAAGATTACAAGGATAGAGCCTTGAAACACATGAACTCATGTGGGCCCCACCAAGTGCTTTTATATTTTTTTAGATGTCTTCACATCGTTTTAGATGGTACGACCCACCTGAGTTTCGTATACTGATGATCGTTTTAGATGGTATGGCCCACACAAATTTATATCAAGGTGATATTTGTGTTTTCACATATTTCATGTATTTCTTTTTAACTTTTCAACAGGTTGGATTTCAAATAAACATTACGATGGGCCTTAAGATAGTTTCAACGGTGGGAATCACTCTCCCCGTTGTTTTCTGTGGTGGGGTGGGCTACAGATTTTCATCTGCCTCATTCTTTGGCTCATGACTTAAAACGATATCTCAAAATGGATGGACGGTGTGGATATAACAAATACATCATAGTGGGGCCCACAAAACTTGGCGGCGTCATCGTATGGCGTCCAAGAGGGAAACGGATTGACTACTGCCCTGAGACCATACTCGTGGCTGGTGGTCGATGCTCTATGGGTCCCACCATGATGTATGTGTTTCATCCATGCCATCCATCCATTTTTACATATCATATTAGGGCTTGATAGCAAAAATGAGAGGGATATAAATCTCAGGTGGATCACTCCACAAGAAAACAATAGTGATTGGATATCCACCATTAAAACCCTCTTAAGGTCCACTGTACTTTTTATTTGACATCCAATCTGTTGATTAGGTCATACAGGCCTAGATGAAGGGAAAAAAATATCATATTGATCCAAAACTTTATTTGGCCCCGAAAAGATTTTTAATGGTCGACGCTCATTCAACATTGTTTCTTATAATGTGATCCATTTGACATTGGCATATACCTCATTTTTTGTTTCATACTATAAAATGATATGAAAAAATAGATGGATGGCAGGGATGAAACACATACATCATGGTGGGGCCCACAGTGGACCGACCACCCGCCCTTGGCGCTGGTGTCAGCGCGAGTAGCCAATCTGTCTCTCTCGGTGCTCTCCCTCACTCTCGCGTACCCTCTCTCTCTCTCTCTCTCTCTCTCTCTCTCTCTCTGTCTCTCTCGGCTAGATGGTTGAAGAAGACGAAGAGCCGAGTCTTCATACGTCTAAGTGCATGAAGGCGAAGTCAGCAGCGCTCGTACAGGCACCTTTTTTTATTTTTATTTTTATTTTCCTCCTTTCTTCTAATCTCTGAAAATGAATTGGGAATCGATACAAAATTTATTTATTTTTGAAAAAAGATCCACAAAACCCCTTTGATTTTAGAGTTTCTTTATAGATCAGATGATTTTGTTCTAGATCCCGTTGTTTATAGGGTTCCTCCTTGTAATTCATAGATTTCGATGGTTTAAATCTATTGATCCCAGGGTTTTGATTTGAAATTCATGGATTTCTGGGATTTTTAGGGCTTTTGCTGCTACCATGGAGCCCCTGAAATGCAGGGATCTTTTGCGGCTTGAAATGCATGGATTTATACGTTTTTATAGAGCCTATGCTTAGTGGATCTCCTCTCCCTCTATCAATTTATCTGTTTATAAACTAACACTTCTTGATCTATTTAGGAGGATGTAAGAGCAGACATGATGTCTTTAGCTCAAGATCCATTTTACATTGTTAAAGAGGAAATTCAGGAATCTATAAGTGCGTCTTGATGTGTTTAATGTAGCTTGTGCTTGGTTGTTGTTTAAAATTTTTTATTGTAGTTATTTCACCAGTAAGAACATGCTTAGGTGTTCAATATTCCATACAAGTGCATTTGTTATGAAGGTCATTGATAAAACTGCATTTTGTAATACATAGGATTGGATTAGTAATGCATTCGATCTAAAGATTCTTTAGCATTTATATCTGATGGCCACCATATTTAGTTTGAGTGTCTGAAATGAAGATGTTGAGATTGATGAGTTGTAAGAAGAAGAATGTATAAATTCCACTAGTGAATTTTGATTAAGAAAAACAGTTTGATGTAGAAATTCTTATTATTTTTTCTTTTCCTTTGAAAAAAAAAAAAAAAAAGGGATCTAAATGAACTCATTTTAGATATGCTAGTCAATATCTAGTTTTGAACTTTTGATTTGTGGACAAACTGTAAGGTATTTTTCATTTAAAAGATGCATTGATGATTCTTATATTATTCAATTTTCTCATGATGATTGTTTTATACAAGACTAATGTACTAGGATAGTACAAGGGATGAAGAGATTGGGTGTGCACATAGCGTGTTTGATGAAATTCCTAAGAGGAATTTGATCATGTGGAGTGCAATGATTTGTGCGACTCAATCATTTCAATTGCTGAGTCTATATGGTAATTTATCATGCCCGAAGATTCAAAGCATGTGGCCCATCCTATGTTAACGTTAGATCTCAAATGTGTTTGCAAGTGGTTGGGAAAGGGATTGAAGTGTGTATGGGCTTAGAAAATTTCTTCTTTTCAGTACTGTGTTTAATTAATTCATTCTTGTAGTCTTATTAAGTTGTGGGAGCATCCGTACATATGCTGGCAACAGACCAGAGCTCAATCAATGTTTGCATGAATGAAAAGAATGAGGTATCTATGATATGAAAGAAGTGGAGATCAAGTTACCATGACAGAATTCAAAATGTTCAACTGTTCCTTCTCCACCGCATAGTGTAAGTTGACTACCTATGCAAAGCATATTGAACTATCTTCCATTAGGATCATGTAAGTTGATTATGTTAGTCTTGTTCTAAGTTAGCCCCATTAGGATCATGTTGGTTGCTCAAATACACTACTATTCTTGCTCACATAAACCAGTGTGAGTTTAACCTTTTTTGTGGAAAGCATATTCAACACACCACCATGCCCTCAGGCACATGCATCCATACAAACACACAAGCATGCACGCACAATATCTTTTTTCTTTGTATTTTTATTTGAAGTAAAAGAAAACCAAAATCGATGCATTGAGCAACGTGTAAAATGCAGCCATAATATCAAGTTAGTGTATTGTATTGTTTAATGGGCCGATATGATGCTCAAGAGCGATATTTTGCGTCCTAGTGTGGCCGTAATTTTTTAAATGGATTCTTGGTGGCAGTTTGAGTGTTATATCACCTAAAAGGCATTCTCAGTGTATTGTATTTGCGAATGTGAATGAAATTAAACAACTTATAATATATATATATATATATATATGTGTGTGTGTGTGTGTGTGTGTGTGTGTGTGTGTGTGTGTTATCAATGGAGGATACCTTGATTAGGGGGACATGAAATTCGTGTAGCTTATGGTATGGTGCCCCAATATTGGTTGTATGTTACTAGTATGTAGTAGATAATACTAGGTTCAATATTTTTTTTATGTGGCTAAATTTTTTATCTCAACTACTCTACGCAGATTCTGCCCACTTCCTGCAACTAAATTCTTTTGCATAATCTACACTTATAAACTAAACCTATAAGCTACACTTACAACCTAAACCTAAACCTTAACCTAAACCTAAAACCTAAACCTAAACCTATAACCTAAAACCTAAACCTAAACCTATAACCTAAATGTATTCTCAAATTCCTAAACCTAAACCTACACCTAATCCTAATCTCAACTCCCTAACCTAAAGCTAAACCTAAACTAGAAAACCCAAGCCTAAATCCCGAACCCAAACCCAATTTCCTAAACCTAAACCTTAACCTATTCTCAAATCCCTAAACCTAGACCTACACCAAATCCTAATCTCAACTCCCTAACCTAAACTTAAAAACTCAAACATAAACCCGATCCTGAACCCGAACACGATTTCCTAAACCTAAACCTATAACCTATAACCTAAACCTAAACATATAACCTTAACCTAAACCCAAAATCTAAACCTTAACCTAAACCAAAACCTATAACCTTAACCTAAACCTTAACCTATAACCTAAACTTATAACCTTAACCTAAACCTAAAACCAAAACCAAAACCTATAACCTAAACCCTAACCTATAACCTATAACATATAACCTATAACCTAAACTTATAACCTTAACCTAAACCTAAAACTAAAACCTAAACCTATAACCTAAACCTATAAGCTAAAACCAAACCTAATTCTAAACCTAAAACCTAAATATATTCTCAAATCCCTTAACCTACACCTAATCCCAATCTCAACTCCCTAACCTAAACCTAAACATAAACTTGAAAACCCAAGACTAAACCCGATCTCGAATCCAAACCCGATTTTCTAAACCTAAACCTTAACTTATTCTTAAATTCCTAAACCTAAACCTACACCAAATCCTAATCTCAACTCCCTAACCTAAACCTAAACTTGAAAACCCAAACCGAAACCCGATCCCAAACCCGAACCCGATTTCTTAAACCTAAACCTATAACCTATAACCTAAACCTATAACCTTAACCTATAACCTAAACTTAAACCCAAAACCTAAACCTTAACCTAAACCAAAACCTATAACCTTAACCTAAACCAAAACCTATAACCTAAACCTTAACCTATAACCTATAACCTAAACCTAAAACCAAAACCTAAACCTATAAACTAAAACCTAAACCTAAACCTAAACCTAAACCTATAACCTTAACCTAAACCGAAACCTATAACCTAAACCTTAACCTATAACCTATAACCTATAACCTATAACCTATAACTTAAACTTATAACCTAAACCTAAACCAAAACCTAAACCAAACCTAAACCTATAAGCTAAAACCTAAACCTAAACCTAAACCTAAAACCTAAATGTATTCTCAAATCCCTAAACCTAAACCTACACCTAATCCCAATCTCAACTCCCTAACCTAAACCTAAACCTAAACTTGAAAACCCAAACCTAAACTCGATCCCAAACCCGAACCCGATTTCCTAAACCTAAACCTTAACCTATTCTCAATTCCCTAAAGCTATAACCTATAACCTAAACCAAAACCTATAACCTAAACCAAAACCTATGGCCTATAACATATAACCTAAACCTAAACCTAAAATCTAAACCTAAAACCTAAAACCTAAACTTATACCTAAAACCTAAATGTATTCTCAAATCCCTAAACCTAAACCTACACCTAATCCTAATCTCAACTCCTAACCTAAACCTAAACCTAAACTTGAAAACCCAAACCTAAACCCTATCCTGAACCCACACACGATTTCCTAAACCTAAACCTTAACCTATTCTCAATTCCCTAAAGCTATAACCTATAACCTAAACTAAAACCTAAACATAAACCTAAAACCTAAATGTATTGTCAAATCCCTAAACCTAAACCTTAACCTATTCTCAATTCCCTAAACCTTAACCTATAACCTTATAACCTAACTTAAGCCTAAACTTAAAACCTACACTTATAATGTAATATCCTGGATTTTTCCCAACCTGGAACTAGACGTCCTTAGGCAATGGGCCGCTCCTAACACCTCATTAACTTGTCAGAACTGAATCCCAAAGTCTTAAGCCGCCTTTGAACCCATTTCCTTCACAAATCGCACCCTTCACCACCTTGATCTTCCGATTTTTCTAAGAACTTTCACCCTAGACACTATCTTAAACTAGCTAAGTAGTATAACTTGGATCACTTTATATATAAACTGCAAAGGACTAAGTACCACCTCAGACAAAAATCTTACAGGATTAAATCCTTTAAAAATGAGACAAAGTAACTAAGTGCTAAACTAGATTAGCAACGAAATCCGTTTGAATCACTTTAAATATGATCTGCAAGACCCAAAACTTGTAGAATCATTGACGCTAGGTTACCTAAAATCTCGAATCAAGCTCATTACCCGACTGCTCTCGGGAACGCATTGAAACTCCGTATCAGGTCTAGACCGCACATAGTGAGTCCGAATAATATGAGGTTAAGGACTTAAGACCGCCTCGCTGGGCTTGACAACCATCTCGGAAATCAAATCCAGATAGTGTCCCACGACTGTTCGCTTGAGTCCGGAGCGAGGGAGTGTGAAAACACTTGTTTCCTTTACAAAATAAATATCTTGAATAGTAATTTGAGACTCGTCGCTTGCGGATCAGTTTTAAGCAATTAGACCGTCAGAATCTGACCCAAATACACCCTCGGATCAGGAAAAATTTCATACACATTTACATGTACTCGGAATCTCCGATCGAGACCCACTGACCGTCGAACTGAAACTGGTCCGCCACGTGTGATCTGGATATCCGACTGAAATGAAAACTTAATGGAACATAGATCCAGTGTTAGTGAGCTTAAGTCCGACCTTTGGCTCAAGGAGGCCCACCAGAAGTCCTCCGTTGAGCTGAAAAAGTTTCGCTTTGGTTATAACCTAAGTAAACCTTGTCCAGAAGTCTAATTCGGTAAATTTTTAGGCTATATAAGGACCTTAAACCCTCTCTCATTGCAACCATACGAATTTGAGAAAACCCTAGGAGAGAAAGAGAGAAAAAGAGAGAGAAAGTGTGGGAGATGTGGGAGCATCTCCCTGCCGCTGCTATACGTGTTCAACCACCCCTTTCTTATCGATTTTCTGGCAATCCCGGCGTCGTTTCTAGGTAAGAAAACCCAACCCTAATCTGTTTTTGGGCTGTGAAGGTTGTAGGTTATGAAATAGCTAACCTATTTCATTCTATAGGTTGCCAAACTGCCGTATACGGAAGCTTAGCAAACATATCGACTCCGTTACGATTCTACGACACGAGGTGCGGACTTTAGGTGTATAGGTTATGGTTTTCAACACTTTCAATGTCAGATAATGATAGATTCATGATCTGCATGCAATTGCACATGTACAAAGTGCTTTCCGTTTTCTGTTTCGATTAAAGTTGTAGAATATGGAATTTTACATATTCTAGGTATTCGTAGAAAATACCGTATATGTATATTTTTTGGAAATATGTTTGACATGATTATTTTTCGTATGGATATACGATATATGGATAAAATACTTATTTGGCGAAAGGATTCGCCTAAATACATGTTTTACTAATATACACTATGTTTGTAGAAATACTGTATTATAAAAATACCGTATACATGTATATTTTAGATATGTGTTTGCCATGATTAATTGTTGTATAAATATATTATGTGTACATAAAATACTTGCTTGGCAAAAGGATTCGCCCTAATACATGTTTGTTAACATACTTTATGTATGTTGAAATAGTGTATGTTAAGTGTTTGTGAAAATGCTTGTGTGAGCAAGTGTTTGAATGTTGATGCCTTAGGAGAGTGTTGAGATGGGATTCTCAACTACCCTAGTGACATGTATGATTACCTCCATGAGGTTGTTTACTTAAACCGCTTACTTGCTATATATGTGTTTGTATTCCTATTGACGTAGTGCTTTACAACATGCCTTATATCATGCTTTATAACATGCTTTATAACACGTCTACTAGTACGTTTGAATTACTTTGTTTACCATGCTTTACTCCACATGTTATGGATGAGAATAGATTGAGTTTGGGACTATGTCTATAGTCCAGACAATCGGTACCAGATTAGAGATCGTGGTTGAGTTTCATGTCGCCACATAAGATGTGTTTGACAAACCCGAGTTGTATGTTAGTTGGCGACAGTGGTTAGGCCACGCAAAGTGCTTATGCACTTCATGTCGTCTAATTGATTGTGCGCTCGAGCTAGTCAGGCTCATCAGGTAACCCGATGTGTCTAATGTATGTTCACCATGTTTGGTCGCTACTGCTTGAACTTAGGGTACCAAACTTACCAGTGAAAACCCTTTAACCATGGTACCTCGATCCGCTAAGACTCATGAGCCTGGCATGGTGGTATGGGACACCGTGGTCGAGCTGTCAGCCTACGTTGGGGCCACGTGCCTCCCCGTAGTGACCAGTGAGCAACCAGACTCGTGAGCCGATTATGGTGGTATGGGACACTATATTCGTGCTGTCGGCCTACATTGATAAGGTGATGGGGGAGTGGTGCAACGAATGCGAGCAACAGCCCTAGCAGCCCTTTGTAGTGACCTCGAGCATACTCTGAAATCGCGGTGAGCCTTAGAGTTTGTCGCGGTATATAGAGTATGAACTAGGCCTGTTTCTGTATAGTGATGAATCGTTTAAGCGGTGATGGGGGAGTGGTGTAACCTTTGTGCGTAATGTACTGGCAAATTTCTTTGCAAGTGACCTAGAAAACACACCATCATCTGATATTAACTAGGACTGACGACCCTAGAATGGATCATGTTTGGGAATGATACAAGGGAGGTACCTTAGTTTCCCAATCATGCTGTTTGAAATGGACTAATAACAACTCGGTAATCATGCTCACCATGCATTGCATGTGCCTGGAAGATGTGGAGCACTAAGGGAAGAAAGCATGCCGCGAACGTGAGATGGTGTCGCACGAGGGAGGGTGTGGTGAGGGCATACATCATGTCATTCATACTTACATTAATAAGAGTAGTTAGGAGTGTTCGATTGTACTGCTTTATCATTACTGCTTGACTGAGTCGATAACATGTTAACCTATGCTTTATTGTTCCACTGAGTTAGCTACTCGCTCCCACGTTATGGGACGGTGTTTCGAACACCCACCAGACATTGTCTGATTTCAGATGGCGACGCTACTTCTGAGGCGGAGTCGGACCTTTGTAATGACTACGATGTCTGTTTGTATTGGTTGTCTTCTGACGGCTTCCTATGAGCCGTGTCCTGATCGACGGGGCTTTCTAGGATATTGACTAGAGGACTTTACACATTTTGTATATTTTAGGATTGTACTTGTAATTATTTAACCTGGTAATGTTATCACACTCTGGAGACTCATCATAATTTAATTGTCTCTGGAGTATGATATGTTGTTTTGGCTTAATCTCACTCATGTTCACTACTCTAATACAGTCAACATTCAATCATCATTCATTTTGTTGCATAAGTGATGTTCTGGAACTCGAGAGTTGAGTTACTACTCGACCCTCGATTTTTGGGATGTTACAGATGTTATCAGAGCATGAGTTGGATTAAACCGGACCTGGGTTATGGTTACACGATACACTCTGACGCACTCTGACTTAAGAGGGAGCGACGGAATGTAGAAAAAGTCTTAGGCATCCCTGTTCCGTCCAACGGCTAGTTCGCTGAAAGCAAAACGCCGAAATCGAGTCCGTATTAACCCTTGGTCACACGGGTCGACCTTAAAACATTCATATGCCGTTTATGAATAATTCTATATTACAATCCACCTCACCCCAACCGTTGAAAATCGGAAATATGAGTGATGAGTTAACTACTCCGAATCCTTGGAGCTTCTCTGGACTCCTCACAGAGACTTCTCGAATCTATGAGGAAGAAAGCAGAAGATAGAAATAAATTCTAATATATTCGAAATTGATTAATGAATGACTGAAAATGAGTTCACAACCCTTTAAGTAGGAATACCAAGTAATGGGAAAGAAATAAGAAACAAACTACAACTAAAACTCCTAGAATTTGTGACTTACTATAGGGTCGTGATGTCTACTGGTGCGCAAAGTTTTCGGCCAAGAATAATAAGTGTCCTATTTGGCTTCACCAAAACATTCTCCTAATTATTCTAAGCTCTTTTCACAATGAGCGTAACTCCTAAGGCCTAACAGATGAAGAATAATTAAACTAAAACTACTATTTTTAGTAAAATAAAATTGAAACAGGGAAACGACCATACATCCAAGGTTTTTTTCACAAATCTGGGCTACGCAACCTAGCATAGCAGGGTTGGTTGGCTTCATTAGCTCGTTCTACCCGAAAATCATATATTATACGTCAGATAACTCTTTCCGAATTACAAGATACGTCCGATTTGACCCGAAACGACTCGAAACGGAATCGAGGGCCACACGCATCAATTTGGGAGGGAAACAAGTGGACCCAGGGTGCATTTGGCACCTTGGGATGGTGGAGGACACAACCCCACTGCGACGGCGTGGCACTGGGCAAGGCGGACCGTGGCGACACCGCGGTCACCGCAGCGCGCCGCGGTCAGGTTGGCCGGCTCGGGTTGGGCCGGGTCTGGTCGTGGTCGGCCCGACCCCCTGAAATGTTTGGTGCATGTGAAATTTTTGGGGGGCCCCTATTTCTCTTCGGTTGGAGCCCCACTTCTCATTTCTACCCTTTCAAGCCCTCCAACTTGCTGTTTCTCTCTCCAAACTCCCTTCCAATCGTCTCATCTTCCATTTTCAACCACAACCTTTCCATATACACCATCCACAGCCATCCCTACCCCCTACCCTCTCCATTCTCTGTCATTTGGGCTTTTACATGCCCCATTTGTGACTCAAAATCGTGTAGCCTTCTAACCTATCTCATTTCTCCCTTTTACCTTCTTCATTCCCTGCCTTTTAAGCCTTTACAATCCCTGTTGAGGCTCAAGTCCGTGAAGAACCAAAAACTCCAGCCCCTGTTTCCCCTTATCCTCATTTTCCGTGGCTTTGTCCGAGCTTAGTACGACTGCTTTCTCGGGATAATAATAAATGTATGTGGGGGATATGGCCCTTAGATTGGGTGTATCCCATGTCTTCCGACACCATGTTTAGAATGTATGTAATTAAAAGTAAATTCCGAGATTTCCTTTCAAATTTCACTTAGAAATTCATTGTCCTGGGATTTGGAAATCCCATCTCACCCTTTTTCAATACAAGGCTCATTTTCCAAAGCCTATATCATTAATTTTAATCCCCACCCACCCTCCTACCAACCATGCCACTCCCAATCCCGAGGTAGGATTAGCAATGTAATTCCATTTAGTACAACTTAAGATCGCTGGCCAAATAGACCTTTGGAATTTGGACTTAGAGCAGTGCTTCGACAGATCTGACAGTATAGGAAATCCAACAAATTAAGAACGTGAACTCTAGAACCCCCTTAGTTGGTTTGATCATAGGTGAAGTGCTCGAGCGTAGCTACGTTCAAGTTCGGGCAACTCAATTCCAAACAAACAAACAAACAAATTCCTTTATACGTATATAAAAAAATTGTGTAAAATCAGCTAGTGTATAAGCATAGACTTTGGATTACAACTAAGGGATTACACTACTCATACGTTGCGACTAGGCACTAAAGAAAGCAAAGGATTCATTATGCTAGAGTACTTGAAAGATAGATTTAATTAGTCGGCTTAAGTAGGTTAGAGCGAGACCCCGTTCTTTCGTTGAATCCCCTTACTACTCATAGGCTTCTTTAATAACTCCTAGGAAAGTTGTTTGACGTAGAAACTAGTCACACTTAGAGGAAACTGATATATCCTTTGGATTTAATGTTAGATCAAATCGATGCATCCCTTAGAATTACCTTCTCAAGGACTTATTACAACCGGAAACACGGAGTAGAGAAACGATATATATCAGCGAGGTATTCGCGGTTTGAATCGAATTCTCAATCCTGGTAGTGACCAATGAACCCTATGCTCTGATCAAGCAGAAGGTCGGGATCAACTAGGATTAAAAACTGATACGACAATTTTCTGTCCTAGCTAGGCAGAAGGTCCATGTATCCAGCTTAGACCCACTACGCAACTTTCTTCCGTGTTGGCCGAACCACTTGCAACCAAAAGTTTATAACTTCATCTTTGAGAAGGGCAAGGATACATAGCCAATAGAGATTTTTTTTTTCTTTTAGGCCTAAGGAATTGCCCAAAAGGGCAACAAATAGTTAGGAATTAGGTCCCAAATTACATGCCATGTCGGCATACATTTTGTGCATATGAATGTAGAAATACTGCCTGCCTGTTAAGCTAGACATGATTAAATAGGATAAGTCTGGACCGTGTCAAAACTCCTTGGCAGGAGTAGCCATCTTGCCACAAGCTCACACCTGTCTCTAAATCAACCACAATACCCATCGTCTTCAGCTCCTTTCTATAATCATAGGTACCGACGCCATAGCACACATCATCGATGAGAGGGAGACCAATGCATTGATAGACCGCTTCCCATTTCATACCAAAGATAGGTTTAATATCTCACCTCGTTCTGACATACGGAGCGAGACATAGATCCTTAAGCCTTAGGGAATTAAGTTTATAAGGGAGGTAGAACATTATGAGCCTAATCTAGTTAGGTCACCTATTACACCTCTTTGATCTGGGTGGCGCAGCGGAAGCGTGGTGGACCCTACCCCACTAGCCCAGGATTAAAATTGTGCTTGTTGAATACGAATATTATAGAAGCCCTAGCAAGTTCTACTATGAGAAACCGCTTTAGGATGATCTAGTAAGATTTGATTCACCATTTCCTTGGACATAGATAATACCGAGGACGCTCTTAGAGTAAGAGCTAAAAGACAACCCTAGAAATAGACAATTTGAACCTTTCAATGATGGACATTCTCTGCGTCTTTAGAGTGATCGTACCACGGAGTTACTGAAATATACAACTGCGAAACATTCACGGCTTGACCCAATTCTCAATCCTGTGCGACTACCAACAGACTCACTGCTGACGAGCAAAAGACCAGGATCCACTAGGATTCGGAAGGGATACGATGAGCCTTCTACCTTAACTCGGTAGATGATCGATGTATCGGGATCAAGCCCACCATAAACGTCTCTCCGTGTTGGTCAAACATTAAACACAACTATCTTACTCTAAATTGTTGGGGATGAGAAATGGATAAAGAAATAAGTTTTAAGGGGGGTAGACTAAAATGAACCAGGCTAGTATATACCCTACCACGCGTAGGAACTCGAAATTAATAAGTCTTAGGCAAATGAAATAATAGAAATCTTTCCTTATTACCCTTAGGCAATTTCGGGGATGAAATTTTGTTTTAAGGGGGGTAGATTGTAACATCCCGGATTTTTTCCAACCTGGAACTAGACGTCCTTAGGCAATGGGCCGCTCCTAACACCTCATTAACTTGTCAGAACTGAATCCCAAAGTCTAAAGCCGCCTTTGAACCCATTTCCTTCACAAATCTCACCCTTCACCACCTTGATCTTCCAATTTTTCTAAGAACTTTCACCCTAGACACTATCTTAAACTAGCGAAGTAGTATAACTTGGATCACTTTATATACAAACTGCAAAGGACTAAGTACCACCTCAGACAAAAATCTTACAGGATTAAATCCTTTAGAAATGAGACAAAATAACTAAGTGCTAAACTAGATTAGCTACGAAATTCATTTGAATCGCTTTAAATACGATCTGCAAGACCCAAAACTTGTAGAATCATTGATGCTAGGTTACCCTAAAATCTCGAATCAAACTCATTACTCGACTGCTCTCGGGAATGCATTGAAACTCCGTATCAGGTCTAGACCGCACATCGTGAGTCCGAATAATATGAGGTTAAGGACTTAGGACCGCCTTGCTGGGCTTGACAACCATCTCGGAAATCAAATCCAGATAGTGTCCCACGGCTGTTCGCTTGAGTCCGGAACGAGGGAGTGTGAAAATACTTGTTTCCTTTACAAAATAAATATCTTGAATAGTAATCTGAGACTCGTCACTTGCGGATCAGTTTTAAGCAATCAGACCGTCAGAATCTGACCCAAATACACCCTCGGATCAGGAAAATTTTTTTACACATTTACATGTACTCGGAATCTCCGATCGAGACCCACAGACCGTCGAACTAAAACTGGTCCGCCACGCGTGATCTGGATATCCGACTGAAACGAAAACTTAATGGAACATAAATCTGGTGTTAGTGAGCTTAAGTCTGACCTTTGGCTCAAGGAGGCCAGCCAGAAGTCCTCCGTTGAGCTGAAAAAGTTCCGCTTTGGTTATAACCTAAGTAA
The DNA here is from genome assembly GCA_030180095.1 of Magnolia changhungtana. Taxonomy (NCBI): domain Eukaryota; kingdom Viridiplantae; phylum Streptophyta; class Magnoliopsida; order Magnoliales; family Magnoliaceae; genus Magnolia; species Magnolia changhungtana. The sequence goes on along the minus strand of JASAUF010000161.1, from coordinate 4,081,397 downwards.
ACCTTTTCCAGAAGTCTAATTCGGTGAATTTTTAGGCAATATAAGGACCTTAAACCCTCTCTCATTACAGCCATACGAATTTGAGAAAACCCTAGGAGAGAAAGAGAGAAAAGAGAGAGAAAGTGTGGGAGATGTGGGAGCATCTCCCTGCCGCTGCTATACGTGTTCAACCACCCCTTTCTCATCGATTTCCTGGCGATCCCGGCGACGTTTCTAGGTAAGAAAACCCAACCCTAATCTATTTTTGGGCTGTGAAGGTTGTAGGTTATGAAATAGCTAACCTATTTCATTCTATAGGTTGCCAAACTGCCGTATACGGAAGCTTAGCAAACCTATCGACTTCGTTACGATTCTACGACACGAGGTGCGTACTTTAGGTATATAGGTTATGGTTTTCAACGCTTTCAATGTCAGATAATGATAGATTCATGATCTGCATGCAATTGCACATGTACAAAGTGCTTTCCGTTTTCTGTTTCGATTAAAGTTGTAGAATATGGAATTTTACATATTCTAGGTATTCGTAGAAAATACCGTATATGTATATTTTTTGGAAATGTGTTTGACATGATTATTTGTTGTATGGATATACGATATATGGATAAAATACTTATTTGGCGAAATGATTCACCTAAATACATGTTTTACTAATATACACTATGTATGTAGAAATACTGTATTGTAAAAGTACCGTATACATGTATATTTTAGAGATGTGTTTGCCATGATTAATTGTTGTATAAATATATTATGTGTACATAAAATACTTGCTTGGTGAAAGGATTCGCCCTAATACATGTTTGTTAACATACTTTATGTATGTTGAAATAGTGTATGTTAAGTGTTTGTGAAAATGCTTGTGTGAGCAAGTGTTTAAATGTTGATGCCTTAGGAGAGTGTTGAGATGGGATTCTTAACTACCCTAGTGACATGTATGATTACCTCCATGAGATTGTTTACTTAAAGCGCTTACTTGCAATATATGTATTTGTATTCCTATTGACATAGTGCTTTACAACATGCCTTATATCATGCTTTATAACATGCTTTATAACATGTCTACTAGTATGTTTGAATTACTTTGTTTATCATGCTTTACTCCACATGTTATAGATGAGAATTGATTGAGTTTGGGACTATGTCTATAGTCCAGACAATCGATACTAGATTGGAGATCGTGGTTGAGTTTCATGTCACCACGTAGAATGTGTTTGACGAACCCGAGTTGTATGTCAGTTGGCGACAGTGGTTAGGCCATGCAAAGTGCTTATGCACTTCAAGTCGTCTAATTGATTGTGCGCTCGAGCTAGTCAGGCTCATCAAGTAACCCGATGTGTCTAATGTATGTTCACCATGTTTGGTCGCTATTGCTTGAACCTAGGGTACCAAACTTACCAGTGAAAACCCTTTAACCATGGTACCTCAATCCGCTAAGACTCATGAGCCGGGCATGGTGGTATGGGACACCGTGGTCAAGCTGTCGGCCTACGCTGGGGCCACGTGCCTCCCCATAGTGACCAGTGAGCAACCAGACTCATGAGCCGATTATGGTGGTATGGGACACTATATTCGTGCTGTCGGCCTACATTGATAAGGTGATGGGGGAGTGGTGCAACGAATGCGAGCAACAGCCCTGACAGCCCTTTGTAGTGACCTCGAGCATACTCTGAAATTACGGTGAGCCTTAGAGTTTATACAGTATATAGAGTATGAACTAAGCCTATTTCTGTATAGTGATGAATCGTTTAAGAGGTGATGGGGGAGTGGTGTAACTTTTGTGCGTAATAGCCCTGGCAGCCTTTGCAGTGACCTAGAAAACACACCATCGTCTGATATTAACTAGGACTGACGACCCTAGAATGGATCATGTTTAGGAATGATATAAGGGAGGTACCTTAGTTTCCCAATCATGTTGTTTGAAATGGACTAATAATAACTCGGTAATCATGCTCACCATGCATTGCATGTGCCTGAAAGATGTGGAGCACTGAGGGAAGAAAGCATGCCACGAACGTAAGATGGTGTCGCACGAGGGAGGGTGTGGTGAGGGCATACATTATGTCATTCATACTTGCATTAATAAGAGTAGTTAGGAGTGTTTGATTGTACTGCTTTATCATTACTGCTTGACTGAGTCGATAACATGTTAACCTATGCTTTATTGTTCCACTGAGTTAGCTACTCACTCCCACGTTACGGGACGGTGTTTCGAACACCCACCAGACATTGTCTGATTTCATATGGCGATGCTACTTCTGAGGCAAAACCGGACCTTTACAATGATTACGATGCCTGCTTGTATTGGTTATCTTCTGATGGCTTCCTGTGAGCCGTGTCATGATCGACGGAGCTTTTTGGGATATTGACTAGAGGACCTTACACATTTGGTATATTTTAGGATTGTACTTGTAATTATTTAACCTGGTAATGTTATCACACTCTGGAGACTCATCATAGTTTATATATTTTATCTATCTATCACAGTCTTCCACTTGTAAATTTAACTATCTCTGGAGTATGATATGCTGTTTTGGCTTAATCTCACTCATGTTCACTACTCTAATACAGTCAACATTCAATCATCATTCATTTTGTTGCATAAGTGATGTTGTGGAACTCGAGAGTTGAGTTACTACTCGACCCTCGATTTTCGGGATGTTACATATAACCCAAACCTAAACCTAAAATATAAATGTATTCTCAAATCCCTAAACCTAAACCTACACCTAATCCTAATCTCAACTCCCTAACCTAAACCTAAACTTGAAAACCGAAACCTAAACTAGATACCGAACTCGAACCAAAACCTAATTTCTTAAACCTAAACCTTAACATATTCTCAATTCCCTAAAGCTATAACATATAACCTATAACCTAAACCTAAACCTGTAACCTTAACCTAAACCAAAGCCTATAACTTAAACCTTAACCTATAACCTATCACCTAAACTTATAACCTATAACCTAAACCTAAACCTAAAACCTAAACTTAAACCTATAAGTGTAGGTTATAGGTTTAGGTTAAGGTTGTTTTTCTTTTCATTTGTTTGGATCACCTCTCATATGTTCTCTCTCTTTTCATTTTTTATTTTTTATTTTCCGCAGGATTGTGTTTGGATGGATGCAGTTTATGTTTGGATGAATGTAGTTTATGTCTGGATGGATTTACGTAGTTTGGGTTTAGATGGATGTGAATATGAATATGAATATGATGAAATATATTATATAATAGGTTTATATCAGGAAGAATATGATGAATTATATTCTAACAGGTGTATATCAGGAATTTTTAGATGGAATATTTCTTTTAAAAAAAGAGACTTTTACCTACAAAATATTTTGTAGGTAAAAGTCCAAATTTTAAAAGCCTTTAGCGACGACAATTTTTATCGCTACAAGTCTCATCGTTTACAGTTTTTAGCGACGAAACTTTTCGTTGCTCAAAGGATCATCCATGTTTTTTAGCTACGAAAATTTTCGTAGCTAAAAGTAAACCTTTCGATTTTTTTCAAATACTGTTCACAACCTTTAACGACAAAACTTTTCGTTGCCCAAAGTCTCATCCACATTTTTTAACTACGAACATTTTCGTAGCTAAAAGTAAACCTTTGGATTTTTTTGAAAATTTGTTTATAGCCTTTAACGACGAACGTTTTCATTGAAAAAAGTCTCATTCACGTTTTTTAGCTACGAAAAGTTTCGTAGCTAAAAGTAATCAAATTCAAAGTCTCATCTACATTTTTTAGCTACGAATATTTTTCGTAGCCAAAAGTAAACCTTCAATTTTTAAAAAAATTTGTTTATAGCCTTTAGCGACAAACAATTTCGTTGCTAAAAGTCTCATCCACGTTTTTTAGTTACGAAAATTTTCGTAGCTACAAGTAAACCTTTCCATTTTTTTTTCACAGCCTTTAGCGACGAATATGTTCTTTGCTAAAAGTAAAAGTAAACCTTTGGATCTTTGCCAAAAACTGTTCGCAGCCTTTAACGACGAAAATTTTCGTTACTAAAAGTCTTATCCACGTTATTTAGCTACGAAAATTTTCATAGCTGAAAGTAAACCTTTCCATTTTTTTCATAGCCTTTAGCGACGAAAATGTTCGTCGCTAAAAGTCTCGTCTATGTTTTTTAGCTACGAAATATTTCGTAGCTAAAAGTAAACCTTTCGATCTTAGCTAAAAACTGTTCACAGCCTTTAGCGATGAAAATGTTCATCGCTAAAAGTCTTATCCACATTTTTTAGCTACAAAAATTTTCATAGCTAAAAGTAAACCTTTCAATTTTTGTTACAAACTGTTCTTATCCTTTAGCGACGAAAATTTTCATCGCTAAAAGTCTTATCCACATTTTTTAGCTATGAAAAGTTTCGTAGCTAAAAGTAAACCTTTTGATTTTTGTTGAAAACTGTTCGTATCCTTTAGCGACGAAAATTTTCGTCGTTAAAAGTGACTTTTAGCTACGAATTTACGGATTCATCGCTAAAAGCAAACTTTTAGCAACGAAATTCTCTTTTAGCGACGAAAAAAAATTTCGTCGCTAAAAACCCTATTTCTTGTAGTGACATATTGGCTAATATGATATGAATTTGTCAATAATCTGCTGACCTCTACCAAAATAAAAGGTTTTGGATCTTCCAATCCGATGGAGATTTGTAGGACATCATCTACAGTTTGAGCTCTAATCCTTTTATTTTAGATTACATCCTCTATGATTCTGGAAAGTTGCATTCCCATAGCTTTTATCATGACAATGAACCTCAAGTGAGCAAGCAAGCTCCAATTCAAATACCTTATGATATGTCATTGAAGGTTTTGACATTGGATGTGTACTGTTTGGTAGCTATTGGCTCAAAGCCTGGTAGAAAATTCAAGGTTTATTTTTTTTTTTTAAATAAAAATAAATTAGGTCACGGGGGAGTTGTTGGATCATGTAACTAGCTGGGATGTTGGAACATAATCTATTGTTGCAGTTTGATGTAGATCGGTGTATTTGGATGTAACCTATTGCAGATTGCAATTTGTTATTGATTGTGCTTAACAGATGAAGTTCATTTCTCTGGCCTACTGATCACAATCTATGAAGGGAAACAACTTTTTGAATTTGATTGGGCTCACATGATAAGATCTTGCCTTGTATTATTGTGGATGATTCACAAAGAACAACACTTAACAATAGCCCGATGCGAAAATGAAGAAATTACAGAAGATGCTATCAAATTCAAAATGGATGACAGTATGTGGATTCATAATTTTGCATTTATGTTTTAATTGACATGAGCATAAAGTTTGAAGTTTACTGTTTTTCTTTGGTTTTTCTATGAATGAAGCATACCTTCAATGTCATGATGTTTCCTTTCTTGGCTTTTTGCAGCTACTGAACTATATGCCTTTGATAATGATAAGGTACACGTTGATTTCCCTAATTTTGATATTTGAAGATGGGCATTATGAGTTGCTGCTGATGTATTTAATTCTTTCACAAGCTCTGTTTATTGATTTATTGCCTAAAAAAATGTATCCACCATTTGGGGGTACCATTTGCCAACGCTAACTAAAACCCGGCACTGACAAAGGGTCCCGAAAGATAAAAGCACAAAATCCTAATCATCTCTCTCTCTCTCTCTCTCTCTCTCTCTGTCTCTCTCTCGCCATCAGGTTTCATTCTTTGGAACTCCATTGATTTGGATAAATTTTTTATGAAATAAGGTATTTCCACCAAGCTCTTTTTTTAATAATTATTTAATAAGTAGGTTGATTAGATTTTTGAATGAATACATGGATACGAACAAGGATATTAGATTCTTTTCTGTTGGGTTTTCTTTGTTTAATTTCAGTGATTATTTTTTAATAAATTAGGATTACTTGTTGCTTGAATTAGATTTGTATTCATCTCTTTTATTTTTGAGTACTCTTATTCTGAAATATACTTCTGTGCATCTTTGAAATCTGAAGGAGAATGAAGATTGGCATCATTGATCAATCTCATCCCCGTGTGAATTATTTTTTGAATGACTATCAGGTGTAAGATTAAAAAAATATATATACAAACAAATCTGACATTTTTTTTATAATTCGCAGATATTTTGTGAATGTAAATGAAAATAAAGAACTTATAATATATATATATATATATGTGTGTGTGTGTGTGTGTGTGTGTGTGTGTGTGTGTGTGTGTGTGTTATCAATGGAGGATACCTTGTTTAGGGGGACATGAAATTCTTGTTGCTTATGGTTTGGTGCCCCAATGTTGGTTGTATGTTACTAGTATGTGGTAGATAATATTAGGTCCAATATTTTTTTTTTGTGGCTAAATTTTTTATCTGATTGGATCTTATATGTGGAGGGCGAAATGGTGGATTAGAAAGAGTCCAATCTTTTTCTAAGTATCTACAAAGAATTGCTTCTAATTATCTTTTTAGGAATCCCACAAAGATTTCAAGAGTCCAGCTGAGTTCTCTGAGATTCTGGTTTTAGAATCCAAACACCGGTCTTGGCTTTGTCAGTTTGGCATTAAAATTGAACCCAACAACTTAATTTGCAATCGCACCTCCAGAGGAACTATTTGATCACCAACAAAGAGGCTTTTGCACATAAGAGTTTCCACTTCTGATAAATGAGGCCGATGGTTCACTGGTCCAGACAATTGGTCTGCTGGGACCCACTCTACGGACAACAGTCTCCCAAACTTCAAAAGAGAATTGCACCAACAACCAACATTCAAAATGTGTAAAGGCTCAAGATTGGAAACTAGGATGTCCCAATAGAGTGTTGGGGCATGGTCCATCCATGGTAGGATGCAACAGAACCAACAGTCTGGATCACTAAACCATGGGACCCACTTGTCATAACTGAAAACCCAAGCATATATTGCAAAAGGCCGTGAGAATTATACTTCTTGTAATACATCTATTTGGGAAGGAAATACCGTGCCTTTTCAAATGGGCAGTCCACCTGCTATTTGTGTTCCAAATAATGATAAGTCCACCTGTCGTACTTTCTACATGAAGGGCCACCCATTTTTTAGATCTACTACTTCACAAGGAGTTAATTAGCCGCCAGTCAACTGGCATTTTGGTCTCCTAGAAGGCCACAATTTGCGCTTTGTATTTCTTACACAAGTCCCTTATTTGCCCTCTCATCTGCGGGCAGCCCAAACCATACACATGCTAACAGATAATCTTTCGTTAGCACTCCTTCCCTTATCTACCCGTGCTACAAATCAGGGAGAGGACCAAATCATTGCGTGTGATGAAGCCCCTGACCTGACTGCTCCCCTTTGATTAAATTCATCTTCCAATCTTTGACCACTGTGAGCTTAAATGTCGATTTTCTGCCCTCTAGATTCCACAAACCCAAACAATTCCACATAATCTCAGTCCTATCCCCAAATGATAGTCCCAACAATCGAGCTATCTGTAAGGAATGTCGATAAGGAGAGAAACATCTGGACCATTTATGTTAAAAAAGTCAAAAATGGCACATGTGGGATAACTTAAATTTCCACACACGTGGTGGTTATGTTAATGTTCGTACACTTTGTTTCCATCATGCATGTGAAGGAAGAGAGTTCAATCGCCTTTTCCGAATTGAGTCCCAAATCGGATTCCATTGCAACACCCATACACGTGTCCATGGAAATCGAACTCTCTACTTTGGTATGAGTGACTTTTGCGCCACCACTACAAGAAAAATGGGCAAAGGCTACGGACTAGATCCGTAGCAAAAGGGGTTTTGCTACGGATCTAGTCCATCTCACGTCCGTCGCAATTGGTGGGGTAGCTAAAGGTCTAGCTACGGACAATATCCTTAGCAATAGATACAAGTAGCTACGGATATTTTCCGTAGCAATAGAGACCATTAGCTACGGATAATATCCGTAGCAATATACAACAATAGCTACGGATTATATCCGTAGCAATAGATACCAATAGCTACGGATTATATCCGTAGCAATAGACACCAATATCTACTGTATTTGCAGCACTACATACGGAGAGCTACGGATATAATCCGTAGCTATAGATACCAATAGCTACGGTGAAATGCTATAGCTTTGCTACGGATTATATTTCATAGCTATTTTCCCTGTTTCCATTGCAAGAACCTGCTATGATTGATAACTCATCTAAGCTTAATGCAATCAGAGAAAAAAAAATGATGCATTTATTACAATAGCAATCAAATCTACAATGCATCCTACATTCACATTTCTAAATAAACAATACTTCACTTTTCTCAACCTATCAAAAGAATTACAACTAAGGCGTGCCCTCATGCATTAAATAATGCTCGCGCTTTTACAGAATTTTCTTTCTTCAGACGGTCAAGTTCAGTAAACACAAAAGATAGAGCTTCTTCTTGCCTTGAAACTGCATATGTAACTTCTGTAGACTTCGACACAAGATCACTTTCAAGTTTTAAAACCCTTCCCTTGAGAAAATGAATTTCATCATCCACTGACTTCTTTAGCTTGTCAGCCTATATAAAACAACAATTGTAGACACAATCAAACAAGCATGCCTTTGTACACATCTCAAAAGGAAGAAAGATCAAAAAAAGAAAGAGCTGGAAAAAAACAATTATATATAAAGAAATAAAAAATGTACCCACAAATCTTCTAAACTATAGCAAAATCCATAGGTTAGGTTATCGGTTATAAGTTATAGGTTAAGGTTTAGTTTATAGGTTTAGGAAATCGGGTTCGGGTTCAGGATCGGGTTTAGGTTTGGGTTTTCAAGTTTAGGTTTAGGTTTAGGTTAGGGAGTTGAGATTAAGATTAGGTGTAGGTTTAGGTTTAGGGATTTGAGAATACATTTAGGTTAAGGTTTAGGGAATTGAGAATAGGTTAAGGTTTAGGTTTAGGAAATCGGGTTCGAGTTCGGGATCCGGTTTAGGTTTGGGTTTTCAAGTTTAGGTTTAGGAAATCGGGTTCGAGTTCGGGATCGGGTTTAGGTTTGGGTTTTTCAAGTTTAGGTTTAGGTTTAGTTAGGGAGTTGAGATTAGGATTAGGTGTAGGTTTAGGTTTAGGGATTTGAGAATACATTTAGGTTAAGGTTTAGGGAATTGAGAATAGGTTAAGGTTTAGGTTTAGAAAATCGGATTCGGGTTCAAGATCGGGTTTAGGTTTGGGTTTTCAAGTTTAAGTTTAAGTTTAGGTTAGAGAGTTAAGATTAGGATTAGGTGTAGGTTTAGGTTTAGGGATTTGAGAATACATTTAGGTTAAGGTTTAGGGAATTGAGAATAGGTTAAGGTTTAGGTTTAGGAAATCGGATTCGGGTTCGGGATCGGGTTTAGGTTTGGGTTTTCAAGTTTAGGTTTAGGTTTAGGTTAGGGAGTTGAGATTAGGATTAGGTGTAGGTTTAGGTTTAGGGATTTGAGAATACATTTAGGTTAAGGTTTAGGTTATAGGTTTTGGTTTAGGTTAAGGTTATAGGTTTTAGTTTAGGTTTAGATTTAAGTTTTAGGTTTAGGTTATAGATTTAGGGAATTGAGAATAGTTTAAGGTTTAGGTTTAGGAAATCGGGTTCGGGTTCGGGATCGGGTTTAGTTTGGGTTTTCAAGTTTAGGTTTAGGTTTAGGTTAGGGAGTTGAGATTAGGATTAGGTGTAGGTTTAAGTTTAGGGATTTGAGAATACATTTAGGTTAAAGTTTAGTGAATTGAGAATAGGTTAAGATTTAGGTTTAGAAAATCGGATTCGGGTTCGGGATCGGGTTTAGGTTTGGGTTTTCAAGTTTAGGTTTAGGTTTAGGTTAGGAGTTGAGATTAGGATTAGGTGTAGGTTTAGGTTTAGGATTTGAGAATACATTTAAGTTAAGGTTTAGGGAATTGAGAATAGGTTAAGGTTTAGGTTTAGGAAATTGGGTTTGGGTTCGGGATCGGGTTTAGGTTTGGGTTTTCAAGTTTAGGTTTAGGTTTAGGTTAGAGAGTTGAGATTAGGATTTTAGATGTAGGTTTAGGTTTAGGGATTTGAGAATATATTTAGGTTAAGGTTTAGGTTATAGGTTTTAGTTTAGGTTAAGGTTATAGGTTTTGGTTTAGGTTTAGGTTTAAGTTTTAGGTTTAGGTTATTGATTTAGGGAATTGAGAATAGTTTAAGGTTTAGGTTTAGAAATCGGTTTAGTTCGGGTTCAGGATCGGGTTTAGGTTTGGGTTTTCAAGTTTAGGTTTAGGTTTAGGTTAGTGAGTTGAGATTAGGATTAGGTATTGGTTTAGGTTTAGGGATTTGAGAATACATTTAGGTTAAGGTTTAGGGAATTGAGAATGGGTTAAGGTTTAGGTTTAGGAAATTGGATTCGGGTTCGGGATCGGGTTTAGGTTTGGGTTTTCAAGTTTAGGTTTAGGTTTAGGTTAAGGAGTTGAGATTAGGATTAGTTGTAGGTTTAGGTTTAGGGAATTGAGAATACATTTAGGTTAAGGTTTAGGGAATTGAGAATAGGTTAAGGTTTAGGTTTAGGAAATCGGGTTCGGGTTCGGGTTTAGGTTTGGGTTTAGGTTTATGTTTAGGTTTTGGGATTTGAGAATGGGTTTAGTTGAGATTAGGATTAGGTGTAGGTTTAGGTTTAGGGATTTGAGAATACATTTAGGTTAAAGTTTAGGAAATGAGAATAGGTTAAGGTTTAGGTTTAGGAAATCGGGTTCGGGTTCAAGATCGGGTTTAGGTTTGGGTTTTCAAGTTTAGGTTTAGGGTTTAGGTTAGAGAGTTGAGATTATGATTAGGTGTTAGTTTAGATTTAGGGATTTAAGAATACATTTAGGTTAAGGTTTAGGTTTAGGTTCGGGTTTAGGTTATAGGTTTTGGTTTTGGTTTAGGTTATAGGTTTTGATTTAGGTTTAGGCTATAGGTTTTGGTTTTGGTTTAGGCTATAGGTTTTGGTTTAGGTTATAGGTTATAGGTTTAGGTTATAAGATTTGAGAATGGGTTCGGGTTTAGGTTATAGGTTTTGGTTTTGGTTTTGGTTTAGGTTATAGGTTTTGGTTTTTTTGGTTATAGGTTATTTATAGGTTTTTTTTATTAAGGTTTCGGTTTAGGTTATAGGTTTTGGGATTTGAGAATGGGTTCGGGTTTAGGTTATAGGTTTTGGTTTTGGTTTGAGTTATAGGTTTTGGTTTAGGTTATAGGTTATAGGTTATAGGTTTAGATTAAGGTTTCGGTTTATGTTATGGGTTTTGGGATTTGAGAATGGGTTCGGGTTTAGGTTATAGGTTTTACTTTTGGTTTAATTTATAGGTTTTGGTTTTGGTTATAGGTTATAGGTTTAGGTTAAGGTTTCGGTTTATGTTATAGGTTTTGGGATTTGAGAATGGGTTTGGGTTTAGGTTATAGGATTTGGTTTTGGTTTAAGTTATAGGTTTTGGGATTTGAGAATGGGTTCGGGTTTAGGCTATAGGTATTGGTTTAGGTTTAGGTTATAGGTTATAGGTTTAGGTTAAGGTTTAGGTTTAGGTTATAGGTTTTGATTTAGGTTTAGGCTATAGGTTTTGGTTTTGGTTTAGGTTATAGGTTTTAGTTTAGGATATAGGTTATAGGTTTAGGTTATAGGATTTGAGAATGGGTTCGGGTTTAGATTATAGGTTTTGGTTTAGGGGTTTAGGTTTAGGTTATAGGTTTTGGTTTAGGTTATAGATTATAGGTTTAGGTTAAGGTTTCGGTTTATGTTTTAGGTTTTGGGATTTGAGAATGGGTTTGGGTTTAGGTTAGAGGATTTGGTTTGGTTTAAGTTATAGGTTTTGGGATTTGAGAATGGGTTCGGGTTTAGGCTATAGGTTTTGGTTTAGGTTTAGGTTATAGGTTATAGGTTTAGGTTAAGGTTTAGGTTTAGGTTTTAGGTTTTGATTTAGGTTTAGGTTATAGTTTAGGCTATAGGTTTTGATTTTGGTTTAGGTTATAGGTTTTGGTTTAGGATATAGGTTATAGGTTTAGGTTATAGGATTTGAGAATGGGTTTGGGTTTAGATTATAAGTTTTGGTTTTGGTTTAGGTTATAGGTTTTGGTTTATGTTATAGGTTATAGGTTTAGGTTAAGGTTTCGGTTTAGGTTATAGGTTTTGGTATTTAGGAATGGGTTTGGGTTTAGGTTATAGGTTTGGTTTTGGTTTAAGTTATAGGTTTTGGGATTTGAGAATGGGTTCGGGTTTAGGCTATAGGTTTTGGTTTAGGTTTAGGTTATAGGTTATAGGTTTAGGTTAAGGTCTAGGTTTAGGTTATAGGTTTTGATTTAGGTTTAGGCTACAGGTTTTGATTTTGGTTTAGGTTATAGGTTTTGGTTTAGGATATAGGTTATAGGATTTGAGAATGGGTTCGGGTTTAGATTATAGGTTTTGGTTATAGGTTTTGGTTTATGTTATAGGTTATAGGTTTAGGTTAAGGTTTCGGTTTAGGTTATAGGTTTTGGTATTTGGGAATGCGTTTGGGTTTAGGTTATAGGTTTTGGTTTTGGTTTTTGGTTTAGGTTTTAGGTTATAGGTTTAGGTTCGGGTTATAAGCTATAGGTTTCAGAATTGAGAATAGGTTAAGGTTTAGGTTTAGGAAATCGGGTTCGGGTTCGGTATCGGGTTTAGTTTTGGGTTTTCAAGTTTAGGTTTAGGTTTAGGTTAGGGAGTTAAGATTAGGATTAGATGTAGGTTTATGTTTAGGGATTTGAGAATAGGTTAGGTTGTAGGATAAAGGGAATTGAGTTTAGGTTATAGGTTTAGGTTAAGGTTTAGCTTGTAGTTATAGGCTTTGGGATGTGAGAATATGTTTAGGTTATAGGTTAAGGGTGTGGTCCCTGCAAATACAAATATGAACATGGCCTGTCCAAATGGTCAGGCCCTTCCAATACTGTCCATAGGAAATGGACAGCTTCATCATGGTCATAACAGCGGTTCTCACCTTCCAGGGACCCCCACTTATCCGGATAGCTCCAACACAACCGGGTCTGCTCCATTAATTTCGAGCAAATACATAAACACAGCTTGTTCGAATGACCAGGCCACTCCAATGCTGTCCATAGGAAATGGACAATTTCATCATGGTCATAACAGCAGTTCCCACCTTCTAAGGACCCCCTCTCAACATCCGGATAGCTCCGACGGATATCCGGGTCTGCTCCATCAATTTCGAGTAAATACAAATATAAACACGGCCTATCCAAATGGTCAAGTCATTCCAATGTTGTCCATAGGAAATGGACAGCTTCATCATAGTCATAACAGCAGTTTCCACATTCTAGGGACCCCTGCTCAACATCCAGATAGCTCCGATGCACATCTGGATCTGCTCATTTAAATAAAATGGATTATCAAGATCATTTAAATAAAATCAGGTCCAATCAACAATCCGACCTGGAGGATTTTGTTAGCATTGTTGACGGTACCTCGAATCTTGTTTTAGGGACTAGGAATTCAAAATTAGATACAAAAATTAGAAAAACCAAAGAATTTAAGAAAGATAGTCAAAGTCCATGTGAATGAGCACAAGTATACACCTACATATGAATTCTGAAAAGCTATTACATATCACAAAAAATAATAATAATAATAATAAATAAATAAATCCTTGCGTTTGGATATTCAACAAAATGGGTTAGAATGAATTCATTTGCCTAATTCATGGAAACCTTGCGTTTGGATATTCAACAAAATTAAATTATAATAATTCAATTCAATTCAATAGACTCAGATTTCTGAGAAGGATTTAATGGTTTTAAATCCATGGTTTTCTGGAAAATGTCCATTTCCTGGACATCAAATTCAACGGGGAAAGTAAGATGGTTAATATTACTTTTCACAGTGCAAAGTTTCAGTTATGTCTCTTCTTTACCTTCCATTTTCTTCTTAACAAGAAAATTCATATTTACTAATATTCCCATTTTTCTATTTTTTCAAAAGAATGAGTTCGGATTTTGAAAGCGTCGACTCCCACACTCGTACTTTCAGCCCAAACCCTAACCAAGGTTATGGCTGCCTTCAAGAAAATCCATTTTTCTATTTTTCAAAAGAATGAGTTCAGACTCCCATTTTTACACACAAGTTGTCACAAGAATGTATGGCAGACTTGTACAATATCACCATACATGAGCATGGTTTAAAAAATCAGGCCTATCAGATGACCATCCTAAATGCTCAATCAGAACAAGGCCCAAGGACCTGCCTTTTTTCCTCAAATCAAGCAGCTAGGACTGTCCAATTGGACTGAATTTTTTGTTTAGTGTTGCCGAATTTTTACTGTTTTTCTCAAGTTTTAACCAAGGTGTGATTAGATCTAGTTTTTCCAAGTCTTGGTAAATCTGGTCTAGTTAAGTTGACCCAGCCAAATGAGTTGATTTCTTCCGAGTTTTAAAATTATGGTTTTGGCCATTTGAGCCCATTTCTTGTTATATAGAGACATGTCTAGAAGCAGCAGAGAATCATGAGAGTGAGTGGAATTCTCATGGCATGCTTGGAAATTGGAAACCCAAGTTTAGTTAGTGAGGTTTGGTTGAAATGGAAACATGAAGTAAATATCTTCGGCATCAAGGTACTTATACATATAAGTTGTTGTTTCTTTGCAAGATCCATCCAGGTATAGGCCCAGTCAGCATATTCCCAATTAAATACCTAAATGGAAGACAAAGAAAAAGAAAATAAAAAGAAAGAAAGAAAAAGGAAAAACAAGTCATAGTTTTTATGTTAGTGTTAGTACTAAGCATCATACAGTAGAGTATTGTCAGTATTGCACTGGTAAACTAAAATACAAGCATGATGGATGTATATAACAGGTTTTCCATGTTTACACATGTTAGATATTCTCTCACATGCATCATAGTGATGCATGAATTGATGCACCAATCATTGGATGATGATTGACCTGTCTCAAAGTAAACTATCAAGTTACCTCCTTGACTCAAACCAAGTCAACAATCTGAAGTCTTATCAGATTCTAAAACTCGTCAAACCAGTCCATTCATTGGATGATGACTGACCTGTCTCAAATTAAACTATCAAGTCACCGATCCAACAAGGTCTTCTTTTCTTTGCTTGTAAGCACCATATGCTCTGGAACAAGATCATGCTCTTTAATGTTGACCAGCAGCTCTGCATCCTGACAGTTCATTCAAAGGACATTCCATTAACTTCTTGTCCAGTGGAGAATAAAGAGCATCTTGCTCAACCCAAGGATTACACATGAATATAGGATCCCAAGATCAGTTTGCACAAGTGGGGCCAGGGGCGGCTCAACATTTTTGGGGGCCTTAGGCAGGTCATAAAAATGAGGCTTTTTAGTTTAAAAATAAAAAATTAATAAATTCAAAATTAAACTATAAAAAGTAATAAAGTTTTGTATTCAAGTTTATCCAATAAATCAGTTTCGATAGATAAAATTACTAAACCGTTCATAAGGTGAATGCTAGATGGATGAAAGGAAAACATAAATATCAGCTTATCCAAAATTTCTGCCACATGTAGAAAACTTTTTAATGGTGAGCATTCAATATCCCCTTCTTTTTTTTTTGTGTTGTGGTCCACTTGAGCTTTGGTTCCACTTCATGTTTTTTCTAATATTCTAAAATGGGATGAAGGGATCAACGGAATAGATATAACACATAATAATGTGGACCCCACAGAGCTCAGGCATACAGGAATCCATGTCTGTTGTGAGAATAATGAATTTAGAATTGTATGGTACTCGTTATAGTTAATAAATAGGCATTCCTAGATTGTTAATATAACATATTTTGACTCCATCCAAACCGTCTAAATTTGGTGATCCATTCTAGATAGGCTAAATTACAAAAAATCTATTGATTTAGCTATTTTATCTTCCAATTAGTGGGAATTTGTATGTTGAATTCAAATAATTTGTTTAGTGTACAAGAATCAACCAGTTAAGAGAACCATTCATTGTGTGTGTGTGTTTTTTTTTTCTTTTTCATGAACCATCTAAACTAGGACCCACTTTTATAACTGTTTAATTTAATTTAAAAATATTCAAAGGTTGCAATTTCTCAGTGCATATGTATAGATTCTCAGACGCTGTTAGAGTATTAAAAGCCTATTCCTATGATATAGGGCCTTCATAAATAGGAGGCCTTAGGCGATTGCCTCACCTGCCTACCCCTTAGAGCCACCCCTGAGTGGGGCCCATGGTTCATTGTTACAGACCATTAATCTGATTGGCGCATTTAATCAAGACAGGGCCAAAACCAAGTGGACTGAGTTGTAGGGGTTTTGGTCCTAAGAAAGTTGTATTCCAAAACCACTATATACATGTGTGGTTTTATAGACCGCCATAAGATTTATAGCATATTTGCTTGCATATTATATTTACTTGTATACTTACCATCTTCATATGTTTCTCTTCTTGATAAATTAATGAAAAAGAAGGAGAAAGGATCATCCCAACATATCACAGCAGGTTGAAGATTATACATTACTCTAGAATCCAACCATTTCATGTGTTTCATTCAAGAAGAATGTATAAGGCAAACACCATCATTCATAAAACTCGATGAGAAGGAAGGTTATGAGGAACTCACTTGGGAAACCTCAAAAGTATACTTTGATGAAATTTCACTAATGCAAGATTTTGTAAAAGGGGTAAGACTCTTTTGGATGATTATAATTGCTCTGGAAACATTCTCTTCTTTCATTCGGTTGGCGTAAGTCTTCATTGTCTTAACGCCCACCTTCAGTTCCTCTGGAAAGAAAACATATATCTGGTCTAAAATGAAAATAGAGTTATTCATGAGAAACAAGCTCGATAACAACACACAAGATGCAGAAGCAACATCTTGTAAGACTAAAAAAGGAGGGACTCATGGATGATGAATAATAGATGGTCCCAATGTATTAAGACATGCATGTCCTGATATGGCAGTCTATACCAGTGAGGCAGAATATTATGTTGTCCTAGAAGGGATCACATATACAACATATACACAAGCTAACATGCTATGATGAATGAAATAAGACAGAGTCATTACCTTTCAAGATCCTCATATCTAATGTGGATATTGGTAATGGAGAACTTCAGGTTCCCTATTATCGTGTTGATCAAAGAGCCCAACCATGATGTATTCTTTAATAACAACAAGCATCAATTAAACAAGTGATTTAAAATCATGAACTATAAATTAGAATAAACAAAAAAGGACTGAATCATATCACAATGCATCTACTGCAAAAAGCTGAATTGATTAAACATGGCCCACGTTTCAAGGTAAGGAACTTTAAGTGGACACATGTTGTTTTAGAAGAGCACTTTATGGTGGGCTTCTTGTATAAATGGGTTAAGGGCGTGTTTGGATGATGGACTAACACAGTAATGTGATGTAAAACTCACATCATTGCATATTGTTTTTGATTGGATATTGCAGAATGTCAAAGCACGGTAATCCTTCTGAATCACAACATTACATAGATTGGCAGAGTTGTGTTGGTGTGACATTGTTTCGTAAGCTCCAGCATGATGTATGGGTCATATCCATGCTGTTCATCCCTCGGTCAAGTGCATGGAATAATATTATAAGAGAGTTTAACAAAACATTAATATGCATGGAAAAAGAAGCCAACAAATATACAAATCCTATTGCCAGTGAAATGTAATTTCAGATTTACTGAGTAATACTTACAAGTTATGGTTGCTACCTCGGACCCAAGAGGGTATGACCCCAGTCAGCATGTTGCTAGTAAGATACCTACATTAAAAAAATAATAATATCATGAGACAGATTTCTAATTTGTGACAAAAATATCACCGAAGCATCATTGAGGATCCAAAAATTACAGAAGGATTGTCCATTTTCCTGAAGTATCTAGCAAGAGAATCAGTGAAATTTTGGTAATGAATGTCTATTTTCGTACATATAATCTAGCACTGAGAGTCTTGAAAAGCTGCTTGGAATATCTCCTGTCGAATTGTTAAAGGAAAGGTCTCTGTAAGAGAAAATTATCGTTAGAAAAAAACTGGGGAAGATTCTCTCTGCAATGAATTTGTATGTTACATGTATTCAATGCGTGTTCATATCCATAGCAGGCCATGAGATTGAAGAGTGTAGTATATTGTAAAGAATACGGAATGCACAAAAGGATTTTCCTTGTCCGGTAGCATGATGGATTAGCCAGTACATGGCAAAATAAACATAGAAATGAAAGTGAAAGGCCAAATCACCATGAATTTGGCGTTGAATCACTTCAGTTTTGCACTTCCCTTCCTGATTTAACTTCTTTCTGGGGTTTTTATTTAGTCATCATGGTTTCACAACTTAAGTATGCAGCTAATAAATTCCACCCATAGTTTTAACAGCCTTTTTGTTGATGGTCCAGGAAGGAATATGTTAGAATTCTACCAGAGATGCAGTAGTAGATTATAGCAAGGGGAAACTATACAAACTTGTAAAAAACAACACCCAAAGGCTTAGGGGAAACTTCCTTCCATAGAGACCATTTCCCACCCGCCTAAATGTGATTTCTTGCAACTAACATTGTCCATGAGCACAGATAGAAAATCAGATTGGCAGAAAGTTACTTGGATCCCATCGAGAAACTTTTGTAGAGATTCATTTAATGCTTCTAGCTCAGCAGAATTAGTGCCTGAAAAGATTGAAACATGTCAAGCTTGTACTATCAAGAGAATATCCCGTGAGAGAACTGTAGGAGAATACATATTGAAGGGGATTACTAGGCTTTATGTCATTTCTGTCAAGGTCCATAAGGCTCAACTCATCGTCATTAGCATCATCAGCAGTGGAACCGCTTGTGCTAGAATTAGCGGGTGGAACAAGTGCAGGAACTTCAAAGAACATGAAGTGTGCAAAAAATGAACTCTGCAATTAAGTGGTGAAGGCAGTTAACAATCCCATACCCTACAAGGGTCTTAGTAAAAGCATAAGAATAGAGAAGCAACGCAGAATAACCTCATCCACAAGAAGAGGAATGAATATTGTAAGCATCTTCGAGTATGCTTCAGAAACTGTAGAAGTGTCTGCGTTGTTCATGGCCTGGTTAGAACCTGCAGAAGCTTCAAGCCAAACTATTGGATTTCTTGATGCTTTGGTACTGGCATGAAGTTCATTCGCAAACTCACGAGCCTATCAATGATAGGGCAAAATATAATAAATCAAGTACCCACACTTCCACAACAAACAGACCTACTATTACTGTCAACCATCCCAATTTTGAAACATTAAAGTGGGCCATCATGCCCCATTGCAAGCTTTATACAAGCATAAACAAATGGAATGATGAAGTATCAAATATAGTGATGAATATAATGACCACATGAATAAAGCATGTAGATGGAGATAAGATTCCCATATATCCTACCGCAAATATGAATAATGGACTTTAATAATTTATAATTTCTACATGGAAAAGACAACCCTAGTGAGTAGTGAAGAATTGACATACATCAAACATGGCATGCATCGATGTTGGACATGGACTGTTCTTCATATTTTTCTAACCATCCACTTTTCAAACTTGGCACACATGACCCACCTGATGAGCAAACTGGCCTAATTTTTGGATAGGGTGGAGCCCACAAAATGAACGGATGACCTGATCTCATAGATATCCATGATTTATAACATACGTGGCACAATGAAAACCCTTAATCTCCTGCGAGAGAATCATCTGAGCAAGCATCTAGGGCGAATTGCAACTACAATTTCAAGACGATTCTGAGCAAGATCTGGCTCGAGAACAAAACAAGGTTCGGACATCGAAACCGCGCTTGTAATTAAATAACCGGTTTTGTTCCATACCACAAAAGAATCGGCAGAGCCAGTATCTAAAATTACAGAATATTTAAAGAGCATGAACAATTGTTAGCATGTATATAAAATTACAGAAGATTTTTTTTTTTAAAAATCTCATCTAGCCGTTTCAACAAACAAATAGCATGCCATTTCATCAAATAGTTAGCATATATTAAATCTGAAAGATAGGAAACGAGATACAAATAGAAGAAGATATCAAACCTATGGAGAGGAGATTCACGGCGTGCGTTTCTTCGGGTAGGAGCTTCACAGCTGCTGTAATGGAGAGAGATAGAAGAGACGGCAGAGTTGCTGTGGAGAGAGAGGGAGGAGAATGTGAGAGATGGAATAGAGATCGGGAGGGAGAGATGGAGCAGAGATCGGGAGGGAGAGAGAGGATTGGGAAAGAGAGAGAGAGAGAGAGAGGATTGGGTAAGAGAGAGAGAGTGAGAGGGGATTAGGGAACGGAGAGAGAGAGAGAGGGAGAGAGTTGAGGCTGTTTTGGGCGCGGCTTTGTTGTGAGCGCGCCCAAATTTCAGCGACCTTTCGTTTGACGGATGGTGGACGGTCCTGACGGGGGCTCCATGGGGCCCACCGTGATGTATTTATTTCATCCATTCCGACCATTAATTCTATTAAATTATTTTAGTTTATAAACCCAAACATAAGGTATATTGAAGGCCCCAGTGGACCACACTATAGGAAGAAAATGTGATTTGATCTCCATGTTTCCTACCGTGTGGTCCACTTAAGCCTTCGATCTAGCCGATTTTTTATTTCACACTCTAAAGAAATATTTTCAAATAGATGGATGGTTTAGATAGAACATATATATATATATATATATATATATATATATATATATATAGGCCCCATAGAGCCGCTTACAACACCGTTAATTATTAATGGGGTGTCAATTTTTTAGCTACGGATTAAAACCGTAGTAATTCTAGCTACGGTTTATATCCGTAGCAAAAAACCAATGTGGTCTGTAACCTTTGGTCCTTTTTTTGGTAGTGCACGTGCCAAGAGAAGAGAAAGCACCTCTTCGTTTTTGAGCTCCACACCCTTGCACGATGTCATGCGAGCTTTAATGATCCTGTCCTTTTGGCTACGTTTCACAACCTTGTCCCCCCCCCCCCCTCCCTTAAGAAATGAACAAATCAAACAATATGATAGTCTGACAAAGTAGACAAAAGATATGAGACAGGTGCATTTGGAAGTCCTGCTTTAAGTAGTGGATGGTATGCACTCTGCCCAAATCTAAATTGATAATAGTAGCTTGACATTCCCATTCGTATTCTGATTCAGATTGATGGGAAAAGCAGGAACTGCAATCAAACTAAATGTGTGGTCTCAGTTTCCGTGCAAGCCCAAATGCAAAGATAACAAGGCACCACGCAGGGCTCAAAACTAATCCTGAGGCAGCAGTACTTCCAAACATGTCCTAGATGAAGTGAACATACCAAGAAAATCTCTGCCATTCAGTGCTTTAACCCATGTTTCTGCAGCTTCATACAAAGCTGCACGCTCGTCGGTGTTCTTCTTCAGTTTCTTGGATACAAAACACATAGCTATTTATTGCTCAGTTGGAGAGTTGATAGAGAATAAATCCCCATTTATTGTTATAAGATATTTACTTGTGTACATCCCAACACACTGCTGGAGGATATGTCGAGATTATAGCAGTCAGATCTGTGGTCATGTAATGATTTGTGCAGTCAGATTTGCGCTAGCCCCAAATTCATTTAAGACCTGTTTACTTGGGTGGGCCTGATCAAAATGGATAGGATAGACCATCCATTCTGTTTCACGCCTCAATGAAAGGCAGCAGATTAGAAATGGGTGCGTTTTCAATGTTTACTTGTTTTCAAATAGAACATTTTGATAGACCAAACATCTGATTCTTTTGGATAGAGATGAGCCTGAATTCTCCATCCAAATGGACCCTTGAATGATGAGAAAAACTTTGATATGTTACCCATACATTGATCACTCGTATAGGTTTCCTGAAGTTACCCAACTACGAACTTTGAGAAATAAAGCAGGTATCACTACACCAAAATCGGCATTTAGGAACGGTTTAAAACCGTTCCTAAATACTTCAAGAACGGTTTATTACCGTTTCTAAATGAGGCGTCATTGAGAAAATCGAAAACGGTTCAGAACCGTTTTGGGTCTGATTTAGGAACGGTTTTAAACCGTTCTGGTGCCAACGGTCACATTTTAGGCACAATTTTAGAAACGGTTTTGAATGCTTATTAATGTTGCCAACGGTCAGATTTTATGACGGAATTTTAATAACAATTTTAAACCCCTTTGTTCATTGTATGAGATAAAGACTAGGGTATGTAATCTACTTGTATTATATGTCAAATAATTACACAAATAGAAGAAAAGGACAATAGAATGATTCACACAATAATATTTTAACCACATACTCTGGTAGCAACTAATAACTATCTCTGCCGCTAACCAATCAATATAAAATCCACCAACCACATCCATCCAACCGTCCACCGATCTACTTCAACATCCTGTCCCTCCATCAATATACCCCACCCCAAGATAAGTAAAAAAATACAACATACAAGATCTCCCATTCCCAATTTTTTAATTCCATTTATGTCCTTCTCTGCTCCTGGAATCTTCTCAGTACCCCTTCAAGGGAGACATCAAACGCATCCTTCATACCAGCCAACCCCTCTTTGGGGGTGGTGTACACAAACTTCGGTATATACTCGACTATCTTATCTTTCATCCTCTTCACTCTTCCTCTCCCAGCCCTTCCAAAACGGCTCGAATTGAGGTTCCGTTGTTCACAGCCCTTCTATCAATGAAAACCGAGTACAATTCCGGGTCTTCCGGTAAATGCCACTTGTACTGCAGGTAGGCCGTACGCCTCCAGAAGAAAACCGGGATCGAAGCGGCGATCATACAGTCGAAGATGGACCGTCTCGTGAAGCCATCACCTCGCTGCTGTACCTATAAACGTGTTGAAGGAAACTAAACGTGTCAAAAGCACATATGGACATATATCTAACCATAGGGAAATTAGATTTGTGTGCTTTACCTATAAAGGCTGCTCTCTGATAACTCTAGGCTCTTCAACTCTGGCATCACTCCTTCCATCAACAAAGAGATGGACATGACTTTATTTTTAGAAGCTATTTAAAAGAAACTGAAAGGAAGAGATGAAAGAAGAGAAGCATACCTTCACCTTGCCGTGATCTTGTAAGAGCTTCCACGATACAAAGGGAGCTATCAGATTTTAGTGGCATTACAGACAACTGGGAGTAAAAGGCCCCACCTTGTGTTTCCATCTGAGGAGCTAGAAAGAAGCTGGTTGGAACTGCAGGAGAAACAACAGCGGCAGCTTGTGTTTGATGATAACCGAGAAACATAAAAATAATTAGAAAATGTCAATACATAAAAATGATATTAATGATCTCAAATTAAGATGGGTGCAATGTGTATTGATCATGCGGTTTTTTATTTTGCCAGGAAAGCAATAAATTTTATTGAGGAATAATAAAGTACAACATGAGTGTCTAAACTTTGTATCAAAACTATCTGGAAAAAAAAAAGAATCATGAATTAAAGAGAATCACGACCTGCAATTCCACAAGATAAAAATCTTCACAGGCATTCCATCAAACACATGTCGACCTGCAATTTCTAAGTACCTGTGTATCATCCAGCACATTGCCAGAGTTCAAAAATTTTCTCCATAAGAAATAGAAGCCTCAGTAGCCCAAATATGCCAGTCGACTGCACAAACCACCATCTCCAGCCACTGCCATTGTTTCACACTGCAGCTGCTCTACATTGTTTCACGCTGCAGCTGCTCTAAAATAATAAGTTCCTTGTCAACCTAGAGCGCATTGTATCAATAGCATACCTACCAAAATCACCTATTTCATAGCACATGGTTAAGAGATTCAATCCATTCATATGAGATCACCTAAGAGAAATGTCAATGAAAAATAAACTAATTAGGATAGCATCAGTTTATGAATCAAAGGTATGGGTCCTTACTCATGCCTTGTGGTAAAGCACTCGCGGTCTTCCTCCTTCCAGGACCATTTGCGATCTTCTTCACCTTGGTAGCGTGCCCCACCGATAGCAATCGGCTCCGTCAGCTGCTTCCCATCTTGAGGTGGATAGAATACAACAGGCAAATACTCGTCTGTGTCGCATGCAAAATTGGAGTTCTTGAAATGCTCTTTCAGCGCTTCCAAACCCTAAATACATCGAAAAACCCTCAGAAAAAACCCTTAAACAAATAGAGAGAGAGAGAGAGATACTTGTAACCGAGCGTAGGTGACTTGGCAGATCTTCCTGGAGTTGAAGACCTCCCATGCCGGCAAGTGGAAAGATTTGTAGAGTCTCCATGTTGCCTCGGGAGACGTTACATTCACGAACCCATACCCCACATTGCACTTGTTCCTATAACAGACATGTAGTTTTTCCTCAAACCCCATACAACCATGTATTTCAAAATCCATGTATTTTTCTCTTCTTTCTTTGAATTTTACTTACGTGAAATCGATGGGCAGATACACAAAGTCGTAGGCAGACTAAGGCTCATCTTCTTCCTCCCCCTTAGCAATCTGCTCGTTGCAGTGAATGCAGTGGTTGTCTAGCAAGTTCAACAGTAGCTTCTGACTGCACCAACCCAACAAAAAAAAACCAACATCAGATTCCCAAACAGTCCAAAAAATCAATGAGATTAATTTTCTTACAATTCTTTAATAGAACTCAACGAATCGTCTCTCTCAATTCTTTAATAGGCCCTGGAGAGGATAATAAACAACGATGAGAGGAAGAAAACACCCAACAAAGAAAAACCCACAGAAAAGAAGATGAAATTGTTGAAAAGAAAGAAAATCCAGATGAACTTGCATGAGATGGAAAGGAATTCAATGCGAGATTGATACAATGATGCATGGGAATAAGGAGAAGAAGAAAAACCATGGTCTAATAACAGCCTCCCCACCATTGCACAAAAAGAAAACCCATAAAAGAGCATCCGACATATGCCACAAACAAAGAAACAAAAGCAAACAACGAGTTAAAAAGACACCCAACTGTTCTATTTTCTCCTCTTATACTCCTCTTCCCTACCGAAAGCTTCATTCCCAAACAAAAGCATTTTGCAAGAGAAGTCACCCAGTTATTCTCTATAAAACCCCAAAAGCAAAACCCCACCTTAGTAAACAAAGAAAAATCAATCCATACTCAGATAAAATTCACTAATCATCTTCAATGGAATATAGCCGAATTCTTTTGTCCAGACAATGTTAACCTTCTCGATTATCACCTGATCATCTGGACTCTCCCTAACTTGGTTTTCCGAGTATTAATGCAATAGTCATTACATGTCTTTCGAAGCCCCATTGCATCTGCTAAAATCTACATTGAAATACATACAAATCATCGGATATAAAGCAAAGAAGAAGAAAAAAGATCACCAAACAAAACCTACTTTTTCCTATACCATTGTACTTGTCCTTACTCTTGTGAACAACAATCTATGAAACAAGGAAATGAAAATAAGTAAATTGATTGTAATTGTTAACAGCACAACCTTTTGAAACACCATGTGCATCAAGACTGAAAAAGACAAAAATGTAAATGGATCTACAATCATAGAGAGAAAAAAGAACCATGAAGTGCCCACCTTTTGAGCAACAGTATCATCCACGTTAACGAAGTACTGCTTGGAAGGACAATTATTTTAGTGAATCATTCAAACATGATCATTGAAAAGATTTATGCAAATTGTTGTTGAAAAGCCGGGTTTTACACCCATAAATAAATAAATAAAAGCCCATGAAATTGTGATATTAGGTGGTGGAAATCAGGAAATCGTTAGGTGGTGAAATCGTTCTTTTGTGGTCAATCCCCAAAATGCAGAGCTACAGTGAACAAGAGCCTGTGACATCCAACCCCTCAAATAGGCTGGCCCAAGCATGAGGATTGCCTTGTTCACTAGGAAAAAGCATATATACACCAGTAAAGTAAGGACAAGTACATATTATAGGTGTAATACAGACATGGACGTGAAATACAGGCCAGCAAGCCTCACAAATGCACATTGCTATTTTTATTTTCTTTTTCGTGTGTTATACACCTGTGTAGGGGAATTACCCAAACATGGGACAATGGCACATGGGCCTGAGATCCAAGCTCTCTATCAGGTGGAAGCGTAGCCCACATCACAAGAGGAATGACCTAATTTATTGACCAGGACATTTACATCTGGGACCCACATTATGTAGGGGTATTTACATGTGGGACCCACATATGTATGCCTCAGAACGTATGCTTGTATCATGACTTACACGTGTGTGGACATATCAATAATAAGCATACAATTTTGCCCTTGGAATAGACATCATTGGATGGTGAGGATTATTTTTTTTTTAATCATTGTGATTTTAGATTAATGGGCCATCCACGATGTACTCGGTAGCTAACAACCCTCAATGGCTATGCATGAGTTGCACATGTGAGGGACGCGACCATTACACAATGAGCTTATAGGTACGTTTGTAACTAAAATAACCAAAAAACAAAAACAATAAACAAGAGGAGAGAAAGAGGGCTCCCACTTATTTGCGATGGTTTGTACTCAATCCAGGAATGTGAACTGTATTTGCGAAGGCGATTCATAGATGTCAATCACAATTGAAAAGGGACCATTGATAAAAGAGTGGCTAGCACATTCAATAAAACAACAGAAAGATGGAAGTGATATCATGGACTGCTAGAACTCCGGATAGACCTCGTAAAGATTACGAGAAGAATTCAGTGGAAGTACTGCGTTGTGCAGTGAGCAACTCCATCCCACTTATTGTATGTGCCCCTGCTATATATTCTCTTTCCACTCCCCAAAATCCATCTTGCAATTAGTCAAACTCTACCATTACAAACACAACAAAAGATGCACAAGCAGCACAGGGCACACAGAGTACTAAATATGATATCAAATCCATACCCAACAACAAAAAACGCATATCCATCCATGTGGTAACTCTGGACTGTGGTGTCATTGTTCTGGAATATGACTTCCATGAATCCCTTAAATGTATGAAAGAAAATTTATCCAATTAAAAACTAAGAAATAGCCACAAAAGCATTGAGGAAGCCAAGCAGAATGGATCTCTACCTTCACTTCACGATAGTGGACAAGAATAATATGCATGATATCCCTGCAACAGTAGCAAAAAGATAAGAAATAGAACAGGTGAACACATCTAAAAGAGCACTTCACTGGAGAGAAAAAATCTATATGAAACAAATGTGTGGCAGTTTCAAGTAATTTCAGAGTTCAAACTTCAATGGTCGTTATTGTAGCAGTAAGACATGAGTTAGTTGCCCCTGTTTAGAAGTTTGCCATGTTCGTGCAAACATTGACTCCAAGTCGAGTAATATCATAACCATCAAGATAGCACAGTTGAAGTAAAGCAAGAGAAACAAGAAGAAGCAAAGGGATCGTTTGGATGTGGGTAAAATTCCACTTATTTAAACAGTTCACCTCGAAACAGATTGCATGCAATGTTTGGATGGGTGAAAAACTTGTAAAGCCATAAATTACACAAAGAATGTTGCTTTTGAATCCTCTCCAAGGGATGAGTAACACTTTACATGATAAAGTGTTTACCTTGTAATGGTGAAATAAAAGAAGAAAAAAATACTTAAAAACTTCACCAAATACAAGAAACTCTTTTTACCTGGTAAAGACTTCACTAGTACCCAAACATGATAGAATGAAAGTCTTTACCTATTAAGCTCTTTGCCTGTGTAAAGAGTTTACAAGTGAGATTTCACCCACACCCAAATGACCCCTAAAATTTCTACGACAAGTTTACTTGTTGGAGCATTAAAAAAAAATAAAATTTGCCTTCATGGCATCCTAGAAGGATAAAAGGATTTTCTTATTCATGCTTCTATTTGTGTAATTTCAATCAGTTTGCATGTTGCCATAGGTCAAATGGCTCAATTAAAGCCTGTGGAACAAAAACAAAAAGCTTAATTGCCTCACCAGATTCCCCATTCTTAGCATAGCCTAAGATCATGGCCGTCCATGCTACCGCTTCCTCTCAACCATCTTATCAAATAAGCACCTTGTACAACCATACTTTTAAGTGGTAAAACATGGGAAGCTATTTTTTCAAAGGAAATTGAATCTACTAGTATGAATATGGAAAGATAGAAAAGAATATGGACAACATGGACATAATTCTAGTACCTGAACAAGCCCTGCGTTTCTTCTCTGTCCAAGATGGAAGGATGGTCACATAATGCAAAACCTGAGAGAAAGGGAATGAGAAAATCAAGATAACTCAAAGATAATTGTGCATGCTAGCATTTCAATTGAAGAGTTACAAGTTACCTCTCGAAAGAAGGTAATTGGCTGCTGACTAAGGGAATGGTTGGTAGAAATCCAAATCAAGAACATGCAATGATCATCTTTTAATTCATCAAAGAATTATTCCTAGCTGAACTTGCATAAATAACAAAAAATAAAAATAAAAATGATCCAATGTAAAGCTGATTAGGTTGAAATCAGAAAAACCTACTTTTATTTCTTTCTTTCTACTTCTTATTTTCTTTTTCTTTCTTTCTACTTCTTATTAACATAAGCTGTATGAACTTCCCCAACTGAGAAGAATGCCAATCATGAAATAGATGTTAGAGGTTCCTTTCCGTTACAGGTATATACCTGAAGGTGGTGGCTTGTATGGGATAGGTTCACTGCATATAGACAACCTGAAAAATAACAAGAGCTTGGATTAGCCAGAAATATTTTTTTCTAGTAGAAACTGACAACAAACACAAACACAGGATGTCAGTCGATAAACATGGAAATTCACAGTTCATCGCCCTAGTAAGAGCCTGTTCCATCAATCATAAGCCTGTTCCAGCTCATTTTAGGACATGGTCTGAAAAATGAAGCAGATCCAAATCTCAAGTGGACCACACAGTAGGGACAGATGCGGAAAGCAGTTCCTACCATGTGAATTTAGAGGTTTTTCCCCTTTATCAATTGGTATTCCTTAATATGTAAATACATACATATATACATGCATAGATAGACATGTACACATGCTCTCTTTCCCCCACCCCATGCATGTGTGGGCACACACACACAAGAAACGTCCACGAGTGAGTTTCACTCACACGGAAATGCTTGCTTGTCTCAAAATACACATTTGTTGGTTGACTCAACAAAAGCACAAAGACTTTCGCAAGAGAAAGAAACACCAAGGGAAATGCTAGATGGTTCTTTGCGAAATGGAAACTATCTTGACTATGCGACAAGGTACAACTAACCTTAGAAATTAGAATACTGAAACTTGCATCCGAAACCTTAAATAAAAAATAAAAATAAATAAAAACATCTATCAATCCGAAATAAATTATAAAGCCATATATTGCGGTTCACCGAGGATGAACATTCAATTGCATGCCTTTGTTAAGTTAAAAATTAAAACAGAGCCATGCTTTTGTTATTTTTTGTACATATCGAGCTCACAATCAGATTAGGGAATGAAGAGGACACAGTTTTGAAATGTGTTCTAAGATATCTAGTAATTGGAAATGAGGCCTGATACAAGCTAGCTCTCCTGCTCTTGAATTTGCATAATTGACAATATCTAGAATGAATTTGAAATTTATGCATCACTGAAAATATCTTAAATGAATTTGAAAAACTAAACAAGCATATAGGTCAGCATGAGGTCCATACTACTACAAAAGCCTGAAAATCCAAGAAGCATACCTGCAGAACTCAAAAAAGAGATCTTTGTCATGGATATAGGCAAGCACTCCCACAATCGCCGTAAGACCAGATCATTCATGCATGCGGTGTAGCAAACTCAACAGGGCGATTGGATGAACTGCAATAGGAAGAGAATGGAGACATTGCAAATGACAAATAGCCACCTCTTAGGACCACGAAAGAGGGTATTTTCATCATGTTATTGAGAAAATCGCTAAAGAATAAATTATTATTATAAAAAATATGATCATCATATTATGGTAAGGTCCACCTGAGATTTAGATCTTTCTCGGGCTCCCAAGAAGTTTTTTAACTGTGGGCGTTCAATCATCACTGTTTACTGGCGGGCATCAATCATCATCCCACATTTTACATGCATCACTTGACATGTACTTTGGAGTGACGATGGTGGCGGCCTTGACCGTCGATAGCCGAAGCCCATCAAACAATTGCAAGCTCCTGCTTGTTACAGATCTAGAGAAATGTATGGTTGCCATGGATTCGGCAACTTATCGAGCTTGTTGTTGCAAGAGCTTTTGTAAGCTCGTGCTTCCTCACAAGAAACCATAAATCTTCAATTGAGATAAATGACAACAAAAAATAGAAATGTGAATCGAAATACACCAATACGTATGAGTACCGATCGAGAGAAGGGAGGGGAGAAGAGGTGAAGGGCGGAGATCACGCAGCGACCTCGTGATCCCGAGTTGCGCGCAGGGGCGAATTTTTGTCGGAGAGTTTGATTGGGAAGAGGGCTGGGATTTGCGAGAGAGGGAGTGTGAGAGCGGGGGAGAGAGAGAGAGGAGATCGAGAGGGGGGGTTGAGATCGGGAGAGGGAGAACAATCATGATTGTGTTTTCATTCAGTGGCCTAGAATAAAACAAACAACAAAGTAGCATACCATCTTCTCAACAACATGAAGGTGTGATGTCTCAAGCAACAAGGCAATTATCATTGGTTCACCTTCTGTCTGATGGTTGGAGATCAACACAACATGCATTATGACCCTATGAATCAAAGTGCAAAATTATGGATCATATCTGTTAGTCGGGAAAAAAAAAATATTTGGTGGAAAAACTAAAACATACTCAGAAAACTCGTATAACTAAAAAATAAAATAAAAACTTGTACTTTCTTCTACACTGATTCAAGCCTGGATGGATGTTTGAGCAAGTTACACCATGGGAATCTCAAGAGCACAGCGCATATGCAAATCTCTTCCATGGGTACCAACTACCAAGTAACTCCCCCCATTTATAAATACAGTCATATTTATAAATAAAGAAGCTAACTAATAGTCGATGCGAAAAAATAGAGAAATGGGAAACTTCAAGGCAATAAGAGATTATACAATGGATCTTTGCTTGTGAGCTTCAAGGCAATAAGAGATTAACCTTCAAAGCTTCAAGGCAATCTTAAATGTGACTTGTTCTTAGCAATTGAAGTTTTCAAATTAAATGCGTACCACTATGATTGGGCCACAATATTAAAATTTCACCGCAAGGCAATCTTAAACATTGGATTAGGTGACCTAAGAACAGATGATAGAAAACAATATTTGCAAGCATCAAGTAGGTCTAGGTGCTCTATTGATCACAACTCCCTAAAGAAAAAAAAAAAAAAAAACTTTCTCATGTCGCCATATTGATCAACAGCAATTCATCATTTCTTCTAAACAAGACATGCAGACAATAGAAACAAGATATGAAGACACCTTAATCTCACAAATTAGCTAAAAGTCAAAGAAATAATTTAGGCACGACATTAAGGATCGAGAAGAGAACTTCAACCTAGTGGTCATATGGGAGATTATTATTTCAGGATTACAAAGTAGCACATAAAACCAGCATTACACTCAGCTAAATGACCATATAAAGATTACATACATGTTAGCTGAAAGTCAAATTTACAACTAATCCACCAGTACGCGCACAAAGGAAAATAACCTACTTAGGTTCGAGCATTTTTCCAACCCAACATACAAAGATTGACTCAATCTATAGTTACAATCATAAACTCGACGGGCCAAAATGAGAAGACAATTACCCTAACATATTCACATGTAGTGCATCCTCATGTAGATGAACCATCTCAGACATTAAAGCTAAGCTCTCCTGAAAACAAAGGAAGAAAATGTCAAATCTGAGCAAAATTTTCCAAAATGAAAATGCTCCACTTGAATTCATCATCATAAATAACAGTAATAACAATGTAAAATTGATAAACAAGCAATCTCATTTTCTTGGCAAATTCAAAGGTACATGTTAGTTATGAGGATGGACCTTTAAAATGAAGAAGTTACAAAAATTCCACACTGGCATGAAGTGTTGTTCACTTAGCTTGCGAATCTCGTCCTTGAACCAGATTATTATACTTCATTTCAATTGAGAATCAAAACGTATATTATATAAGAAATAGTAAGGGGTTTTCTTTATCTCCAAAATATCCAAAATTCCATATACATTTCAGTGTAGTCTTTCATGAAAATTCCATAGACATTTCAGTGGTCTTTCATGAAAAGAATTCATAGTGTTTATAGTGAACTAGTCTACAGTCAAAGTAGGAATATTTGACAGAGTTTATAGTGAACTAGTCTACACTAAACTGACATAATGGAGCCTAAGACTAATAACACTAAAAGGTATGTTACGACAAAAAATGTCAAACACATGGCACATACTATGACACACTAGGATACCATCTGTACAGATTTTGAAAAAGTGTTCCCAAGTGTTGGCAATGCAAAAATCCAGAAAATAGAAGTATCCAGATAATACCGTAATCACTGATATGTAAAAAGTTCACTCCTGAGTTTCAAGATGACATCAGTTCCCAGACAAAATCATTCGGTTAGGTCTGTTTGTGTAGGGATGCAAAATCATGATTAAGGGGCACCCATGCCCTCCAAATTAGGTTTACCACACTAAAGCTATAGTTTCCTCCACATAATTGCAACTATTGAAGTTTTAGAAAGAGAGACAAAAAGCCCAAAATTGTAATTAAACAGAAATAAAAAAAAAAAAAAAAAAACCTTTGCTTTAACATAGTAAATCCAAGTGTAGGGCAAAGGCCTCCAAGATTAGTGCTAATCCCAACTGTGTGGGATCCCCTGTCCAAACAGACCCTTAGATTCCCATAGGTATACAATTCCAGATGCCATAACAACAGCTGCAGAGTGAGTTCCATTCAAATGACTCAAGTGAAAGAGGGGTTGCAGACGTGAATACATGCCTATTAAACGCTCTGCATAGGATTTGTCAATGTTCACAAATTCATGCTTTGGAGAAACCGCAGAAGGGTCTGCTGTTTTGAAGTCTCTATGAAGAAGGCGTTTGATAAGCGATAAATCAACAAGCAGAGGGATGGTGCCTTGTTTCAAGAGGAACTGGAGGCATTACATCTGTTCTTCGTGCAAACTGTATTGTAACATTGTTGCTACAATAAACAAGAGAATGAAGGAAATTGAATACAAGACTTGCCAGTTTGAGAAGGAAAAAAAAAAGATAGCAGACAGAAAATAATTCATGAGAGTGAAAGAGAACTTACTCTGGCATGTCTCGAAACAAATCTAAAGAGGAATTGAGCATATGGAGTAATCACAGCCATCTTGTACCAACTCATTAATTGAGCATGTCTTGCAATCCTTTGGCAATGGGTTATAGAGTTCGTAAACCTATTGGTAAAATGCAGAAGACAATCCACCATGAGCACCTTAACAAAAACTAAATGTCGTAACGTATCAAATCTATTAGTAAAATCAGCATATGAAGTCGCTCCAGACTAGACAACCTATACTAATCCAGACTGAGTCAACAACAATATCTCAAAAAATACAGCAAACGACCCACAACTAACACTTCAACATCAACAGGATAAATTATAGAAATTTAAAATTAAAAGAAAAAAAAGAGGAAGTCCAAACTTTCAAAAGTGTAAACTCAACGTTTCCAGCCTTGCCCGAGATATTCTGGAACTCTTTACCTATCATATTCCACCAATAGTTCCAAATAAGAATTCTCAAAATTGCAGCAGGAAAGTCCATCTCAAATAACTCGTCAACAAAAATTTGAAAATCCAACAGATTTAGCTGATAATCAACTCCAAAACAAATCCAAAATTCAACATCATGACCATGTGGAACTAACAACTGAAAAATCTAAAATTCAACAGATCTTACAATCTGATCAACTCACGATAGCGAAAAAGAAAGCGAAAAATAAGCTATATTTTAGGTAGTGCATGAAATAGCAAATCCACCATCTGCACAATTGTGGTACTATAGTACATGACAATATTGATTCTTGTGAGTTGTTGAAATGCCTGCACATGAAAATAGCAACAATACATTACAGAGTGCATAGAAATATAGATGCATGAAATAGAGTTTCAATTCTCGATCTCAGATAAACATCATTTGTGGATGACTAATTAGGCAGTTAAATCTTCCAATGGATCCTGGCCTGCCCCTGATGGGGCCCAATTGATGAACACCCTTGATCACCGAAAGGCCAAGTCATTTGCGGATGACCAATTGGACAGATTATATCTCCAGATTGAGGATATCTGTTCTGATGAGGCTCAATGGTGAACACCCTCAAATCACAGAGAGGCATATTCCTTTGCGGATGACCAATTGGGCGGTTATATCTTCGATGGAGCATGGCCCTCCCTAATGAGGCCAATAAATAAAACACCTTTGATCATTGAAAGGCGACGATTCATTTGCGGATGACCAATTGGGCGTAGTATCTCTTGATGGAGCATCGTTTGATCCCGACAAGGCCCAATAGATGAACACCCTCAACCACTGAAAGTTGGCCCACTCCTATTTATATTTTGTGCCAGCAAAAGTCTCTGTTTAAATTGGGCAATTATCACTAACTGCCTATTTAAAGAGGAGAAGAAAACAATAAGTTTGAATTGTATTTATTAGAAAACAATGAGTGAATTGTATTTATTTCAAGATACATTTTATTGTGGGTGCTTCATACAAGTTCTAAGTATGATCGTCAGGATCATCTCATTGCCCCCACAATTTCGGCCATTTCTAAAAGCTTGTCGTAATTATGAGGATTTCTAGTTGAATTTGACTGGCTGCTCTTCTACTTCTCCCTCAACCTTTGATCAACTGTCCACTTGCAAGATCAGATGGATACAATTGTTCAATTCCTTTGCTTTTCCAATTCCTAGCTCATCCACTTGATTACCCAACAAATCAATGGTCCTGATCATAATACACAAGTGCTGTGTGTATGGATGACATCCTCTGGTTCACAATTCACAGAACTCCATATAACAACCCATTAAATTTAGCAATTTTCCAATCCCAAACTATCTTAATTGATCCATAATGCAATCAACAAAGGAAGTAGTTGATCAAACAAATCCCACTAAAATCACAAAACCTAACCAAAACTATTGAGAAATTCAACCTAAAATCAGAAAAAAAAAAATCATAAATCTTAGCACAACAATCAGATAGAGAATGAAATCAAGAAACCAATTGAATCACATCAAGATCAGATAGGAGGAGGAGAAGAAGATTCACCTTATGCCGATTGATGAGATTCTTCCACTTGCATTTGCACTGATCGGGGCTCCTCCTATACCCTCTCCTTCATCGTTGCAACAACCGCCTCCCAAAGCGTCTTGTTCCACTTCGTGAGATTGAAATCCCTCTCAAGCTCCACCCGGATCACAATGAAATCCCTCGTCTCCTGGTGGGTCCATTGTGGGACCCTCTCCTCCTCCTGAGCCACCGACACTGCATCTCCAGCGATCGCCGCCATATTCAGCTGCAGTGGCAGGCCAGAGATCATGCCCATCCGCCCTAGGGCTTCGTTCTCGCCGCTCCCCATCATCATCTCCTCTTCCTCTACCGGCTAGAGTTTTGAAAGCTAGGGTTTCAGCTGTATCCTTTTTCCTCAACAAAACTAACCTCCAAAATGGGATCCGAGATTGAGAATCAAAACCCTATTTCATGAAAATGGAATCCGAGATCGAGAATCAAAACCCTATTTCATGAAAATAGAATCCCAGATCGAACATTCATCGCCTCAAAAGCGGTCGAACGACAGAAAATCTGGTCAGGAACAAGTGGATGGAGCGAAGGTTGATCGATCTACGATCTTCTGCAGCCACAGAGATCGGGAGTGAGGGAGCGAGTGAGAGAGAGGGAGAGAGATCGAGAGGGAGGGAGGGAGCAGGAGAGAGATCGGGAGGGAGGGAGCAGGAGAGAGATCGAGGAGGGAGGGAGGGAGGGAGGGAGGGGAGAGAGAGATAGGGAGAGAGAGAGGCAGAGAGATCGAGAGGGAGGGAGTGAAGGAGTGAGGGAGCGGGAGAGAGTGCGTGCGGCTGCGGTGGTAATAGAAATAGGGTTTTCTTTTCTTTTCCTTCTTTTTTTTTTTTGTCTGGGGAACGGCTTAATATTTTAAAACCGTTCCAGAACCAAATGCGTTACCGTTCTTAAACCATGTTTTTGGTGTAGTGTATCTTTATGTTGTAGCGGTAAGAGGTGGGCTGTCATTATCATTTGCTGATGCATGCTAACAGCACTCCTACTGTGCATTGTGCATTGGCCAGCTTTTTGCAGCTGTCAGCTTGTTTTGTGTGCATTGTGGCCCACCTGATGAGCTGACCACCCTGATTCTTGGTTAAGGACATCTACATGAGGGCCATCTAATGGATAGCTTGGATCTTACCAACATTGCCACATCGACACATGCGTGTGTTCTTAGAAAAGCTCTCAAGTCCAACTTGTAATGTGTGGGATTGCAAATTAGTTCGATTTTCATTGTAAGATGAAATGGCACCCTCCACTTCCACATTTCCTCTTCAAGTAATCGCAGAAATCTCAATTCAGTTCAATTGATCATCCAAACATGAATATGCAAACTGCTCCGTTTTGTTTCGTTTGATGAATTTGTCCATTTTGGTTAATGTGCTTCCTTCACAATGTTACATCCTTCATTTTGGTCAGCTCCGGCGCTCTATAGCCCTGATCTGCTGAATCTTCAAGCATTTCTTGGGCTGAACTTGGTTTCAAAAGGAGATGCATGCTAAAATCCAACAAGTGAGGCTGGTAATATGAATCGAGTAATGTGTTTTCTGACTTGAGATTTCCTATTTAAGCAAAATGAAAGTGAATTTAACTTGCATACCTCGTGTCCAAATGTATCAGTTGTAGTGTGTTATTTAGCAGAGATTTCTTGATAAACCACAATGGCAGCGGTTTCCAAAAGAAGCACTAAAACTGAAGTGGAGGCCATGGGGCATGTAGTATTTATGTAAATTCTGACTACTGGAAGCAAAGCCTCTGCTTCTTGTAGATTGGCTATCCTAGGGAATGAGAGTTTGGCCTAACAATAATGGAAAATATGGATTTTTCGTGCAGTCAATGCCTGCATTTCCCCATTGTGCATTGCCCGAAAAAAGAAGAAAAATCTGTGGATAATTAAGGTCTAGAGCACACAACGCTAAGTTTAATTATCATGCTTACCTTGTTTGGTGTTGCATGCTCTAGACCTTAACTATTCACAGATTTTTGTTCTGTTTTTGGGCAATGCGCCATAGTCAAGCTAAAGTGCAGTTTTGGGCATGATTGTCCCAAGCCTTTTTGCAAGTTGTTCATATGAATATTTTATTTTCTTTCAGCGTCTTGTTTGTTGTGGCTGTTGATTCGTAATCTTTGCCTTCCCATTTTTCTTTCCTTAGTAAAGCTTGAGTAAACTTCTAGGAAAAAAGAAAGAAAACATTTTATGCTGACACAAGTTGATGCTTTTTTTTTAAAAGTTTGTTCATTTACATTGCCATTGGCTTATTAGTTGTATGATTTTTTGTTACGCATTTTTCTCAGTAATTCTTGCCTTATTCCATTTTCCACTTTGTTCAGTGGAGTTGAGATTGGGAGATTTGTTGCTATGCTTCGGAATTCTTCTTCTATTCTCAGGTCATGCGCTGTTTTTTCTTTGCTACAGATAATTGCAACAACTTCGCTTGTCCAATCTTTTCTTTGATTTTTTTTTTTCAAATAATGCATGGATTCGCAGAAATTAGTGGTTTCTTTCTTGTTCACAGAACAGTATTCCTAAAGCTAATGTCCAACTCTTTGTGACATTATGAGATCATATTTCCCTTTTTGATTTATTCATGCACTCAGAAAATCAGTTGGTTAATTAATTATTTTCACAATCGCTTAACGTGAGTTCATATTTTAAGGGACTGATCTCATGTCGAAGAGGGTGCATCCAATAGGCAGAACGTCAACCATAGTTCTACAACTCGTCGAGTCTACCCAAAACAAGGCCATAAACTCAACAAAGTGACTCGACTAAAGTCACAGGACATCCTAATCATTTTTTCATCCAATAGGTATTTTCTCTTGCTTTAGACGTTGTTCTATAGCATATTGTGTTTGTAATTATCATTTTCCTTACTATAGTGGATGGCTGAACAAGATTCATCTCAATTTTTTGAATAGGATTCTTATTAAACAATTGTGTGAATTATTTTTTGAATGACCATCAGGTGCAAGATTCAAGATATTTAAAAAAAATCTGGCGATATTTTTTTCTTCACAGATATTGTAGCGACTGACTAAATCCGTCGCTAATTTCTAAACATATTGAGAAACGACGGATTTGAGGTCCGTCAGTCTACTCGTTAGTGACGGACCTTACCCGTCGCAAATATTTTTAATGATGACTGTTTTTTGAATTTTAGCGACGGATTTTTATTTTTTGCGACGGATCTTATTCATCGCTACTATGCGACGGACCTTATCCGACATGGATTAAATGACGGATATTATCCGTCGGGAAAAAAATGACCCAGTAAACAGCGCCGGACGAAGCGACGGATGAAATCCGTTGTTTATTTGGTTTTAGAATGGATTTCGTCCGTCGTAAATTCGCGATTTTAACGGTCTCCTCAAGTGAATCACAGCATAAAAGGCATTGGGATGGTACATGTACCAAAAGGCCACCCAAGAATTAAATAGATCTGAGGCCTTAATTGAATCATACCACAAAAGGAATTGGAAAACTACATTTACCAGGTTCAAACATCATAAGGCTCACACAATGTTTGGAGTAATCTGATATTTATTCTTTCAATTCTACCTGATCTCATGGATAGGTTGGATGACATATAAATAAGATGGGTTACAATTACAAATATAAGATTTATTAGAGAGAGAAAATAAAGAGTGTGTTTGTCCATGGATGGACTAAATATCTAGTTAATCACAAATATATATTTTTGTATTCTCAGATATTTAGTTAGCCTATATAGTTGGCCAACTATATATATCTGTATCGTCAGATATATCATTATTGTTGGCCTATATATATATATATATATATATATATATATATATATATATATATTTGTATCCAAATACATATTTTTTGTATATTTGTATGTGTATATATATGTGCGTGTGCGCGCGCGCTTATCCTCAGATATTTGCATTTTATATTTATGAGAAATCCGCACGTGAGAGTGTAGGTTATCAGCTGGCAATGAATTCTTCAAATGACGAAGAGATGGAGAGGGTACTTGTCTTTCAAACGGTTGTAGCTTTTGTACAGGCTGTGGGGGAATATTGTCGCTCGTACATGTTTAAAGAACCGGTGCATCATGCGGATGATGAGCGAGCGAGATTCATCAATTCTATCATTCGAGCTAGCAACGGAGATTGTGTATATCAACTTAGGATGAATCAACATACATTTTTTGAACTATGTATGCTGATACATGAGAAGACACGGCTCCGTGATACTCGTAATGTTAGTCTTGAAGAACAAGTAGTTATTTTCCTTCATACGTTGGGGCACAATGTTCGCAACTGGGTCAAAGGTCACAAATTTATTCGATCGGGTGAGACCGTCAGTCGGCACTTTTATCGTGTGCTAAAGGCAATTGTATCACTGTACCCTGATTTAGTTATACCAGCGAGAACAAAGACACCATCAGAGATTTAAAACAATATAAATTGGTCTGCTTACTTTCAGGTATTTTTTCCCATAGGTATTTTTCCAAAGTGTAATTTTCACTTCCCCAATATGTGCAGTCCTCTTACAATAATTGGTTCTTCTAATTTAGAATTGTGTTGGTGCAATCAACGGTACACACATTCCAGTGCATGTTTTGGCTGTTGATCAGGTGAGCTTTCATAACCGTAAAGGGGTCCTTTCCCAAAATGTACTGGCAGCCTGTTCATTTGATATGAAATTTACATATGTACTGGCTAGTTGGGAGGGTTCTGCTTCAGATGCGATAGTATTACACAACGCATTGACCCGATCAGATGATCCCTTGCTTGTCACAAACGGTTAGTACTCTGTTAAAACATTATCGATCCAATTCCCTACTCGAAGTAACCATTCTTTTTTTCACTAAATAGAACGACGATTGGAATGTGTAGGAAAATATTATATTGTCGACGCTGGATATGCTCATTCACCTGGTTTTATGGCTCCATACTTTGGTGTTCGATATCATTTACAAGAGTATCGAACTGGGAGAGCGCCTGCCAACTTGAAGGAGCTGTTTAAATACCAACATGCACAATTGCGAAATGCAATCGAGCGTTGTTTTGGTGTTTTGAAAGGCATATTTCTCATCTTAAAGAGTGCTACGCAGTACGAATTTCATACACAAGTCCAGATCGTGATAGCCTGCTATCTCCTACACAACTACATACGTACTGCGAATGTGTCTCCACTAGACAGTGATTTCGCTGATATATCTACAACCAATTTGGAGGGGTATCCCAATGCTAAACGAGGTTTCAACTAATGACGACCGTCAATGCTTGCTTCAGGTAACTCAGGGTGAAAAAGATGCTTGGAATCTATTGCGCGATGACATAACGGCCAGAATGTGGGCAAATGCGCTACAGAATAGTAGGAGTAGATAGTCGATACTTGCTTGTTAATTTTTTTTTTCATTACTTGGTGATACCATATATTAAGTTTATTTATGTTCGATGCGACGGATTTATAATCACCTAGTTACACACTAGGTGGTATGTTGGTAAACTATAATGACCAATTGCTTTCAGATTTTGTTGTCTATGTTAATATTTATTTCATTTCATGATTATGGTTGACATTGGTAAAAAAATCATTCACACTTCATATTCAGGTGAAATGACAGACTCCCTCTTTAATGACACATCGACACCGACCCAATCACCAATAAAAACACCACCGGTGCCTACTCGATGTTCTCCACGTGCCAAAAAGGTGCAATCTCTAGCAGAGCCTTCATGTAGAGCTACGAAGATCAAATGGAGACCTGCTATGGATCGGGTTCTATTCAACACATTTATCGAACAGGTCGCACCAGGGCGTAGAGCTGATAATGGTTTCAAGCGAGAGGTGTACTGGATTGCTGCCGACGAAGTTACGAAGCATACTAACATGGTCGTTAGGTGGTAAAATGTGTTGAATCGGTTGAGATATTACAAGAGATAGTACAATGTTGTGAAGGACATGCTGACGACGAGTAGGTTTGGTTGGGACAATGAGAGAATGGTGGTCATTCTCCTGATGAAGTCTGAGATTAATATCTTAGGGTAAGTTTTACTGCTTTTCAGTTCGTAAATCATACAATTTTATGTATTTTTATCCCTTAAATGCCACGATGTTATTTCTCTAGCAGTCTCACCTACGTGCTGAAAGGTTGCGTGGGAAACCCATCGAAAGAATGGATGACCTTCAGTCATATGTGGATCCGACTAGGCCACGGGTCGCTACGTGTAAGGTAGTCAAATTATGGTCGCATTAACATCATCTTCTCGTCTTCAGCGAGATCTTAATGAAGCATGGAGAGAGTTTGAGGATGACATGGATGATACGATTGACTTATCAAAGGATTATGTAATAGACTCCACAGGGACCATTCCCTTACCATCGGACAGTTCTGCAATGGGACATCATGACTCCCATAGCACTCCCACTCGCACTCTTGATTTCGATGGTACCCGAGGAGGGACTGTAACAAGGAAACTATCGCGCCTTCCTCGTCCTTATGAAGTACTTGGGACCTCTTTGCAAACCGTTGCGGATTCAATAATGAAATTTGGGCTCGACAAAGAGGTCAATCACAGTGGCAAGGTACTTGATGTGCTAGAAGAGGTGAAAAGACTGACCAATGCAGAATTTCTCGAAGTTGGTCAGATCCTGAGTAAGGATAAGTTGCTGGCGTCGTTCTTTGTCAGTCTTCGACCAGAGCACCGAGTAGAGTGGTTAAAAAAAACACTCCGTGATCACTTCGGAGATGGAGGCGTTGGATCTGTCTGAGAGTGTGTGGTCACTGGTTGTCTTAAACTGTTTTTTAAACTAGGCATGTAATAACTTTCTACTGTTGATGTGTTTTTTTTCTTTTTTCATATTTTTTTCTGCTTTTTT
Organism: Magnolia changhungtana; assembly: GCA_030180095.1. NCBI lineage: Eukaryota > Viridiplantae > Streptophyta > Magnoliopsida > Magnoliales > Magnoliaceae > Magnolia > Magnolia changhungtana. The sequence goes on along the minus strand of JASAUF010000161.1, from coordinate 4,039,474 downwards.
GGACTTTGATGTGCTGATTTTCTGGGATCATCATTACCACTATGACTTTTGCGATTATGACTATATCAAAATTTTGTTACATCTTCTGTATATGTACTCACATGCTTGCATTACGCATGTGAAGCCGGAACGGACCACACACTTGATTTACTGGAGGAAGGGAACGTATAATGAACTTTTATATTCTTGTTCAGGGTTAATATTTGGGTACTTGGATTTCTTATGTTTCTTCATAGCATCAAGTTGCCACCCTAATCCATTATTGATACATGTCGTCCCTAACCCCCGCATGTCACTGCAGATGGGTAAAGAGAAGTACTATGTTGTCCTTGTTGGACATCATCCAGGAATATATGTCACATGGGATGATGCTCGAGTAGAAGTAGAGGGATTCAGTGGGGGCAGACATAGAGCCTTCAAGAATTGGAAGGAGGCTATAGCGTACTGGGAAAATTATTTTGGAAAGGCTAGGGAACCGTCCAGACCTCTCACAGAGTCTCCGTATCGTCAGCTTACTATTATATTTGCTAAGGTGAACATCCATCATGCTACCACCTCCTCTATCTGACAGACAACACAACCAAGCACAGTTGTGGTGGAGAGGGCAACGTCGACTGACGATCTTGGGCTATCGGACAGCGAGAGACTCTTGACCCTTTTGGTTGGCGTGTTGGTTGTTTTTTTTCCATTGCTTATAATTTTCAAATTTTAGAAATTATTGGTGTTGTAATATTGAGGATCGCAGTTTATGGATTTTTGGGTTCTGCTTTTTTTTAGTGTACCGAGTTACTCAGTACGCTACCGTACTGAGTTAACTTTGTTTAGAACATTACCAGATTTTTTTTCATCTTATTTTATGGATTGAAACCAACCATTAGGCATACCGCTGGAATAATGATCATGTGGACCATAACATAGTCCACTACACGGAATAATGATGTCCACAGCTGGAACCATTAATCAAGACTATTCTGATATTTATTTGTCTGGCAAATGTTCGTAGTATAAAATTACCATGGATAAAGAAAAAAAGAAATATCAAACTTCATCAGATACTTCTACGGACCATCACAAATTTTCAGTGGTCTACGTTCATTTCCATTTCATAATTGTTGTGACGTCCTTGTACAGTATTGGTTTCTCCGCAATTGACGGTTCACAAAACCCGAAATTATCTGCTACAAAGGATGGACGGAGTGGATACAATGCATGCATCATGGTGGACCCATAGTGATGATTCCGTACGGAATCCCCTTCCTGCAAAGAGAAGGCACGAGCCCAATCCCAACGATCTTGCGCGCACATTTGCCACTTCCAAACATGTATGATGTATTGCCCTAGAATGAATGGGATTGCACCCTAATCCCATGCCTCTCCAAACAGGATGGATGGTTGAAATCCCTGGACTACCCTAACCATCCAAACATGGACAACCATTGGGCGCTGGATTAAGGAAGTCGATGGGATTAGGGACAATCCACCGACCAGCCTTAAAGACCCTTGGACTGTGTGCAATCCATCTAAATCCATTTGAATCCCTTTTAATCCACCCGTCCAAACGGGCCTTAAAATGATATCTAAAAATGGATGGGCGGTGTAGTATAACACATATAGTCCGATTTTCGTCCAGAGACACCCTAATCCGTGGGCCATCTCTGTCTCTCTCGTACCCTTTCTCTCTCTCTCTCTCTCTCTATATATATATATATATATATATATATATATATATATATATATATATATATATATATATATATATATCTCGCCCTAATCTAACCATCTCTCTCACACCCACTCCTCTCTCTCTCTGTCTCTCTCGCACCCTCCCCTCCTCTCTCTCTCTCTCTCTCTCCTCTCTCTTTCTCTCTCCACTACTATCGTCGAACGCCCTACCCACGCATGCCCTTTCTCTATCTCTCTGAAGCTTAGTTGAAGGTTAGCTCATTCACGACCGTGAGGTATCTCTCTCTCTCTCTCTCTCTCTCTCTCTCTCAATCTCAAGACTAAAAGGGGGATTTTCAATTAATTTATTTCACATAGGTTTCTAATGTGGAAGTGCGTGAATGAGTGATAATTTCTTGATACAACTTGAATGGTATTTGATTTAGGAGAAAGTCCAGGGCTTAATTGGAAATAGCTCTTTGATTCTTTGGTGCTGAGGTTGGAAATGAACTGAATAATCATTGACTTGGATTTGATTAGAAAATAGGGTTTAAAGGTACTGAAGAATGGATTCAGTTTGGGCTAAAATTCATTTATGCTGAATTTCTACATTCATCAATGGTGAATTTCTTTGATTTCATGTTGTGAAGGACTTCCCTTGGAATTTGTGATTGCCTGTTGTGTAAATTGTTACTTCTTTTGTTGTTGTTTTGAATTTGTAGATTACTAATTTTTTATTCTCTATCTATGTGCTAAGTAGAGAGTTTAATTGTTTCATTGCTTCATGGTCAGGTGTTCTCCATAACTCCAAATGGAAACCAAACTCAACAAAACATGGATGGATAGAAACATTGTATTCTTGTAGCTGCAAGCAATCCCTATGCCCTGCCCACCGCTGTCTCTAGACCAACTATCTAAAATTTGGAGGAGAATGACAGTTGTACAGAAGCACAATCAAAAAGTTATTTGTCTGATGCCTGAGGCAGTGGCTAAATCATTCCCTCAAGTAGTGAAATTTATTATCTTACCTTATTGCCTACCAGATTTTATTCACGAATAGGATGGCTTAAGACTTTTAGTTGTTTGGGTTAGCTCCACTTAGGCCATTTCCTCTTTATTTAATTGAGTTGTTACTAAATTTCTGAATAGGATTCTTATTAAACAATCGTGTGAATAATTTTTTAAATGACTATCAGGTGTAAGATTCAAAAATAATAATAATAATAAATTTGATGATATTTTTTTAATTTACAGATTCAAAAATAAAAATAATAATAAATTTGATTTGGTCCGTCGCTAATTTCTGAACAAGTTGAAAATCAATGACGAACCTTATCTGTCACTAATGTTTTTAATGACGACTAAATCGAGTGTTTTTTCAAAAATTAGCGACGGATCCATCGCAGATTAATGATGGATGTTATCCGTCGCAATTATAAAAAAAAAAAAAAAAACGACCCAATAAACAATGGCGGATGAAATCCGTCATTTATTTAGTTTTAAGATAGATTTGATCCATCCTAAATTCGCGATTTTGGCGTAGTGCCACCAACTAATGAAGAACACTCAGTATATGTAGGCAATGATGTTAAAGTCAACGTAGAGGCAATAAGAGTATATAAGCTTAGGTTAAGTCTATTTGTTTATTGGATTTGGTAGATACATTTTGCGTGCCTTCTATAAGGCACAATCCAGTCTCTATTTCTCATTTAGATAAATTGGGATATTCATTCCAATTTGAGAATAAAGGATTTAGTATTTACCTTAATTCGATTAAAGTTAGCACATACTCACTACCAAAAAATCAAGCAAAGGGCAAGGACATTGAAAGCCTTTGGCTATGAATCTAATCCGTAGCAATTTTGCTACGGATTTAATCCGTAGCTGAAACCTAATTGATCCGTACCTAAAGCCTACCCCTCACCATAGTCATATTAGATATTGATGGTGCTTAAGGGGCTCCATGGGGCCCATTGAAATATATATATGTTTGATCTAATCCATCCATAAATTCTGATATATAATTTTAGTGGATTGGGCCAAAGTCATGTAGATTAAATGTCGAAGTGGACCACACAATAAGAAATCATAAAAATTGAATATCTATTGTTAATATGTTGTGTGGTCTTCTTACCGCTTCAATCTAACTCATTTTTTTCATTAACCCTTAAAATAATATTTTAAATTTAATTGTCGAAGTGGATAAATAACATACATCATGGTGGGCCCCACGGTCCTAATGAGTCATCCATCACGCGCCCCTCCCCAAATTTCATTCCGCCATTTTCTCCCTCCCACGTACCTCTCAAAATGAGGGTTTTTGCGTCCACCCGTTTCTCCCTCTCTCCATCTCCCAGTTCCCTCACCCTCTTAGCCTCTCTCGCACTCAGCCTCTCCCTCGCCATCTCTCGATCTCCCGCTCTCCCTCACCCTCTCCCCGTCTCTCGGCCGCATTCCTTGCTCTCTATTTCCCAACCTCTCTCTCTCTCTCTCTCTCTCTCTCTCGCTAGCATTTTCAAAATCCCCTTTCACCGTAAGAAGGATAATAACGGTTAGTCTCTCTCTCTCTCTCTCTCTCTCTCTCTCTCTCTCTCCCTCTCTCTCTCTCTATTTCCAAAATCAGTTGCGGTCGTATGCGCCATTGAAATCTCTGTTTCTGTATCCTGTAATATCACTTGCCCAACATATATATCTTGCACGAGAAATCTCTGTGCCTGTTCATCAATTAGAGGTAGAAATCAGCCTTCTAAGGCGAGATAAGAATGTTCTAATGCTGGTAATGGTGAAGCTGAACCACCGGCAACAGAACACCAGAACCCATCTCCAAGTCATGGAAGAGATGGGTTCTGGTATGGGACAGTATGTTTTCACACATATCATGCTAGCTATTCGATATTTCGGGAATTTTACTGTAGTCTCAGTTGTTTTTATGGGATAGTATGTTTTCACACATATCTTGCTAGCTATGCCCAGCACCATCCAAGGGCTTGAGTTTAGGATTAGACTTGCCAAACTCAATTGGGGAAGTGGTTGTGTGTGAGGTTTTAGTTCTTTAAGGTGAACGTGTCCTAGAGAATATAGCTTGCTTTATGCAGGCTAGAATGCAAAGAGGTAAACTCCTTTACTTACAAATCAGCTTGATTTCACTTAGTTAAAAGGGGGTATTGTGTGGCAGGAGGAATTGTAGGGCCATGATGTGTCAAGATATATACACGTTCCTGTTCCTTGTCCATACACGTGCAACCCATGGTCGTCACCATGGCCATTTATCTAATGGGCCCCATCATGGATGGGTGATACCCTAATAACTCTTTAAGATTAGAGAAGATCCTTACCTTTAAGAGTTGAAAAAAAAATTAATTTGGTGGAATTTCCAAGGTTTGGAAGGCTGAGATCTTGCAATCTGAGGGATTTTAGGGTGTCCTTTATCTATGCTGGAGCCAGTCAGATGAACCTTCTAGGATCCAGATCTCCACTCTATGGGTTTGACTTGTATGAACTGAGCACACGAGAATGGTAAGCATGACCTGATGCCTTATGGAGCTATAATTCCTCTTACCATGAGGGTTCTTGATTCTAATATCAATGCATGATAGTATTAATTGTGAGCGTTTATGTAAAGTATGATTGGGAATGAATTCATTTTTCTTAACCATACCAACCACAATATTAATACTCACATATGAAGGCGTATATTCTGATACCTGACTTCCTAAATATATATTTCCCTGGCTAAAACGGCAGCTCTAAGAGTTTATTTTGAGGGGAATTGTTACAAATGGACAAGTTTTAGATATGTTAATCCTGCATTTTTCTTTAAAAAATGGATGAGTTTTAGAATATATATATATATATATATATATATATATATATATATATATATATATATATATATATACACAAACTTAAGCATGCTTTTGCTTTTCATAATTGTTCCCACTTTCTTTGCCCTGTTCAAGGCCATCAAGATTTTGGTTTTCTTAGCTGCAACATTTCTGATTGACAAAAATATACATGTTTTTCTCTTGCAAATTTTAAGTTTACGTGGTTGCATACTTTCTGGTAAATAACTTGCATCATTGCCATCTTGAATTTTAGGCAACGATCATGGAGTCAAAGCACAGATGGATGGGTGGTTGCTAACTGTTGCCTTAATTGAAGGAACCAACTTAGCAGCTGTGGATTCAACTGGATTTTCAGACCCATATGTGATATTGACCTGCAATGGTAAAACAAGAACCAGCTCAATCAAGTTCCAAATGCTAGATCCTCAATGGAATGGTAAGCTATTGTAATTTCTCTGTTTTGTATATGTACTGTTAATGTATTGAGCATATTTGTGATGCCACTTAGGATATGGCAAGGGGACAATTGAGTGTGTGGTTCAGCCCAAGTTCAGGAAAGACTATTATCAACTTGAAATTCAGGTTCAGTCCTGCTATTTATCACCAATCACATCCAGACATGGAACAGGCTTCAATTGAAAAAGTTGTTAAACATTGTCATGGGCATGGTTGTTTATTCCTTGGGCCCAAGTATCATGCCTTGGTCTAATTTGCAGTCATAAAGTTCTGTCAGGAATCCTGAAGAGCCAGGCTAGCCCATTGCAGTCCTAGCTACTAGAAGATAGCAGCTGCAACACGTTTGCTGGAAAGTTACTAGTAGAACAGACAACCAACTCATGATCCCAATTTCTCATGTATGGATTTTTATTATCGAATTTTGTTGTGCTTGCAGAAATATTTGAATTTGATGCAATGGATGAGCCTCTGTCTATGATGGATGTGGAAGTGTTTGATTTTGATGGACCCTTCGATGAAGCAACATCCCTCGGACACACTGAAATCAATTTCGTAGAATCTAATTTATCTGAACTGGCAGATATATGGATTCCTCTTTAGGGAAAGTTAGCTCAGGCATGCCAGTCTAAGTTGCACTTACGAATCTTTTTGAATAATACAGGAGGTATTGATATTGTTAAAGAGTACATAACAAAGATGGAGGAGGTCGAGAAGAAGGTGTATGAATCACTTCTACAAGCTGTAGATAAATTTGTGTCACGGCAAATAAACTCTGCATTCCAGAAGCTATTTGGGCTTCCACCAGAGGAATTCCTCATCAATGACTTGTCACTTGAATCAGAAAATGCCTATACAGGTGCTGTTATCTTTTTGTGTTATGGATCATGTTACTGTTTAAACTTTGCCTGGTAACAATCTCACTAACAGACCCCAGCCCCAGTAAAGGAGGGTTGATGAATGTGGGCAGCCGTGGTAAAGGAAGAATGATAATGATGACGATGACAATGAAAACAACCCAAGGTTATGCCTAGTACCCTTGGGTCTTCAGCTTGTAGAAGTGAGGCCCATGTTTCAGTGATTAAAACCATTGATCCAATGGACTTGTCCTTCAATGGGCCATGTCCCAAAATCTCTTTCAATTGGATATGGACTATGTCCATATTTTTCTTCTTAGCAGTCTATTTGCAGGTCAGCAATAGATGGGCTAGGATTGTTCCATCAGGGGATTTTTAGCAACAGTCCATCTACTCTGGCAGCCCATGAGACTAATGGTTTGGATCACAAAATAGTAGGTGTGGCTTGCACAAACTACCAACCTGATGATACCATACATGCGTAATGTTGAGGATCATATACCTCCACGCTCTTTTTAATGGTTCATACATACATTCTTCTTGTTGATACCATATGTTTGCTTAATCATGCTCATCTGGTTCCTTCTCTGCAGGGCTGTCTCTTTCTATCAGCAAGAATAATTGGGTTTCATGCAAACTTGTTTGGACATAAAACCAAATTCTTTTTTTCTTTGGGAAGACATAGAAGATATCCGAGTGGTCCCTCCACCTCTAGGATCTGTTGGCAATCCATCTCTTATCATTATTCTTCACCGAGGCAGGGGTTTGGATTCCAAGCATGGTGCCAAGGCATAGGATGAAGAAGGTAGGTTGAAGTTTCATATATATATATATATATATATATATCAATTTCCACTATATATTTGAAGATATATTGTTGGTAAAACTGTTTTTTTGTTTATGTTTCTCTATTTCTTTGAATCCCATGCAATTGTATTGCCTAGATTAGGAGTCTGTTTGGAATTTCTTGATTTACAGTTGACTGGATGCACTCCTCCATAATTGCAGGTGGAATAATAACAACTTTCAGTGTTGTTCCTATCCCACTTGCTATATGGAGTAGAAAAATGGGGAAATAGGATCCTGCTTGATGTAGTTCTTGCTTCACACTCTCACCCCAATTGCAAGGTGGATTGGTTCTTCATTCTGAGTATCTTGGACTCAGGGAACCAAATTGCAATATATTACTTTCAAGTTGGACTTGTGTGAAACTTAACTGCAACTTGATGGATGCTCATGCGTCATGAGTCATGACTATTAGGAAACATCTTAAAACCTTTTATATTCTCTTGATTAAACTGAACTTGTCAATATTCTCTTTTGTAATGATCTCCTATCAACCAGTCTGTAAATAATTTATGTGAGAACTCATCCTGCGTATTGTGTGCATTACATCCAACCCATTCATCAGATATGTTACCTCATGAAACCTCTAGGCCCAAAAATTAGCCTGATTCAAAATTTAGGTGAGCCACAGCAAAGGGAACCAAAGCGAGACGGCACCCTGCCCTTGATTTTCTCTAGGGCCCAAATAAGTTGCAAAACAACCTGATTTTTTACATGACCCTTCATCCAAGCCAAATGAAAGGTACGCATGGCATTAGTTCTTGAAGGGTTCTCACATGTTCTCATGAAAACTGGTTTGTAGGAGAAATTTTTCCTCCAAACATAGTGTAAAATATGAACTATCATCTTTCTACGTCTTCCCCCACCCTAACTTCTACTGTAGAACTAAGTGCCATTTGTTGATGGAAATTTGATTTTCATACCTGGAATCATGAAACTTAGAATACTTTAAACTAATTCAGGTCTCTTCCTTACATCTACAAGGCCACATTCTTTTGGGTCCCTATAGGTAGCAACCAATCATGGTTTACTTCCAATCCTGGACAGATTCTGTCATGACTGTTTTTAGCATTTTCGTTTTCTAATTTTCATATGGTTGAATAATGGAACTAAGCAATTTCTACGTTATGGAAGCTGAAGTTTTGATCAAGTTGTCAAACTTGCTAGAATACTTGGTTTCTCAGAGGAATGCCAAGAAGACAGGAAGATATATTCATTTTAGAAGATTGTAATGTGTTTCATTGAGATGCTTGAAACACATTGTAAAAACCCATTTTGTGGAATAGTGAAAAGGAAAAAAGAAAATTGGCTGATAATTATGACTGATTTGCTTGATGCAATTAGGTGGTTTAACAATGGATCCTATGCTTGGAGATTAGCTAATCTGTTTGACGAGAGGTTTGATATTCGTGCTAGAGTTTGGGTTAGAATGTTGTCGGATATACAATTAAAGGCTATCATTGGGTTAGAATGTTGTCGGATAGACAACACTAAACAGCAATTCAATGCCTTGTAGCCATGTCAGGGCTGTCCCAGGTGACGATTTATCCCATGAGACCGTAGGTTGGTTTCCCTTTACATTTGTAAACTCAACGACATGAATTCCCCTGTGTGCATCTTGTTGGACGGTTTATGATAGTTAATGCCTTTTCATGTCAGCTGATTGCAACAACTTCTTATGTAATACATATTTGAAAAACTCTTTTACAGGTACTACAGGCTATATTAAAGGCTCTCAATGATCTAAAGAGGCCCGTTCGACAAGAAGCTGCTAGATGCCGTCAAGCATGGTTTAATTTCATTTATAAGCACATCAATCATCTAATATTTCTCTCTTTAAGTCAATAGGTATGACACTTTATGATCTTTCACAACAGGGCATCAATTGCATCAAGAAGCCTTCATTTTTTAGGGGCACAATGTCGTTACTTATTCATTTAAGAAAAAAAGGCTAGTTCTGCAGGAAGAAATATAGAAGACTAACCCATACGTGCCTTTGTCAAACTACAAATGAGTGGGTAAGCTTTTGTCTTCTTAGAAGACATCCATCATATATGGGATATCCCAATATTGGAGATGATCAATATTAGAAATCAATATTGGAGATGCAACTCTCAAAATGTTGGTATGTTTGGTATCTTCTTCTATTTCAGCCTTTTTTTTTTGTAGAGTTACAGATAATACAAGTTTTTTCACCTTCGATTGTAGAAAAGAAGCTATAAATCTATGGATAATGGAATGGGTGTTTGGATGAGATGATTGACATTTTGTTTCTAGATCTCTTAAAGATTAAAAAAGGCTACAAATTTTAATGTTTTCACTAGAACTGTTGGAGGTACTCATTTTCTTACATGCATATCTGACTTCCCTCCTATTTTCTTGTGGTTAAGATGAAAATCTTGTTGAAAATTCATTTGAAATTTGGTATATGGAATTACAGTTTACTGTTTTGGTTTACCCCATGAATTAAAACATAACAGTAGAAGTGATGTGAAAGAGTAAGGAAGCTAAGTTGCCAATTGTATTCATATAGGTGAGTCCTAACTCGACTCAGGGTGAACGAGTTAATCCCAGCCGGATCTTCTAACAATGTTCTGGGCATTCCCCGTAAGAGCTTTTCTAAGCTAACATGCATGCACCTCCTATAAGTGGATGTGTTAGAAAACTTCTGATAGGTCTTTCATAGCTATAGATTCATTCAGTTGATTGTGGCCCGACTAGAGGACTGACCTGATTCTTGGGATACGGAATCTACAGTTTACCCTTCTGATGGATGGCTAAGATATTACACCTGTCTGCCATGTCGGCATGTGGTAGTGTGTGCATTAGCACACTTGTACATGCATGTGAGCTTAGCAAACCTCTTTCCCTTCCTCAGGTGGGCTCTACCAAGAAGGCGCACATTTCTAGCAAGTGGTGAACCTGCTTCTGAACATCATTAGATTATTTTCTGATGATAATCTTTTCTCTATACAACGTGATGCACTGTATACCTTAGAAACTATCTAGAACTCAAGGCATTGCCACTAATCATTAGCATGTCCTACTTGTAATTGACAAGCAAATGGAGATTTTCTTTTCATGATGGTCAGCTCTGCTTGCACATTTTTCAGGTCATTGATACTCGTAGTCACTATCTGTTCCACTTGGGAAGTGGGTACTTGTGGCTACCGATGGTCCTTGTGAAAATCATCCAGACGTTTATTTTGGCCCTACAAACCATATGGTGAGACCATTCCTTTTGTGTCAATTTCATTCCTCTTTAAGCTTTTATTAATTCATTAAGGAAAAAAAGAAAATGGTCATACATGATGCACTTCTTTCACTGTCTTTTTTTAGGGTGAAGTCGAGAAAATTTCTCTAATGAAGCCAAAGGCCAGGATGAAGGATATACCTGGCCATATGCGAGTGCACACAGACTCACCAAGTTTTATATTTTCAGCATTATTTAAATGAAGGATTGTAATTGATTGAATGAAGGATTATAATTGAATGAATGATTGATTGTAATTGAATGAATGAATGATTATGTAGGTGGTAATTGAATGAACAAATGATTGTAATTGAGTGAATGAATGATTGTAATTTTGACTGAATGATTATGCAGGTGGTAATTGAATGCATGAATGAATGATTGTAAAAAATAATAATTAATGTAGGCAATAGCTATGGATATTAACCGTAGCTGTTAATGTCACAACCGTAGCTGTTATAGAATTTGGCATATTACTACAGATCCAATACTAGTTTTAGCTACCAATAATATTCGTAGCTATGGGTGTAGGTGCTTTTGGCTATAGAAATATTTGCTACGGATTATATCCATAGTTATTATAAGATACGGCTACGGATTAAATCTATAGCCATAGGTTTTGGACCAATTGGCTCGACACCTACGATGATGGTCATGCTACGGATTTAATCCGTAGCCATAGGTCTATGGCTATGGATTAAATCATAGCCTTTGCCCAATTTTCTAGTAGTGACTCCATGGTGAACAACCTACACTAGCTATACTTAATTGCCTCACACGTATATAATGGTAATGACTTGTATGGAAATAAAGTAGGATGCAAGCAAAGACTATATTATGAGAATTCCTCCATCTTGTGGCACCGGCGTCTATGTCATATATCTCGTGAGAGATTAGACAGACTTGTGAGAGAAGGAATTCTACATTCTCTAGACTTCTCCAACTATAAAGTGTGCATTGATTGCATAAAAGGAAAACAGACTAAAACTGGAAAGAAAGGTGCAACAAGGAGTGTAGGTCTCTTAGAGGTGATAAATACGTACTTTCGTGGAACATTCCCTATGGCTTCATGGAGTGGACCCAAACATTTTATTACCTTTGTAGATGACTACTCTCATTTCGGGTACCTCTACCTTATCAGTGAGAAATCAGATGCCCTGGATGCTTTTAAGATTTACAAGGCCGAAGTTAAAAATTAACTCGATACAAAGATTAAAGTTGTCAGATCTGACCGTTACTACAAGAAATTCTACCTTTAGCGACGAAAATTTTCGTCGCTAAAAGCCAAATTTTTATAGTTAAAAAGTTTTAGTGACGAAAATTGTCAAGCTTTTTAGCGACGAAAATTTTCATTGCTAAAAGTAACTTTTAGCGATGAAAATTTTCGTCGCTAAAAATAATTACAAAACTTTTAGCGACGAATATTTTCATCGCTAAAAAATAAATGTTAAACTTTTAGCGACGAAAATTTTCGTCACTACAAATAATTACAAAACTTTTAGCGATGAATATTTTCGTCACTAAAAAATAAATGTTAAACTTTTCGCGACGATCATTTTCATTGCTAAAAATAATTACAAAACTTTTAGCGACGAACATTTTCGTCGCTAAAAAGTAAATGTTAAACTTTTGGCCACGATAGTGTTCGTCGCTAAAACAATTACAAAACTCTTAGCAACGAATATTTTCATCGCTAAAAAATAAATGTTAACCTTTTAGCAACGATAGTTTTCGTCGCTAAAAATAATTACAAAACTTTTAGCGATGAATATTTTCGTCGTTAAAAAATACGTAAAAAACTTTTACTGACGAAGATTTTCGTAACGAAAAATATTTACAAAACTTTCACCTACGAAATTTTTCGTAGGTAAAACTCTCTTTTTTTTTAAAAAAAATACAATAATAATCCAGCACAAAATTCCTGATATACACCTGTTACAATATATTTCATCAAATTCATCCTGATATACACCTGTTATATAATATATTTCATCATATTCACATTCACATCCATCTAAACCCAAACTAGTAAACCCATCCAAAAATAAATTACATTCATCCAAACACAAACAATCTTATCCACATCACATTCATTCAAGCATAAATACATATAAGCTTAACATCATAAACAAAAATACCCTAAACCTAAACCTTAACCTAAACCTATAACTTATAACCTATAACCTAAACCTATAACCTAAACCTTAACCTAAACCTAACCTATAACCTATAAGTTTAGGTTTAGGAAATCGGGTTCGGGTTCGGGATCGGGTTTAGGTTTGGGTTTTCAAGTTTAAGTTTAGGTTTAGGTTAGGGAGTTGAGATTAGGATTAGGTGTAGGTTTAGGTTTAGGGATTTGAGAATACGTTAAGGTTTAGGTTTAGGAAATCGGGTTCGGGTTATAGGTTTAGGTTAGGTTATAGGTTAAGGTTTAGGAAATTGAGTTTAGGTTATAGGTTTAGGTTATAAGTTAAGGTTATAGGTTAAGGTTTAGGTTATAGGTTAAGTTTTAGATTTAGGTTACGGTTATATAGGTTTAGGTTTAGGTTATAGGTTTTGGGATTTGAGAATAGGTTTAGGTTAAGGTTATAAGTTCAGGTTTAAGAAATCGGGTTTGGGTTCGGGATCGGGTTTTCAAGTTTAGGTTTAGGTTTAGGTTAGGGAGTTGAGATTAGGATTAGGTGTAGGTTTAGGTTTAGGTTTAGGGATTTGAGAATACGTTAAGGTTTAGGTTTAGGAAATCGGGTTCAGGTTCGAGATCAGGTTTACGTTTGGGTTTCAGGTTTAGGTTTAGGCTATAGGTTTAGGTTTAGGTTATAAGTGTTAGGTTTTAGGTTTAGGTTATAGGTTTTGGGATTTTAGAATAGGTTTAGGTTAAGGTTATAAGTTTAGGTTTAGGTAATCGGGTTCGGGTTCGGGTTCGGGATCGGGTTTAGGTTTGGGTTTTCAAGTTTAAGGTTTAGGTTTAGGTTAGGGAGTTGAGATTAGGATTAGGTGTAGGTTTAGGTTTAGGTTTAGGGATTTGAGAATACGTTAAGGTTTAGGTTTAGGAAATCAGGTTTGGGTTCGAGATTGGGTTTACGTTTGGATCTTAAGTTTAGGTTTAGGCTTTAGTTTTAGGTTATAGGTTATAAGTGTAGGTTTAGGTTTAGGTTTATGTTTAGGTTATAGGTTATAAGTGTTAGGTTATAGGTTTAGGTTTAGATTAAGGTTTAGGTTTAGGTTATAGGTTTTGGGATTTGAGAATAGGTTTAGGTTATAAGTATAGGTTTAAGTTATAAGAATAGGTTTAGGTTTAGGTTAAGGTTAAGGTTATAGATTTAGGTTATAGGTTTAGGTTTAGGTTATAAGTTTAGGTTTAGGTTACGTTATAGGTTAAGGTTTAGGGAATTGAGTGTAGGTTATACGTTTAGGTAATAGGTTTAAGTTAAGGTTTAGGTTTAGGTTTAGGTTATAGGTTTCGGATTTGAGAATAGGTTTAGGTTAAGGTTATAAGTTTAGGTTTAGGAAACCGGGTTCGGGTTCGGGATCGAGTTTAGGTTTGGGTTTTCAAGTTTAGGTTTAGGTTTAGGTTAGGGAGTTGAGATTAGGATTAGGTGTAAGTTTAGGTTTAGGTTTAGGGATTTGAGAATACGTTAAGGTTTAGGTTTAAGAAATCAAGTACGGGTTATAGTTATAGGTTTAGGTTAGGTGTAATGCTCGGGGGTCAAGTATAAGCTCCACTCCCGAGTTCCAATGCATCACTTATGCAACATAAACGATAATGATTGAATGTTGTCCATGTTAATGCATTAAACATGAGTGAGATTATACCAACAATATGTCATACTCCAGAGACAGTTAAATAAGCAAGCGAAAGACTGTGATAGATATATAAAATATATAAACTGTTGTAAGTCTTCAGAGTGTGAGAATGTTACCAGGTTAAATATATACATGTATACTCAAAAAATGAACAAAAAGAATATACATGGGTCCTTCAAAAGTGAAAAATAACAAGTGTAATTGCGTCTAATCAACATCCCTGTAACCTCGTCGATCAGAATATGGTCTACATAGACCAGCCTGATAGCTGCATATAGGAGAAACCCTCCTCATCATCATAAAAGTCTGGCTCCGCTTCGCAAGCATCACCATCATCTAAAACTAAAACAGGGTCTGGTTGATGTTTAAAACATTGTCCCGTAATGTGGGAGTGAGTGATCAACTCAGTGGAACTATAAAGCAAAGGTTAACATGTTATCAATTCAGTCAAGTAGTAATGATAAAGCAATACAATCACACATTCCTAATTACTCTGATTAATGCAAAAATGGTATGTATAAATGATGCATGCCCTCGCCTGCACTCCCTCTACGATCTTTATCTCACAGTCGCACATGTCAGTCACTTCCTCAGTGCTCTACCCAACGCCAAACGGCACATGCAATGCGCTGCATGAGCATGCTTGCCAAGTTCTTATTAGTCATTTCCATATAGTAGGATTGGGAAGCTATGGTACCGCCCTTTATATCATTAACCCAAACAATGATCCATCTAGGGTCGTCAATCTTAGTTAATCACATACGATAGGCAAGTTCAGGTCACTACCACCAATGCCCTACCAACTGACAATCTATTTTCGAAGGCTCGTCACCGACCCGAATGGAGGCCGCAACTAGGCTGCACCGGAGTAGGCCTATTTCATACTCGAGGTCACTCCACCAACGCCCTAATAACTGGTAGTATATTTTTGAAGGCTCGTCATCGACTCGACTGTGACCCGATTGGGGACCACAACCAGATTGCGCCAATGGGGGCCGACAGATCAAATACAGTGCCCCATACTACCGTATTCAGTTCACAAGTCTAAGTTGCTCACTGGTCACTATGGGGAGGCTCGTCGCCCCAGCGTCGGCGGACAGCTCGACCACGGTGACCCATACCCCCATTCCCGGCTCATGAGTCTTAGCGGATCGTGGTACCATGGTTAAATGGACTTTTCACTGGTAAGTTGGTACCTTAGATTCAAGTAGGAGCGTCCATACATGGTGAACATACATCGGGCTAATCGGGTTACTTGACGAGCTCAATTAGTATGTGTAAGACACATATCCTAGTTTGTACTGTTCTGTCGACTTCGCGATCCTTCTCGTCGAATTTCTGCAACCTACGACGTATAATTAATGTTTACGATCGATCCTAAGTCATATCTTATATATTTGAATCAGCTTAACCCGAGACTTGTATCTTAGCGACCGCGTCGTCGCCGCGATTCCAACATCGCATCTCGTGCGCCAATCCAACGCTTAAATCATAAGATGTGAACCGTACATTATAATGACCATGGACCACACATTGCGGGACCCACCCATCCCATGTGGCACAAATCCCTAGGTAATTATGAGGGTGATGGATGACATCACCCTAGCTATAGCCACCCTACCCCCTAGCCTTCCTACATGCACTTATAGCTAGCAACCCTACCCCTAGCCCTCTTACAACCATTTATTGCAAGCCACCCTCTCTTACAAGTAATCATGGCCTACCTAAGCTACTCTCTCCCTCTCTTTACTACACTCTCTCTCCCTCATTTCTCATCACTTTTTCCCAAGCAAGAGAAGAGGCTCTTGTCCAAGCCTTCCCATGGAGAGAAAAGAGTGATATGGTGGCCCACCTTTTCCATCCCTTTAACCATCATCCTAACCATTCAAACATCATCTTCCACCATCAAAGTGAGACACTAAGAGATTGGCTTTCCGACGGACCACGAAGATTGACAGTGGGTGCTTTATAGGATAGTTTTTTATGTTTTGATGATGGACCAAGTGAGGCCTACCGATCAATGGTATAGATCTCACTTGGGACCTTAAGATGTGGCTGATGGCCCACCTTGATCTTCATGATCATTCCATGATGGGGCCATTCTCCATGGACCCCATCATGATGTTTATTTTCTAACTTAAAAATGGGTCATCTATGAAAAGGCCTAGCTATATGTCCTATAGGGGGGGGGGTGTGAATAGGACTGCCAAATAAAACTTATAACATCGGAATTTAAAAAGAATATGATAGCCAAAATAAATCACAATGCAGGAAAGTAAAACAACCTCAAAATTCAGATCTTGAGAGGTTGATACAAATGTTGTTCTAAGGACAACCTTTCACCAAAAACCAGAGTTTATGGTAGGACAACCTTATTTCTAGAAAGATCTTTGTATCAAATCTCAAACTAAAGAGGAATACAAAAATAAGCACAAACTGAACTGAAATAAATTGTAATCATAAATGTATTGTTTTAGGGACAGCCATACACCATAAAAATGGCAGGGCAACCTTGTTGCAACAACTTTAAAGGAAATTGAATTTCAAGCAAATAAAGGAATAACAGAAAATAAATTCTAAACTATTACAAAATTCCCACAATGCTTGAATTAAATGATTACAACATTCACCACCATACATACATCCCACAAATAAATGATTAAAGATATGTAAATCATTCAAACACAACACAAGGGATTATAGTGGTTCGCCTGTGTGTTCACCAACTGTTAAACAACAGCCACACAGAATGCTACTCCACTCCTAATATCCTCACACAGGGGATATTAGCGTTCACTAACAAAATAGGTTTTCACAGGTTCACCCAAAACCTTTACAATTGTGTCTTTATCTGTGGGCTTACACAATTAAAAAAACCCCACTTCTGAGTTTTCCTGGCTCTCCTCAGATAACCAATACAACAAGATTTTTCTGGCAAATCTTGAAAGAAACCAAAACAGAAAGGAATTTACAATTAAATGTAAAATACCTGATTATCTCCTTCGTTGTAGCGAAATTTCTAGAACCAAGTCGAGTAAATGATTGAATGTCCAAGTTCAATGTCCAGTACTCAATTACAATGGTTCTAGTTCTAATAGATTTTAAATTAAACCAAATAGGGCTTGCCTTAATTGATTTTGATTCCAAAGAAAGGGAATAACAATTCCTCTTATCAAATTAGATTGGAATAGTAGAAACAAAATCAATTAAATAAAGCTAAAGAAAGAGAATATAAAATAAGCACACTTAGCTTAGACAGAGCACTGAATTATCACTCAGAAGTTTGACGAAGATTAGCTTGAATGAATTAATTAATTCCTTAAATTCTTCTGAGATTCATACTCTATTTATAGGTGAGCAGATCGTGTCTTCGACTGGTCTAGGGAGCTCTTCGACTAGTCGAAGAAGTAAAAGATTTGAAAAAAATTGGGCCCAATAAGCTTTGACCATTCTATGACTGGTCGAAGGTCACCTTCGACTGGTCGAAGACCATCAATAAATCGTAACTTTGAGTCGAAGACTTTTGACTGGTCGAAGATGCAATCGACACTTTCCTTAGGATCGTCGAACAATTCTGGGCTCAGTCAAGCCTAACAAAATATCCGAATTTTATAACAAACTCACGACTGATCGAGGAATTTCTTAGACTGGTTGAAACAAAGCTAAGACTAGTCGAAGAAAGCCTAGGACAAGTCTTCGAACTGCCCAAACTCATGTAACATAAACATATGACTTATGTATCCAAAATGGCCTACTCCTAAGGTTAACCTAAGGTCAATCAAACCCCAATCATGAAGTAAGGACATTGAAACATTAGGAACAAGTGACCTTGAAGTTTAAGCCTTGAAATCTTGATGTAGTTTAATCTTAAAATCTTGATGTAGCTCAACCTTGAAAGTGTCTTTAGTTCTTTACGAACGGTCTTGTACGCTTCTTGAAGTCTTGCATTCTTGAGACTTGTCTTGTGAGCAATACTTGCAAGGTTGATCTTTGTACTTGTGAGCTTTGCTTGTTGTGAGCTTTGCTTGTTCATGAATGTTGATCTTTGAGAGAGCTTCACTTATGCAAGTTATATAACAGTGATTTTGGCACCACAAATTTGACAACCGACAGGGATATAAACTATAGCACTTACAATCTCCCCCTTTGTCAAATTAGTGACAAAACACATAACCAAGATAAACATAAAGTAAAACAACTGGTTAAAGAATCATGAATCAGTTAGTATCAACTGGCTTACCTGCAAATCAATATTCAACATTCAACATTCAACCAGTTCATTCAACTGGTTCAAACATACTCACCCTGAGTAACATAATCAATGCTACTCCTCTCACAATCACATCGTTAAGAACAAACCATTCTCCCCCTTTTTTTCACAATATGACAAAGGAAATAACATGGAAGGAGAACTAAATAAAGGGATATATGAGAGAAATATGAGGAGTTACGAGATTATAGCAAAAAAAAAAAGATAGTATCCAACTCAAAACAAATACCCAGGATAAAACAAAGACAGTATCCAACTCAAAATCAGTCAACCTAGTGCTAAGTTATAAAGTTATTACAGACTAGAAATCCCATATAAACTAATCAGAACCAGAACCAGATGACGGAGCAGGAATAGAGGGATCAAGTTGGTGCATGCCTTTGTTCAATCGCCTAAGATATTTGCGCATGTACTTGAATTGTAAATCATGAGCAACCGACATGTTTTCTATCTTTACATTTATATTCTCAACTTTATCCTCCAATTCACTCAAACGTCTATCAAAATTAGATGGTTCAAAATCTGGATCATTTGTTGAATCAGAATCCAGTTCCTCGAAGATGTCATCCATATTAATGTCATCATCAGCTTCTTTATGACTACGACCACCATCACCACCTTATTCAGGAAGTAATTCCAACTTCATCTTATTGAGATTAGAATTATTGAAAATCATATGATGGATAGGTGCCTCATTAACCGGCATATCGACTAACATATGTGTAGCCAATACAGTCATTAAATAGCCAAAAGGAATATCATTATGACCAGGACGGAGTCTAAACTGAAGAATGAAATGACAGATTAAGGATGGTAAACAAAGCTGAGTACCACTGGCAATAGCATGGATAACACGAACCATAAACGAAGTCAAGTCAGTTTTATTACATGAACGAGGATACAGATTAGACACAAAGATTCTGTGGAGAACTCTATATTTGGGTAACAAATACCTTGCGGGAAGTGCATTCCTATTTTTAGTCCAGTGAACATCCATGTTGCATAAGTCTTTAGTGAGCATACATTTTTCAGAAACTGAGGGTTTATCAGTTAGGTTATGAATAGGAATACCCTCATCATTCACAAGAATGTCCATAAGGGCTGAAATTAAATGACGATCAATGTCAAAAGGCCCTTCACTAGTAGATATTTTAAAAGTTAAATTATCCTGTGAGAAAGCACTAATACATGCAAACATGGATTGGGCAATGGACCGGTATGCTGGCCCACCCCAATGTAATAAGTTAACCCAACCTACAGCTTCAAGCATAGGAAGGATGTCAAAAGGTGCAATATGATTAATATCAACAGGATGTTCAACAATAACATTATGTGATCTAATGTCCGTAACATAAGATGGATCATCATTGCGAATAAGAAGATGACGCTTAGTGATAATGGTCGATCTGGAGGAAGAAGGACCACGGGAAGTAATTTTTCTACCTCTAGTAACCATTTGCAATAATAATAACAAAGAAATAAGAAGTTGCAAAGGATTGAGAAGTGGGTTTACTCAAAATAGATTTTTCTTAATCCAAACACCAAATCTCAATTAAATTCAAAATAGAAAGCTTCAAGCTAGAAAAGGAAACAATCTAGACACAGATCTGTAAGAAAAATGCAAATGGAATACTAACCTTAAAGAACAAGAACAGTGGGTTCGACAAGTCGAAGCTCGGCACCTTAGAAAAGAAAAACGAAATGAGGAAGAAAGAAAAATCCTCAATTTTTAAGTGATTCCCGAGATCTACGACTGGTCATGGGTATCTACGACCGGTCAAAGGTCGACTGGTCGAGTATACTCACGACTGGTCGAAGAATGTCCAAAAATTCATATTTCTTGCAAATTATACAAAAATTGGATTTCAACCTAACAAATATATATACTATGATACAAGTAGGCATAAATAATTATTTTAAAATGCACATGCCAAGATCAAATTTCATCTTTTTGAACCTACTTTTATCAAGAGGTTTAGTGAAAATGCCAGCTCGTTGATCTTCAGTAGGAATATATTCCAGAGATATAACTTTTTCTTCTACTAATTCCCGAATATAATGAAATCTAATGTCAATGTGCTTAGTACGAGAATGCTGAATAGGATTTTTTAAAATATTTATCACACTGGAATTATCACAGTGCAATAACATAGAATCCTGTTTAATTTCATAATCACTTAGCATTCGTTGCATCCAAACAAGTTGTGTACATGCATTACCAACAACGATATACTCAGCTTCAGCTGTTGAAAGTGATATAGAATTTTGTTTCTTACTAAACCAGAAAAATAGACAATTTTCAATGTAAAGCAACCACCACTGGTTGATTTTCTATCATCTAGATTACTAGCCTAGTCAGCATCAGAGTACCCAGCTAATTGGACAATAGTCTCATGAGGATACCAGAGACCGAGATTTACAGTACTTGCGACATATCTAATAATCCGCTTGACAGCAATCAAGTGTGATTCTTTTGAATCAGATTGATATCTTGCGCAAATACCAACACTTAAAGAAATATCAGGTCTACTAGCAGTTAAATATAACAAACTACCAATCATACTCCGATAAAGTTTTGAATCAACATTTTTACCATTTGAGTCTTTTGAGAGTTTCAGGGTAGTACTCATGGGAGTATCGAACTTCTTGCCATTCTCAAATCCAAATCTCTTGATTAGATTCAAAGCATACTTAGATTGAGAAATGAATATTCCTTCAGGTTGTTGCTTTACTTGCGATCCAAGAAAATAAGTCAATTCCCCAACCATGCTCATTTCGAACTGTGATTTCATCAAATCTGCAAACTCAGTAGTCAAGTCAGTACAAGTTGATCCATAAATGATATCATCAACATAAATCTGTACCATTAAGATATGATCATTATGTTTTTTAACAAACAGAGTTTTATCAACAAATCCCATTTGAAAATTATGACTTAAAAGAAATTTTGTTAATTTCTAATACCATGCCCTAGGTGCTTGTTTTAATCCATAAAGTGCCTTTTTAAGTCGATACACATGATCAGTATTTTTGGGATCTTCAAAACCCATTGGCTGTTCAACATAGACTTCTTCATGTAAATCGCCATTTAGAAAAGCACTTTTCACATCCATTTGATATATCTTTATCTTTTGAAAACATTCAATGGATATAAATAGTCTGATAGATTCGAGACGTGCTACTGGTGCAAAAGTTTCATCAAAATCAATTCCTTTAATTTAAGTATAACCTTATACCACTAGTCTAGCCTTGTTTCTAATTATATTTTTACACTCATCAGACTTATTTTTGAAAATCCATTTTGTTCCAATGATGTGTTTATCTTTAGGTCTTGCTACGAGATACCAAACATCATTTCTTACGAATTGGTTAAGTTCTTCTTGCATCGCAACAATCCAGTTCTCATCAGCAAGAGCTTCTTTTACATTAGATGGTTCTATTTGGGATGTAAAACATACATAATTACATATATCCTCAAGTTGTCTACGGGTGCAAACACCAGCGAGAGGATTTCTAAGAATTTGAGTGGTTGGATGATCTTTAACTGTCCTCAACTCAGAGTCAGTCTGATTTGAAGAAGTATCGGGTTTATCAATGATTAGAACTTCATCATTATCTCAATTAGGGATTGACGTATTTAAGTGATCATCAATGATAACATTGATGGACTCTTGAATCACACCAGTTCTTTTGTTTAGAACCCTATAAGCACGACTGTTTAAGGAATATCCTAGAAAAATCCCTTCATCATTCTTTGTATTGAATTTTTCCAAATTTTCACGATCTCGTAAAATATAGCACTTGCTGCCAAAAACTCGAAAGTATTTGCAAGTAGACTTTTTATTGAACCACAATTCGTAAGCCGTTTTATTATTATCTTTGCTAGTATAGACTCGGTTAATAATATAGCAAGCTGTGTTGACAGCTTCAGCCCAAAGATTTTTAGAGAGCTTCATGCTATTCAACATGACATTAGCCATTTCTTGAAGTACCTTATTCTTTCTTTCCACAATTCCATTTTTTGTGGAGTTTTGGGAGCAGAAAATTCATGTAATATTCCTTGGTCGGTACAGAACTTCTCAAAATTGCTATTCTCAAATTCAGATCCATGATCACTATGAATCTTACTGGTTTGTGAAGATTTTTCAGTTTGAATCCTTTTGAGAACTTTTCTCACTTCTTCAAGGGTTTCAGATTTATCCCTTAAGAAGACTACCCAAGTGAATCTGGTAAAGTCATCAACAATTATCAGGATATACTTTTTCCCACCACGACTTTCCATTCTGGTAGGTCCTATTAGATCTATGTGGAGAAGTTCGAGTGGTCTTGATGTGATATTTGAATTCACCTTTTTGTGTGAGTTCCTCGTTTGTTTGCCTATCTTGCACTCATCACATATTTTATCTAATTTCTGAAGTTTGGGTAAACCTCTTATAAGTTCTCGTTTGCTCAATCTATATAAATTTCGATAATGTACATGTCCAAGACGTTTGTGCCATAAATCAGTCTCGTCTGTATGGACCATGTAACATGTTTAATTAGATGAGCTGGATTCATTAACAATATAGCAATTTTCAGACATTCTACGTCCAGTTAATATTACAGAACCCTTATTGTTTAATATCTCACAGCTTTGATTAGAGAACTGAACACTATGGTTATTATCACATATTTGAGATATGCTAAGCAAGTTATGTTTTAAGCCTTCAACATATAAAACATTTTTAAACACGGGAAGATTAAAAAGTTGAACCGTACCTTGGCCTATAATCTTGTAGTTGCTACCATCACCAAATGTGACTGAACCACCAGTCATATCTTTTAGATCCGTGAATAAAGCTTTGTCACCTGTCGTATGCCTGGAGCATCCATTGTCTAGGTACCACTTTGAATGACTTGTTGCTTTGAAAGCTATGTGAGCAACCAAGCAGTTGACTTTAGGAACCCATTTCATAACTGTTTTGGGTTTAGGAACATAGTTGGTCTTCTTTTGTTTATAGTTGTAAGAATAACCTATAGAGTTAGATTTTAAGAGTTCCTTGAGTAAATCTACTATCTTTTCAGCTAGTGGATTTCATTTCTGATTAAAGTTGACATGGCTGCTTCTAGGTTTTTGAAGAGTTTTTAAATTTCTAGAAAAACCTTGATAAGTACTTTTCCCTTTTGAGTTTGAGGACTCTCCTTTCACAAACATAGGAGGAGTATACTTTAGTTTAGGAGATAAATTTTTATCATAGCCCAACCCGGATAGGTCGTCACATTTTCTTGATCCGGATAAAAGTTTTTCTAACTTTGGATCACCTTGGGCATATTTCCATGTGACCTTTAGACTCATAAGAGAAGATACTTCATTTTTTAGTTTCTCAATTTCAGATTTCAAATAAACAATTAGAGAGTTTTTGAATTCCAAATCGCATTTTGATTTTTCAAAACAATCTGAAATTTGTGATTTTTCTAAGACAAGTGATTCAAAACATTTTTTAATTTAGAAAACTTTTCTTTTTGAAGTTTAAGTTTGACAGCAATTTTACAACTTTCCTTATATAGGGCATTGTAAGCGTCTTGAAGATCATCTTCATTTTCACATTCACTACTCAGATTTTCTTCACTTGTTGAGTCATTATCTGAAAATGTGAATTTGGCTAGAGTCATAAGTGCTTTAACTTCATTGCCTGATGTTCACTCCCCAAGTATAGGGTTGTGATGTAGTAATAAACTCGGTAAGATCGAGGTCGAATCCCACGAGGACTGGTTGTCACAACTCAAATCTAAGACTCTCCTTAACTAATCCAACAAATAGTGGTATGAACTACTAAGCACAATTCTAAAAAAAATAAAACAATTAAGAACAGGAAGAAAATTCAAATGTCAGAGAGAGCACTAGGACTTTCGAATCCACCCCTAATTATCCTAACCCTTGTTTTGTCTGTTGATTCACCTTGACCGATTGATACCACTTAAATAGAGAAAGCACAATCATGTGTCCTAAATCGGGCATCTGACTATCTAATTCCTTTAAGCAATGCCATGAACAATACATCCCATGTCCTTGGTCGGACACATGGTATGCAAAATTTATTAAAGCACCACTTCCTTCCTCTATAGGAAACTGTTCTTGATCAGACCCAAGCACTGTAATAAGCATCCAAACAACATCCATCTATACTTTGGTCAAGTTCATAGATGGAGAAGTATGGAATTTAAACCCATAAAGCCCACTCAGAGAAAGAAACAAATTAAATAAAATTCAAAGTAAATCAACCAATACAAGAGCTGATCAAATTAGGGGCTTCATCTCAGCCCTAGCTGAGAGATTAGTTACCCATAAAATCCATAAAAAGATATTAAATAAAATTCATAAAATAAAACGCCGAACCGAACAATCTCTCTCTCTTCTTCCTTCTCTTTCTTCTCTCCCTGGCTCTGGATCTCCAATTCTCTAGATCTCAATGCCTTCCCCACGTCCAAAACTTCCTTTTATAGTCACGGATGGTGGAATCGGTGGCAGTCGTGACGGACTCGAAGTGTAATTTTTCGCAGCCGTGATCGGTGGGCCCCACAGAGGTGTTTTACGGAAAATCCACCCCGTCCATTGGATTCGGCCGAAATTTCCAAGAATGGGTGGTTTTGAAGGTCCATTGGCGCGGCCCACGAAGAAATCTCGAAAAGATCAGTTTTGAACGTCGCCGAGCAGCCTGTTTGTGGCCTCCGTATCTCGCACGTGTGTATGCATGGGAGTGGAATCTCAGCATGGTTTTGTAGTTCTCATAGCCCTCTACACGATGGACGGCTCGGATCGGTCAGAAAGATAACGTACGGGGCCCACTAAATTCCGGAAAAGTCGGCAGCGGGCGCGTTACGCGGACGCAAATCTCCGTCCGCCGTGGTGATGGTGGGGTCCATTCTTCCAATTAAATGGAAAATCCACTCCGTTCACTGGAATAAGGACGGAAAACCGGTCGAAAATGACCAGTTTTTTTCTGTTTTAGGTGTGGTCCACCAGATATTTGAACTCACCGTCCGTTTTGCGTTTTTCAGCGATCAAAGTCCGTACAGATGCATGGGACCAAAGGGACATCTAGGCGTGGGTAACACCCTCCATAGAGATGCAGTGGACGGTTTGGATCTTCCATTTGGGCGATGTGTGGGGCCCACAACCGACGACCGCGGTCGGGTGCGGAAGACGCTGGACGCGGAGATGCTTTTGAAGACGGGCGCGGGTCAGCGCCCGCGCTGACCGTTCACTTGGTGAGGCGCGCCGCTGGTGCACATGTACTCGGTGTACACCCTCCCGTACACAGGGCCCACTATGATGTTTTTTTACGAAATCCAATCCGTCCATTCCCTTTCTCAAACTATATTAACCGTCGAGACCAAAGTTGAGGCATATCCTGCTATCAGGTGGGCCTGAAATCAACGATTCGTGGGCTGAATTGTCAGTTGGAGCACTTTCCGAGATTATCAATGGCTGAAATTTAATATGTACGGTTAAATTATGGCCATCATCCCATGTATGAAGTTTTGAACTGATTGGATGGCGGGAACCATGTGATCTTGCATTCTGGACCCTTTTCAGGCCCCTTTGGCTTGCTTTCCTCAGATTCCAGGCGTGTAAAATCTTTATTATTGGTTCTCTGGGGTCCATCCCGTGCTCAGGTGACTTCAGAACATCAAATCCATGCCTTTAACATCAATTTCTAAATAACGCTCCTGATTTCATCCTGTAATAAAAACACGATTAAAATCTGGCATTAAACATTATCATGTATGTAAAATCAAGTAATTACTGGGGTCTGATATGCAATATTCGACCCTGATCACAACCCCCAACCAGCATTTTGCTAGTCCCGAGCAAAACATGCGAAAAATAAATTCAGAAATAAAAGATAATTCCTATAAGCTCAAGTGACAAGTGAATAGATAGCTGAGATGTAAAAAATCTAAGATTCATGAATGGTAAGTAGAATTTTCTCCTAGAAGCAAGCTCTCGGCAGCTTTCATAATTAACTTCAAATTATTAATCTATCAATTAGAACATTCCTAAACATTGAGTTCCACGAGTGTAAAGTATAATCTCGACTTACAATCATTGAGAGATTCAATTGTCAATTTCATGATATCATTAGTAATTCGTGACAACCAAGCTTGAAACCAATACTTATCTCACAGATTAGCTTTTCATTTTACCAGCCTTTGATTTTCTTTATGAGCAGTAACGCCAAGGAAGGGAATCAAATCCTCACCTACAGGGAGCAAACCTATGGTGAAAACTCGTTGCCTAACTTTTTTTTTCTTCATTTTCATATGTCAACTATGGAGAATCAAATCTACACCTATAGGGAGCAAACCTATGGTGAAGATTATGTGACTAACTCTTTCAATTCTTCTTTATAAACTGACGTTAACAAATTTCTCAGGCTGGTTCCTTTCATGCCTAATGATTACCAAGTTACCATTTAATATCGAACTGAAAACTTAATGTGTAAGTGAGATCTAATATGTGGAATCATGGCTCAATCAATGTTTACAACTTCTAATCATGGATTAACAATTCAAAATTGACTGTGAAATCAAGCAGATGGCCGAATCCAAGAGTCATAAGTTACCAACATCACAAATCTTATAATGTTAAAATCACAACTATCCTTCAAAATCACTTAGAATTTAATAGAAATTCCAGAAAAAATTTAAAATTTTCACAATTTTTGCAAAATTTTCACAATTTTTGCTCAAGACCAAGAAAATACTGATTAGGTAACCTAATCTCCCACCCCCAACCTAAAATCTACATTGTCCTCAATGTAAAAGAATTAAGCAAGCAATGCACATAGGACAATGAAAATAAAAGAGGAATGAGGGAAAGATAGTACCTGGATGGAGAATCAAGAGGTTTTCGCAAAAAAATTCAACGTAAAACAGGTTAGCACAAGAGAGAAATCAACGAGAAGAAAAAATAACAAAAGAAAAACAAAAGAAGATCCTACCTATACCACTTTCGCGGTGCTCTCGATTGCATTTAGCGCATGCAATAAGCCTTTAAACCCCTAGGTTACCCCTAGTGGACGAGTTGTAGTCTCGTGAGGGTTTGCGATAATGTTACCCACAAACATTGAACTAATCGATCATCTTTGCAAGAGTTCCTCTTCCGGCCGATGTCGTGATAAGTTTCTCGAGATTTCTCAACGGGATCATCCAAAAGCCATTTTTACAATAGGCTTGGACGCCTGGAGCTTGACTTTCCGGGAAACTTATGTACCTCATAGGGAATTTTTCGTTGATTCGCTTTGAGGTATCCAGTATATACGATTCACTGCTGACGGAAGAAGTTTCAAGTTAGTATCCCATGGTGAATCGAGACTACACATAGATGAAAATCGAGAAAAATTCTCATAAAGTGACGTAGTCTCAACACATTCCAAGTAGCGGACTCCGGTTCAATTGTTAGCTCTTCCTCCTTAATGGTAAATATTCGGGATTTGTGGAAGGAGGGGCTTGAGTAAGGGTCCTCTCGGTCGGTGATGACTACTGAGATATTGTTTTGCAAGGCATTCACTATGTCTCTTATCATGGGATCGTTTGAATCTGCGCAAAGTGTGCCAAGCAATCATCCAAAGACGTGGGACATTCGGTGAGGGTGACTCATTTTCTACATTAGGGCTCGTGATGATCCGCCCGAGGAATCCATCGTTTTTAAGGTAAACGGAGGTGTGCTCTCTTGCTCCGACCACGCACGGGCCAGTTGAAGATCGGTATACGAAGCATTGATGTATGGACTCGTTCATCGATACTACTCGAAGAGGCGATGAATCATCATTATTCAACGGTTCGGATGGTGGCCTCAATCCAGGTGGTTTCAAATTCAAGAGTCATATCGAGTAGCTCGTCCATCTCCCGAATCATATCATCATGTAATTCAGAGTAGTGGTCCAAATACGTTTCACAAGAGTCAGAAGGGTCGGTTGTAAGGGGCCCGTCCTCTACCTTAAAATCAGACATGTTAGGTGAGGGGAGTGGCTCATTATGACCAACCACTTCGTGTACGTCTTGATCATTGACTTGGACCAAACTTGAGATTGATTCCAAGGGAATTGAGGCTGCACATTCATGATCATCATCCCAATACGCATCATTGTCTAATTCTGTGTAGTGTGCACTTGGGATGGGATCGCTTTCCTCACATTCTAAATTCGGTTGAGGTTCGAATAAACTAACCTCTACCTCATCATTGAGATCCTGTGTGTCCTGTAAGGAAAGTGTGTCATCATCACTGTATTTGAAAGATACCCAAGTATCTCCATCATTCTTTGAGAGCAGTCATTGAGATCGACTCATCGGGAATTGAACCGCAGTGCTCATTAATGGAATCCAACTCCTCATTCCAAATTCCAGATTTCGTTAAAAGCGAGTGAGGATCACTTTCCTCGCATTGTATTTCTGGATTGGATTGTAGTTGGGATGAGCGAGCTTCCTCTATCCTTTCAATGCGCGAATTGAGTGCTTCTAATGATTTCATCAATTTCGCAACATGCTGGTTTACTTGTTCTGGATCAAAACATGAATCCTCTTGGATCGTTTCTGGTTGGATCTCAAAGGTATGGGATCCAAGAGAATAATTATTACAATATGTTGTTGGTTCATCTTTCCAGTTTTGATGGTTCCACTGGTTATAGTCATACTGATCATACATGGGAGAATATGATGGTTGATAATAGTCCTCATTCCCATAATGATGATCGTATACGGCCTTACTAACCGATGGAACATAACGTTCTAGTCGGTTCTCAATATCTGTTCTCGATGGAGAAAAATCTTGAGGTATATGTTGGATTCCACAACCTTCAGGCATTTCCCAATAAAACCTATCCAACTCAGCATATGCATCTACCCACGATTCCATGGTAGAACCTTAACTCTGAGTCTAATCCTAGAAGAAATCAAAATCCTACAGCAATACCGAAGGAGAAGTTAGAAATATGTTACCAGAGTAGAAGTTCCTATGTTAAAAACCTACAAAACAAAACAAAACAATACAAGTTAGTTTTTAAGAATAGTAAGTCTACGGTTAGAAAATTTCTAAAAATAAAATCCTAATTCTAAAAATAGAAAAATTAAAGAAATTAGGAAGATATCACCACATTAGAATCCTACAAAACAAGAAAATAGGTTAGTTTCTATAAATCAAAAAAAAAAAACTTAAACCTAAAGTTAGTAAAATCCTAAAACTATGAATTATGATAAGAGAGAATCCTAAATTCAATTTGGAACGAAACAGTCCCCGGCAACGGCGCCAAAAACTTGTTCACTCCCCAAGTATAGGGTTGTGATGTAGTAATAAACTCGGTAAGATCGAGGTCGAATCCCACGAGGACTGGTTGTCACAACTCAAATCTAAGACTCTCCTTAACTAATCCAACAAATAGTGGTATGAACTACTAAGCACAATTCTAAAAAAAAATAAAACAATTAAGAACAGGGAAGAAAATTCAGTCAGAGAGAGAGCACTAGGACTTTCGAATCCACCCCTAATTATCCTAACCCTTGTTTTGTCTGTTGATTCACCTTGACCTGATTGATACCACTTAAATAGAGAAAGCACAATCGTGTCCTAAATCGGACATCTGTTGTCCTAATTCCTTTAAGCAATGCCATGAACAATACATCCCATGTCCTTGGTCGGGCACATGGTATGCAAAATTCATTAAAGCACCACTGTTCCTTCCTCTATAGAAACCTGTTTTGATCGGACCCAAGCACTGTAATAAGCATCCAAACAACATCCATCTATACTTTGGTCAAGTTCATAGATGGAGAAGTATGGAATTTAAACCCATAAAGCCCACTCGAGAGAAAGAAACAAATTAAATAAAATTCAAAGTAAATCAACCAATACAAGAGCTGATCAAATTAGGGGCTTCATCTCAGCCCTAGCTGAGAGATTAGTTACCCATAAAATCCATAAAAAGATATTAAATAAAATTCATAAAATAAAACGCCGAACCGAACAATCTCTCTCTCTTCTTCCTTCTCTTTCTTCTCTCCCTGGCTCTGGATCTCCAATTCTCTAGATCTCAATGCCTTCCCCACGTCCAAAACTTCCTTTTTATAGCTGCTGGATGGCTGGAATCGGTGGCAGAGTCGTAGACGGACTCGAAGTGTAATTTTTCGCAGCCGTGATCGGTGGGCCCCACAGAGGTGTTTTATGGAAAATCCACCCCGTCCATTGGATTCAGGCCGAAATTTCGATCCAAGAATGGGTGGTTTTGAAGGTCCATTGGCGCGGCCCACAGAAGAAATCTCGAAAAGATCAGTTTTGAACGTCGCCGAGCAGCCTGTTTGTGGCCTCCGTATCTCGCACGTGTGTATGCATGGGAGTGGAATCTCAGCATGGTTTTGTAGTTCTCATAGCCCTCTACACGATGGACGGCTCGGATCGGTCATAAAGATAACGTACGGGGCCCACTAAATTCCAGAAAAGTCGGCAGCGGGCGCGTTACGCGGACGTCAACACCGACCGCCGTGGTGATGGTGGAGTCCATTCTTCCAATTAAATGGAAAATCCACTCCGTTCACTGGAATAAGGACGGAAAACCGGTCGAAAATGACCAGTTTTTTTCTGTTTTAGGTGTGGTCCACCAGATATTTGAACTCACCGTCCGTTTTGCGTTTTTCAGCGATCAAAGTCCGTACAGATGCATGGGACCAAAGGGACATCTAGGCGTGGGTAACACCCTCCATAGAGATGCAGTGGACGGTTTGGATCTTCCATTTGGGCGATGTGTGGGGCCCACAACCGACGACCGCGGTCGGGTGCGGAAGACGCTGGACGCGGAGATGCTTTTGAAGACGGGCGCGGGTCAGCGCCCGCGCTGACCGTTCACTTGGTGCGGCGCGCCGCAGGTGCACATGTACTCGGTGTACACCCTCCGTACACAGGGCCCACTATGATGTTTTTTACGAAATCCAATCCGTCCATTCCCTTTCTCAAACTATATTAACCGTCGAGACCAAAGTTGAGGCATATCCTGCTATCAGGTGGGCCTGAAATCAACGATTCGTAATGTTTGAATTGTCAGTTGGAGCACTTTCCGAGATTATCAATGGCTGAAATTTAATATGTACGGTTAAATTATGGCCATCATCCCATGTATGAAGTTTTGAACTGATTGGATGGCGGGAACCATGTGATCTTGCATTCTGGACCCTTTTCAGGCCCCTTTGGCTTGCTTTCCTCAGATTCCAGGCGTGTAAAATCTTTATTATTGGTTCTCTGGGGTCCATCCCGTGCTCAGGTGACTTCAGAACATCAAATCCATGCCTTTAACATCAATTTCTAAATAACGCTCCTGATTTCATCCTGTAATAAAAACACGATTAAAATCTGGCATTTAAACATTATCATGTATGTAAAATCAAGTAATTACTGGGGTCTGATATGCAATATTCGACCCTGATCACCTGACTCAGTTTCAGAATCTTCTGATTCTGAAGAAGCTTCAGAATCAGATAATTCATCCCATGTAGCCAACATACCCTTCTTGGTTTTATCCTTTTTAGGACATCTATTTGTTAAGTGCCCATATTCTTGACAGTTGTAACATTGACTATCTTTCAAAGATTTTCGAGTTTTGGGTCTAAACTTCTTTTTATCATTTGATTTTTGAAAATTAACCCTTTTCTTACTTTTGAAAATCTTGTAAATTTTCTTAGCTAAAAGAGCCATATCATCTTCTGAATCAGAATTTTCTTCTGAATTATATTTAGAGGATTTTAGTACGATAGATTTACCTTTAAGAGCTTTAAAGCTTAACTCATAGGTTTATAAAGAACCAACTAATTCTTCTACACTCATATTATCCGTATCACGAAGTTCCTAGATCGCGGTTACTTTAGAATTGAACCGTTCAGGAAGTGAGCGTAATATCTTTGCACACACTTTACTTTCTGGGATTTTATCGCCAAGACCCCACATTGAGTTTACAATGTCATTTAGTCTAGTGTAAAAGTCCATAAACATTTCATTTTCCTCCATATGAATTTCTTCAAATTTGGTTGTGAGGAGTTGGACTTTAGACTTTTTGACAATTGATGTACCCTCATGTGTCATTTCTAGTATATCCTAGGCTTGCTTTGCAGTATCACAGGATATGATTCTTTTGAACTCATCCGGTGATAGTGCGCAAGTGATTGCATTTAGTGCTTTAGCATCAAAGACTATACTCACTTTTCTGAAGGGTGGTCCATAAATAATAAGCAGGTACAGACAGTTTTTGAACTGTCGGATTCAGTTACTTCAATGGTAGGAGTTTTTCATTCGGTCATTGTGGCTCACCACACACTCTCATCTATTAATTTTAGGAAGATCCTCATTCTGGCTTTCCAATAGGCATAGTTGAAACCATCAAATGGTGGAGGCCTAGTGACCGAAAGGCTATCAAAATTTGACATCTTTTTATATAGCTTAGATTGTTAGCTTAGGAAATAAATCCAAATAAAAAGTAAAAAGAACGAGCTATTAGGCTTTGATACCACTTGAAAATGCCTAGTTATATGTCCTAGGGGGGGTGGGGGGGTGAATAGGACTATGCCAAATAAAACTTATAACAACGGAATTTAAAAAGAATATGACAGCCAAAATAAATCACAATGCAGAAAAGTAAAACAACCTCAAAATTCAGATCTTGAGAGGTTGATACAAATGTTGTTCTAAGGACAACCTTTCACCAAAAACCAGAGTTTATGTTAGGACAACCTTATTTCTAGAAAGATCTTTGTATCAAATCTCAAACCAAAGAGGAATACAAAAATAAGCACAAACTGAACTGAAATAAATTGTAATCACAAATGTATTGTTTTAGGGACAGTCATACACCATAAAAATGGCAGGGCAACCTTGCTGGAACAACTTTAAATAAAATTGAATTTCAAGCAGATAAAGGAATAGCAGAAAATAAATTCTAAACTATTACAAAATTCCCACAATGCTTGAATTAAATGATTACAACATTCACCACCATACATACATCCCACAAATAAATAATTAAATATTAGAAATGTAAATCATTCAAATACAACACAAGGGATTATAGTGGTTCGCTTGTGTGTTCACCAACTGTTAAACAACAGCCACACAGAATGCTACTCCATTCCTAATATCCTCACACAGGGGATATTAGCGTTCACTAACAAAATAGGTTCTCACAGGTTCACCCAAAACCTTTACAATTGTGTCTTTGTCTGTGGGCTTACACAATTAAAAAAACCCCACTTCTGAGTTTTCCTGGCTCTCCTCAGATAACCAATACAACAAGATTTTTCTTGCAAATCTTGAAAGAAACCAAAACAAAAAGGAATTTACAATTAAATGTAAAATACCTGATTATCTCCTTCGTTGTAGCAGCCCGGTAGAACCAAGTCAGAGTAAATGATTGAATGTCCAAGTTCAATGTCCAGTACTCAATTTTAATGGTTCTAGTTCTAATAGATTTAAAATTAAACCAAATAGGGCTTGCCTTAATTGATTTTGATTCCAAAGAAAGGGAATAACAATTCCTCTTATCAAATTAGATTGGAATAGCAGAAACAAAATCAATTAAATAAAGCTAAAGAAAGAGAATATAAAATAAGCACACTTAGCTTAGACGGAGCACTGAATTATCACTCAGAAGTTTGACAAAGATTAGCTTGAATGGATTAATTAATTCCTTAAATTCTTCTGAGATTCGTGCTCTATTTATAGGTGAGCAGATCGCGTCTTCGACTGGTCTAGGGAGCTCTTCGACTAGTCGAAGAAGTAAAAGATTTGAAAAAAATTGGGCCCAATAAGCTTTGACAGTTCTATGACTGGTCGAAGGTCACCTTCGACTGGTCGAAGACCCTGTAATTAATCGCTGGACTTTGAGTCGAAGACTTTTGACTGGTCGAAGATGCAATCGACACTGTTCCTTAGACTGGTCGAACAGATTCCTGGACTGGTCGAAGCCTAACAGAAAATATCCGAATTTTATAACAAACTCACGACTGATCGAGGAATTTCTTAGACTGGTTGAAACAAAGCTAAGACTAGTCGAAGAAAGCCTAGGACAAGTCTTCGAACTGCCCAAACTCATGTAACATAAACATATGACTTATGTATCCAAAATGGCCTACTCCTAAGGTTAACCTAAGGTCAATCAAACCCCAATCATGAAGTAAGGACATTGAAACATTAGGAACAAGTGACCTTGAAGTTTAAGCCTTGAAATCTTGATGTAGTTCAATCTTAAAATCTTGATGTAGCTCAACCTTGAAAGTGTCTTGAGTTCTTTACGAACGGTCTTGTACGCTTCTTGAAGTCTTGCATTCTTGAGACTTGTCTTGTGAGCAATACTTGCAGTCAAGGTTGATCTTTGTACTTGTGAGCTTTGCTTGTTGTGAGCTTTGCTTGTTCATGAATGTTGATCTTTGAGAGAGCTTCACTTATGCAAGTTATATAACAGTGATTTTGGCACCACAAATTTGACAACCGACAGGGATATAAACTATAACACTTACAATCTCCCCCTTTGTCAAATTAGTGACAAAACACATAACCAAGATAAACATAAAGTAAAACAACTGGTTAAAGAATCATGAATCAGTTAGTATCAACTGGCTTACCTGCAAATCAATATTCAACATTCAACATTCAACCAGTTCATTCAACTAGTTCAAACATACTCCCCCTGAGTAACATAATCAATGCTACTCCTCTCACAATCACATCGTTAAGAACAAACCATTCTCCCCCTTTTTGTCACAATATGACAAAGGAAATAACATGGAAGGAGAACTAAATAAAGGGATATATGAGAGTAAATATGAGGAGTTACGAGATTATAGCAAAAAAAAAAAGATAGTATCCAACTCAAAACAAATACCCAGGATAAAACAAAAACAGTATCCAACTCAAAATCAGTCAACCTAGTGCTAAGTTATAAAGTTATTACAGACTAGAAATCCCATATAAACTAATCAGAACCAGAACCAGATGACGGAGCAGGAATAGAGGGATCAAGTTGGTGCATGCCTTTGTTCAATCGCCTAAGATATTTGCGCATGTACTTGAATTGTAAATCATGAGTAACCGACATGTTTTCTATCTTTACATTTATATTCTCAACTTTATCCTCCAATGCACTCAAACGTCCATCAAAATTAGATGGTTCAAAATCTGGATCATTTGTTGAATCAGAATCCAGTTCCTCGAAGATGTCATCCATATTAATGTCATCATCAGCTTCTTTATGACTACGACCACCATCACCACCTTATTCAGGAAGTAATTCCAACTTCATCTTATTGAGATTAGAATTATTGAAAATCATATGATGGATAGGTGCCTCATTAACCGGCATATCGACTAACATATGTGTAGCCAATACAGTCATTAAATAGCCAAAAGGAATATCATTATGACCAGGATGGAGTGTAAACTGAAGAATGAAATGACAGATTAAGGATGGTAAACAAAGCTGAGTACCACTGGCAATAGCATGGATAACACGAACCATAAACGAAGTCAAGTCAGTTTTATTACATGAACGAGGATACAGATTAGACACAAAGATTCTGTGGAGAACTCTGTATTTGGGTAACAAATACCTTACGGGAAGTGCATTCCTATTTTTAGTCCAGTGAACATCCATGTTGCACAAGTCTTTAGTGAGCATACATTTTTCAGAAACTGAGGGTTTATCAGTTAGGTTATGAATAGGAATACCCTCATCATTCACAAGAATGTCCATAAGGGCTGAAATTAAATGACGATCAATGTCAAAAGGCCCTTCACTAGTAGATATTTTAAAAGTTAAATTATCCTGTGAGAAAGCACTAATACATGCAAACATGGGTTGGGCAATGGACCGGTATGCTGGCCCACCCCAATGTAATAAGTTAACCCAACCTACAGCTTCAAGCATAGGAAGGATGTCAAAAGGTGCAATATGATTAATATCAACAGGATGTTCAACAATAACATTATGTGATCTAATGTCCGTAACATAAGATGGATCATCATTGCGAATAAGAAGATGACGCTTAGTGATAATGGTCGATCTGGAGGAAGAAGAAGGACCACGGGAAGTAATTTTTCTACCTCTAGTAACCATTTGCAATAATAATAACAAAGAAATAAGAAGTTGCAAAGGATTGAGAAGTGGGTTTACTCAAAATAGATTTTTCTTAATCCAAACCCCAAATCTCTATTAAATTCAAAATAGAAAGCTTCAAGCTAGAAAAGGAAACAATCTAGACACAGATCTGTAAGAAAAATGCAAATGGAATACTAACCTTAAAGAACAAGAACAGTGGGTTCGACAAGTCGAAGCTCAGCACCTTAGAAAAGAAAAACGAAATGAGGAAGAAAGAAAAATCCCCAATTTTTAAGTGATTCCCTAGATCTACGACTAGTCATGGGTATCTACGACCGGTCAAAGGTCGACTGGTCGAGTATACTCAGACTGGTCGAAGAATGTCCAAAAATTCATATTTCTTGCAAATTATACAAAAATTGGATTTCAACCTAACAAATATATATACTATGATACAAGTAGGCATAAATAACTATTTTAAAATGCACATGCTAAGATCAAATTTCATCTTTTTGAACCTACTTTTATCGAGAGGTTTAGTGAAAATGCCAACTCGTTAATCTTCGGTAGGAATATATTCCAGAGATATAACTTTTTCTTCTATTAATTCCCGAATATAATGAAATCTAATGTCAATGTGCTTAGTACGAGAATGCTGAATAGGACTTTTTAAAATATTTATCGCACTGAAATTATCACAATGTAATAACATAGAATCCTGTTTAATTCCATAATCACTTAGCATTCGTTGCATCCAAACAAGTTGTGTACATGCATTACCAACAACGATATACTCAGCTTCAGCTGTTGAAAGTGATATAGAATTTTGTTTCTTACTAAACCAAAAAACTAGACAATTTTCAATGTAAAAGCAACCACCACTGGTTAATTTTCTATCATCTAGATTACTAGCCTAGTCAGCATCAGAGTACCCAGCTAATTGGACAATAGTCTCATGAGGATACCAGAGACCGAGATTTACAGTACTTGCGACATATCTAATAATCCGCTTGACAAAGAATCAAGTGTGATTCTTTTGAATCAGTTGATATCTTCGCAAAATACCAACACTTAAAGAAATATCAGGTCTACTAGCAGTTAAATATAACAAACTACCAATCATACTCCGATAAAGTTTTGAATCAACATTTTTACCATTTGAGTCTTTTAAGAGTTTCAGGGTAGTACTCATGGGAGTATCGAACTTCTTGCCATTCTCAAATCCAAATCTCTTGATTAGATTCAAAGCATACTTAGATTGAGAAATGAATATTCCTTCAGGTTGTTGCTTTACTTGCGATCCAAGAAAATAAGTCAATTCCCCAACCATGCTCATTTCGAACTGTGATTTCATCAAATCTTCAAACTCAGTAGTCAAGTCAGTATAAGTTGATCCATAAATGATATCATCAACATAAATCTGTACCATTAAGATATGATCATTATGTTTTTTAACAAACAGAGTTTTATCAACAAATCCCATTTGAAAATTATGACTTAAAAGAAATTTTGTTAATTTCTAATACCATGCCCTAGGTGCTTGTTTTAATCCATAAAGTGCCTTTTAAGTCGATACACATGATCAGTATTTTTGGGATCTTCAAAACCCATTGGCTGTTCAACATAGACTTCTTCATGTAAATCGCCATTTAGAAAAGCACTTTTCACATCCATTTGATATATCTTTATCTTTTGAAAACATTCAATGGATATAAATAGTCTGATAGATTCGAAACGTGCTACTGGTGCAAAAGTTTCATCAAAATCAATTCCTTTAATTTAAGTATAACCTTATACCACTAGTCTAGCCTTGTTTCTAATTATATTT
Source organism: Magnolia changhungtana (assembly GCA_030180095.1). NCBI lineage: Eukaryota > Viridiplantae > Streptophyta > Magnoliopsida > Magnoliales > Magnoliaceae > Magnolia > Magnolia changhungtana. The sequence goes on along the minus strand of JASAUF010000161.1, from coordinate 4,000,549 downwards.
TTACACTCGTCAGACTTATTTTTGAAAATCCATTTTGTTCCAATGATGTGTTTATCTTTAGGTCTTGCTACGAGATACCAAACATCATTTCTTACGAATTGGTTAAGTTCTTCTTGCATCGCAACAATCCAGTTCTCATCAGCAAGAGCTTCTTTTACATTAGATGGTTCTATTTGGGATGTAAAACATACATAATTACATATCCTCAAGTTGTCTACGGGTGCGAACACCAGTGAGAGGATTTCCAAGAATTTGAGTGGTTGGATGATCTTTAACAGTCCTCAACTCAGAGTCAGTCTGATTTGATGAAGTATCGGGTTTATCAATGATTAGAACTTCATCATTATCTGAATTAGGGATTGACGTATTTAAGTGATCATCAATGATAACATTGATGGACTCTTGAATCACACCAGTTCTTTTGTTTAGAACCCTATAAGCACGACTGTTTAAGGAATATCCTAGAAAAATCCCTTCATCATTCTTTGTATTGAATTTTTCCAAATTTTCACGATCTCGTAAAATATAGCACTTGCTGCCAAAGACTCGAAAGTATTTGAAAGTAGACTTTTTATTGAACCACAATTCGTAAGCCGTTTTATTATTATCTTTGCTAGTATAGACTCGGTTAATAATATAGCAAGCTGTGTTGACAGCTTCAGCCCAAAGATTTTTAGAGAGCTTCATGCTATTCAACATGACATTAGCCATTTCTTGAAGTACCTTATTCTTTCTTTCCACAATTCCATTTTTTGTGGAGTTTTGGGAGCAGAAAATTCATGTAGTATTCCTTGGTCGATGTGAACTTCTCAAAATTACTATTCTCAAATTCAGATCCATGATCACTATGAATCTTACTGGTTTGTGAAGATTTTTCAGTTTGAATCCTTTTGAGAACTTTTCTCACTTCTTCAAGGGTTTCAGATTTATCCCTTAAGAAGACTACCCAAGTGAATCTGGTAAAGTCATCAACAATTATCAGGATATACTTTTTCCCACCACGACTTTCCATTCTGGTAGGTCCTATTAGATCCATGTGGAGAAGTTCGAGTGGTCTTGATGTGATATTTGAATTCACCTTTTTGTGTGAGTTCCTCGTTTGTTTGCCTATCTGGCACTCATCACATATTTTATCTAATTTCTGAAGTTTGGTAAACCTCTTATAAGTTCTCGTTTGCTCAATCTATATAAATTTCGATAATGTACATGTCCAAGACGTTTGTGCCATAAATCAGTCTCGTCTGTATGGACCATGTAACATATTTGATTAGATGAGCTGGATTCACTAACAATATAACAATTTTCAGACATTCTACGTCCAAGTTAATATTACGAGAACCCTTATTGTTTAATATCTCACAAATTTGATTAGAGAACTCAACACTATGGTTATTATCACATATTTGAGATATGCTAAGCAAGTTATGTTTTAAGCCTTCAACATATAAAACATTTTTAAACACGGAAGATTAAAAAGTTGAACCGTACCTTGGCCTATAATCTTGCAGGTTGCTACCATCACCAAATGTGACTGAACCACCAGTCATATCTTTTAGATCCGTGAATAAAGCTTTGTCACCGTCATATGCCTGGAGCATCCACTTTGTCTAGGTACCACTTTGAATGACTTGTTGCTTTGAAAGCTGTGTGAGCAACCAAGCAGTTGACTTTAGGAACCCATTTCATAACTGTTTTGGGTTTAGGAACATAGTTGGTCTTCTTTTGTTTATAGTTGTAAGAATAACCTATAGAGTTGGATTTTAAGAGTTCCTTGAGTAAATCTACTATCTTTTCAGCCAGTGGATTTCATTTCTGATTAAAGTTGACATGGCTGCTTCTAGGTTTTTGAAGAGTTTTTGAATTTCTAGAAAAACCTTGATAAGTACTTTTCCCTTTTGAGTTCGAGGACTCTCCTTTCACAAACATAGGAGGAGTATACTTTAGTTTAGGAGATAAATTTTTATCATAGCCGAACTCGGATAGATCGTCACATTTTCTTGATCCGGATAAAAGTTTTTCTAACTTTGGATCACCTTGGGCATATTTCCATGTGTCCTTTAGACTCAGAAGAGAAGATACTTCATTTTTTAGTTTCTCAATTTTAGATTTCAAATAAACAATTAGAGAGTTTTTGAATTCCAAATCGCATTTTGATTTTTCAAAACAATTTGAAATTTGTGACTTTTCTAAGACAAGTGATTCAAAACATTTTTGAATTTAGAAAACTTTTCTTTTTGAAGTTTAAGTTTAACAGCAATTTTACAACTTTCCTTATATAGGGCATTGTAAGCGTCTTGAAGATCATCTTCATTTTCACATTCACTACTCAGATTTTCTTCACTTGTTGAGTCATTATCTGAAAATGTGAATTTGGCTAGAGTCATAAGTGCTTTAACTTCATTGCCTGACTCAGTTTCAGAATCTTCTGATTCTGAAGAAGCTTCAGAATCAGATGATTCATCCCATGTAGCCAACATACCCTTCTTGGTTTTGTCCTTTTTAGGACATCTATTTGTTAAGTGCCCATATTCTTGACAGTTGTAACATTGACTATCTTTCAAAGATTTTCGAGTTTTGGGTCTAAACTTCTTTTTATCATTTGATTTTTGAAAATTAACCCTTTTCTTACTTTTGAAAATCTTGTAAATTTTCTTAGCTAAAAGAGCCATATCATCTTCTGAATCAGAATTTTCTTCTGAATTATATTTAGAGGATTTTAGTACGATAGATTTACCTTTAAGAGCTTTAAAGCTTAACTCATAGGTTTGTAAAGAACCAACTAATTCTTCTACACTCATATTATCCGTATCACGAAGTTCCTGGATCGCGGTTACTTTAGAATTGAACCGTTCAGGAAGTGAGCGTAATATCTTTGCACACACTTTACTTTCTGGGATTTTATCGCCAAGACCCCACATTGAGTTTACGATGTCATTTAGTCTAGTGTAAAAGTCCATAAACATTTCATTTTCCTCCATATGAATTTCTTCAAATTTGGTTGTGAGGAGTTGGACTTTAGACTTTTTGACAATTGATGTACCCTCATGTGTCATTTCTAGTATATCCTAGGCTTACTTTGCAGTATCACAGGATATGATTCTTTTGAACTCATCCGGTGATAGTGCGCAAGTGATTGCATTTAGTGCTTTAGCATCAGCACTATACTCACTTTTCTGAAGGGTGGTCCATAAATAATAAGCAGGTACAGACAGTTTTTGAACTGTCGGATTCAGTTACTTCAATGGTAGGAGTTTTTCATTTGGTCATTGTGGCTCACCACACACTCTCATCCATTAATTTTAGGAAGATCCTCATTCTGGCTTTCCAATAGGCATAGTTGAAACCATGAAATGGTGGAGGCCTAGTGACTGAAAGGCTATCAAAATTTGACATCTTTTTATATAGCTTAGATTGTTAGCTCAGGAAATAAATCCAAATAAAAAGTAAAAAGAACAAGCTATTAGGCTTTGATACCACTTGAAAAGGCCTAGTTATATGTCCTAGGGGGGTGGGGGTGAATAGGACTATGCCAAATAAAACTTATAACAGCGGAATTTAAAAAGAATATGATAGCCAAAATAAATCACAATGCAGGAAAGTAAAACAACCTCAAAATTCAGATCTTGAGAGGTTGATACAAATGTTGTTCTAAGGACAACCTTTCACCAAAAACCAGAGTTTATGTTAGGACAACCTTATTTCTAGAAAGATCTTTGTATCAAATCTCAAACCAAAGAGGAATACAAAAATAAGCACAAACTGAACTGAAATAAATTGTAATCACAAATGTATTGTTTTAGGGACAGTCATACACCATAAAAATGGCAGGGCAACCTTACTGGACAACTTTAAATGAAATTGAATTTCAAGCAGATAAAGGAATAGCAGAAAATAAATTCTAAACTATTACAAAATTCCCACAATGCTTGAATTAAATGATTACAACATTCACCACCATACATACATCCCACAAATAAATAATTAAATATTAGAAATGTAAATCATTCAAACACAACACAAGGGATTATAGTGGTTCGCTTGTGTGTTCACCAACTGTTAAACAACAGTCACACAGAATGCTACTCCACTCCTAATATCCTCACACAGGGGATATTAACGTTCACTAACAAAATAGGTTTTCACAGGTTCACCCAAAACCTTTACAATTGTGTTTTTGTCTATGGGCTTACACAATTAAAAAAACTCCACTTCTGAGTTTTCCTGGCTCTCCTCAGATAACCAATACAACAAGATTTTTCTGGTAAATCTTGAAAGAAACCAAAATAGAAAGGAATTTACAATTAAATGTAAAATACCTGATTATCTCATTCGTTGTAGCAGCCCGGTAGAACCAAGTTAGAGTAAATGATTGAATGTCCAAGTTCAATGTCCAGTACTCAATTACAATGGTTCTAGTTCCAATATATTTCAAATTAAACCAAATAGGGCTTGCCTTAATTGATTTTGATTCCAAAGAAAGGGAATAACAATTCCTTTTATCAAATTAGATTGAAATAGTAGAAATAAAATCAATTAAATAAAGCTAAAGAAAGAGAATATAAAATAAGCACACTTAGCTTAGACGGAGCACAAAATTATCACTCAGAAGTTTGACGAAGATTAGCTTGAATGGATTAATTAATTCTTTAAATTCTTCTGAGATTCGTGCTCTATTTATGGGTGAGCAGATCGCGTCTTCGACTGGTTTAGGGAGCTCTTCGACTAGTCGAAGAAGTAACAAATTTGAAAAAAATCGGGCACGATAAGCTTTGACCGTTCTACGATTGGTCGATGGTCACCTTCGACTAGTCGTAGGTCACCTTCGACTGGTCGAAGACCCTGTAATTAATCGCTAGACTTTGAGTCGAAGACTTTCGACTGGTCGAAGATGCAGTCGACACTGTTCCTTCGACTGGTCGAACAAATTCCTGTACTGGTCGAAGCCTAATGGAAAATATCTGAATTTTGTAACAAACTCATGACTGATCGAGGAATTTCTTGGACTGGTCGAAGCAAAGATAAGACTAGTCGAAAAAACCCTAGGACAAGTCTTCGAACTGCCCAAACTCTTGTAACATAAACATGTGACTTATGTATCCAAAATGGCATACTCCTAAGGTCAACCTAAGGTCAATCAAACCCCAATCATGAAGTAAGGACATTGAAACATTAGGAACAAGTGACCTTGAAGTTTAAGCCTTGAAGTCTTTATGTAGTTCAATCTTGAAATCTTGATGTAGCTCAACCTTGAAAGTGTCTTGAGTTCTTTACGAACGGCCTTGTACGCTTCTTGAAGTCTTGCATTCTTGAGACTTGTCTTGTGAGCAATACTTGCAGTCAAGGTTGATCTGTGTACTTGTGAGCTTTGCTTGTTGTGAGCTTTGCTTGTTCATGAATGTTGATCTTTGAGAGAGCTTCACTTATGCAAGTTATATAACAGTGATTTTGGCACCACAAATTTGACAACCAACAGGAATATAAACTATAGCACTTACAATCTAGACCTTACATCTTGGTGGAGAAGGGATCTCCACCGTTGATCTTGGATTTGGTGGGCCCACATGCAATGGGACCCACTCGATGTATGATTGCTTGTAAGGGAGGGCTCATAGTGGCGGAGCCCTCCATCATGCGTGTCTCGTCTCTCTCTATCTCTTTCTCCCTCTTTTATTTACTTATTTATTTATCTTTGTATGTGATGAGGTGGCCATGTGGCCCACTTGGATGGACCCCACCTTAATGTATGTTTTATCCTTACCATTCATCCATTTGGTGGCCCACAAGAGCAAGGCTCACCTGGTGCATGCATTATGCATAAGGCCGTCCACGTCCAGGGACGTCCCTGGACTGAAATGAAAACACAAATATGAGCTTGTTTCACAAGCTTATTGGGTGGGTCACTCTTACAGGCCCCACCTTAATGAATGGATTCAATCCACGTCGTCCATCCTATTTACTAGCTCATTTTAGGTGTTGAGCTGAAAAATGAAGCTGATCCAACTTTCTAGTGGGCTATACCTTAGCAAACACTGATTCTTACCATTTTAACTAACTAGAATTTTTCTACATGCTAAAAGATGTCCAATATTGGGCTCGATGGATGGATTATGGACTATGGAATCCATTGGGCGGGTCGGATTCTTCCGCAGCGGGCCCCACGCACGAAAAACTTTGAGAAAACAAGGTTTCAAAAGAAAAAAAAACAATACACACAGCAGCTGCTGCTGCTGCTGTGTCAGAGGCGGGCGGGCGGGCGGACACTAGGAACCCACGGCCTAGCCGTGGGCCCCATCATGACGTTTATATGCCATTCGAACCATTCATTGGGTGGGGCCGTCCCTGAAGTGGGCTCCCTCCAAAGATGAGGCCGATCTAAAGCTTAGTTGGCCCACATCATAGGAAATAGTGTGAATAAACGTTTACCATTGAAACTCTTTTTAGGTCCACAGAAGTTTTGGATCAAGCTGAAATTTGTTTTTCCCCTTCTTTCAGGCCCGTGTGACCTTATGAACGGATTGGATGGAAGGTAAACATTATGGTGGGCCCCACATGGGACCCACAATGATTTATGTGTTTTACTCCCACCGTCCAGGCGGACGGTGGGAGCCCACTGTAATGGGTGTGGGTGTGTGTGTGCATGCGTGTGTGTGGGTGTGTGTGTGCATGCGTATGTGTGGGTGTGTGTGTGCGTGTGTGTATGTATATATATATATATATATATATATATATATATATATTATATTGTATGTATGTATTATATATATAAATTATATTATATATATATATATACATGATGGTGGGCCTTCTTGTGGACCCCCACCATGATGCATGTGTTGCATCCAATCTGTCCAACCACTTGGCGTGCTTATCTTATGGGCTTGAGACTAAAAATAAGACAGATCCATAGTTCAAGCGGACCCCCCACCTTGGTATGTGGTTGAGGCCCATCCTGATTTATTTATGGTCATCCGTTGAGGCCCACCTTGATGTATATAAGGCCTATGTTATGCGACCCATGGTGATGTATTCAAAAGCCCATGGGGTATGGCCCATTGCAATGTACATAAGGCCCATTGATGTGGCCCACTGATTTATATAAGGCCCATATGAGGCGACCCATTTGATGTATCTAAGGCCTATGGGTCAAGCCCAATGAGACGTATATAGGTCCATTGCAATGTGTGATTCCCCATGGTTTGTGTAGTGATATTTTATGGCGGGTCATGCCTTGGGAGCAATGTTGGTTTGACGTCCACATTGAGGAATAATGTTGGTTTAATGTCCACATTATAAATCTCCTTAGGGCCCACTGATAGGCCCATACTGGTGATGTGTAGGCCATCTAGGCCCATCTTCGGTGTAAGGATAGTTCATTTCTTTATAACATGCTTAATACACTTCCATGATTCATGAGCACACACATCATATGTATGCTTGATATGAGGAATGTTTGATCATAGCATAAGTCGTTGGGCTGAGGCATTTATGGGACTCCTTATGAGACGGAGTGCCCCACATGAGCGTGTGGTACGCGTGAGATTTCTGTATGTTTGTACGGTGTGACTCTTGCATCTCGCATATGTGTGACTTGATCACTACATGCCCTAGCGACATGTGGGTCGTGGCCTCCACAGACACATCGTGGATGGTCGTATTGGATACCGAAAATATTGGATTTAGCATTGTAGGCACTTAGGATGTCCTTGGGTGAAAATCTCAGAACCATTTTGGCACCAGGAGATGCTCCAACGTCTAGACTGAGTAGATACACGAGCGCTCGAGTGCCGAATACCAGTAGGCCGCGTCTCCCACTGTGTCGTGGTCAGTTGGAAGGGGGTGTGGCCTTATCCGCCTGAGTGAGGGGGCTATAAGCTAGGCTAAGTTTGACCAGCTTACAAATGAGTCTGCTATTGACGAGCCGGGTAGGTATTGGCGGACTACTGGTCAGGCGGATAGTGTGATCTCTTCCACTTGCTTGACTGTGTAACTAGGGAGGAGGCAGTCAGTGTGAGGTGTATTAGACCCTCGGTGATATCCAGAGAGGAACTGCACTGATATGTGTACTTGATGAGTACTGACATGCTTGCTTTGCATCGTGCATATGACATTTGGCTACATAGGCCTCGCATCGTATGGCCTTGGTATGGCCGATAGCATTCATGTCATGCATCATATAGCCTTGGTATAACTAATAATATTCATGGACTTACTACACATTTCCGCATTACTCTGATATTGTACACTTGGCGCTAGCCTTATGCACACACTTACACCACCCTCTAAGCTTTTGTAAGCTTATGCACGACCATTGGTGCAAGTGTCATTGGATAGCAGCAGCGCTGAGGCAGGAGAGCGTATCAGATCTTGTTAGAGCTTTTGATCACCCTGTATTTCCCTTTCCGCATTGTACTTAAATTTTTTTGATATAGTGGATATGTGGTGTTATTGTTTTGTGACTTGGTTATGCTTGTGGTTATGCTCCATTACATTACAAAAAAAAAAAAAATCATACTGAAAATCCTCCTTGTAGGATCCCAGGATCGGAATCTAGTGTATGGGCGCTGGAAGCCGAGAATGGGGTACTACGGAAGCTGTCGGCGCTGGATTCGGCGATCTGGAATTTTGTGAGCCCGGTTTCCGAGTTTGGGGTGTGACAGAAATTGATATCAGAGCATAACTTGGGAATACCTGAGATCACAGCACATATCTGCTATGAACTTAGAATGAATAGGTTCCGAGTCCTAATAACTTAGTAATTTTCTGACATAGACCCTTGACGTTTATGCCTTCAAGAATTCTCAAGGTTGATAGGCCCTTGTTGGTTCCTGTAGGACGTAATGGCTAGAAGACCGACCTGAGCAAATCCCGCTCCACCACCTGCGATCCCCGCTCCACCACCTGCTACTCCTGCCCTACCACCTGTGACTCCCGCTTCACCACCGGATATTCCTGATTTCCAGCCTGTAGATGCCACTCCTTTACTTAAGACCGGTGCAGATCCGACCGTACCTGTGAGTGCCTCCCATGTGCAACAGATGCTTCAGGCGATGACTATCATTCTTCAGGGGCAGAGTAGGCGTCCCACTGTTACGCCGACCCAGGCCTAGCAGGAGCGTGCGAGCGCCCTTCTCAAGGACTTCCGTCAGCATGATCCTCCGTGTTTCTGGGGTGAGCCAGACCCTACTGCAAAGAGATATGGTGCTCCGAGGTGGAGAAGATATTCTACACCATGAGATGCACGACCCAGCAGCGAGTCCCATTAGGTGTATTCCTTCTCCAGGGTGAGGCTTAGCATTGGTGGGCATCTGTAGCCTAATCGGTAGCGGCCAATTTCAAGTGGACCTGGGAGGACTTTATAGACCAGTTTGACCCGAAGTTCTTTCCTGAGCATGTGCGCCAGCAGCGCGCACTAGAGTTTGAGACTCTGGTCCAGGGGGACATGACTGTGTCCGAGTATGAGGCTCGTTTCGTAGCACTGTCGAGATTCACGACGTACCTTGTTGATGATGAGGGGCAGAAGGCTCGCTGTTTTGAGAATGGTTTACGTCCTGCCCTCATGAGCCGTGTGATCGGATACATACTTCCGACCTTTGAGCAGATCATAGAGAGAGCCCAGATCTACGAGTCAGATTGAGCCAGTTTGCAGAGAACCTGCGACCAGAGAGGAGATCAGAAGAGGAAGGCGCCCTCTGGTAGTTCCCAACAGCAGCAACATCGTCCACAGCAGCGACGCGCGACCTGCCTAGTGTTCTGAGCACCGGCAGTACCCCCAGCACCACCTTCATGACTATTCACAAGTATCCGCTTTGGATGTGGCAGGATGGGACATCGCGTGCATAAGTGTCCCCATCCGCAGAGAGAGCAGCCGAGGACACCGCATCAGCCTCCATGGCAGCTACCACAGTAGCAACAGCGACCACCGCACCAGCCTTCAGGGCCTCCCCCCACGGCGGTAGAGAGTAGCGGATCGAGTGCCGCCACAACGGCAAGGTGGCGGCGGCATCGCAAAGACCTCGAGAGGGACTGCACCTCCCCAGCAGGCCCAGGGCAGATTTTATGCCGCACAGCAGGATCCTCAGTCATCAGGAGGGGTCGTTGAGGGTACTCTTCTTGTTTTTGCATGCATTGCACGTGTATTGTTTGATTCTGGTGCATCGCATTCCTTTGTGACCAATGATTTCTGCCGATCGACCGGTTTACCGATGGAGTCTGCCCGTGAGGATTTGTCAGTATCGACGCCCTTAGGGAAGACTGTAGTGTTAGGCCAATTTTACGCATCTTGCCCCGTTCTGATTGGGGATATCTTTTTGCCTGCTAACCTGTTCGTATTGTCGATGTCCGATGTTGATGTCATCCTGGGCATGGATTGGCTCACCGAGTACCACGCTATATTGGACTGCTCCGCGAGGATAGTCACGTTCTGTATACCCGGCGTGCTAGAGTTCCAGTTTATTGCCGAGCCTAGAGGAGAGCAGCTTTCTTGCCCATTATCATGTGCTGTTGAGGAGTCAGTTGTTTTGTATATCGACCAGCTGCCGGTTGTTTGTGGTTTTCCCGATGTGTTCCAAGAGATTCTGGGGTTACCACCTTGTCGGCACACCGAGTTCCAAATTGATCTCGTGCCCGGTACCATGCCTATTTCGAAGGCCCTGTATCGTATGGTACCGTTGCAGTTACGAGAACTATAGAAGCAGTTGGACGAGTTGCGTGAGTTAGGATTTATTCGTCCGAGTAGTTCACCGTGGGGAGCGCCGGTACTCTTCGTGAAGAAGAAGGATGGCTCGTTGAGGCTTTGCGTAGATTACCGCAAGCTCAACAAGGTCACGATTAAGAACGAGTACCCGCTTCCGAGGATCGATGACTTGTTTGATCAGCTGCAGGAGGTGTAGTTCTTTTCAAAGATTGACTTGCGGTTCGGTTATCATCAGCTTTGGGTTCGAGATGAGGATATCCCGAAGACAGCCTTCAGGACGCGCTACAGTCATTTTGAGTTCCAGGTCATGTCCTTCGAACTGACCAATGCGCCCACAGTGTTCATGCAGTTGATGAACGAGTTCTTCCGTCCGTATCTCGATCAGTTTGTTGTGGTGTTCATTGACGACATTCTAATATATTCGAGGACCCGTGAGGAGCATGAGCAATATCTAGAGATTACATTGCAGACCCTCCATGAACACCAGCTATACGTGAAGCTGGAGAAGTACGAATTCTGACAGGAGGAGGTAAAGTTCCTCGGTCATGTAGTGACGAGGCAGGGTGTCGCAGTGGACTCCTCGAAGATTGATGTCGTGCGTCAGTGGGGCCAGCCCACGAATGCATCCGAGATCCACAGTTTTCTTGGTTTGGCGGGCCACTATCGACGTTTTATTGAGGGATTCTCTCACATTGCAGCCCCGTTGACCAGGTTGACCCTGAAGGGTGCCGAGTTTGTATGGAGCGACACTTATGAGCATGCGTTTATGGAGCTGAAGGACCGTCTCACGTCTGCTCCTGTCCTCACGCTTCCCTCTTGGAGTGATGGATTTGTTGTATTTACCGATGCTTTACGAGTTGGTTTGGGTGCTGTCCTGATGCATCACGGGAAGCCGGTGGCTTATGCGTCTCGTTAGCTCAAGGTCCATGAGCTGAACTACCCCACGCATGATTTAGAGCTGGTGGCAGTGGTCTTCGCACTGAAGGTGTGGAGGCATTATCTTTATGGGGTGAGGTACGAGCTCTTCTCCAACCACAAGAGCTTGAAGTATCTGTTCTCTCAGTCTGAGCTGAATATGAGGCAGAGGGGTTGGATGGAGCTCCTGAAGGACTATAATTTTGATATCTAGTACCACTCGGGCAAGGCGAACGTAGTGGCGGATGCCCTCAGCCGTTAGCCACTAGGCCTGGTGGCGCACTTGATGATTCAGGAGTGGAGGATGCTCGAGGATGTAGTAGAGTATGACTTCGAGTTTGGTCTACAGTCTTCTATCATTCAGTTATCGAACCTGTCGATTCAACCCTCTCTTGTAGCAAGGGTGATCGAGGCTCAGCAGACAGACGAGTCGTTACATGATTACCGAGCAGAGGCAGCATCTGAGAGTCAGACAGATTGGCAGATTGGTTCCGATGGTGGACTTCGCTTTAGGGGCCGATTATGTGTCCCAGACATTCCTGAGTTGCACCAAAATCTTATGACCAAGGCACATCGATCGTGGTTCTCTATCCACCCTGGCTCGATGAAGATGTATCGCGATATGAGGCGTCAGTATTTTTGGTCAGGGATGAAGCGTCAAATAGTCCGTTTTGTGGCCGAGTGTGACATGTGCCAGCGTGTCAAGGCCGATCATCAGAGACCCCCTGGTTTGTTGCAGCCGTTGAGCGTCCCAATGTGGAAGTGGGAGCACATATCTACCGATTTTATCATGGGTTTGCCAAGGGCTCAACGCGGTCATGATACCATCTGAGTTGTCGTGGACCGTCTGACGAAGTCGACATATTTTCTTGCGATTCATGAGACTTGGCATACGGACAGACTTGCCAAGATGTTTGTTGATGAGATCGTGAGGCTGCACGGTGTTCCTGTTTCAATTGTTTCAGACTGAGACTCGAGGTTCACATCCTAGTTTTGGAGAAGCTTCCAGAGAGCGATGGGTACTGATTTGCTGCTCAGTACCGCGTATCATCCGCAGACCGATGGCCAGACTGAGAGGGTCAACCAGATCCTTGAGGATATGCTTCGGGCCTACGCAATTGATTTCTCAGGTAATTGGGACGAGCACCTGCGATTGGCTGAGTTCGCGTACAACAACGGCTATCAGGTGACCATTGGCATGGCTCCTTTTGAGGCATTATATGACAGACCGTGCAGATCTCCGAGTTGTTGGATCGAGGTTGGAGAGCGGCATCTCCTAGGTCCAGAACTTGTGTTGTAGACATCAAAGGCTATCGATATCATCAGGTAGAGGATGCGCATAGCTCAGAGCCGACAGAAGAGTTTTACTGACCGTCGGCATCGTCCTTTGGAGTTTGTCATTGGGGACCATGTGTATCTCAAGGTCTCGCCCATGAAGGGTATGGTTCATTTTGGAGCAAAGGACAAGCTTGCCCCGAGATTTATAGGACCTTTCGAGATCACCAGGCACGTTGGCGCCATGGTCTATCGGCTTGCCTTACCATCTCAGTTGTCTGGCGTCCACAACATTTTCCACGTCTCTATGTTGAGGAAGTGTGGGTCAGGCATCGTTCCTATTATTGATTGGCAGTCGTTGGAGGTTCGTGAGGACACTTCTAACATTGAACAGCCAGTTCGTATCCTCGATCGGAAAGAGCCGGTCCTGCGGACTAAGGTCATCCCCTTAGTGAAGGTGCAGTGGGGCCATCATAGTGTAGATGAGGCGTCTTGGGAGCGCGAGGCAAAAATTCGCGAGCGCTATCCCCATCTTTTCAATGTTTGATTGTATGTTATACTGTGTTTTGATTATATATGATGTTATGTTACCTATTTTCTTATGATTTACGTTTAGTTGCGATAGTAGTACAAATTTCGATGATGAAACTTTTATTAGGTGGGGAGAGCTGTAAGAGCTATATCCTAGTTTGTACTGTTCCGTCGACTTCGCGATCCTTCCCGTCGAATTCCTGCAACCTACGACGTCTAATCAACATTTGTGATCGATCCTAAGTCATATCCTATATATTTGAATCAGCTTAACCCGAGACTTGTATCTTAGCGACCGCACCGTCGCTGCGATTCCAACGTTGCATCTCGTGCGCCAATCCGACGCTTAGATCATAAGATGTGAACCGTACATTATAATGATCATGGACCACACATTGCGGGACCCACCCATCCCATGTGGCACAAATCCCTAGGTAATTAATAGGGTGATGGATGACATCACCCTAGCTATAGATACCCTAGCCTAGCTATGGCCACCCTACCCCCCTAGCCTTCTTATAAGCACTTATGGCTAGCCAACCTACCCCTAACCCTCTTAAAACCATTTATTGCAAGCCACCCTCCCGTACAAGTAATCATGGCCTACCTAAGCTACTCTCTCCCTCTCTTTACTACACTCTCTCTCCCTTATTTCTCATCACTTTTTCCCAAGCAAGAGAAGTGGATCTCATCAAAGCCTTCCCATGGAGAGAAAAGAGTGATTTTGGTGGCCCACCTTTCCCATCCCTTTAACTATCATCCTAACCATTCAAACATCATCTTCTACCATCAAAGTGAGACACTAGGAGATTGGCTTTCTGACGGACCAAGAAGATCGACAGTGGGTGCTTTATAGGATAGTTTTTTATGTTTTGATGATCGCATGAGGCCTACCGATCAATGGTATGGATCTCACTTTGGACCTTAAGATGTGGCTGATGGCCCACCTTGATCTTCATGATCATTCCATGATGGGGCCATTCTCCATAGACGCCATCATGAGGTTTATTTTCTAGCTTGAAAATGGGTCATCTAGACCTTACATCTTGGTGGAGAAGGGATCTCCACCGTTGATGTTGGATTTGGTGGGCCCACATGCAATGAGACCCACTCGATGTATGATTGCTTGTAAGGGAGGGCTCATAGTGGCGGAGCCCTCCATCATGCGGGTCTCGTCTCTGTCTATCTCTCTCTCCCTCTCTTTTATCTATTTATTTATTTATTTATCTTTGTCTGATGAGGTGGCCATGTGGCCCACTTGGATGGACCCCACCTTAATGTATGTTTTATCCTTACCATTCATCCATTTGGTGGCCCACAGGAGCAAGGCTCACCTGGTGCATGCATTATGCATAGGCCATCCACGTCCAGGGACGTCCCTGGACTGAAATGAAAACACAAATATGAGCTTGTTTCACAAGCTTATTGGGTGGGTCACTCTTACAGGCCCCACCTTGATGAACGGATTCAATCCACGCCGTCCATCCTATTTACCAGCTCATTTTAGGCGTTGAGCCAAAAAATGAAGCTGATCCAACTTTCTAGTGGGCCATACCTTAGCAAACAGTGATTCTTACCATTTAAAGTTACCAGAATTTTTCTACATGCTAAAAGATGTCCAATATTGGGCTCGATGGATGGATTATGGACTATGGAATCCATTGGGTGGGTCGGATTCTTCTGCAGCGGGCCTCACGCACGAAAAACCTTGAGAAAATAAGGTTTCAAAAGAAAAAAAAAAACAACACACATAGCAGTTGCTGCTGCTGCTGTGTCAGAGGCGGGCCGGGGGACGCCTAGTAGTGGGCCCCACCATAAAGTTTATATGTCATTTGAACCATTCATTAGGTGGGGCCCTCCCTGAAGTGGGCTCCCTCCAAAGATGAGGCCGATCTAAAGGTTAGGTGGCCCACATCATAGGAAACAGTGTGAATGAACGTTTACCATTGAAACTCTTTTTGGGTCCGCAGAAGTTTTGGATCAAGCTGAAATTTGTTTTTCCCCTTCTTTCAGGCCCATGTGACCTTATGAACGGATTGGATGGAAGGTAAACATTATGGTGGGCCCCACATGAGACCCACAATGATTTATGTGTTTTACTCCCACCGATCAGTGAAAGGACGGTGGGAGCCTTGTACCGTAATGGGTGTGGGTGTGTGCATGCGTGTTCATGCGTGTGTGTGCATGCGTATGTGTGGGTGTGTGTGTGCATATGTGTATGTATATATATATATATATATATATATATACATATGTATGTATATATATATATATAACTATATATATATATATAATATTATATTGTATATAATATTGTATATATGTATTATATATATAAATTATATTATATATATATATAAACATGATGGTGGGCCTTCTTGTGGACCCCCACCATGATGCATGTGTTGCATCCAATCTGTCCAACCACTTGGCGAGCTTATCTTATGGGCTTGAGACTAAAAATAAGACAGATCCATAGTTCAAGCGGAACCCCCACCTTGGTATGTGGTTGAGGCCCATCCTGATTTATTTATGGTCGTCCATTGAGGCCCACCTTGATGTATATAAGGCCTATGTTATGTGACCCATGGTGATGTATTCAAAAGCCCATGGGGTATGGCCCATTGTAATGTACATAAGGCCCATTGATGTGGCTCACTTGATTTATATAAGGCCCATATGAGGTGGCCCATTTAATGTATCTAAGGCCTATGGGTCAAGGCCCAATGAGACGTATATAGGTCCATTGCAATGTGTGATTCTCCATGGTTTGTGTAGTGATATTTTATGGCGCGTCATGCATTGGGAGCAATGTTGGTTTGATGTCCACATTGTGGAATAATGTTGGTTTAATGTCCGCATTATAAATCTCCCTAGGGCCCACTGATAGGCCCATACTGGTGAT
Organism: Magnolia changhungtana; assembly: GCA_030180095.1. NCBI lineage: Eukaryota > Viridiplantae > Streptophyta > Magnoliopsida > Magnoliales > Magnoliaceae > Magnolia > Magnolia changhungtana. Next base: position 3,984,230 of record JASAUF010000161.1, on the reverse strand, counting down.
GTGTAGGCTGTCTAGGCCCATCTTCGGTGTAAGGATAGTTCATTTCTTTATAACATGCTTAATACACTTCCATGATTCATGCACATACGCATCATATGTATGCTTGATATGAGAAATGTTTGATCATAGCATAAGTCGTTGGGTTGAGGCATTTATGGGACTCCTTATGAGACGGAGTGCCCCACATGAGCGTGTGGTACGCGTGAGATTTCTGTATGTTTGTACGGTGTGACTCATGTATCTCGCATATGTGTGACTTGATCACTGCACGCCCTAGCGACATCAGGGTCGTGACCTCCACAAACACATCGTGGATGGTCGTATCGGATACCGAAAATATTAGATTTAGTATTGTGGGCACTTAAGATGTCCTTTGGTGAAAATCCCAGAACCTTTTTGGTACCAGGAGATGCTCCAACGTCTAGACCGAGTGGATACATGAGCGCCCGAGTGCCGAATACCAGTATGTCGCGTCTCTCACTGTGTCGTGGTCAGTTGGAAGGGGGTGTGGCCTTATCCGCCTAAGTGAGGGGGCTATAAGCTAGGCTGAGTTTGACCAGCTCACAAATGAGTCTGTTATCGATGGTCCGGGTAAGTATTGGCGGACTACTGGTCAGGCGGATAGTGTGGTCTCTTCCACTTGCTTGACTATGCAGCCAGGGAGGAGGCAGTCATTGTGAGGTGTATTAGACCCTAGTGATATCCAGAGAGGAACTGTACTGATATGCGTACTTGATGAGTACTGGCATGCTTGCTTTGCATCTCACATATGACATTTGGCTACATAGGCCTCGCATCGCATGGCCTTGGTATGGCCGATAGCATTTATGCCTTGTATCATATAGCCTTGGTACAACTGATAACATTCATGGACTTACCGCACATTTTTGCATTACTCTGATATTGTACACTTGGCGCTGGCCTTACGCACACACTTACACCACCCTTTAAGCTTTTGTAAGCTTATGCACGACCGTTGCGTGGACGTGCCGTTGGACAGCAGTAGCGCTGAGGCAGGAGAGCATATCAGATCTTTTTGGAGCTTTTGATCACCCTGTATTTCCCTTTCTGCATTGTACTTAAAAGTTTTTGATATAGTGGATATATGGTGTTGTTGTTTTGTGACTTGGTTATGCTTGTGGTTATGCTCCATTACATTACAAAAAAAATAAAAAATTCATACTGAAAATCCTCCTTGTAGGATCCCAGGATCGGAATCTGGCGTATGGGCGCTGCAAGCCGAAAATGGGGTACTACGGAGGCTGTCGGCGCCGGATTCGGCGATCGAAAATTTTGTGAACCCAGTTTCTGAGTTTGGGGCGTGACAGTACGAGCGCACCTCAAGTTAATTAACATGAAGTGCGTAAGCACTTCGTGTGGCCTAACCACTGTCGACAACTAAAATACGGCTCAAATTTATCGAACACGTCCTCTGTGGCGAAACGACCTCAGCCACCAAATCAGGATCCGTTACCGATTGCCTGGACTACATCATAGCCCCAAACACACTTTAAATAAGATAGGAATACATATGTGCTAGTACAAAATAACATGTAGCATCCAACTTAAATATAAGTTTCATTTGAGCATTTCAACAAACACATAGTGTACATGTTAGCATACATAGGCATTCAACCATAAAGAACGTAGTAATAATATAGGATACATAAAAGAAACTATAACCCTAGTTAAGGGAGATGAGAATCTTTTCTCAACACCCTCATTACATGCATTTTAACAGGTATTTTCTCATTGAGGCATTTTATCAAACACATAGGCTACACGTTTCAACATACACAATTAGACTGGATATAACATATATCCTGGCAAGCTCTTTTACAAAAGAGTTGCCACGTACTCAACAAGCATATATTCATCGTTAATAATCATGGCAAGCACAACTCCAAATTCCATATTCATTCAGTCATTTCAACAAATACTTAGACTACACACTATAACATACGTAACGTATGTTGGCAATAACAGGAATTAGGACAAATCCTTTCGCCAAGGAGTTGTCCCACACATAACGGTCATATATTCACGACGAATAATCATGACAAACGCGAATCCAAAAACCATACGTATTCAATTATTTCAACAAATACATAGAATACACTATACTTAACATAGTTCATACGTATTCGTAAAGCGAAATAAACATCACGTTTTGCATGTGAAATGACACCCACATCAGTAATAAATCATTAAATAACATTGAAAGCCTTGAAAACCATAACCTAAACATGTATAGTTCGCACCTTTCACCGGTAGACTCGTAACGAACTCGGTTTAAACACAAAGCCATCATCTACAGTACAACGGTCACCTATAGCATGAAATAGGTTAGCTATTTCATCACTTATACTATTGAAAATCCTAAAACAAATTAGGGTTAGGTTTTCTTACCTACGAACGGAGTCAGAATCGCCGGAATAACGATACATGAACGGTAGTTAGGCCCGTGGAGCGATGGGATCAAATCTCAGGAACTCTCTCCCACTTTCTCTCACTTTCCTTCTCTCTTTGCTCTCTTCTCTCTCATAGGGTTACAAATTCGTATGAAATGAGAGAGAGAGAGGGTCTAAGGCCCTTATATAGGCCCAGAACTGATGAGAATGGCCCTAGGGCCAAGGTATACTTAGGTAATAGCCAAAAGGCACCTGCTTCGATCCAACGGAGCACTTCTGGAGGCCCTTTTTCTACATGCGGTCGGACTTAAGCTCCCTGATATTGTATCTAGGTCAAGTTAAGGTTTCAGTCTGATCGAATTTGTGGATCGACCGTGGCGGACCAGTTTTAGTTCAACGGTCATCGTCGCTCGATCAGGGTCACGAGTACATGAACCTGTGTATAAAATTTTCCCTGATACAAAAGTGTATTTGGGTCAGATTCTGACGGTCTGAAACCTTAGAATTGGCACGCAAGTGAACGGCCCAAATCACTCAAATATGAGTTCATTTTCTAAAGGTATTCGTGTTTCTCACACACTTCGCTCCGTGCTCAAGTTGTACGTTTCTTGACACTGTTAGGACTTGATTTCTGAGATGGCTGTCAAGCCTAGTAAAGCGGTCATATTCGTATAGTTTCGCGGTCATCGGACTTTCGACATGGGGTCTAGGTCCGATACGGAGTTTCAAGGTGCTCCTGAGAGCAACCAGGTTTAGATATTGATTCTAGATTTCAGGGTAAAGTAGCGTCAATGACTCTGCACGTTTTGGGTCTTACAGATCATATTTAAAGTGATTAGTGTTAATTTCACAAGTACTCCAGTTTAAAACTAGCTAATTCTCGTCTAATTTCTAAAGGATTTGGTCCTGGGTGATTTCTGCCTGAGGTGGTACTCGGGTCTTTGTACAGATTTTTCCGAGACGTTACATTAGGTTAAAGGTTAAGGTTTACAAAATTGAGTTTAGGTTATAGGTTAAGGTTTAGGTTTAGGTTTAGGTTAAGGTTTAGGTTTAGCTTTAGGTTATAGGTTTTGGGATTTGAGAATAGGTTTAGGTTAAGGTTATAAGTTTAAGTTTAGGAAATCGAGTTCAGGTTCGGGATAGGGTTTAGGTTTGGGTTTTCAAGTTTAGGTTTAGGTTTATGTTAGGGAGTTGAGATTAGGATTAGGTGTAGGTTTAGGTTTAGGGATTTGAGAATACATTTAGGTTTTAGGTTTAGGTATAGGTTTTAGGTTATAGGTTTAGGTTTAGGTTATAAGTTATATCTTTCGAGAATTGAGAATAGGTTAAGGTTTAGGTTTAGGAATTTGGGTTCGGGTTTGGGATCGGGTTTAGGTTTGGGTTTTCAAGTTTAGGTTTAGGTTAAGGAGTTGAGATTAGGATTAGGTGTAGGTTTAGGTTTAGGGATTTGAGAATACATTTAGGTTTTAGGTTTCGGTTTATAGGTTTAGGTCAAGGATAGGTTATAGGTTAGAAGTTTCGGTTATATAGTTTATAGGTTATAGGTTAAGGTTTAGGTTATAGGTTTTGGTTAAGGTTTAGGTTTAGGTTTATGTTATAGGTTATATGTTATAGGTTATAGCATTAGAGAATTGAGAATCGGTTAAGGTTTAGGTTTAGGAAATCGGGTTAGGGTTCGAGATCGGGTTTAGGTTTGGGTTTTCAAGTTCAGGTTTAGGTTTAGGTTAGGGAATTGAGATTAAGATTAGGTGTAGTTTTAGGTTTAGGGATTTGAGAATACATTTAGGTTTTAGGTTTAGCTTTAGGTTTAGGTTTTAGGTTTAGGTTAAGGTTAAGGTTAGGTTATAGGTTATAAGTTTAGGTTATGGGTTATAGGTTATAGGTTAAGGTTTAGGTCATAGGTTTTGGTTTAGGTTAAGGTTATAGGTTTAGGTTTAGGATTAAGGTTTAGGTTATAGGTTTAGGTTAAGGTTTAGGTTTAGGTTATAAGTTATAGCTTTAGGGAATTGAGAATAGGTTAAGGTTTAGGTTTAGGAAATCGGGTTTGGGTTCGGGTTCGGGATCGGGTTTAGGTTTGAGTTTTCAAGTTTAGGTTTAGGTTTAGGTTAGGGAGTTGAGATTAGGATTAGGTGTATATTTGGGTTTAGGGAGTTGAGAATACATTTAGGTTTTAGGTTTAGGTTTATGTTATAGGTTATAGCTTTAGGGAATTGAGAATCGATTAAGGTTTAGGTTTAGGAATTTGGGTTCAGGTTTAGGTTTGGGTTTTCAAGTTTAGGTTTAGGTTAAGGAGTTGAGATTAGGATTAGGTGTAAGTTTAGGTTTAGGTATTTGAGAATACATTTAGGTTTTAGGTTTAGGTTTAGGCTTAGGTTTTAGTTTATAGGTTTAGGCTAAGGATAGGTTATAGGTTATAAGTTTTGGTTATATGTTATAGGTTATAAGTTAAGGTTTAGGTTATTGGTTTTGGTTAAGGTTAAGGTTTAGGTTTAGGTTTAGGTTATAGGTTATATGTTATAGGTTATAGGTTTAGGGAATTGAGAATCAGTTAAGGTTTAGGTTTAGGAAATCGGGTTCGGGATCGGGTTTAGGTTTGGGTTTTCAAGTTTAGGTTTAGGTTTAGATTAGGGAGTTAAGATTAGGATTAGGTGTAGGTTAAGGTTTAGGGATTTGAGAATACATTTAGGTTTTAGGTTTAAGTTTAGGTTTAGGTTTAGGTTTAAAGGTTTAGGTTAAGGATAGGTTATAGGTTATAAGTTATAGGTTATAGGTTAAGGTTTTGGTTAAGGTTTAGGTTTAGGTTTAGGTTATAGGTTATATGTTATAGGTTATAGCTTTAGGGAATTGAGAATCGGTTAAGGTTTAGGTTTATGAAATCGGGTTTCGGATCGGGTTCGGGATCGGGTTTAGGTTTGGGTTTTCAAGTTTAGGTTTAGGTTTAGATTGGGGAGTTGAGATTAAGATTAGGTGTAGGTTTAGGTTTAGGGATTTGAGAATACATTTAGGTTATAGGTTTAGGTTTAGGTTTACGTTTTAGGTTATAGGTTAAGGTTTAGGTTTTAGGTTTAGGTTAAGGTTAAAGTTAGGTTATAGGTTATAAGTTTAGGTTATGGGTTATAGGTTATAGGTTAAGGTTTAGGTCATAGGTTTTGGTTTAGGTTAAGGTTATATGTTTAGGTTTAGGTTAAGGTTTAGGTTTAGATTATAAGTTATAGCTTTAGGGAATTGAGAATAGGTTAAGGTTTAGGTTTAGGAAATCGGGTTCGGGTTCGGAGATGGGGTTTAGGTTTGGGTTTTCAAGTTTAGGTTTAGGTTTAGGTTAGGAAGTTGAGATTAGGATTAGGTGTAGGTTTGGGTTTAGGGATTTGAGAATACATTTAGTTTTTAGGTTTAGGTTATAGGTTATAGCTTTAGGGAATTATGAATAGGTTAAGGTTTTGGTTTAGGAATTTGGGTTCGGGTTTAGGTTTGGGTTTTCAAGTTTAGGTTTAGGTTTAGGTTAAGAGCTGAGATTAGGATTAGGTGTAGGTTTAGGTTTAGGGATTTGAGAATACATTTAGGTCTTAGGTTTCAGTTTATAGGTTTAGGTATTAGATAGGTTATAGGTTAGAAGTTTCGGTTATATGTTATAGGTTATAGGTTAAGGTTTAGGTTAGAGGTTTTGGTTAAGGTTTAGGTTTAGGTTTAGGTTATAGGTTATATGTTATAGGTTATAGCTTTAGGGAATTGAGAATCGGTTAAGGTTTAGGTTTAGGAAATCGAGTTAGGGTTCAAGATCGGGTTTAGGTTTGGGTTTTCAAGTTCAGGTTTAGGTTTAGGTTAGGGAGTTGAGATTAAGATTAGGTGTAGTTTTAGGTTTAGGGATTTGAGAATACATTTAGGTTTTAGGTTTAGGTTAAGGTTAAGGTTAGGTTATAGGTTATAAGTTTAGGTTATGGGTTATAGGTTATAGGTTAAGGTTTAGGTCATAGGTTTTGGTTTTGGTTAAGGTTATAGGTTTAGGTTTAGGTTAAGGTTTAGGTTATAGGTTTAGGTTAAGGTTTAGGTTTAGGTTATAAGTTATAGGTTTAGGGAATGAGAATAGGTTAAGGTTTGGGTTCGAAATCGGGTTCGGGTTCGAGTTCGGGATCAGGTTTAGGTTTGGGTTTTCAAGTTTAAGTTTAGGTTTAGGTTAGGGAGTTGAGATTAGGATTAGGTGTAGATTTGGGTTTAGAGAGTTGAGAATACATTTAGGTTTTAGGTTTAGGTTTAGGTTATAGGTTATAGCTTTAGGGGTGAGAATCGATTAAGGTTTAGGTTTAGGAATTTGGGTTCAGGTTTAGGTTTGGGTTTTCAAGTTTAGGTTTAGGTTAAGGAGTTGAGATTTGGATTAGGTGAAAGTTTAGGTTTAGGTATTTGAAAATACATTTAGGTTTTAGGTTTAGGTTTAGGTTTAGGTTTTAGGTTATAGGTTTAGGTTAAGGATAGGTTATAGGTTATAAGTTTCGGTTATATGTTATAGGTTATAGGTTAAGGTTTAGGTTATAGGTTTTGGTTAAGGTTTAGGTTTAGGTTTAGGGTATATGTTATATGTTATAGGTTATAGCTTTAGGGAATTGAGAATGGGTTAAGGTTTAGGTTTAGGAAATCGGGTTCGGGATCGGGTTTAGGTTTGGGTTTTCAAGTTTAGGTTTAGGTTTAGATTAGGGAGTTAAGATTAGGATTAGGTGTAGGTTAAGGTTTAGGGATTTGAGAATACATTTAGGTTTTAGGTTTATGTTTTAGTTTATAGGTTTAGGTTAAGGATAGGTTATAGGTTATAAGTTATAGGTTATAGGTTAAGGTTTTGGTTAAGGTTTAGGTTATAGGTTATATGTTATAGGTTATAGCTTTAGGGAATTGATAATCGGTTAAGGTTTAGGTTTATGAAATCGGGTTCCGGTTCGGGTTTGGGATCGGGTTTAGGTTTAGGTTTTCAAGTTTAGGTTTAGGTTTAGATTAGGGAGTTGAGATTAAGATTAGGTGTAGGTTTAGGTTTAGGGATTTGAGAATACATTTAGGTTTTAGGTTTAGGTTTAGGTTTACATTTTAGGTTATAGGTTAAGGTTTAGGTTTTAGGTTTAGGTTAAGGTTAAAGTTAGGTTATAGGTTATAAGTTTAGGTTATGGGTTATAGGTTATAGGTTAAGGTTTAGGTCATAGGTTTTGGTTTAGGTTAAGGTTATATGTTTAGGTTTAGGTTAAGGTTTAGGTTTAGATTATAAGTTATAGCTTTAGGGAATTGAGAATAGGTTAAGGTTTAGGTTTAGGAAATCGGATTCGGGTTCGGGATCGGGTTTAGGTTTGGGTTTTCAAGTTTAGGTTTAGGTTTAGGTTAGGAAGTTGAGATTAGGATTAGGTGTAGGTTTGGGTTTAGGGATTTGAGAATGCATTTAGTTTTTAGGTTTAGGTTATAGGTTATAGCTTTAGGGAATTATGAATAGGTTAAGGTTTAGGTTTAGGAATTTGGGTTCGGGTTTGGGATCGGGTTTAGGTTTGGGTTTTCAAGTTTAGGTTTAGGTTAAGGAGTTGAGATTAGGATTAGGTTTAGGTTTAGGTTTAGGGATTTGAGAATACATTTAGGTTTTATGTTTAGGTTTAGGTTTAGGTTTTAGTTTATAGGTTTAGGTTAAGGATAGGTTATAGGTTATAAGTTTATGTTATATGTTATAGGTTATAGGTTAAGGTTTAGGTTATAGGTTTTGGTTAAGGTTTAGGTTTAGGTTTAGGTTATAGGTTATATGTTATAGGTTATAACTTTAGGGAATTGAGAATCGGTTAAGGTTTAGGTTTAGGAAATCGGGTTCGGGTTTGGGATCGGGTTTAGGTTTGGGTTTTCAAGTTTAGGTTTAGGTTTAGATTAGGGAGTTAAGATTAGGATTAGGTGTAGGTTTAGGTTTAGGGATTTGAGAATACATTTAGGTTTTAGGTTTAGGTTTAGGTTTTAGGTTATAGGTTAAGGTTTAGGTTTTAGGTTTAGGTTAAGGTTAAGGTTAGGTTATAGGTTATAAGTTTAGGTTACGGGTTATAGGTTATAGGTTAAGGTTTAGGTCATAGGTTTTGGTTTAGGTTATGGTTACAGGTTTAGGTTTAGGTTAAGGTTTGGGCTTTAGGTTTAGGTTAAGGTTTAGGTTTAGGTTATAAGTTATAGCTTTAGGGAATTAAGAATAGGTTAAGGTTTAGGTTTAGGAAATCCGGTTCGGGATCGGGTTTAGGTTTGGGTTTTCAAGTTTAGGTTTAGGTTTAGGTTAGGGATTTGAGTTTAGGATTAGGTGTATGTTTGTTTTTAGGGATTTGAGAATACATTTAGGTTTTAGGTTTAGTTTAAGGCTTTAGGTTTATGTTATAGGTTATAGGTTATAGGTTATAGCTTTAGGGAATTGACAATAGATTAATGTTTAGGTTTAGGAAATCGGGTTCAGGTTCGGGATCGGGTTTAAGTTTGAGTTTTCAAGTTTAAGTTTATATTTAGGTTAGGGAGTTGTGATTAGGATTAGGTGTAGGTTTAGGTTTTGGGATTTGAGAATAAATTTAGGTTTTAGGTTTAGGTTTAGGTTATAGGTTATAGGTTAAGGTTTGGGTTAAGGTTAAGGTTAGGATATAGGTTATAAGTTTAGTTTATGAGTTATAGGTTATAGGTTAAGGTTTAGGTTAAGGTTAAGGTTAGATATAGGTTATAAGTTTAGTTTATGAGTTATAGGTTATAGGTTAAGGTTTAGGTCATAGGTTTTGGTTTAGGTTAAGGTTATAGGTTTAGGTTTACGTTTACGTTAAGGTTTAGTTTATAGGTTTAGGTTAAGGTTTAGGTTTCCGTTATAATTTATATCTTTTGGGAATTGAGAATAGGTTAAGGTTTAGGTTTAGGAAATCGGGTTCGTGTTCGGGATCGGGTTTAGGTTTGGGTTTTTAAGTTTAGGTTCAGGTTTAGGTTAGGAGTTAAGATTAGGATTAGGTGTAGGTTTAGGTTTAGGGATTTGAGAATACATTTGGGTTTAGGTTTTAGGTTTAGGTTATAGGTTATAGCTTTAGGGAATTGAGAATAGGTTAGGTTTAGGTTTTAGGTTAGGAGTTCGATTAGGATTAGTTGTAGGTTTAGGTTTAGGGATTTGAGAATACGTTAAGGTTTAGGTTTAGAAATCGTGTTCGGGTTAAGTTTAGGTTTTAGGTTTAAATTATAGTTAGGTTATAAGTGTAGGTTATAGGTTTAGGTTTAGGTTAGGTTATGGGTTAAGGTTTAGGGAATTGAGTTTAGGTTATAGGTTTTAGTTTGGTTAGAGTGTAGGTTAAGGTTTAGGGAATTGAGTTTATGTTATAGGTTATAGTTATAGGTTATAGGTTATAGGTTAGGTTATAGGTTATAGATTTAGGTTTAGGTTATAAGTATAGGTTTTGGGATTTGAGAATAGGTTTAGGTTAAGGTTATAAGTTTAGGTTATAGTTTAAGGTTTAGGTTTAGGTTTAGGTTATAGGTTATAGGTTAAAGTTTAGGTTTAGGTTATAGAGGTTTAGGTTTAGGCTATAGGTTATAGGTTAAGGTTTAGGTTAGGTTTTAAGTTTAGGTTAAGGTTATAGGTTTAGGTTATAAGTGTAGGTTATAGGTTTAGGTTTAGGAAACCGGGTTCCAGTTTAGGTTTGGGTTTTCAAGTTTAGGTTTAGGTTTAGGTTAAGGAGTTGAGATTAGGATTAGGTGTAGGTTTAGGTTTAGCAATTTGAGAATACATTTAGATTTTAGGTTTAGGTTTAGGTTATAGGTTTAGGTTATAGATTTAGGTTAAGGTTTAGGTTTAGGTTATGGGTTTTGGGATTTGAGAATAGGTTTAGGTTATTGGTTTAGGTTAGGTTGGGGTTTAGGTTAAGGTTAGGGTTCGAGTTTAGGTTTGTGTTATAAGTATATGTTTAAGTTATAGGTTAAGATTCGTGTTTAGGTTTAGGTTATAAGTATAGGTTTTGGGATTTGAGAATAGGTTTAGTTCAAGGTTATAAGTTTAGGTTATAAGTTAAGGTTTAAGTTTAGGTTATAGAGGTGTAGGTTTAGGTTATAGGTTATAGGTTAAGTTTTACGTTAGGTTAAGGTTATAGGTTTAGGTTATAAGTGTAGGTTATAGGTTTAGGTTTAGGTTAGGTTATAGGTTAAGGTTTAGGGAATTGAGAATAGGTGTAGGTTTAGGTTTAGGAAATCGGGTTCAGGTTCGGGTTTAGATTTTGTGTTATAAGTATAGCTTAGGTTAAGGTTCAGGTTTAGGTAATAAGTATAGGTTTTGGGATTTGAGAATAGGTTTAATTTAAGGTTGTAAGTTTAGGTTATAGGTTAAGGTTTAGGGTTAGGTTATAGAGGTGTAGGTTTAGATTATAGGTTATAGGTTAAGGTTCAGGTTAGGTTTTAAGTTTAGGTTAAGGTTATAGGTTTAGGTTATAAGTGTAGGTTATAGGTTTAAGTTTAGGTTAGGTTATAGGTTAAGGTTTAAGGAATTGAGAATAGGTGTAGGTTTAGTTTTAGGAAATCGGGTTCAGGTTCGGGTTTAGGTTTGGGTTATAAGTATAAGTTTGGGTTTTTAAGGTTTAGGTTATAGGTTATAGGTTAAGGTTCGGGTTTGGGATCGGGTTTAGGTTTTGGTTTAGGTTTAAAGTTATAGGTTATAGGTTTAGGTTTAAAGTTATAGGTTATAGGTTTAGGTTATAGGTTAAGGTATAGGTTATTGGTTAAGGTTTAGGTTTAGGTTATAGGTTATAGGTTTAGGTTTAGGTTATAGGTTAAGGTTTAGCTTAGGTTTTAAGTTTATGTTAAAATTATAGGTTTAGGTTATAAGTGTAGGTTATAGGTTTAGGTTTAGGAAATCAGGTTCAGGTTCGGGTTTAGGTTTGGGTTTTCAAGTTTTGGTTTAGGTTTAGGTTAAGGAGTTGAGATTAAGATTAGGTGTAGGTTTAGGTTTAGCGATTTGAGAATACATTTAGGCTTTAGGTTTAGGTTTAACTTTTAGGTTTAGGTTTAGGTTATAGGTTTAGGTTAAGGTTTTGGTTTAGGTTATAGGTTTTGGGATTTGAGAATAGGTTTAGGTTAGGTTAGGGTGTAGGTTAAGGTTAGGGAATTAAGTTTAGGTTATAGGTTTAAGTTATAGGTTTAGGTTAGGTAAGGGTGTAGGTTAAGGTTTAGGGAATTGAGTTTAGGTTATAGGTTATAGGTTATGGTTTAGGTTATAGGTTTAGGTTTAGGTTTAGGTTATAGGTTTAGGTTTAGGTTTAGGTTTAAGTTACAGGTTTTGGGATTTGGGAATAGGTTTAGGTTATAAGTAAAGGTTTAGGTTCTAGGTTATGGGTTTAGGGTGTGGTTTATGTTAAGTGTGTGGTCCCTACAAATACAGATATAAACACGGCCTGTCTAAATGGCCAGGCCACTCCAATGTTGTTCATAGAAAATGACAGCTTCATCATGGTCATAATAGCGGTTCCCACCTTCCAAGGACCCCCGCTCATCCGGATAGCTCCGACGCACATCCGGGTCTACTCCATTAATTTCGAGCAAATATATAAACACGGCCTGTCCAAATGGCCAGGCTACTCCAATGCTGTCTATAGGAAATAACTACTTTATCATGGTCATAACAGCGGTTCCCACCTTCCTAGGACCCCCGCTCATCCGGATAGCTCCGACGCACATCCGAGTCTGCTACATTAATTTTGAGCAATTACATAAACTCAGCCTGTCTAAATGGTCAGGCTACTCCAATGCTGTCCACAGGAAATGACAGTTTCATCATGGTCATAACAGTGGTTCCCACCTTCCAAGTACCCCCGCTCATTCGGATAGCTCCGACACACATCTAGGTCTACTCCATTAATTTTGAGCAAATATATAAACACGACCTGTCCAAATGGCCAGCCCACTCCAATAGGAAGAGACATGATATTTCAGTGACAGCTTACCTTGACATTTATCTTCAAAAGAACATTTGTTAGGCATTGGTCATTGACTCTTTGAGGCGCAATGCATTGAGTGACAATACTAAATTCTGACAGGTTCTTTTTCTTCCATGGACCTTCAAAAATTACACAAATATCATCTTAATCTAAAACTTTCATGGCCCTTAAACAGTTTAAAAGTATGAAATTCTCTATAATGAGAAACTGGTCTTAGAAACTGGTTAATGATTTACTAATAAATCATTTACAATGTTTGAATAGCCTGCAATTGGTATTATAAAATATAAATAAATAAATAAATAAATAAATAATCGAAATCTAGTTCATAGGCTTTCATTCAAAAAAATAAAGTCACTGCCCTCTCCTCATTTACTAATAAATGAAAACTCCCTTTTTGCTAGTAAATGAGAAGGGGGCTTTGTTAATAAATCATTTACAAGTAGAGAATGATTGCAAAGATCAAAGCAAAACCAATATAATGAAAGAGATAATATGACATTCAACAAAAAATGCACAACATAGTGAAAATTTCAATTTTTCCATGTAGGGACACAATTCAAAATATAGAATATTCAAATTTTAAATTTTTACAAGGAAACATTTTTTTTCATGAAGTATAGTAAGGCAACAATTTAATAATATAGAATAGTCAAAATTTTAACTTTTACAAGTAGGCCAACAATTCAATAACATAGAATGACTTATTAAACAAATTTCAGCACTACATCTGATGGGGTTGACTAAATCAAAGGACTGAGATTGGAGGGAATTATTATACCAACTAACTAACAGACATGTTCCCATCCACATCAAGGCACCAATACAAGCATCTAACCAAACAATGGACCTAAATATGAGCATAACTTGATACAACAGTAAAGATCTAAAACAAGACTTCATTTCATTCTTGCATAAAGAAAACGGAGAAACATATTTAAGCCTACTTACAAGAATGTTCTTATGGAAAAATTCCAGGCCCTATTTTCAAACATGAATTTCTTGCTACAAGAGCTCATGTAACGAAAAACTCTATGGAGCCAATAGCAATATCCATGTGATATCCAATCCATCCATTAGTTTAACCAGTTCACATTAGGATAGAAGCACCCATCATTCAATCCCCAATAAAGTTTCAATGGTGATCATTCAATCCCCACTATTGGTTATAGTATGGCCCACTTAACTTTAGACTCCCTATAACAGAGGTAGTAAGAAATTCATGTGAGCTACTATTTCTTTGATCGTCAGTCATCATCTGTATGGATTGCTTAATCTGTTTTTTTTATTATAAATGAACATGGCCATCCATTTTTTATGCTCCGAATCGGATGGTAACAACCATTTAAGATTAATGGAGTTTTCAATATGGCCATTGAAGAGTAATGTAATACCCATCCCTAGAGCCAAAACTTCTTACGCCCATCTTAATGGTTATGTAGTGTTTATTTGCCATCTAATCTATTGATAAGGTCACTTAAGCTTGGATGAAGAGAAAACAAATATCATCTTGATCTGAAACTTTCGTGACCCATTAATAGTCAATCACCACTGTTTCCTATGATATAGTCCACCTAATAATTGGATCTGCTTCAATTTCAGATAATGCCATAAAATGATTTGGAAAAATGGATGGATAGCGTACAAACATATTACATGCATCAAGGTGGCCCCCATTGTAAGGGCCGCACTATCTTGGGTGAGTCCAAGGTCTCACCAAATTCGCCCCCTTTTAAGGCATGACCCCAAAATGAACCAAATCCAAATATCAAGTGGACTACACCACAGTGACTCCTTAAATTTAATCCTGGTCATTGATTTAACATGCAAGCTGATAATTCTTATCACCATTCGCATTCAAGATTGAGCTATTTTATCTGGATGGAGTCAGTAGACTGGTCGTGATGCGACAAGATCAAATTAGGTATGCATCTATCAAAACCGTAATAGTTAGCTAGATTACATGATTTATGTTATGAAATTAACGGCATGCACCCAAATGTTTATAACTGATAAGAAAAAAGAAAAAGAAAAAGAAAAAAGGAGTCACTTCTATGATCTTAGGAAGACTACAATTGAGGTTATGAGTTTTTCGCATGCTGCATCTTACATGTGTTTGTACATGCATGCATGGACACTGAATCTGATACTTGGAACCATGCAATTTCAGGAAGCTTACTTGTCTAGGGTCTTAAGGACACTGAATGAGTTTGGACTCTGAAAGCTTTGGCTCCAGCACTCGTACTTTCAGCCTAAACCCTAACCAAGAAGGACTTCAAAATTACCAAGTACTCATAAACATTCATTGCAAGCATTTTCTGTCTAAGCCTCCCCACACCTCAGATTGCATATGGTCATGGTTCAAATGTAAAATGGTAACGCAAAAAAAAATAAAAAATAAAATAAAATTAACATCACTATCATACATGGAATTTGAGAGAAGCAAATGCATTGTCATGAATTTAAGACCATCCAAGCGCTAAAGCAGGCTTCAACAGTAACTAAGTGTTTCAAATAAATGCAGTTTTTCATATTAAGATGGGGAACATGTATACCATAAGAGATGAAATGAGAAGAATAGCTCTCTCAAACGCCACGCCCCTGCGTTACAGGTGATCTCCACCTAGTAGTCTTAGCAGGCTCCCTATTGCTAAGATTCTGCAAGAAAGAAGAAGAAGAAGAAGAAGAATGAGAAGATACTTGTTAATAATTTCAGTCACTAAAAAGGAAAAAAATAAAATAGCCAAGCTAATATGATGCGTATGCATTTATCAACTTAAGGACTCAATGGCGAATGTCAATAGACTGAGACAATACAAGATTAAACAAGGTATTTCAATCTTACGAACAACGAACTTATAGGTAAAAAAGGGTCATCATGAAATACATGCCCAATGATTGTACTGGCATGACATCACATAAAAGGTTCAAACAACTAATGGATGGCCCGATAATGAAGTAAAACATGCCTCATGGACCAACCGTATTAGATTAGATACACTAGGGAGCCATATGGTTTATGCAATAGTCATAAGTACCAAACTGATTAGTATATCTTATTTTTTTATTTTTTTTCCACAAACAAAACAAAAAACATATTTAAAAAAAGGGATGGCATTGAACAAAATTTCCCATTTAACCATTACTCTATCATATCAAAACACAGTTCTAAAAGGAAAAATGAGAGAAGAAAAATTCGGAATCTACTAGGTTGAATCATTCCAATACAACAGTAGCTCCAAGCTCCTTGAGCTTCTTAACAATGGGACAATGCAAATCCTTATTTAGGGATTCGACAATGCAAATCCCTAATCAGCTATTCTAAATTGCAGAAAGCAACAACAAGAAGGGAAAAGGCACCTAAATGCCCATCCTTGAGGCATTTTGCCCTCAGTTTCAAATTTTAAAAATCCATGTAAGGTCACCTAAATGACACTCTTTAGGCATTTTACCCATTATTCAAGCTAAAAATAAAGGAAAAAGCCACCTAAATGCCCGTCTTTAAAGCATTTTGCCCACTTTTTAAGATAAAAATCCATGTAAGGGCACCCAAATGCCCATCCTTCAGGCATTTTGCCCAAATTTTCAAGATAAAAATCATATAAGGGCACCCATAGTTTATTTGGTTTTATTTGACTTCATACATGACATCGATACCATTTCTAAGTTCCTGTGCATGAAGCTTACATGAGAAATAATATTGACTTCCACAAAACAGTTTATGGGGAAGGATATTATGCACTTTATACATGTGAACTTGGTCCACCTATATGAGATCTAGAACATTCATCCAGCAGTCCCTGCCATGGATGGATTATAACAAAAAAAAAATCAAATCAACAACAAGCATTCAGCTGGAGGATTTTTGAGGATTCCTTGTGGGTGGCTAAAAAGAAATCAACCAACAGTCTGATGGGTATCATCTTTGAGATACAACCATCTACTACACAATGCAAGAGATGAACAGTGGATCTCCTATATGTGTTGTTGCATGTACAAGGATAGAGTTCCTGATTTCTAAGAAAAAAACAAAGTTGTTAAGATTCATATCCTTTCTCACAATATAAACAGCTAGATTCAATCCAACTAGCATGCACAAAATCACATTTTAGCTCTTTGAGATCCCCAGCGTTGTTGTATCAAATGAATGCCGCTCAAGCATGATGAAAGATGCAATATTGTAAAAGGATGGAAGCAAAATACACATGCATAGTATATACATATTAAACTATATTACTCTATTTTTCAGTTCCTACAAGGATGCATGATTTTCTAAATACTTGCATATACTACAGCAGTAGTGGTATGGTGCCTGTTTTGGAGTGAGAAACAACATGGGGAGCATAGCTGCCCATGACTATTTTACAGGAACACACACCCACACCCACACACACACACACACACACACACACACACACACACACACACACACAAAAACAAAAAAAACCAAGCATCATACATAGGCTTACTCCATGTATTCTTAGCTGCAAATTGTTTAAGATAAAAACCTAAAACTTAAAAAAAACCTCAAAAACTATGGTGATGAAAGATAAACAGATACAAATATAAATTAATTATGAAACTACAAATGCAAAAAGAATAAGAAGAAGAAGAAGATCCAAATGACGAAAAAGAAAACCACGAAATTGCATGAATGAAGCATCCCTAAATCCATAAATCCCCAAATCGTTTCAATCGGTATTGAGATTGAGAGAGATTGAGAGAGAGAGAGAGAGATACCTGTTTGAGTTAGAGCCCCGATCATGGTCAACCGAGCTTTAGAGGATGCATGGAGAGAGGGCGCGGTGGAGAGAGAGAGCACCGAGAGAGACAGAGAGAGAGGGCGCGGTGGAGAGACGACCGAGAGAGAGAGAGAGAGAGAGAGAGAGAGAGAGAGAGGACAGAGAGCGAGAGAGTGAGAGAGGGTGTGAGAGTGAAAGTGAGAGAGGGCAGAGAGCGAGAGAGACTTCAAGTCTCTCTCATGCACGACGGCGTGCGGGTCACGTGGTCGGTGCTCTGTGGGTCCCACCATGATGTATGTGTTTCATCCCTGCCGTCCATCTATTTTTCCATTTCATTTTTTGGTATGAGACAAAAAATGAGGTATATCCCAATCTCAATTGGACCACATTATAGGAAACAATGTTGAATGAGTGTCGACCATTAAAAACCTTTTGGGGGCCATATAAAGTTTTGGATCAATCTAATATTTTTTTTCCCTTCGTCTGGGCCTATATGTCCTAATCAACAGATTGAATGTCAAATAAAAAGTACAGTGGGCCTTAGGAGGGTTTTAATGGTGGATATCTAATCATTATTGTTTTCATGTGGTGTGGTCCACCTGAGATTTATATCCCTCTCATTTTTGGGGTTAAGCCCTAATATGATTCGTAAGAATGAATGGACGACATGGATGAAAAACATACATCATGGTGGGACCCATAGAGCACCGACCAACATCCACCAAGTTTTGTGGGCCCCACTATGATGTATTTGTTATATCCACACCGTCCATCCATTTTGAGATATCATTTTACGTCATGAGCCAAAGAATGAGGCAGATAAAAATCTGTAGTGGACCCCATGAGATTGCGTGTTAGGAGTGAGTTTGAATCCTACCAAGCAAGTGGAAGGTCCAAAAATCTTGTAATCAGGCCCATCCGAATGAAATCGGGACCATCCAAATTGTTTGACCGGTGGGCCCCAAATGACCCTTTTCATTATACATGTGTATTTAAATGAAATGAAATGAAAAAAACAATAGAAAACATACCATATTTGAATGGAATAGAAAGAAAAAGCTATATAAAACATACCACTTTCTCTTCAAAATCTCCTATAATCACCTTAAAGAAGGATGCTCTCTCCATTTTCCTTTCCTTCCTCTGCACTTCAAAGAGACTGTATGTCCGAGATGAAGGAGATTGTCTTTGGTAAAAATCTAAAACATTGATAAAAGTAAGTAAATCCAACCATTTTGAAATCTCATTTTAGAGTATGATCCAAAAAATAAAACTATAAAACTGACTCAAATCTTAGTTGGACCACACCACAAGAAACAGTTATGATAGAATCCTCACCATTAAAATCTTAATGAATTCCACCAAAATGTCTATTTGCCATCCAACTTGTTGATAAGGTCACAAACACTTAGATGAAGAGATTACACAAATATCATCTTGATCCAAAACTTTTGTGCCTCGCAAGTAGTTTTTAATGGTTAATCACCACTGTTTCCTGATTCTTGTTACTGTATAACAGTCCATGCCCTAAAATGAGCTTTAGGGTGTGGATGTAGTCACATATATCATAGTAAGGCCCAGAGTTAGGGTACGGGGTCTCGCCGAATCTACTCCCATTGTTTGACTGTCCTGATATAGAATCGAGCCAGTTCTCATCGTACCTTGGATATTACATTAGTGGACGCCTATTGCACACCGAGGCAACTAAGATGTTCTTGCCCAGGAAACTGGGTGAGGTAACCAAGATGTTTGTGAGAAATCCACCCTGTCTATCTATTTTTTTAGCTCATTTTAAGACATAAGATCAAAACCTAACTCAGATGCAAGACTCAAGTGGATTACACTAAAGAGGATTGAACAAACACTATTAAAACATTCTTATGGCCACAAAAGTTTTGTACCATGATAAGTTACTAACATCAATTCTTAGGTTCTCACGAGGTCAGTAAGTTGGGTCACAATTTTGACCAGAATATTTGGCCCATTTTACATGTCTGGTCCATTCACTCTATTTACCTAATCATTACCCTCAATTTGACTAGTTACTTGCCCCGATTATGATACACATGAGAAAGATATTGGGCAAATAAGATTGATCAACAATTTGAGTGAATTTTGATTTAAACATCTAAAGTTATTTACTCTTCAATCCGGACTGATCAGATTGTCCAAAAAAGGTTAAAGGTTGTTCATAATATCAAAAATATATGAATGAATAGAAAACACAAACATTAGCTTTATCCAAAATTTCTATGGCCTCCAAGAAATTTTAAATGGTAGAGGTTCAATCACACTATTTCCTATGGTGTTGTCCACTTGAGCTTTGGATATGCTTCCTTTTTTTTTTCTTTAGACTTCAAATTATCTGTTAACATGGATGAATGGAGTGGATAAAATAAATAAATAATGGTGGACCCCACAGAGTTTACTCTGGTAAGGGTAACGAGTAACTCACCTAAACGTAGTGGAGAAGGGTTTCCTTAAAACATCATAATCATATATTGGGCCTGCTTAAATGTGATTCACATATCCAACCTACTCATTATGTGTGTCCCACTTGGATGAGGGGTCAGACCAAGTTTCAACCGCATCCAAAACTCACGTGGGCCCCACCAAGTGCTTTTATAATTTTTTAGGATGTCTTCACATAGTTTTAAATGGTATGGCCCACTTGAGTTTCGTATACAGATGATTTTTGAGAAATCTCACAACCTAAAGGGGGCACATCAAATTCACGGTGTTGATGTTTGACACACGTCATGATGGGGCCCACAAAACTTACTAACATCAATTCTTATGTTCTCACGAGGTCAGTAAGTTGGGTCACAATTTTGACCAGAATATTTGGCCCATTTTACATATTTGGTCCATTCACCCTATTTTATTAATCAATACTCTCAATTTGACTACTTACTCGCCTCAATCAGGCAACATATGAGAAAGATATTAGGTGTAAAAGATTGATCAACAATTTCAGTGAAATTTGATTTAAACATCTGAAGTTATTTACTCTTCAATCTGAACTTATTAGATTATCCAAAAACGATTAAAGGTTCAATTAGTAGATGTGCCTAATAATTTAGTAATTTTATTTTTCATAGATAAATTTTAATTTCCATTTAAAAATAACATTTTTTTTCAAAATGTATATTTTTTTACTCTTTTAACAAAATATCATTTTTATTATAAAATATTTCAAAAAAAAAAATTTCAAATACAAACATGTGATAGTCTTTTTCATGTGATATTATAAATATTCTTATAAAATATGAGAAAATTTTTTTTCTCATATTTTACTTTTTTCTTAAAATTTTCAAAAATTTTCTACTCATATGATATAAAAACTATATATATATATATATATATATATATATATATATATATATATATATATATATATATATCACACACATTTTTACATTATTACCGATCGTTTTCAGCCGTCGGGAAAAAGATGCAGGAAAAACACTTTTACCGACGAAACTTTTCGTCGGTAAAAGTCTTATCGCGAACATTTCCAAGATAGCGCGAACAACTTTTTTGTTAAAATTCAAAACACCCTTTATCGACAAAACTTTTCGTTGCTAAAGGTGGCTTTTAGCTATGAAATTAATTTCATTGCTAAATGGAAACTACTTGACTTTTTTATTTTTTTCAAAAATTCAGACGAAACTTTTCGTCGCTAAAAGTCACCTTTAGCTACGAAATTAATTTCATCGCTAAAGGGAAACTTCTCGATTTTTTTTTTCAAAAATTCAAAACACCTTTAGCGACAAAAATTTTCGTCGCTAAAAGTCACCTTCTCGATTTTTTGTTTTTTCAAAAATTCAAAACACCCTTTAGCGATGAAACTTTTCATCGCTAAAAGTCTCCTTTAGCTACAAAATTAATTTCATCACTAAAAGGATACTTCTTGACTTTTTTATTTTTTTCAAAAATTCAAAACACCTTTAGCGATGAATATTTTTGTCGTTAGAAGTCACCCTTAGCTGCGAAATTAATTTCATCACTATAAGGAAACTTCTCGATTTTTGTTTTTTTTAAAAATTCAAAAAACCCTTTAGCGACGAAAATATTCGTCGCTAAAAATCTAATTCAAAACACCTTTAGTGACGAAAATTTTCATCGCTAAAAGTCACCTTTTCGATTTTTTTGTTTTTTTCAAAAATTAAAAACTCCCTTTAGCGACGAAAATTTGCATCGGTAAAAGTCTAATTCAAAACACCTTTAGCGACAAAATTTTTCATCGCTAAAAGTCACCTTCTCGATTTTTTTCCAAAAATTCAAAACACCCTTTAGCGATGAAAATTTTCGTCACTAAAATTTGAATTCAAAACACCTTTAGTGACGAAACCTTTCATCGCTAAAAGTCACCTTCTCGATTTTTTGTTTTTTTCAAAAATTTAAAAGTCCCTTTAGCAATGAAAATTTGCGTCGCTAAAAGTCTAATTCAAAACACTTTTATCGACGAAAATTTTCGTCGCTAAAAGTCGAATTCAAAACACCTTTAGCGATGAAAACTTTCGTCGCTAAAAGTCACCTTCTCGATTTTATGTTTTTTTCAAAAATTCAAAACACCCTTTAGCGACGAAAATTTTCGTCGCTGAAAGTCGAATTCAAAACACCTTTAGCGACCAAAACTTTCGTCGCTAAAAGTCACCTTCTCAATTTTTTGTTTTTTCAAAAAATCAAAACACCCTTTAGTGATGAAAATTTTCGTCGCTAAAGGTGGCTTTTTAGCTACGAAATTAATTTCGTCGCTAAAAGTAAACTTCTCGACTTTTTGTTTTTCAAAAATTCAAAATACCCTTTAGCGACGAAAATTTTCGTCGCTAAAAGTCACCTTTAGCTACGAAATTAATTTCATCGCTAAAAGGAAACTTCTCAATTTTTTATTTTTAAAAAAACTCAAAACACCCTTTAGCGATGAAAAGTTTCGTCACTAAAAGTTACTTTTGGCAACAAAAAAATTTTTGTCGCTAAAGGTCACTTTAGCGACGAAAAAAATTTTGTCGCTAAAAGTTTCGTCAGTAAAAACCCTCTTTTTTGTAGTGCGTGGTGGTGAATAGTATGGCAGATATGACCAATCAGGTCGCAATCCATGGCCATTTGCTAGATATTTATAAGATTATGACATTGTCGCCCAGTACACTATGCCTGGTACTCTAGAGCATAATGGTATGGCTGAAAGATGCAATCACACCTTTATGGATATGGTACGAAGCATAGTTAGCAATTCACATTGCTAGAATCTCTGTGAGGTGATGCGTTCAAAACCGTAGTTCATATACTTAATAGGGTCCCCAGTACAGCAGTAAGTAAAACCCTTTTTGAGTTGTGGAATGGGAGAAAACCAAGTCTCCGATATCTACATGTTTGGGGTTGTCCTGCTGAGGCCAAAATTTATAACCCACATGAAAAGAAGCTCGATCCTAGAATGGTAAGTTGTTTCTTCATTGAATATCTAGAAAGATCAAAAGGCTATCGATTCTACTATTCTTCCTGCTCTATCAGGATTGTTGAGACCGAGAATGCTAGATTCATGTAGGACACTGAAAACAATGGAAGCATGAACATTAGAAGTTTTGTATCTGAGGAACAAAAGATCATGACTCTAGTCATAATCACTCAAGATCACATGGATATTAATGATGCAGTTGATCCTGTAGTCACTGCAGAACACTACATAGAACCTCATGTACAAACCACTGGTGAGGAAAATCAAAATCAAACCTAACAAGATGAACCATTGAGAAGATTTGAAAGAGAAAGAAGGCCTATAAATTGAGATGGTTACAATGTATACTTACATGATCACGATTTTGACATAGGGGTGAAAAAAGATCCTTCATCCTTTACACAAGTCAAACGAAGTGCTGATTATTCTCATTGGTTTGATGCCATGAAAGATGAGTTGAAATCTATGAGGGATAATAAAGTATGAGATCTTGTTGAGTTACCCACTGGAATAAGGCTGATTGGTTGTAAATGGATATTTAAAACCAAATGGGACTCTAAGGGTAATGTCGAAAGATATAAAGCCAAACTTGTTGCCAAGGGTTTTAACTAACGTGAGGGCATTGACTTTAAGAAGACTTTCTCACCAGTATCTAAGAAAGACTCATTCAGGATTATAATGGCTCTTGTAGCTCATATGGACTTAGAGTTACATCAGATGGATGTAAAGTCTGCATTTCTCAATTGGGATCTGAATCAAAATGTATACATGTTACAACCCGAAGGTTTTATATCTGATGGATCAGAACATTTGGTTTGTAAACTAAAGAAATCCATCTATGGGTTGAAACAGACATCACGACAGTGATACTTAAAGTATCATGAAGTAATTTCCTCGTATGATTTTGTAGAAAACACTGCAGATGAATGTATCTAAATTCAAATCAATGGGAGTAAGTTCGTTATGATGATTTTGTATGTTGATGACATTCTATTGGCTAGCAATGATATCGAGATGTTGAGTGACACCAAGAAATTCTTATCTCAAATATTTAAAATGAAAGATCTTGGTGACGCCTCTTATGTCATCGACATTGAGATTCGACGTAACAGATCGCTTGGACTGCTCAACCTGTCACAGAGGGCCTATATTACTAGGATACTCGAAAGGTATAACATGCAAAATTGTGCTTC
Organism: Magnolia changhungtana; assembly: GCA_030180095.1. Taxonomy (NCBI): domain Eukaryota; kingdom Viridiplantae; phylum Streptophyta; class Magnoliopsida; order Magnoliales; family Magnoliaceae; genus Magnolia; species Magnolia changhungtana. The sequence goes on along the minus strand of JASAUF010000161.1, from coordinate 3,960,494 downwards.
CGGACAGTCAACCATTGTGAAGGGTGACAAATTTGGCCTATTTCAGTGTCCAAAGAATGATTTGGAAAAGAATCAAATGAAAGAATTTTTGTACGCATCAGTAGTAGGGAGCATCATATATGCTTAAGTCTGTATGCGACCGGATATTGCCTTTATTGTTGGAATGTTGGGGAGATACCTATCTAATTCAGGAGTGCAACATTGGATAGCTGCAAAGAAAGTATTACGGTATCTACAGAGAACAACGACTTCAAACTCATGTATAGAAGATCTGATCAATTGGAGTTAATTGGATACTTAGATGCAAATTTTGTTGGCTGCATTGACACTAAGAAGTCCACCTTAGGATAAATCTTCATTATGGTTGGAGGAGTTGTCATGGAAAAGCGTGAAACAGTCTATCACAGCCTCGTCCACCATGGAAGATGAATTCATTGCCTGTCACGAGACATCTAATCAGGCATTATGGTTACAGAGTTTATTCTTAGGTTTGCGGGTACTGGAGCATGTCCCAAAACCATTGAGAATATTTTGTGATAATTCAACTGTTATTTCCTTCTTTAGTAACAATAAGCATTCATCAAGGTCGAGACATATCGACATTAAATATCTTGTTGTAAAGGAAAGAGTTCAGAATCATCAAGTGTACGTAAATTCATTGGCACTAAGCAAATGATTGTAGATCCACTCATTAAAAGGCTCCCTATCAAGCCATTTCAGGAGCATGCGACATCCATAGGAGTCATTGATCCCACAGATGTTTTCAGTTAGTGGGAGTTGAGCATAATTTAATTTTCAAAAACATTTAAAGATCTAATTTTATACAATTTTGATGATTTCGATATAAAGATTTATTTCTGCTTCTCTATATATATATGTGTGAAATTTTGAGTAAGTAGAACTGCAGTCATGTCTCGTTAGAGACATGTAAAAGCTTCAGGACCTCTTAAGGATAGGCACATGTCATCACACTAAGTGTATAATCCTTATACCACATTTTCTAGTTCTTGATCTATGTCGTTAAGGTTGAATGCATTCATAACCACGCTTAACCTCACTTCGCCCAGATTAAATGTTGTGATGACTACCGTAATTCATTGCAGATAATCTTAATGGACCAGATTGAATGACATTACCTGTATCATCCTATAATTATATTGGTTAACCATTTGGATATTTTCTCAAAACAAAATTTTCTAAAATTATTTTTTAAAAGACTAATCATTGACATTTATCAATGCAGCCTAAGTGGGAGAATGTAAGATCTCTATAAGGTGGGCCTACATTGATGAATGGTCCAGATTGTCTTATAGACTGGATGATGCATACAGGTATATCAGTGGACCCCACTGCATTGTGATTTCAGAATAGTCTGCGTAAGGGGTTGGAATGCCATAGCTGTGGTTACGCACACATCAGTTTATGTTATACTAAGATTCTGAAAGTGTGGAGCCATGTGAAGAGAGTTGTGATGGGTTTCAAACTCTCTTCACCACAGCTATATAATAAGTGCTAGGTCCCCGATCCAACACACGATTCAGAAACGTAAGTCCCATCTAAATTTTGAATTCAGGTGTAAGGAGAGGAAGATCTAATATTCTATTGAAGATCTGGTATTTTATTAGAAGATTTCTTATTCTATTATTCACAACAATGGCATCTCAGTTAGGTAAGCCATCCGAATCCTAGATCTCCATGTCCTATGCACAGGTAGATCTCTAAGATTTCCGCATCCAGATAATCTAACAAACGTATCACGTGGGCAAGACTTTGGATCTATGCAAGAGGTGGTCCTCACCACAAAGATATTTGTCTATCAAAGCAGGCTAATCCACACATTATGCGGCTAAACATGTACACGGATTCAAACCCTCAACCCTTCATTGATTTCTACGTTGTGGGCCACCTTATGAGTTAACCAGCTTAGTTTTTACACCATGAGATATTCAGGGTATGATCCAAAATTTGTATGATGTTCATTGCCTAATGCTCCTTAGATGATCCTTGTATTAATGGTTGGAATCCAAATCGGATGGATGATTCTAGCTATTAGTTACTTATTCTGAATCTAGTTTCACCGTCCATTTAGAGGTCATTATCTACTAAGAGAGGATAATCTTTCCCATTTTATCATCATTATCAGGGACGCAGACTAGATTGAGCAAACCTTTTGCTACATGTAAGCTAAGAAAGCCTCAGTACCCTGATTGCAAAAACTGGTTTGGATCAATTGGTTTTCATGCAAATTTATCTCTAGCTGATTGGGTAAGGACTGCTTGGACTGAGCTTCTTTCACTCCGGTGGAATTTGATTGGATGATAGGCCAGACATGGAGTCTGTCTCCCACCCAATTCACAACGTCCTGATGAAGCTCAAGCGAGTTAAAGAAGCGCTCAAGACCTGGAACAGAGAAGTCTTTGGAAACATTAACACGCAGGTTGCCCGAGCTGAACAGGAACTGTCCAATGTAGAAAAAATCATGCAAGGTCAGCAAGCCGATTCTCCTCTATTGCCCAACCTCCACCAGAAACTGCAAGAATGCCAAACAAAGCTCGTTCACCTAGAAGTCATGGAAGAAACTTATTGGAAATAGAAATCAAGAGTAAGTTGACTAAATGAGGGCGACAGGAACACCCATTTCTTTCATGCAGTAGCGTCAGAAAAATAGAGAAAAGCTTTGATAAGATCCATCAGACTTCAATCAGGTGAAACCATCTCCGATCCTCTCCACATAAAACGTCTAGCTGTGGAGCACTTCTCTGCTCAGTTCTCTGCTACTCCTTCCGCTGACCGCCCAGCCCTGCTGGACGCGATCCCGCACCTAGTCACCCAACAGTAAAATGAGGACCTTTTGGCCGTTCCTTCCTTGCTCGAGGTGAAATAGGCTGCGCTGTCTATCCCTGCCGATAGTACGGCAGGCCCCGACGGTTTCTCTGGCTCCTTTTTCGCCGATTGCTGGAACATCATCGCCCACGATATCCACTTAGCCACCAAATGCATTTTCCAAGGCGGGGCAATTCCGCGTGTTATGAATGCCTCCCTCATTTGTCTCATTCCTAAGACTAACGTTGCAACCAGTTTTCCGGATTTTAGACCTATAGGCTTATGCAACTGTCTATACAAAATCATCGCCAAAATCATCGCCACAAGGCTGAGCAACATCCTCCCTTCTCTGATCTCCCCTGAGCAAGGGGCATTCATTCAAAGTCGTCCCATTGCAGAGCAGATTGCGCTGGCCCAGGAACTCTTTCGTGAAATCAACAGAAAGCATAGGGGTGGCAACATAGTGATGAAAGTGGATATGGAAAAAGCATATGATAGGGTGAACTGGGGCTTCCTCAAGTAAGTCCTCATCCATTTTGGGTTCAGAAGTCGGTGGATTTCCTTAGTGGAAAACTGCTATGGAAATGTCTGGTTCTCTATCTTGATAAATGGGGAGGTTTCCGATTTTTTTAAATCGTCCAGGGGTCTCAGGCAGGGAGATCCCCTCTCGCCGACGCTGTTCATTCTTTCTTCGGAGGTCCTCAGTCGTGGTATCAAAGTCCAACTTGCACAAGGTTCTGTTCTTCCGTTCAAATTGCGGAGAGGTTCCCAAACCATCTCCCACCTGCTCTACGCAGACGACACGCTCCTATTTCTCAACGGCTGTCTATCTTTCATCAGGGCCATGAAGAATTTTCTCAACGATTTCCAAACTATTTCCGATCAATCCATAAATTTCCACAAGAGCTCCTTTGTCTGCAGCAACTCTCTCACGCCAGCGAGAATCCGATCCATTGAGCGTGCATGCGGTATCCACAAATCAGCAAATCCTTTTTCTTACCTCGGGGTGCCCCTTGTCATTGGTAAGATTAAGGCCGCATGTTCCCAACCGCTCGTCCAAAAAATTGAAGCCAAATTTTGTGGGTGGTAGGTCCATTTTCTGACTCAAGTAGGAAGATCAGTACTGATCCAAAATGTCCTTACTAGCATCCCCATTCACTCCCTCGCAGCTGCCACATTCTTAAGCAAGTGTTGTGTCACCACGAGCAAAGGATCGCAAATTTTTTGTGGGGCTGGTCCGATGGTAAATGCAAACTACATTGGCGTAGTTGGAAGATGGTCACCCTCCCCAAAGTATAGGGGGGGGGGCTGGGAATCAGAAGGCTGGCTGACATCATGCAGGCGTTCAGACTTAAGATGGCTTGGTGGATCCATTTCGACACCAGCCATGGTCTATGGAGGGATTTCACGAAGTCCACATATGGTCAGGGACAAATCTCGCATGAGCAACTCCTCCTTCCTTCTTTCGCCTCTCCGATTTGGAAACAAATCCTTCGATTAATCCCGATGTTGGAGACCTCTTCGCAAATACAGATTGGGACCAGGGAAAGCAATCTTTGGTCCACGAATTGGTCCAGGTTAGGCCCTTTATAGCAGATTGAGGGTATTCACATTCCACCTGCGCTGAGCAATCTCAAAATCAACCAATTCTTAGGAAAATTTAGCCCTCTTCCGCCTTCAGCAATGCTGACGGTTCTTCCCCAACTGATTTCAGATCTGATTTTCCAAGCGGGCCTCTGGACGTCTTCGGGCACTGATACCCCCATCTGGCCATTCACTACTATGGGGGATTTCTCTGTCTCTTCGGCTTGGGATCTTTGTAGATCGGGCCAGTCGAGAAAGCTATGGGAAAAATGGATCTGGCACCCATCCCTCCCCCCAAAAATCTCTACACTGGTTTGGAAGATCTTGATGAAGGCAATCCCGGTGGAAGAACAGGTCGAAGAAAAAGGCATCGACTTGGCGTCCAGATGCGTATGCTGCCCCAACAGCCTTGCATCAACTGTTGCTGACGGGCCAGGTACTGATAGCGAGTCCATCTCCCATCTTTTCTTGGAAGGAGGCCTAGCTAAAAGGGGTTGGAATTTCATTGGTGTATATTTTGGCATCAACATTCCTCGTGCAATATCGGTGGAACATCGCCTAACTTAATGGTGGGCGGCTCTTGCGTTGGATGGGCAAAAATCTATAGTGGTAAAACTAGCCCCCTGCATTCTCCTCTGGGAAATTTGGAAGGCTCGGAACGCGGCTTTCTTCTCCAATACCATGGCCCACCCGCGCTCACTACTGTATCGCATTACCTGGTGGATCAATTGGCTTAAGGACAAGTTCGACCCAACCTATTCCTCCCTCCCTCCTCAGCATGGAACGCACATCCCAGGGCCCTCAAATCCTTCCTCTACTGACCATTCCCACTCCCATCTTCCAAATGAAGTTATCACTTGGTGTCGGCCCCACACTAGGTAGGTAAAAATCAACGTTAATGGGTCTTCTTTGGGAAACCCAGGCCCTGCTGGTGGTGGTGGTCTGTGTAGGGATAATTCTGGTCACCTAATCTTTACTTTTACAGAAGGGTATGGCTCGGCTTCAAACACTCATGCGGAACTCAGAGCATTGCATGACGGTTTACGTTTGGGCCTCCTGAATGGGTTCCATCATATCATTCTCGAATCGGAATCTTAAGTGGCCATCAGCCTGCTCTCTGGCTCAGCTTCCCCAGGCTGGAAATGGTACCCCTGGATCACTAGAATTAGAAACTTGGCATCTGGTGTCGAGGTTATTTACTCCCACTCCCTCAGGGAAGGTAATGCGCCAGCTGATGCCCTGGCCAGGCTGGGCAGTAGCTCCCAGTCATCTTTTTTCTCTGAAAACTTGGCAAATGTTCCGCCACATGCTAGAGGACTTATTTTCTTAGACAAGGTGGGGCTAGGCTCGATGAGAATTCCCTAGATTCCAAAATTTTACACATGATAGGTTGCCCCAGTATCTTTTTGTTCTGGGCATCCCGAAGTCCTCCTGTATATTGCTGTCCAGTTTATTCTCTTAGGCTAGTTTGCTCTCTTTCTGTCGAGTGAGGCCCAAAAATCTTTGTTGGGTCTTCCCTTGTTGGCTGTAATTTTCCAGTGATGAATGAATCTCTCAATGGCACCTGGCCACTTTCCTTAAAAAAAAAAAAAGTATTTACTCGGCCCTGGGCTGGTCAAGTATTTACTTAGTCTCTAATGGTGGCTTGTCATCCAATCAAATCCCGCCATGTCAAGAGTAGATGGAACTTGGCTCAGGTGGGGGCAGCATCCAATCGGTATTCATTTATGTCAAGGATTAAATTTCGTGCATGGGACTAGATCTAAAATTCTAAAATTAGCTTAGTCTGCTTGAAACCTTACTGAATCATCTAGACAATTGATGACTCAGTCATCTCAAAATGACTCGTGTTGACTCAGGCCGAGTTAAATAGGGACATAAAGAGTCAAACGTACCTCTTGCATGAGAACAACTGAACCTAACCACCTAGCCCGCCAATGAATATTGATAACTTTTGTATTTCTATTCATAACTTTTTAATTTATAAAGTACTAAATATCGAGTTAAGTTAAGCCTTCGAGTCAACCTGACCCAGTTATAAACATCAAGTCAAGTCGTTGGGGTTTCGAATTATGGTCCAAAGCATGTTTATTGAACATTTTGTAATATGATATTTTAATGGGTGAAATGGGAAGCTACCAGTGCAACTCGTCCATGTCTTTTGGGTCCAGATACATTTGGCTTTTGAATAATACTTCTACATATCACCACATACACGTTGCATTTAGATGGTACTTCAAACTTTGGTATATGTTGTGTCCATAGTTCAAAAAAATGGCAACTCGACTTGGGATTCTTCCGAGTCAACTAGACTCAGATGAGTTATGGCCGAGTTGGCCTGTAGACTCGATTTGTATAATAGAGTAGGGCCTGAGCTCATCAAACTCGCCCTGGACTCATTCGACTCGATTTATATAATAGAGTAGTCAAAAATGAAGCTTACCCGATTCTTAAGTGAATCACACCACAGGAAATAGTCGTGAATAAATCCCTATCATTAAAAACTTCATGGATTCCACCGAAATATTTATTTGTCATCCAACCTGTTGATAAGGTCACAAAGGCCTAGGTGAAGAGATCACACAAATATCATATTGATCAAAAGTTTTTATGTCTCCAAGGAGTTTTTTACGGTGAATTACCACTGTTTCCTGTACTATGTGTTGAGGGTCAAATATTACATATCAGACCCCGACTATTACCTGATTTTACATACATGATAATGCTTAATGCCATATTTTAATTGTGTTTTTATTACAGGATGAAATCAGGAGCGTGTATTGAAAAATGATGTTAAAAGGATGGATTTGACGCTCCGAAATTACCAGAGCAAGGGACGAACTCCAGAGGACCAATATTGAAGAATTTACACACTGGGGATCCGAGGAAATCAAGCCGTTCACGTTAAAGAAGCCTGAAATTGGTGCAAAATGCAAGATCACATGGTTCCCGCCATCCGATTGCCTCAAAACTTTATACATGGGATTAGGGACATAAATTAACCGTACACGTAAAATTTCAGCCATTGGATATCTGGAAAAGTAGCCCAACAGCTAGATCAGCCCCTTAATTCATTAAGTGGGACCCACCTGCTATTTGGATATGCCTAAAATTCGGATTCAATGCCTTAAATGGGGAGAACAATTAAATGGATGGATCAGATTTATCACGAATATCATATGTGGACCCCACATGAGACGGGTGTGTATAGTGCACAAATGCAAACGGATGACGGTGTGACCGTCTCTGACCGATGAGAAAAAAGGAAAGAAGCACCTTCTTCCTTCGTTTTCAAGCCACGTAACGGACGGACACTGTCCGTTTTACGGACGCTGGTGGGCCACCTCCATCATCCGTACAGACGATCCAATCCATCCATATTGTAGAGGGGGAAAATCCCTTCAAAACCATGCTGATAGTTTGTATCCATGCGTGCACACGTGTACGGTACAGAGGCCACAAAAGGGCTGTCTTGCAACATCCAAATCTGATCATTTTGTGTTTTCTTCTCTGGGACGCATCATTGGACGTTTAAAACTACCTATTCTTGACTGAAATTTCATCCTGAATCCAATGGACGGGGTGGATTTTCCAGAAAATACTTCTATGGGGCCCACCGATCACGACAGCGAAAGGGTGCGAAAGGTTTTGTACAATTTGGAAATCCGGTTTTCCAAGGGGTTGTGGGCCACCATCTTTGATCATATGGCAGATCTGAACCGTCCATCATGTAGAGGACCCAAGAAAGTCCCAAGGGACGGTGTTTGTTGGAATTTGAACGAGGAAAGTATGGTGTTTCAAGGTCCCGAACTTGGCTGCGAAAAGGTTTTTGCTGCGCGTGCGACAGCTTCCCAAATCTGATTTTCACCACTCCAGCTACTCCATCAGCTATAAAAAGAGTTGCAAACATGAGGAAGGGCATCCAGAGAAGGAAGGAAGTCCAGATCTAGAGCAAGGGAGAGAAGAAAGAGAAGAAAGAAGAAAGAGAAATTGGTTTGATGTTTTGTTTATGAGTTTTATTTATCCATCTCATTTAATGGATTTTATGGGTAACTAATCTCTCGGGGGGCGAGATGAAACCCCTAATTTGAACACCCATTGTTCTATGTTGATTTTACTTTAATTAGATTGATTTGTTTCTTTCTCTAGTGTGCTTGATTGTTTTAAAATCTATACTTCTCCATCTATGGACTTTGATCAGAGTCTATGGATGGATGTTGTTTGGATGCTTATTCTAGGTGCTTGTGTCTGATTATGAACAGGTTCCTATAGGAGAAGAGACAGGGTGCTTTAATGAACGGTATATTCCATGTGCCCGACCAAGGACATGGGATATGTTATTCATAGCATTGTTTGAAGGAATTAGACAATCTGTATGCCCGATTAAGGACACAAATTATGCTTTCTCTAGATAAATTTGATCAATTTAAATTAAAGTGAATTAACAGACAAAACAAGGGTTAGGATAATTAGGGGTGGATTCGAAAGTCCTAGTGCTCTCTCTGATTGAATTTTCTTCCTTATTCTCAGTAGTTATTTTCCATAAATTTGTGTTAGTAATTCGCTACATTAATTGTTGGAATAGTTAAGGAGAATCACATATTTAAATTGTGACGACCAGTCCTCGTGGGATTCGACCTCGATCTTACCGAGTTTATTACTACATCACAACCCTATACTTGGGGAGTGAACAAGTTTTTGGCGCCGTTGCCGGGGACTGTTTCGTTCCAAATTGAATTTAAGATTCTCTCTTATCATAATTCATAGCTTAGGATTTTACTAACTTAGAATTTTTTTTCTTTATTTTAGAAATAACCTATTTCCTATTTTGTAGGGTCATGAAATAAACTTCTAATTTGGTAATCCCTTCTAAGTTTCTTACTTTTTCTAATTTCTATTTTTAGAATTAGGATTTTATTTTTTAGAAATTTTTAGTTTCTAATTTTAGATTTAGATTCTTCTTTTAAGTAACTTTCTATTTTCTAGTTTTAGAAAATTTTTTCCCTTTTTTAGAAACTAACTTAGCTTTTTATTTTTAGTAACTTTCTAATTCTAGGATTTCTTTCCTTTTTAGAAACTAACTCTTTTTTTTTAGCTCTTTAGAAAATTTCTAATTTTAGATTTTCTGTTTTAGAAACTAACTTGTTTTGTTTTCTTTTACTGATTTTAACATAGATCTCCAATTGGTAACATCTTTCTAAATTCTCCAGTCCTCTCTACTTTCTATTTTGAGATTTAGGTTTTCAATTTTGAGGAACTTTCTACTTTCTAACTTTGGATTTGGTAACTTTCTATTTTCTAGTTTTAGAAACTTTCTTTTTTTAGAAATTAACCGTTGCTTAAGATTTTTCTATCATTATTTTAGGAAAGTTGATTTGTTTTTGTTTTTATTTACAGGAATTGAGGAAGGAAGCTACTAAGTGAAGGAGGAGCTTCTTAAATCTTCTGCCATCAATCATCTCCTTTTCCTGGTTCTTTCTTCCCATTCTTATTCACATAGTTTTAACTTGTTTTTTTTTTTTTAATAGCATAATTTCTAGTTCTAGTTTTCTTTCTCTTAGGTTGTTACTTAGTTTATGCTAGGACGTAGATCTCTAGATAAAGAACTAGCACCTTTTGATCTGAAATAGAAAGAACATTCCATAGAAGATTGAAAGACATCCCAGTTGAAATGGCGAGAGAGAAATGGAACTAAAACTCTTAGAGATTATTCACTCTGTCCAATTCAATGCGCCTTCATGCATAGTGTTGCCCACCACCACGCACACACTTTGAACTCAAGACTGGGTCATACGATTCTTTGCCTTCCTTTTATGGGTTGGACAAGGAGGACCCATATCATCATGTTAAAGAATTCCTAGACATTTGCTCCACCTTTAAATTCCAAAACTTCTCGACGATTCGATCCGCCTACGCACTGTTTCCTTTTTCTTTGAAGGATAAGGCGAAAGCATGGTTGAATTCTCTAGAAGTTGGGTCTATCACTACATGGGACCAATTGTCTAGAAAGTTCTTAAACAAGTTCTTCCCTGTTCACAAAACTAATGCTCTCCGTAGAGAAATCACTAATTTCACACAAAAAGAGGGAGAGCACTTTCATGAATGGGAAAGATGGAAGGACTTGCTTCTTAAATGTCCACACCACGGTTTTGAGAAGTGGCAACAAGTGCAATACTTTTATGACGGTCGACACCCCGAACCGTCGCATGATGATGCCACCGGTGGAGGGTCATTCATGATCAAAAGCGATACCGAAGCATGGAAATTCTTTGAAACCTTGTGTGAAAACTCCCAAGAATGGGACTATTCGAGATAGAGGTGAAAGAAGTTCCCAACCACAAAAGAGAGGTGGCATATATGAGATAGGAGTCACACCCGATCTCCATGCCAAGATTGATGGCCCGACAAAGAAGGTTGATGCTCGATGTTACATAATGGATCTCCACAAACAACTCAAGCCGAGGCTTGTGCCATATGTTCTAGTTCTACCCATCCTACGCAATCTTGCCCATCCGTACAAAGATTTCCAAATTCCTCTCTGAACAAGTTCATGCTTTGAACACCTTTCGAAACCCGGGAATGATCCTTACTCAAACACGTACAACCCAGGGTGGGCTAGGCATCCAAATTTCTCTTGGGAAAAAGGACCACAACAAGGAGGACCATCTGAAATCCTCCTATGCAACCTCAACAGTTTCCACAATATCAACAACTGCACCGCACAATCAAGGAAACCATCTCTTGAGGATACACTCCATCTTTTTATGCAGAGTTCTCTCCAATTCCAAAAAGACACCCAACAAACCTTACTAGCCAACCAACAAAGCTTACATGCAAATGCGCAATCCATTGCCAAGCTAGAAGTACAAATGGGTCAACTAGTTTGCCACATTGAGTGAGAGAGAAAAGGCAGTTCCCTAGTCAACCTGTAGCTAATCCAAAGGGACAGATGAGATTGGCTCTAATTCTAACCAAGGTCAATATCATGAGCAAGCCAAATCGATCACTACCCTTAGGTCAGGCAAACAGATTGACAACAGAATAGAGATGCCTAGGGATGAATCAAATTCTAAAGCGGAATATCAAGATGAAGCAGAGAGACACATTAATGCATCCAAAGTCCAAAAACTCTCTGACTCTCCAAGAGCCACTGACGTGCCACCTTACGTGCCCAAAGCACCTTTTCCTCAACGTCTGGCACCAATGAAGAAAAGAAACAATTTTGATGAAATCCTGGACGTGTTTAAAAAAGTGCAAGTCAACATCCCGTTGCTTGATGCTATCAAGCAAGTCCCTCCTTACGCTAAGTTTCTTAAAGATTTATGCACTCAAAAGCGTAAGCAGAATGTTCATAAGAAGGTCTTCCTTGCGGCAAATGACTCGGCTCCATGATTCAACATAACACTCCTCCTAAATTTAGGGATCCGGGAGCCCCCACCATTTCTTGCGGCATAGGAGATCATAAGATCGAAAGCATTGCTTGATTTAGGGCGAGTGTTAATTTGTTACCTTATTCGGTTTATGAGCGACTAGGACTTGGTGAGTTGAAACCGACTAAGGTAACATTACAACTGGTGGCGATAGATCTGTCAAGGTTCCCAGGGTGTTATTGAAGATGTGCTAATCCAGGTTGATAAATTCTATTTTCCAGTGGATTTCATAGTTATAGATACTCAGCCTGTCCAGAATCCTCATAGTCAGATCCCAGTCATCTTGGGTCGTCCATTTTTTGCCACATCTAATGCTATTATAAATTGCCGAAATGGAGTTATGAAGTTGTCCTTTGGTAACATGAATATTAAACTTAATGTTTTTAATGCAGGACAACAATCCGCAGATTTAGATGACATATTTGAAGTGGACATGATCGAGAGCCTTGTGCAGGATTCCTTCCGTACATCTTTTGAAGATCCTCTTGAGACCTACTTAGCACAATCGAGCATGGATTTTGACATTGATAGTCCCATCCATGAAGTCAATGCATTGCTCGACTCTACTCCTATATTAGAGACTGAAAAATGGAGAGCGAAAGTGGAACCTCTTCATCCCTCTGAGACTCTTCCTGACAGCACAGTTTGTATCTCTGAGAAGACAAAGGCAAGCAGGCTGCTTAATGTTCTTAGAGCATATAAGGCAGCAATTGAACGGAAGATAGCGGAAATACAGGGAGTATGCCCCACTGTATGTATGGATCATGCTGTGGAAATGTCGCGTGAAATGCAAAGGAAGCGTGATCCTAACATGGAAGAAGTCGTTCGAGCGAAGTCCTGAAATTATTTGACGACAGTGTCAATTACCTCCTTTCGGATAGCACACTCATGGGAACTCACATCACTTGTCTGGGATCGGTTAATTAAGGATGAGGTAATTTCTTTGGCGGACCACGGTTATAATGATTAGTCATTCATGGTCCGTTTTTGTCTGGTCAAGACGTTAAACTTAGCTCTCTGGGAGGCAACCCAGATCTTTTGTTTTATGCTTTTTTCTAGTTAGTTACTTGAATGTTTGTGGGTAACATCATTTGCAAACCCTCACGAGACTACAACTCGTCCACTAGGGGTAACCTAGGGGTTTAAAGGCTTGTTGCATACGCTAAATGCAATCGAGAGCACTCCCGCGAAAGTGGTATAGGTAGGATTTTCTTTTTAGGATTTTATTTATTTTTATTTTTTGTTTTGTTTTTGTTGATATCTCTCCTATGCTAACTCGCTTTTATGTTGATATTCTTGAGAACACCTCTTGATTCTCCATCCAGGTACTATCTTTCCCTCACTCCTCTTTTCTTTTCGTTGTCTCATGTGCATTGCATGTTTATTTCTTTTACATTGAGGACAATGTAGATTTTAGGTTGGGGGTGGGAGATTAGGTTACCTAATCAGTATTTTCTTAGTCTTGAGCAAAATTTGTGAAAATTTTAACATTTTTTCTGAAATTTCTGTTGAATTCAAAGTGATTTTGAAGGATAGTTGTGATTTTGAAATTATAAGATACGTGATGTTGGTAACTTATGACTCTTGGATTCGGCCATCTGCTATCACAGTCAATTTTGAATTGTTAATCCATGATTAGAAGTTGTAAACATTGATTGAGCCATGATTCCGCATATCAGATCTCACTTACACATTAAGTTTTCAGTTCGATATTAAATGGTAACTTGGTAATCATTAGGCATGAAAGGAACCAGCCTGAGAAATATGTTAACATCAGTTTATAAAGAAGAATTGAAAGAGTTAGTCACATAATCTTCATCATAGGTTTGCTCCCTATAGATGAAGATTCGATTCCCCATAGTTGACATGAGAAAAGAGTTAGGCGACAAGTTTTCACCATAGGTTTGCTCCCTATAGGTGCGGATTTGATTCCCCTCCTTGGCACTACTGTTTATAAAGGAAATCAAAGGCTGATAGAACGAAAAGATGATCTAAAATACTAGTGTTGGTTTCAGGTTTGGTTATCACGAATTACTAATGATATCATGAAATCGATGATTGGATCTTTTAATGGTAGTAAGCCGAGATTACACTATACACTCATGGAACTCAATGTTTAAAATTATTCTAATTAATGGATTAATATTTTGAACTTGATTATGAAGTTTACTGTAAGCTTGATTTCAGGAGAAAAATCTTCTCACCATTCATGAATCTTAGAGTTTTCACATCTCAACTATCTGTTCACAAGTCACTTGAGTTTACAGGAATTGTCTTTTATTTCTGAAATTATTTTTTTGCATGTTTTGCTCGGGACTAGCAAAATGCTGGTTGGGGGTTGTGTTGAGGGTCAAATATTACATATCAGACCCCGACTATTACCTGATTTTACATACATGATAATGCTTAATGCCATATTTTAATTGTGTTTTTATTACAGGATGAAATCAGGAGCGTGTATTGAAAAATGATGTTAAAAGGATAGATTTGACGCTCCGAAATTACTAGAGCAAGGGACGAACTCCAGAGGACCAATATTGAAGAATTTACACACTGGGGATCCGAGGAAATCAAGTCGTTCACGTTAAATAAGCCTGAAATTGGTCCAAATGAAAGATCACATGGTTCCCACCATCCGATTGCCTCAAAACTTTATACATGGGATTAGGGACATAAATTAACCTTACACGTAAAATTTCAGCCATTGGATATCTGGAAAAGTAGCCCAACAGCCAGATCAGCCCCTTAATTCATTATGTGGGACCCACCTGCTATCTGGATATGCCTAAAATTCGGATTCAATGCCTTAAATGGGGAGAACAATTAAATGGATGGATCGGATTTATCACGAATATCATATGTGGACCCCACATGAGACGGGTGTGTATAGTGCACAAACGCACTAGCCGTGCACGGCAAACGGATGACGGTGTGACCGTCTCTGACCGAAGAGAAAAAAGGAAAGAAGGACCTTCTTCCTTCGTTTCCAAGCCACGTAACGGACGGACACTGTCCGTTTTACAGACACTGTCCGTTTTACGGACACTGGTGGGCCACCTCCATCATCCGTACAGACGATCCAATCCGTCCATATTGTAGAGGGGGGAAATCCCTTCAAAACCATGCTGATAGTTTGTATCCATGCGTGCACACGTGTGCGGTACAGAGGCCACAAAATGGCTGTCCTGTAACATCCAAATCTGATCTTTTTGTGTTTTCTTCTCTGGGACGCATCATTGGACGTTTAAAACTACCTATTCTTGACTGAAATTTCGTCTTGAATCCAATGGACGGGGTGGATTTTCCAGAAAATACTTCTGTGGGGACCACCGATCACGACAGCGAAAGGGTGCGAAAGGTTTCGCACAAGTTGGAAATCCAGTTTTCCAAGCGGTTGTGGGCCACTATCTTTGATCATATGGCAGATCTGAACCGTCCATCATGTAGAGGACCCAAGAAAGTCCTAAGGGACGGTGTTTGTTGGAATTTGAACGAGGAAAGTATGGTGTTTCAAGGTCCTGAACTTGGCTGCGAAAAGGTTTTTACTGCGTGTGCGACAGCTTCCCAAATCCGATTTTCACCACTCCAGCCACTCCATCAGCTATAAAAAGAGTTGCAAACATGAGGAAGGGCATCCAGAGAAGGAAGGAAGTCCAGATCTAGAGCAAGGGAGAGAAGAAAGAGAAGAAAGAAGAAAGAGAGAAATTGGTTCGATGTTTTGTTTATGAGTTTTATTTATCCATCTGTTTAATGGATTTTATGGGTAACTAATCTCTCAGCTAGGGCTGAGATGAAACCCCTAATTTGAACACCCATTGTTCTATGTTGATTTTACTTTAATTAGATTGATTTGTTTCTTTCTCTAGTGTGCTTGATTGTTTTAAAATCTATACTTCTCCATCTATGAACTTTAATCAGAGTCTATGGATGGATGTTGTTTGGATGCTTATTCTAGGTGCTTGTGTCTGATTATGAATAGGTTCCTATAGGAGAAGAGACAGGGTGCTTTAATGAACGGTATATTCCATGTGCCCGACCAGGGACATGGGATATGTTATTCATAGCATTGTTTGAAGGAATTAGACAATCTGTATGCCCGATTATGGACACAAATTGTGCTTTCTCTAGATAAATTTGATCAATGTAAATTAAAGTGAATTAACAGACAAAACGAGGGTTAGGATAATTAGGGGTGGATTCGAAAGTCCTAGTGCTCTCTCTGATTGAATTTTCTTCCTTATTCTCAATAGTTATTTTCCATAAATTTGTGTTAGTAATTCGCTACATTAATTGTTGGATTAGTTAAGGAGAATCACAGATTTAAATTGTGACGACCAGTCCTCGTGGGATTCGACCTCGATCTTACCGAGTTTATTACTACATCACAACCCTATACTTGGGGAGTGAACACTATGGTCTATAAGAGATTTAGTTCTACTTTATTTTTTGGATCAGGCTTCAAAATGAGCTTTTGATACAGATGGACGGCATGGATGCAGTCACAAACGTGAAGGTGAACTCCACAGTGGGGGTCCAACTAATTACGGTGGATCCGGGAATCCACGAAGCCGCGCCCCTTGATAAGTTGGCTGTCACAACATATATACGTGTCATGCACTAACTTAAAAAAATAAAAATAAAATAAAATAGAATTCCACTAAGTTGTTGAAGCTACTGTTTTTAACTCATATTACTAAAATCAAATAGGTTTAACTATAGGAGCCTATATCATTTTAGAACAATTGTTTGTTGAAATATGACCATGTGCGGTTTACTTTAAACTACTTGTGTGATCGACAAGTGTGCAATTTCTAAGTGTCTGTGTGTCATACATCACATGCTACAGGAGTATCAAAGCTATTCTGTTTTGGGGAGAATGAGACATCGCACGTCATCCCAAGTATCAGCTGATTGCCTGCGACTCCTGAACGCTAGGTGGGGCCCACTGTGACATTTGTAAGAAATCCACTATATATATAAGATCGTCTATATATATATATATATATATATATATATATATATATATATATATATATATATATATAAGATTTTTTGTGTTTTCTCCCCCGTGCACTCAAATTTTCTCTACTTTTCATTCTTCAGGAGCCGTTACTCTCTTTTCAATGGTTGTTGCACCCATGTCGGCTATCGATCGGGTCAAAGGTTCCTGAGGAAAATATTTTTCCTGCACATTGATGCATTCACTCACTTCACCCTTCAATATGACATATATCTGTTCGTTCATGACCTCTATATCATTGCAAGGAATGACATTCCCTTAACTGAACTACTAGACACTTTAACCAAACTACTAGACACTTTCACCAAACTTCAAATTATCGACGATGCATACTTCATTACTGAGAAAGATTTGGAAAAGTTGAATGCTCGTGCAAATGATCATGTTGTCATTCACAGGGAAACAAATATACTCTCTGATCAATACGATTGGGTTTGGTATAATCACATGTATTAGACTTGGCAACATGATCAATTTAACAAATCAATGTTGAGAACTCTGCAAGTTCAGTACAAATAAATCGATGGTGATCTGATTGAGCAGATCTACCCCGAAATGTGCTTAAACTACTCCAAGACCCTTCTGAACTTCATCAATTTTCAAATTGATCTCTGTAAAGCTCGGTCGCATGAGAGCAGTGAATATAAGAGAGACAAAACACAAAGCCGATGTCATCGATCACTGCATCAACCAAGTCCTGCGCTTCCTCGATGTTCACAACCCCAAGTGCAGGGGTCGCGATGTAGTAATAACTTGGTGAGAATGAGGTCAAATCCATAGGGAATGGGGAACACGGTCTAGAACTAATTTAAATCTAACTTGGTTGGTCTAGGTTTTTAATCCAGCGAGATAAAAAGAGTTTTGAAATAATAAAGAAAAGACTAAGGATCCTGGAATCTATCTATAACAATCTAAATATTCAATCTACTTGATTCAATGATAACTCGATTGGAATCGAAGTCCTATCCTATCCAATCGAATGATAGAACGGTTAAAACAGAATTTGAACTTTCATTAATTTGGTTCCCAAATATCCATCTAATTGCAATTATGGTAAAGAATTCAATCATCCTACCATGCTTCGGAGACGATGGTGAACAACGACCACTACCAGAAAAATGGGCGGCCTATTGCTACGGTTATAGTCCATAGCACGACTGTAGCAACTAGTGGTGTAGCTAAAGGGCAAAAACCTATGGCTACGGATTAAATCCGTAGCAATATACCAATAGCTATGGATAGAATCCGTAGCTATACTTTCTATAGCGAAATGTACATATAGCTACGGATAATATCTGTAGCTAAATCCGTAACAATATGCTGAAGTTAGCAATAACTACGGTTTGCAGAACAAGAGCTACGGCTAATATCCGTAGCTACTTAAAAAAATAAAAATAAAATTATAACAATGGTGTCTGTTACCATTGCAAGAACCTGCTATGATTGATCTACTTATTTAAGCTAATACAATTAATGTTGATAGGAATAGTACATAAAATGCAATCAGGAAAAAAAATGATGCATTTATCACAAATAAAAATCAAATCATACAATGCATCCTACATTCACATTTCTAAATAAACAATACTTCACTTTGCTCAAGCCTCTCCTAAAACTTTTCAATCTAGCATGTTTAAAAGGCCTTCGCTGTCAATTGGTCTACCATATATGTGCCCTATTATGAAAATCAGGCTAGTCCAACCATCAAATGGATACCATATACTAAAAAAAATGGGATGGGTACAAGGAATTACACATTTGATGCGCACGTGGCCTGTTGATTGGATAGGCCTTATAGGCCACAACACACACACACACACACACACACACACACACACAAGACCCACCCAATCAATGTCCTGGATTACATGCCATTTATGGGGGGATCAGATTCGAGAACCTACTCTCGCGTAGCCATGGCAGGGCTACTTTTAACTAACATGGAGCTCGAGTCCTTGGTCACCAGGAAGAAGAGAGAATCAATCACATGATTTAACCTTCCCTCAGAGTTAAGGATATACAACACTAGTAATGAAGCCTCACCTTCACTTGGGATATGTCAGGTGCATCTGGTGTTTGCACTGGATAGAACTTGTAAAACCTCATGTTCTCATATGCAGCTTTCGTTTCCTCATCCATTTCTTCAACAGCCTTTTTGTGAGCTTCCCTTGCCTATGGGCAGTAAATTGAAGAAACTATCAAGAAAAAAAAAAGAAGAAGAGGAAAAGCAGTTGAAGATGAGTTCCAATATTTTGAACATGCAAAACTGGTACAACATAAGATTCCATAACCTTTCATGTAGCGAAACTAGGCTTAATCTACAGTAAACCATGGAAATAGGGGATATCACCTTTGATATGTGTACTCCTAGACTTCTGTGGATTCCAGAACACCGCATGCAGATGAAGATTCCCAAATTTACACTTGCCCATCGCGGACCTCTGCACGGAAGATGAGCCAAATTTATTCACAACAAATGTATCTCGAAACATATATCAGCCCAAGTTTAACACTTCTTTAAGATCAAGTTGTGATTAAAAATCTTGGTCACAAAGCACATACTGTGCAGCTCATGAAACAAAACTTCTTAAGTATTGGCTGAGAGTAACAATACACAAGTCATCATCCATTACATCAAAAAATAAATAAAAATTATAGATGCAGTAGTACCATCTCAGGCGAGCCATCTATATTCACACAGTAGGACGAAAAATATGAGACAACCTTTTTAAGAATGAAATATGAGACATCTATAGTGGAAGCTTATCTTGGATGAGAATCTAACATTGGTTCTAGTAGATTCTCAATATACTTAATCTAAAAAAACCTTCATAGCATGAAAATTGCCAAAAACCATGATAAAAAAATGTTTCATATTTCATTTTCAATGGCATTGTAGAATGGTAACTAAGCACAAGTGGGAACCATATCATCATTAGAATCATCATAACCTTGTAGTAGATAATTGGAGACAACTTTACAAATCATGTTTCATGCATGTAACTAACAGGTGGAGTTTGGGTAGGAACTAAACACGAGGATTAATTCACATGAAACATTTGCAAGCTATAATAATAGCTCTACATCTCCTATATCAAGTGCCTTTTGCAAGTTGTGGAGGATACAATCATGAGCATGCATTCCCAACTAATGTTGTTGTACAAAAAAATAAAAAATAAAATAATAATAATAATAATAATAATAATTGCAAAAAGGGTTGATGATGTAAACATTGTATATGCAAAAAGAGTTACAAGTAGCTTCTTAAAAGATCATTCGTTATCACAATTCACCCAAGATACCTACTTGCTTTTGCAATCAGCACATTCCTTGTTCTCTGGCAATTTAAGAAGTCCTTCCAATATCTGCAAATGATGCACCAAATGAAAGGAAAATTAAATAAATCAATCCCAAATTGGTTGAACTCCATGAACAGGCTATGATGATATAGTTCCTCCGTCCCATTCAGAAATAAGAATGCAAACAAATGGAGCATGAAAAATCAGGCCAAAATGTGAATATGATTATAAAAAAAAAAAAAAAAAAAAAAAAAAAAAAAAAAAACCTTAGAAGCCCTTCTCCTCCATAGTTTCTAGGCCACAATTAAGTTTGATTCACCTTTCTAATTCACCAGGCGCTCATGGATTTGGTTTATCAAATAGTTGATGAAGACTATTTGTACAAGCCATCACTATGTTATGTGTAAAGCAATATATTACATAACACTAGATGATAAAAAAAATTCAGCAGTCATGAAATTTCTGAACAACCAATTCCAACTAGTCTATGAGTTCCACATGGGCCACAAATCACTGTTCCAATTGCTGCTTTACCAGCATATATTTTATGTATGAAAAAGCAAAGAAGAAAGGGCAAAGCCCAATGAAAGACATACCTCCTGAAGTTCCCGTTTGACATTGTCCAACCCACCAATGTCATCCCATGAGACATTAGGCACCTCCACAACCTGCCAGAAACAATTCATTCTCATGATCAGGTTACCTCCACTTGAATTTATGGAATTTCTGAACAACCAATTCCAACTAATCAGTAGTTAAATCATTTATAGTAGACAATCCGGTTCCTGGAAAGTTGGTTCAAGATTGTACTAAAAATGAACCACAAACAACTAAGGAACAGTGACAATCACATATCCCAACTGAGAAATATAAGTTACTACTTATTGGAATGACATAGTACGTAGAAACCATTGGGAATCCGTCCAGAAAATGATCCAGTGGCCCACAGAGTTTGTGATGCTGTCTGGCATGACAATTCTTCTTGCTCAGGGTTTCGTGCAGAGTCTCTCAAAGTCTCTTCTTGAGAAACTAGAGAAATGGTTTGCAGTTTTTCCATAAAACCTGAGGGCCACCAATTAACATTAGAAGGCCCTGTCTCCAACGGCCCCGCATCTTCCGGTGA
This sequence comes from Magnolia changhungtana, assembly GCA_030180095.1. NCBI lineage: Eukaryota > Viridiplantae > Streptophyta > Magnoliopsida > Magnoliales > Magnoliaceae > Magnolia > Magnolia changhungtana. Next base: position 3,939,215 of record JASAUF010000161.1, on the reverse strand, counting down.
CTCCTCCATATCCTACAAGCTTTAAGATATAAAACCATTTCGCTCCACCTGTCACCCCATAAAGGACATCTTGAATCTAGATGAAATACGTCGATTACAGATAAGAGGTCTGCATATTTCTCGTATTATGATCTCTACAACCCGAAGGTCATCTGATCTGCAATAGAGAAAAATTCTTAGCTTAGTTCCCTACTAAACATGCACATGTATTACTTTTATTGAAAACCTTCCCCCAAATATTTCCAAAAGTCACATGCCAACAATGTAAGATGCTTAATAGAACATCACAAAGCAAAAGGCCAGAACTAGAATCCTGAAAACATGAATGCTTGGACAAACTATTGTCATTACAGCTTGGGCAAGAAATCCATGGCATTATAAACCCAATCAGATGCACTAGGACACCTGACTTGAATGGTTAGGATAATTTTCTCTCTGAAAAATGAGCCAGTTCCAGAAAGATAATGCCAGCCTATAAACCAGACAATACAGAAACAAACTAATTAGGAACTTACAACAAAGTACTATGAAACTACATCAATTGTATTTCAATGTAGCATGTATCACCTAGGATAGTAATGAATACAGTGATAAAAGAGCAAGACATGAGTTCAGACATTGCACCAAACACCACATGCCTCAAAATGTGGACGTGAGATGCATATATTTTGACATACCAACTGAAATGAATATAACTGAATATGATAATTGTAGAAATGCTGCTTGCACACAAAACACATGAATAAGAAGGATTGGTAGCTTTGGGAAATTTGAGATACTGACCGGAAAGTAGATGTATGTGAAACTTATATTGTAGCGTGACGTCCAAACCATAATCATTCTTCCAAGGCTAAGCATCATGACACCCTCAACGCCAAGGCAAAGCAAAATTAATTTGAAATTCCTCCAGAAGTTGTTGGACACCTTTATTTTTTAAGTGATAGTCATTGTTGGACATAGAAAACATATTCTTCACAACAAAAGGTACCAGGTTTTTGGTCCAGGGGTGATCCACAATAAAAGGTACCATTTACCATGAACTAAAACCATGTATTATCCACACCTTGATTGGACTCACTACAAGGGTAATCTTTCAATGATGGCCCACTACTTCTAATAATCACTACAAGGGTAAGAAAATTATAAAAAGTAAGACCCATGAAATTGACATATGTACAAATAGTGACAAAACTATCTGGTAATGACAGGAGGCTAAGACATCAAATTATTTATGAAGAACAAGAAAAAATAAAGATAAAATAAATAGTTAAAAACTTTACCATTTCAATATTGAACCTTGCAGTGGCAACATTGATCTGTGGGGCTAAAAACACATCAGCTTGCATATAAAAATCTCAAGTTTGTTGGGCCTTTAAGGTCCTCAGATGATAGTAGAAGAAGCCATTACTAATACGTTTTATAGGAAAACTCTTGAAATTAACCATCAAGAATTTTAAAAATGTCTCTCAGAAAATTAATGAAAAGTACACAACTCACCTTGTTGCCCATTCTCCTTCCTCCTTTACCTGGGCTTGGGACCAACAATGCAAGGAGTTAGGTGATCATTTCCTTTCCCACCTATGCTTTCCACAAATCCCAACAGGCCTTTTAGTTCCGGTTGTGTGTGCATGATTAGTTCATGTGTGTTCACATCAGTTGGGTGATCTAGAATATAAAGGAGCAAAAAGGGCAAATAATACCACCATTATGCTATTTTCATTGATCTTCAGATCTTTTTTTCCTCTTTTTTTTTTTTTTTTTCTTTTCTCAGAGCTCTCTCACCCAACTGAGACTGATATGTTCAAATTTGGAACCAAGTCATTATGGTGCTCCCTTATTTTACGACGTGATATGATTATATAATCACTTGCACAAAAATCTAGTGTGAGTGAGACAGGACCACTCACCATGGTGGCCCAACCAACCTAGCTTGGGGCCACAAATGTTCCACCTTCTGATCAGTATTAAGGAATCATTCAGTAGCAGCAGTTCACCAATATAACCATGGATAACTTGGTCTCATGTTCTAAAACTTAGTGGCTCAACAAAAACTTAGTCAACTCAACCCAACAAAAGCCTAATCCCATTTTTTTCTTCATCATCTTAAGAGCGTCGGTGTGGCCCACCTCTCCAGGGACATATAGCATGCCATTTCATCAAACAGATAGCATGCCATTTCATCCAGCCATTTCAGCAAACAGATAGCAGGCCATTTCATCAAACAGTTACAGTGTATCAAATCTGTAAGATAAATAAAGAGAAGAAGATATCAAACCTATGGAGAGGAGCTTCACGGCGTGTGTTTCTTTAGGTAGGAGTTTCACGGCTGCTGTAATGGAGAGAGATAGAAGAGGAGCTTCATGGCGTGTGTTTCTTCACGGCTTGTGTTTCTTCACGGCTGATGCATTGGAGAGAGAGGGAGGAGAATGAGAGAGATGGAGCAGAGATCGGGAGGGAGAGAGAGAATTAGGGAAAGAAGAGATTAAGGAATGGAGAGATTAGGGAACGGAGAGAAAGAGAGAGAGGGAAATAAACCTTTTTGGGCGTGACTCTGTTTTGAGCGCGCGCCCAAATTTGGGCGTCATCTCACAGACGGACCGTGGATGGTCCTGATAGGGGCTGCATGGGGCCCACCATGATGTTTTTGGTTTATCCATTTAGAACAATAATTTTATTAAATTATTCTAGTTCATGATCCCAAATTTCAGGTAGATTGAAGGCCTAAGTTGACCACACCATAAGAAACAAATGTTATTTAATATCCATTTTTCCTACCGTGTAGTCAACTTAAGCCTTCGATCTAGTTGATTTTTGATTTCATGCTCTAAAGTAATATTTCCAAATATATGGACGGCTTAGATAGAACATATATAATTTTTTTTAGGCCCCATAGAGCCCCTTTACAATACCATTATTTATTAATGGTGTGTCAACTTTTTAGCTACATATTAAAATCGTAGCCATTGTAGCTAAGGTTTATATCCAAAACCAAAAACTAACGTGGTCTGTATCCTTTGCCCCTTTTTTTGGTAGTGGACTTTTACACACCACACAATTCCAAAGTCAATAAGATCATATCAAAAGCCTTCACAGAATCTACTGTAATTTCAGTCACAATAAATCATAGAAAATTAGAAATATATCTTAATTCAAACCAAGATTTAATAGAAGTTCAACATAAACTTGAATCAAAGCAAACTAAATATTAAAATAAACTATAGGTTTCATTCGTTAGCCTTAGCTAAGAGATTATCATGAGAAGACTAATATCCTAGAAGAAAAACAAAAAGATCTACAAGAACCCATGAAGAAATCGAAATAGAAGAACATTGTCGGCGCTCCACCTAGGCCTTCCCTCCCTTTCTAAACCCTAGAAGATACTTTGGGACATCATAAGGACTCTTATTTATAGTTGTGAAACACCATCTTTCGCACCAACCTTGAAACTTCATCAAATTTACTCAGTTGTGTTAGGCATCGGTCGAACCGAAGTCGAGTTCGAATCATGACAGGATTCTGTTTTAGCAATTGCCCGATTTTGGTCACACCGAGCTTGGTTTCGGTCAGACCGAACCTAAGTTTTGGTCAGACTGAATTAATCCTCAGTCGAATCGAATTAACTCTGAAATTTATCGTTCTTCGATGGAGTTTTTTTACACTTTCAGTCTCACCGAATCCTTCCTTCTATTCGACCGAACTTGGATTTGGTCGGACTGAATTATCCTTCGGTCAAATCGAATTACCTCTGAATTTCATCGTTGGTTGCTGGATTGTTTTGTGCGATTTCAGTCGGATTGAACCTGTTTGTTTTCTGATGCGGATTAAACAATCTTCTCCGATCTTTTCTCTATCCTTTGTACTTGGTTTACTTGGATCTTTGGCATATGAATTCTTCAATCTTGGTCTCCTAAGATTCATCTTTTGCCTTGGTGATTCTTGAGCATCAAATCCATGCTTCTAACATTCTTTTCAATCAAAGTTCCCAGATTTACCTTACAATACAAACATGTATAAAATATACCCATTAAGCATTATCATGTTCATAAAACCAAGATATAAACAGGTGAAAATATGTAATATTTGACACTCAACACTTGACCATGTTCTAGAAAGAAGAGTGTTCGGGAATACTCAAAGGCAAACAACTGAACTCATCAACGAACGATTCTGGATTGGGGAGGGGTTGGGTTGGAAGCATCCCTTTCTCCTCATTCGCTAAGTGTGACTCGATCCTTTGAATTGAAGATGTAAACATTCTCATTACTATTTTGAGATCCTGGTATGCTTGCACCGTATGTTGGTTGAATAACTCTTGGTTTTGCATGAACTTTTGAATCGTATCCTCTTGAAGCCTCCTTTGATTTGAGAATTGTATAAGGGCCTCTTGTCGGTTAGCCATTAGTCCATTCCTCCAACTGAAATTTGGATGATTTCTCGAATTGGAGTTGTATGTATTTGAGGTGGGTCCTCTGAAAGGTCTTTGGTAGTTGATCATGACATTTGATTGCTCATTTAATATTTCTTGAAAAGTAGGAATAGTAGGACAATTTTCAGTTGTATGTATGTTGCAAACACAAATATCACAAATAACTTCCACAACCTTATCATGTAACACCCCGAACTTTTCAATACCCGATTATTAAAAGTTCTTGAGTGTTAGCATAAAATTTAACCTATTATGTACATGTGTACGATACCAATCTAGCTATCCTAACCTTACATCTATTCCCCAACGCAAATTTGACCACTGTAAATAGTCTCCATTCATAGATCAAGCCATCAAACTGTTGATTTTGGGATATGATCATTATATACCAAAGTATTATCGCTTATTGATGTAGAACGTGTCACAGATATGTTCCTAGCATGCTTGGGCCAAAAGAAGGTGAACTATAAATTGGTCGTAACTTTTGATCCGGGTATCGTTTTCTAACATTCTAGCATCAAATCCATGTTCGTTTCGTCAGAAAACGCATGCTTTCAGCTCAAAAATGAATATTTTGGAAAAAAATTACTATTTTTAGTAATTCTGAATTTTTTAATATTTTTCTATTTTTAGAGTTTTAGATTTTTTTACCTTTTTAGAAATAAATTTTAATTATACTAGGACTCTTCTAAAGAAAGTTTATTTAGAATTTTTATTTTTAGAAATTAGGCTTTAGAAGAGTTTTATTAGAATTAGGATTTTTATTAGCGTTAGAATTTTGCTATTTTTGGTAATTAGGAATTTTGGTTTATTTTTTCTTTATTAATGGTGTAAGGAGACACATTAGAGGATGATTCATCAAACAATTTTGAATTTATTAGAATTTATTTATATTTTCTTGCTTTCTTTCCTCATGGATTCAAGAAGTCTCTGTGAGGAGTCCAGAGAAGTTCCGGTGATTCGGAATAGTTATCCTCTTGAGGAAGACGACGTTCGACCTCACGTCCTCCTCTGCGTCAGTTTAGTATCAAAGCAAGGTTTTTCCTCGAATCGATGACTTTTAATGACAAGTCGGGCAACCATCCTATGGATGGTGCTCTAGAGAATTTACCTTCAACGGTGGCAGCTTTTGAAGTAGCGTGGCGAGAGAATCGGTAAGCCATGCAAGGGCTACAGCCTTCTGTCGATTGCATGACAGATACCATAGCAGAGGCCCTAGGAAAACTCCGTGTTCCTGGTGGTAATCTGTTGCCAGCAATTGTTGGCACTCGTAATCATCCTGATTGCAGGATGATGCCAACAGTGAACCACAAGATCACTCCTGAGAAGGTGGGATCCAATGACATGATTCCGCAACATCTTAGACGAGGAAGTGATCGGATGGATCGAGAATTCAAGAGTAGGGTCGATTTTCCTAACTTCAATGTCCAACTTCACATTAAGGATTTCCTTGATTGGCTTTCTAAAGTTGAGCGATTCTTTGAACATATGAAAATCTCTAAAGCAAATAAGGTTAAGCTTGTGGCTTACAAATTGAAGGGCGGAGCTTCAACTTGGTGGGAACAACTTCAACTCGAGCGTATGAGATAAATGAAAGTGCCAATTCGCACGTGGCCATGGATGAAACAGTTATTGTGCATGTGATTCCTCCCCCGGGATTACGACTAGGTATTATTCCATCAAAACCAAAATTATTATCAAGATTACTGATCAGTAAAATGTTATGCAAAAAAATCCTATTATTTTTCTGTAAGAAACAACCTCATCGAAACGAAATCACGACAGGCCATAAGATTCATCAGTGACAAACATATGGCCCCTATGGGAACGGAGAACCAACTCAAGACTTCTAAAGTGGAGGGACAATATCTTATAACTGAATGGGCCTTTGTTAAACAATCTGAGGAAATGAGAGATATATATCCATTAGTTGAAAAGAAAAAAAATATGTGGAGCCTGTGAATATCCCAGTGGATTTGGAACTAGTATTATAGGAGTTCAAGGCGGTTGTGCTCGATGAACTCCCTAATAAATTGCCTCCTACATGAGATATACAAAATCACATTAATCCTATCTCAGGGGCAAGTCTGCCTAATTACCCACATTATTAGAAAGAATATGAGATCTTGAAGGCAAAAGTGAAGGAACTGATCGATATTAGTCAAGTCAAGGAAAGCATTAGTACATGTATTGTGTCAACTCAAGAGCTTAATGCCAAGTACAAATAAAGGGCTAATGAACATCGGCGTCAGAAGTTATCTCAGACACATGTGTCAAGTCTCTTGAGTAACTCGATGACGAGTTTTTTTTTTTCAAGTGGAGGGGTCTGATGTAGAGCGTGTCACAGATACGTTCCTAGCATGGTTGGGCCAAAAGAAGGTGGACTGTAAATTGGTCATAACTTTTGATCCAGGTATCGTTATGGGGAGCACAACCTATAAATCTTTACTGAAACGGGCCATCCAAGGTGAATTGACCCACATCGTGGGTCACATTTGTCCGTTTCGTCAGAAAATGCATGCTTTCAGCTCAAAAATGAATATTTAGGAAAAAATTACTATTTTTAGTAATTCTGAATTTTTTAATATTTTTCTATTTTTAGAGTTTTAGATTTTTTTACCTTTTTAGAAATAACTTTTAATTATACTAGGACTCTTCTAGAGAAAGTTTATTTAGAATTTTTATTTTTAGAAATTAAGCTTTAGAAGAGTTTTATTAGAATAAAGATTTTTATTAACGTTAGAATTTTGCTATTTTTGGTAATTAGGAATTTTGGTTTATTTTTTCTTTATTAATGGTGTAAGGAGACACGTTAGAGGATGATTCATCAATCAATTTTGAATTTATTAGAACTTATTTATATTTTCTTGCTTTCTTTCCTTGTGGATTCAAGAAGTCTTTGTGAGGAGTCCAGAGAAGTTCCATGGATTCAGAATAGTTATCCTCTTGAGGAAGACGGTGCTCGACATCACGTCCTCCCCTGCGTTTCTTATCCATCATAACCAACAGTTCAATCAACTAATCCACACATTAGGAGTTGCCTTCGTCCATAGAGTAAACCAATAAAACCATCCATCCTACGTTCTAAGGGCTAGGATTAACAAATCCATCATTCATCTAGTTTTTGAAACTCCTTCAGATGATGCAATACTTAAACATCATAATTAGACCATCAGATCACTAAATATACCAATGATTTCACCTAAACTAGGCTAGGGACCCTTAGGAATTTTGAGGGTCAGATCTAATGATGATTTGACCATTGGATTGATGGGAACCAGCAACTAGATCCCAAATCAAGTTGTGAGGCCCACCTAAGGGTTCACCTGATTTTTGTCTAATGTCCCAAGGGGGGACTATTCAAATGAATGGACAGAGTAGATTTCTGGTAACATCCTTGTAGGCCCTACAATCTGATGCATGTGTACATAGAGAATGTATACTCCCGCACCACACCTAAAACTTAAGTCGGTCAAAGAGAGGTTGACCCAATGAGATTCAAATCAGAGAGAAATTCTCTCACGCCTGCCAACGACAGACAACCGTCTGTTATATGGAATGACGGATCATCATTGTCATTAGGAGGGACGATCCAAGCCGTTAATCCTGTAGAGGGATCAAATCCGACCCAACCCCAAGTCATTTCACATAAAGACAAGTCCCCACCTGGGCACAGATCCAGTCACAATTGGACTATGCATAAGAGAGAATTTCAAAAAAAAAAAGAGAAGAAAAACGTCCGACAAAATCGACGATCTAGTAACAGCCACCATCAAACAAAAATCATCTAAGCCACTCAATCCACATCAGTTGATGATCCGACCAAACCCCAGTAGAAGAACTAGATCGGACTCCCTCCGCAAAACCGTTTCCAGCGGGAAACCAGCCGACCTTCAAAACTCCAGCATGATCATCTTGGATGATCTGAACCGTCCAAACAAAGAGGGAGGAAATTTCAACCATCCTGAGATTTTGGAAAGGGTTGGAGGAGTCCGTCCTCGCTGGAAACAACTGGATCTCCCGGACTTTCGCGCAAGCTATGGTAAGGTCGTTCGCAACACAACCTTATGAAGACTCCGACCCCTACGTCCGATCCATGGGGTCCACGAAGTCCATAAGAATATCCAAAGCACTCCCCAAACACAAATCAAAGGAGGGACCAACGACTGACAATCCACCATTGCAGTCAGGCCCTCTTCTCCACTAAAGAAACGAAATCTCAAGTCAGACGCTGCTACATTGTACAATAGAGCAATCCGATCAGAAGGTGGGTTACCCAAAACCTATCCAACTTCAACAAGAAGGAGAGTTGAGGGCCAATCATAAATAGAACTACATAAAGCGATCCCCGAATGCGCACTCCTTCACCAGCTTACGCAGCCAATGCGCACACCTTCTCCAGCTCATGCAAGAACCTCTTAGAAACTGAAAAATGCTATAAGAACTCCACCTCATTTGCTAGAAAACACATCCAGCGATACAGGGAGAAAGAAAGAAAGAAAGAAAAAAGAGAAACAAAAGAGAGAAGAAAGAAATGGGAAGGAGAAAGGAAGAAGGAAAGAAAGAGAAAGAGAGAGAAAGAAAAGAAAGGAAAGAAAAGAAAACGAAAGAAAAAGAAAAGAAAAAGAAACAAGAGAGAGAGAGAGAGTTGGGTTTCGAGTCAACTCGCTAAGTTTTGGACTGAGTCAAGAATGAGTTGGGCGATCTAAGTCGGCCATCCTGGCTGGTAAGGCACATGTGCAATCTTTCGCTATTCTCATTCTGTTACATCTAAATTTCATTAAGAGTAGAATCCAAAATTTAGTATAGAGGTTATTCAACGAGTCAAACTAAGTCAACTTAGAGCATGAATTCATTGGGCCACGAATATATGAGGGTTGGCAGATCCTTACTCTGATAGAATGAAATTATCTCAAATTGTAACTCTAAACCTATCTCCATGGTCTAAAGATTGAACCTAAACATGCACTTATGTAATCTATCTAGATGAATCATATTATTAGTACTAGAGTCGGGGTACGACAGCACAAACATAACAACGCTAAAGTGTGATTGAATTCAAAGGTGAGGTTTATTTTCCTTTAAGCTTACGTTAATTTAAGTTGATATGAATTATCATACCTTTCATTTGTTCTCATGTTTTTCTCTCTGCAATTTTTTAATTTGCTGTCAACTGTTATTTACCTTTTTAGATTATGGTATGAGGTTAATTATGAGTGATCTTTATGAATTTATGTGGAGAGATGGATACAGGCCTTTCCTTTGCCTTTATCAATTTGTTGAGTTAGCCCTTGCTACTCTTCTCTTTATTGAGTTGGCCATTGCCACTCTCTTTATTGAGTTGGCCATTACCACTCTCTTCTTTATTGAGTTGGCCATTGTTACTCTCCTCTTGGTTGAGTTGGCCATTACCGCTCTCCTCTTTATTGACTTAGCCATTGCTATTATCCTCTTTATTTTATCAGCCTTGTGTTATTTATCTTTATGACTTGGGCATATGTCTTGATATTCCAAAGCTCCCATGATTCAGTTTACATTCTCTTGATGCAAGTGATGTGTTGAAGGTATCACGACTAGCGATTTAATTATTATATCATGAACGTAATGCGCTCTAGTTAGAGACCCTCTTAGTCGACGCGTAATTTCATGGGTTTTTGGGTAGTGGTGCAAAATCGATGTAAGTAATTCGTAATGCTTGTTACATTACTTCCGGGATTGGATGTAGTAAATAGTTACTTCGTGAACAAATTGTGTCACGTAATTTATCCGACTTTGTGCTGTGTCACCTCGAGGTGTTCACGTAAATCCACAGTAGTGTTGGACATGCCGGTGAATCTTTGTAGTGTGATAATACGGGGCTAGTCGGGGTTTTCTCTGAATGATATTCCATATTATGATGATCACTACGTATGATGAGTTGCACACACTTTACTAGGCATGCATCTCATATAGGTTGTTTGCACAGACTGATACCCCTTGTAGCAGTGGAGTATGAGACGTATCAAAACCCCTTACATTACTTTTATGATTCTCTTGAATTAATGTTAATCTTAAAGGATAACCATCACTATGAGTACGGCATTGACCCTCTCCAACCGTACAGATGATGTAGGTGATGTACATATTGAAGACCTAGAGGACCATCTCCATAGGGAAGATTGTGTTGAAAGAATAAGAAGATAGTTTTATAATTTAGTTTTATACTTTTGCTGCAAACTCGACAAATGTAATGATCGAGCTCCCATTAAGAGGACATTTGATTATTTACTAAATTCTTTTACTCTGATGAAATAATCAATACAGTCAATTTTATTCTCGTGAATGTTACCTTCATGAATGTACCTAAATGTGATCTAAATGAAAAAAAATAAGGTGTGATTTTTAAAGCATCCAATTTATACATTATTAACACCCAATTTTCTCGGGCAGATTACAAACTCTAGCCGTGAAAATTCCGGATGTTACATATCAGGTTTAATAGGTTCTATCTTCTTAAGTTTCATGGCCTCGACTTTCCTTGTGAGATTGGTCACCCTTGCACTCATATCATCTTCCTCTTTTTAAGCATAAATTCCTCTAATTTCCTTTGATTGAGTAAGCTTAAAAATGGTGGGCCTTGGGGAGGTGTCCCATGATTGCACGTTTTCTGTCAATTGATCAAGGTAATCCCACGGATCATCGACCTCCTTGTTTATGAATTCACCGTTACACATCATCTCTACAAACTGGCGCATCGGTGAAGTTAATCCATAATAGAAAAAAGCTTATTTATCACCATATTTCGTAGCCATGATGTGGATAAGAATTAGTGAGATCCTTGAACCTTTCCTAGCATTGGAAGATCTCTTTCTCTTTTTGGACGAAGTTCATTACTGCCTTCCTTAAAGTGTTAGTTTTATGAAACATGAAAAACTTTTTAAGAAATTCCTAGGTCATCTCAGCCCATGTGCCGATGGATATTGGCTTTAAGGAGTGCATACATGTCTTAGCCTTCTCCTTCAGTGAGAAGGAAAATAATTTGAGTCGCATTGTATCTTAAGACACGTTTGGGAAGTATAATGTGGCGACTATCTCATCAAACTCTTTGATATGCAAGTATGGACTTTCAGATTCTAGTCCACGAAACTTATGAAGGAGTTGTATCACTCCCAGTTTAACATCCACATTTCTTGCATTCAATGAGAATATCATGCAGAAAGGTGTACTCACTCTTGCCGGTTGTAAATAATCTCGTAAAGTACGAGGCAGGGGATGCACCTCATTCTCACCTTCAACTTCCTCAACTGAATGTTGATGTTGATTTGCAGCCATAACTTCAATTAATTCAGAGGATCTCAAGTGGTGTTTAATCCGTTGATGGATAGATAACCCTTCAACTAATCCTCTTTCACTCAAGAGACGGGGAGTGTTATCACGAACTCACTTGAGCATGAAACACTCACATCCCTCAAATTCTAAACAACTAAAACTTAAGAAAAAGAAAACTAAAAACTACAATGATTAAGAAATCTAAAAATAAGAGAGAGTTAGAGAGAAGTTACCGGATTGAAGTTTCTATTTTATGATTATACAAAATAGAAAACAAAGTTAGTTTCTAAAACAAATTCAGAAAATCCTAACCTAAAACTTAACTTTAATCCTAAACAAATTCTAATACTAATTAATTTCAGAAAAATGTAGCCAAAGTCCCAGGCAACGGCTCCAAAAACTTGTTCACACAAGTGTGGGGTCGCGATGTAGTAATAACTCGGTGAGACTGAGGTCGAATCCACAGGGACTAAACTTGTACATATTTTGAAAGTAAGTAGAACTAGAACTAGAATTGGAATTAAAACTAAATCTCGAAGAGTTGAGAATAATTGTGAATGAATTATCAATTAAAAGAGGAACTAGAGCATCAAGGATCCACTTGTAGCTATTAAGATGCTACCTTACTTTATTCAACAAACACAACTAGAATCGGAGTCCCATCTTATCCAGTTGGAAAATAAAACAATTGAAGCACAATATGAACTTCTCATTGAAATAGTTCACACATGAAGGAGTATTGTGATGATTAGAAGAGAATTCAACCATCCACCATGCCCAAGAGACGATAGTGAATCACAAATTTTACCAATCTCACATTCTCAAAACAGAAAGGAAGATATTCAAAGCCATCACAACATCTATTATAATTTGAGTCACAATAAACCATAGAAAACTAAAAATATTCCTTAAATCAAATTAGAAATCAATGAAGTTCAACATAAACAAGAATCAAATCAAGATAAACAACCCAACACATTACAAGATTCACCTCTTAGCCCTAGCTAAGAGGTTTAGTTAACCATGGACATGATTAAGACTAAAACCCTTAAACAAAACATGAAAAATAAATTAAGAAAGAAGAAAATTTCTTGGAAGGCTGCTCCACCCTTTGGCTCTGATCCTTGAAACCTAATTCATATTTAGAACTCCTCAAAGAACTTATATTTATAGCCTTTGTCTGGTTGTCTTTGGAAATTGCCTTAAATTTACACACTCTTCATAATGCTTTCGATGTCATCAAACGTAAATCGAATCTGGAGGTTGCGCCTTTTAGCACTACGTAACGCCTTTCACACTACGTAATTCTTTATGTCATCGAACTTTCCTTCTATGTCATCAAATAGTCCTTCAATGTTATTGAAGGGTGTTCGAGTAATTGAAAAAGTGTCCAGAATGTTCTAGCGAGTTGCTCTAGAAAACTCCAGAAATCTCGATGTCATCGAACGGATCTTCGAGCAATCGAACAGGGCCTCTATGTCATCGAGAAATGCATCCAATTTGTCCAAAAACCAAACTCAATTTTCATGTAATTCTCGATGTCATCAACCCGTGTTCGATGTCGTCAAACACTTGCTTCAATGTCATAAACAGTGAAATTCAGATTCTCTGAATTTTTCACCTTGCACTTTCGACTTCCTTCGTTCTCCACTTGGTTTTCTTGAATCTTGGGGTCTTGAAATCTTCAATCTTGGTCTCCTAAGATCTATCCCTTGCCTTGATAATTCTTGAGCATCAAATCCACACTCTTAACATTCTTTTCAACCAAGCTCTCAAATTCACCTCGCAATACAAACATGTATAAAGTATACCCATTAAGCATTATCATGTTCATAGAACTAAGATATAAATAGGGGAAATATGCAATATTTAACACTCAACACAATGTCTAATTGTATTCTCGTTACTGTCTGTTGCCTTTACCAACGTTATTTATGAGTATGAGTCGTCTCTTCTGGTACTATTAGAAATTTCATATGACTAAGTTTTTTCCAAACTCCTTCTTGGGTAGTCCGAAGTTTAACCATCCTTTCCCTTAGGACGAGCCTAGAGTGATCGTTGGCATGTTTGACCTTTTGCGGGTAAAAGGAATTTCCATCTCATAGTTTTGATTGAACAATTATCTTACCTGATATTTTGGGCGATAAAATCTCTCGTTTGATCGAGTCGGTCTGGTACATTTTTCACAAAGGTGATGATAATTTGAAATTATTGCCTCTAGATTTACTTTGGTATGATAGACCGTAGGATTAGCCCTCATACTCTTATTGCATCCTTTCGCTCCTCAGCTTGACCCATCTGAGTTTTGAGATCAATCTTTTGTCGTGGTTGAACCAGCCTTTTAGGATTAATGGTGGAAGGCGCGTATCCTAGTCCGTACTGTTCCATAGGCGTCCACGGTCCTTCTAGCACACATTTTCGTCACCAAAAGTCACTTTTAGCGATGAAATAAATTTTCGTCGCTAAAAGTGAGCTTTTAGCAATGAAAATTTTAGCGACGAAAATTTTCATAGCTAAAAATAGTGCATTAGACTTTTAGCGACGAAAATTTCTGTCGCTAAATGCTCCAAACATTTTACCTCGGTGTGGAATAAATTTCCTTTAGCTGCGAAAATTTTCGCAGCTAAAAATCCTGTATGAGACTTTTAGTGACGAAACTTTTCGTTGCTAAAGACTAGGAACATTTTCTTAAACTTTTAGCGGAAAAAATTTTTATTTCTAAAAGTCTTGATTGTACAATTTTAGCGGCCGCTAAAAATAAACTTAATTAATATATTTTAGCGGCGAAAATTTTCATTTGCTAAAATAAACTTATCTTTTAGCGATGAAAATTTTCGTCGCCAAAGGTTTCTTTTTAAAGAAAAAATATTCCAGTTCAAAATCCGTACAAAATTCCTGATATACACCTGTTAACAATATATTCCATTATATTCATCCTGATATACACATTTCATCATATTCGTATTGACATCAAACTACATAAACTTTTAGCGGCGAAAAGTTTCGTCGCTAAAAAACACTATATAAAACTTTTAGCACCGAAACTTTTCGCAGCTTAAAATTTTCAACTTTTAGCCTTAAAAAAATATTTCTGTTTTTAGCAGTGAAAATTTTCACTGCTAAAACTAAACTAACATATCTTTTAACGACGAAACTTTTTGTCGCCAAGAGTTTCTTTAAAAAAAAAAATATTCCTGCTCAAAATCCATACAAAATTCCTGATATACACTTGTTAACAATATATTCCATTATATTCATCCTGATATACACATTTCATCATATTCACATTCACATCCATCTAAACCCAAACAACATAAACTTTTAGCGGTGAAAATGTTCGTTGCTAAAAATAAACTAACATATCTTTTAGCGACGAAAATTTTCATCGCCAAAAGTTTCTTTTTTAAAAAAAATATTCCACCTCAAAATCCGTACAAAATTCCTGATATACACCTGTTGACGATATATTCCATCATATTCATCCTGATATACACATTTCATCATATTCACATTCACATCCATCTAAACCCAAACTACATAAACTACATTCATCCAAACACAAACAATCTTATCTGCATCACATTCATTCACACATAAATACATATAAACTTAACATAAATAAATAAATAAATAATCACAAAGATGAAGGCGGAGGTGGTGGGGCATCGGTGGGTAAGCGTGCAGTGAAAGCCTGAAACATCTCCGTCATCCGTCGCTCATGCTCCACTTGCATCTCCTACATACTCCTCTCCTGCTCCTCCCCCTGCCTTACCAACTCCTCCATCCTCCTCTGTCTCGCCAGCTGATCCTCTATCTTCCTCTCCTGCTCCTCCCTTTGCCTCTCCAGCTCCTCCAGGTTTAGGTTTAGGTTTAGGTTCAGGTTATAAGTATAAGTTTTGGGATTTGAGAATAGGTTTAGGGCTTAGGGTTTAGGAAATCGGGTTTAGGTTTGGGTTTCAAGTTTAAGCTTAGGTTAAGGTAAGGGAGTTGAGATTAGGATTAGGTGTAGGTTTAGGTTTAGGGATTTGAGAATACATTTAGGTTTTAGGTTTAGGTTTAGGTTATAGGTTATAGGTTAAGGTTTAGGTTTTAGGTTTAGGTTACTGCTAGGTTATAGGTAATAAGTTTAGGTTATAGGTAATAGGTTTAGATTACCGGTTTAGGTTACAGGTTATAGGTTTAGGTTATAGGTTATAAGTTTAGGTTACAGGTTTAGGTTTTAGTTTTAGGTTTAGGTTAAGGTTATAGGTTTAGGTTCGGTTTAGGTTTAAGTTATAGGTTATAGCTTTAGGAATTGAGAATAGGTTAAGGTTTAGGTTTAGGAAACTGGGTTCGGGTTCGGGATCGGGTTTAGGTTTGGGTTTTCAAGTTTAGGTTTAGGTTTAGGTTAGGGAGTTGAGATTAGGATTTGGTGTAGGTTTAGGTTTAGGGATTTGAGAATTCATTTAGGTTTTAGGTTTTAAGTTTAGGTTTTAACTTATAGGTTTAGGTTATAGGTTTTGGTTTTGGTTTTAGGTTTAGGTTATAGGTTAAGGTTATGTTTAGGTTTAGGTTATAGGTTATAGCTTTGGGAATTGAGAATAGGTTATGGTTTAGGTTTAGGAAACTGGGTTCGGGTTCAGGATCGAGTTTAGGTTTGGGTTTTCAAGTTCGTGTTTAGGTTTAGGTTAGGAGTTGAGATTAGGATTTGGTGTAGGTTTAGGTTTAGGGATTTGAAAATAGGTTAAGGTTTAGGTTTAGAAATCGGGTTCGGGTTCTGGAACGGTTTAGGCTTGGGTTTTCATGTTTAGGTTTAGGTTTAGGTTAGGGAGTTGAGATTGGGATTTGGTGTAGGTTTAGGTTTAGGGATTTGAGAATAAGTTAAGGTTAAGGTTTAAGTTTAGGAAATCGGGTTCGGGATCGTGTTTAGGCTTGGGTTTTCAAGTTTAGGTTTAGGTTTAGGTTAGGGAGTTGAGATTGGGATCGTGTGTAGGTTTAGGTTTAGGGATTTGAGAATAGGTTAAGGTTTAAGTATAGGTTTAGGTTTAGGTTTTAGCTTATAAGTTTAGGTTTTGGTTTTAGGTTTAGGTTAAGGTTATAAGTTTAGGTTATAGGTTATAGGTTAAGGTTTAGGTTATAGGTTTTATTTAGGTTAAAGTTATAGGTTTTGGTTTAGGTTATAGGTTTAGGTTTTAGTTTATAGGTTTAGGTTTTGGTTTTAGGTTTATGTTAAGGTTATAAGTTTAGGTTTAGGTTAGGTTATAGGTTTTGGCTTTGGTTAAGGTTTAGGTTTTGGGTTTATGTTAAGGTTATAGGTTAAGGTTATAGGTTTAGGTTAGGTTTAGGTTAGGTTTAGGTTTAGGTTTAGGTTATAGGTTATAGCTTTGGGAATTGAGAATAGGTTAAGGTTTAGGTTTAGGAAATCGAGTTTGGTTTCGTGGATCGGGTTTAGGCTTGGGTTTTCATGTTTAGGTTTAGGTTTAGGTTAGGGAGTTGAGATTGAGATTTGGTGTAGGTTTAGTTTAGGGATTTGAGAATAGGTTAAGGTTTAGATTTAGGAAATTGGGTTCGGGATCGTGTTTTGAAGTTTAGGTTTAGGTTTAGGTTGGGGAGTTGAGATTGGGTTTGGAATTAGGTTTAGGTTTAGGGATTTGAGAATACATTTAGGTTTTAGGTTTAGGTTTAGGTTTTAGCTTATAGGTTTTTGTTTAGGTTAAGGTTATGGGTTTTGGTTAAGGTTTAGGTTTTGGGTTTTAGCGACAAAACTTTTAGCAAGGTGATCCAGAAAAATGAAAAGAAATTCATAAGATTGTTTATGTTTAGGTTTATGTTTAGGTTATAGGTTTATGTTTAGATTAAGGTTTAGGTTATAGCTTTAGGGAATTGAGAATAGGTTAAGGTTTAGGTTTAAGAAATCAGGTTCTGGTTCTGGTTCGTGTTCGGTATTGGGTTTAGGTCTCGGTTTTAAGTTTAGGTTTAGGTTTAGGTTAGGGAGTTGAGATTAGGATTAGGTGTAGGTTTAGGTTTTAGGTTTAGGTTATAGGTGTTGGTTTAGGTTATAAGTGTAGGTTATAGGTTTAGGTTTAAGTTAGGTTATAGGTTAAGGTTTAGGGAATTGAGAATAGGTTAAGGTTTAGGTTTAGGAAATCGGGTTCGGGTTCGGGTTTAGGTTTGGGGTTTCAAGTTTAGGTGTAGGTTAAAGAGTTAAGATTAGGATTAGGTGTAGGTGTAGGTTTAAGAATTTGAGAATACATTTAGGTTTTAGGTTTAGGTTATAGGTTTAGGTTTAGGTTATAAGTGTCGGTTATAGGTTTAAGTTTAAGTTAGGTTATAGGTTATAGCTTTAGGGAATTGAGAATAGGTTAAGGTCTAGGTTTAGGAAATCGGGTTCGGGTTCGGGATCGGGTTTAGGTTTGGTTTTCAATTTTAGGTTTAGGTTTAGGTTAGGGAGTTGAGATTAGGATTAGGTGTAGGTTTAGGTTTGGGGATTTAAGAATACATTTAGGTTTTAGGTTTAGGTTTAGGTTTTAGGTTTAGGTAAAGTTTATAGGTTTAGGTTAGGTTTAGGTTATAGGTTATAGCTTTAGAATATTGAGAATAGGTTAAGGTTTAGGTTTAGGTTTAGGTTTAGAAAATTGGGTTCGGGTTCGGGATAGGGTTTAGGTTTGGGTTTTCAAGTTTAGGTTTAGGTTTAAGTTAGAGAGTTGAGATTAGGATTAGGTGTAGGTTTAGGTTTAGGGATTTGAGAATACATTTAGGTTATAGGTTTAGGTTTAGGTTTTAGGTTTTGATTTTGGTTTAGCTTATAAGTTATAGCTTTAGGGAATTAAGAATAGGTTAAGGTTTAGGTTTTGGAAATTGGGTTTGGGTTCGGGATCGGGTTTAGGTTTGGGTTTTCAAGTTTAGGTTTAGGTTAAGCAGGTTGATATTAGGATTAGGTGTAGGTTTAAGTTTAGGTTATAGGTTATAAGTTTAGGGAATTGAGAATAGTTTAAGGTTTAGGTTATAGGTCTACGAAATCGGGTTCGGGTTTGGGATCGGGTTTAGGTTTGGGTTTAGGTTATAGGTTACAACTTTAGGGAATTGAGAATAGTTTAAGGTTTAGGTTATAGGTCTACGAAATCGGGTTCGGGTTTGGGATCGGGTTTAGGTTTGGGTTTAGGTTATAGGTTTAGGTTATAGGTTAAGGTTTAGGTTTAGGTTTAGGTTATAGATTTAGGTAATTGAGAATAGGTTAAGGTTTAGGTTTAAGAAATCGGGTTCGGGCTCGGGTTTGGGATCGGGTTTATGTTGGAGTTTTCAAGTTTAGGTTTAGGTTTAGGTTAGGGAGTTGAGATTAGGATTAGGTGTAGGTTTAGGTTTAGGGATTTGAGAATACATTTAGGTTTTAGGTTTAGGTTATAGGTTATAGGTTATAGGTTATAGGTTACGATATTTAGGTTAAGGTTAGGTTATAGGTTTAAGTTTAGGTTATAGGGTATAGGTTAAGGTTTTAGGTCATAGTTTTAGTTTAGGTTAATGTTATAGGTTATAGGTTTAGGTTATAAGCTATAGGTTTAAGGAATTGAGAATAGGTTGAAGTTTGGGTTTAGGAAATCAGGTTCGGGTTCGGGATCGGGTTTAGTTTGGGTTTTCAAGTTTAGGTTTAGTTTTAGGTTAGGGAGTTGAGATTAGGATTAGGTGTAGGTTTAGGTTTAGGGATTTGAGAATACATTTAGATTTTAGGTTTAGGTTTAGGTTAAAAGCTATAGGTTTAGGGAATTGAGAATAGGTTAAGGTTTAGGTTTAGGAAATCGGGTTCGGGATCAGGTTTATGTTTGGGTTTTCAAGTTTAGGTTTAGGTTTAGATTAGGGAGTTGAGATTAGGATTAGGTGTAGGTTTAGGTTTAGGGATTTGAGAATACAATTAGGTTTTAGGTTTAGGTTTTAGATTTAGGTTAAGGTTATAGGTTTAGGTTTAATTTTAGGTTATAGGTTATAGGTTAAGGTTTTAAGTCATATGTTTTGGTTTAGGTTCATGTTATAGGTTTAGGTTATAAGTATAGATTTAGGGAATTGAGAATAGGTTAAGGTATAGGTTTAGGAAATCATATTCGGGTTCGGGTTTGGGATCGGGTTTAGGTTTGGGTTTTCAAGTTTAGGTTTAGGTTTAGGTTTAGTGATTTGAGAATACGTTAAGATTTAGGTTTAGGAAATCGGGTTCGGGTTCGAGATCGGGTTTACGTTTGGGTTTAGGTTTAGGTTTAAGTTATAGGTTTAAGTTATAAGTGTAGGTTTAGGTTTAGGTTTAGGTTATAGGTTTTGGGATTTGAGAATAGGTTTAGGTTATAAGAATAGGTTTAGGTTATAAGTATAGGTTTAGGTTTAGGTTTAGGTTTTATGTTTCGGTTAAGGTTATAGGTTTAGGTTTAGGTTTAGGTTAGGTTATAGGTTAAGGTTTAGGGAATTGAGTTTAGGTTATAAGTTTAGGTTAAGGTTTAGGTTAGAGGTTAAGGTTTAGGTTAAGGTTATAGGTTGTGGGATTTGAGAATAGGTTTAGGTTAAGGTTATAAGTTTAGGTTTAGGTTGTAGGTTTAGGTTACGGTTTATGGATTTGAGTTTAGGTGGTTTAGGTTTAGCTTTAGGTTTTATGTTTAGGTATAGGCTTAGGTTATAGGTTATATGTTTAGGTTAAGGTTTAAGAATTCGGTTCGGGTTCGGGTTTGGATTCGGGTTTAGGTTATAGGTTTTGGGATTTGAGAATAGTTTTAGGTTATAAGTATAGGTTTAGGTTGGGTTATAGGTTAAGGTTTACGGATTTGAGTTAAGGTTATAGGTTTAGGTTTAGGTTTTAGGTTTAGGTTAAGGTTTAGGGATTTGAGTTTAAGTTATAGGTTTAAGTTTATTTTTAACTCATAGGCTTAGGTTATAGGTTATAGGTTATATGTTTTGGTTAAGGTTTAGGAATTCGGGTTCGGGTTCAGGTTGGATTCAGGTTTAGGTTATAGGTTTTGGGATTTGAGAATAGTTTTAGGTTATAAGTATAGGTTTAGGTTGGGTTATAGGTTAAGGTTTAGGGATTTGAGTTAAGGTTATAGGTTTAGGTTTAGGTTATAAGTTTAAGTTTAGGGAATTGAGTTTAGGTTATAGGTTTAGGAAAGGTTAGGTTAAGGTTATAGGTTTTGTCATTTGGGAATAGTTTTAGGTTATAAGTATAGGTTTAGGTTAGGTTATAGGTTAATGTTTAAGGATTTGAGAATAGCTTTAGGTTATAAGTAAGGTTTTAGGTTTAGGTATAGGCTTAAGTTATATGTTTAGGATAAGGTTTAGGAATCCGGGTTTGGGTTTAGGTTATAGGTTTTGGTTTAGCTTATAGGTTATAGGTTATAGGTTAAGGTTTAGGTTTTAGGTTTTAAGATTTGTGAATGGGTTCAGGTCTAGGTTATAGGTTTTGGTTTTAGTTTTGGTTATAGGTTTAGGTTTAGTTTATGTTTAGGTTATAAGCTATAGGTTTAGGGAATTGAGAATAGGTTAAGGTTTAGGTTTAGGAAATTGGGTTCGGGATCGGGATTTAGGTTTAGGTTATAGGTTATAGGTTATAGGTTTAGGTTAAGGTTTTAGGTTTAGGTTTAGGTTTAGGAATTAAGAATAGGTTAAGGTTTAGGTTTAGGAAATTGGGTTCGGGATCGGGTTTAGGTTTGAGATTTGAGAATAGGTTTAGGTTAAGGTTATAAGTATAGGTTTAGGTTATAGGTTAAGGTTTAAGTTTAGGTTAGAAGTGTAGCTTTTGGGATATGAGAATAGGTTTAGGTTATAGGTTTAGGTTTAGGTTTAGGTTATAGGTTATAAGTTTAGGTAATTGAGAATAGGTTTAGGTTATAGGTTGAGGGTGTGGTTTACGTTAAGGGTGTGGTCCCTGCAAATACAGATATAAACACGACATGTCCAAATGGCCAGGCCCTTCCAATGCTGTCCACAGGAAATGGACAATTTCACCATGGTCATAATAGCGGTTCCCACCTTCCAGGGACCCCCGCTTATCCGGATAGCTCCGACGCACATCCGGGTCTGCTCCATTAATTTTGAGCAGATACATAAACAGGGCCTGACCATTTCCAAATGGTCAGGCCCCTCCAATGCTATCCATAGGAAATGGACAACTTCATCATGGTCATAACAACGGTTCCCACCTTCCAGGGACCCCCGCTCATCCAGATAGCTCCGACGCACATCCGGGTCTGCTACATTAATTTCGAGAAAATACATAAACACAACTTGTCCAAATAATCAGGTCCCTCCAATGCTGTTCATAGGAAATGGACAACTTTATCATGGTCATAACAGTGGTTCCCACCTTCCAGGGACTCCTGCTCAACATCTGGATAGCTCCGACAGACATCCGGGTCTGCTCCATCAATTTTGAGCTAATACATTTAAAAACAACATAAATATATCTAAAAGCATCTGGATATCTGGGGAAGGCCTCCCATATTTGTATTGTTAATTACTCATCCCTTTATCTACAAGCCACAATCGACCAACAATTTCTATCGCTACTTGTACACTGAAACCAACACAAATATAATTGAGAAATAATATAAGGAATAAGAAAAAATGAATTTACCTATACACATCATTAAATGTTTTCCTATAAGGAGGTGATATTATATCTTTGATAGCCACAACCTGTATGACAGAGAAAAATGCAACTAATACAGTCTATTACAATTTAAATGAGAAAAAAGATTTGTAGCTACACCGATATTCTAGTACATTACGAATGGTTGCCTACGTACCCAAAAAGTCAGATTGGGATCAAGCCACTATGTAGTTCTTTTTAATTAAGCCACCGATGTTTCCCCACTCTCACCTCTCCGTTTCTCTCTCTTGAAGCAAAAAAGAAGAAAAAAAAATCTCTTTTATGTTTTTTCAATCCATCTTCCATTTTCTTCTTAACAAGAAAATCCATATTTACTAATATTCTCATTTTTCTATTTTTCAAAAGAATGAGTTCGGACTCTGAAAGCGTCGGCTCCAGCACTCGTACTTTTAGCCCAAACCCTAACCAAGGACTCCAAAATTACCAAGTACTCATAAACATTCATTGCAAGCATTTTCTGTCTATGTGCATGACGACCATACTGTTAAGATCAATCCTCTTATTTTCATTTACAGAAACTAAAGGATAACAAA
The DNA here is from genome assembly GCA_030180095.1 of Magnolia changhungtana. Lineage (NCBI taxonomy): Eukaryota > Viridiplantae > Streptophyta > Magnoliopsida > Magnoliales > Magnoliaceae > Magnolia > Magnolia changhungtana. Next base: position 3,916,330 of record JASAUF010000161.1, on the reverse strand, counting down.
TTATGTGTAACATACCGAGATGGTTCAACCACTTATGCAATTAGGGAAGGTTTAAAAGGACATACATATTTGAAAGTTGGTCAAATCATAAACAGACGTATTATGTACGGAGACATTGTTTTCATTAATAGGCTACCTAGTACTCATAAAAATTCATTACAAGCATTTTCTGTCTATGTGCATGATGACCATAATGTTAAGATGAATCCTCTTATCTTCATTTACAGAAACTAGTAGATGACAAATTATGTGTAACATATAGAGCTGGTTCAGCCACTTATGCAATTAGGGAAGGTTCAAAAGGGTAAGATTTTCACATCAAGCATCAGTTACATACATATGATACAGAAGGACAAAAGTATCACCTTCAACATGACTATCAAACAAGTTTCCTCACCAAAAATTCAGATCACAAACCATCATGGCATGTGTCCAATTTTTGTGGAAGCACAAAGTAAATGATTGATACACATTGTGCACAAGATGACCAACCTTGTATACAAATGTCATCTCCATCCTCATACATTGTGCACAAGATGACCAACCTTGCATATAAAGGTCATTTTCTCAACTTAATCCAGGGAAGTTAGAGACAACTGAGAAAGATCTCTAAGGAACCTCATGAGCCTCCCCACACCTCGGATTGCATATGGTCATGGTTCAAATGTAAAATGGTAACACAAAAACAAAAAATTAACATCACTATCTTACATGGAATTTGACAAAAATGAACTAGGTTCATATATCATACTTTCAAGGAAAATGTGTACCTCCCTTGTTATGTCACTAGCATGAGAAGGACCTGAAGTGAAGGATTCGTGTACCTGATCAGAGTTCAGAGAAGTTATTAAGAATAGAAACATGACCAAATGACAATAAGCCAGCTAATAAAAATAAATGGTGTAGTTAACAAAGGAGTTTTTTTTCCTAGAAACATTGTGATTTTAAGACTAAACATTAGGTGAAAGAAAGAAATGGCAATTTCCACTACAAGAAAAGGGGGCTTTAGCCTCAGTTCAAAACTATGGCTAAAAAGGTTAAAAACTGAGGCTAAAGCCTTTAGCCTCAGTTTTGGCTCAGTTATCCAAACCGAGGTTGAAACCCCTATGGCTAAAGGCTTTAGCCTCAGTTTTAGCAACCGAGGCTAAAATGACTTTTATAGCCTCAGTTCTTCAAATGAGGCTAAAAGAACCTTTTTAGCTTCCTTTTTTTTGAAATGAGGCTAAATCAAAATTTTAGCCTCCATTGTTTTCAACCGAGACTAAATCCAAATTTTAGCCTCGGTTGCCTCCAATTGAAGTTAAATCTATTTTTAACCTCAGTTCTCAACAACCAAGGCTAAAGCCTTTAGCCACGGGAGTTTCGGCCTTGGTTCTCAACAACCGAGGCTAAATTCAAGCCTCGGTTACAAATTGAGGCTAAAAATGTTTAATTTTTTAAATATTTATTTAAACAACTAATCCATTCATTCAATCCACTCATGAAACAATCAATCATGAAAGCCATAATACCGATAAAATAGTTAACAACAGTCTATTTAAAGTTTTCAAAACAAACTCAATCAAACTATTACACAACATTAGGTTCCACAAATAATACAAAGTCACAACGCGAGATTTGGGTATGACTTTTGCTTGGCTGATGAACAACTACAGCCTCTTCGGTTATCTGAAAGCATCTGCAAAGAAGAAGAACTCGCCATTAGTAATAATTTATAGTGGAGTCCATCATATCAACACTTCAGATCGCTCCACTGGCATGTCCCTGGCTCCTAATTTTACTTTTAACAACTCTAGAGGTTTCTTTCTCAGCATTTAAATGTCAAAAAAGCAAAGTTACCATACAAAGTCTAAAATAGACTTGTTTGACACATGTACAAGCATATGGATATCCGAGAAAAAACATATGAGAGCAAAAGAAATGAAAAAAAACCTTCATTGCTACTTTGCAATAAGACAGAAACATCAATATCATTGTGATATCAGTAAAAAATGGTACAAATCTTCAGTGGGGGAAAATGTTATTCAATCCAATAGTCAGTTTATGGATGCTAGCAGAATATATCAACCTGTATGCATGTACACAAACATTGTACATGTGGTACAAGCATGCAACGATTGAATGGTAGAAAGAGTGCTAGTATCAACAGACAAAAATCTCACTAGGAATAAACTGAGAAGAAGCACATGACGTTTAAGACTAACATGAATACTAGTACCTCAAACACTACAAGACAAGGGATTTTTTGCATTAGAATAAAATGGCATTGCATTACTTAGATGACTTTATCTGAACTTGAAGGATCACCAAGTCATGTAGAAACTCAGCAGAACTTTGCTTAAAAAAGATTTCATTTTGAGCATGTTCCAGAGTGTTCAATTAATATTCAGATAATCTCTAACTATTTCCACAAACATATGGCCTAATCAATGGACGTTTAAGGAAAAAAGAAGAAGCTTTAGTTATAATTGAATTCAGATAATCTTCTCAATGAAAAGAAGCATGGAAGAACAATTCGGGACCTTAACTCAATGTTTTGTAGATGATGTTTTCAACATTAATCAAGATTCGCTCAGCTTACCTCTCACAAAAAAGAAACAAACAAATGAAGAAAGAAGCATGTAGAATTTTCTTTTATAGTCAAAAGACCAACTGTAACACCCCGTGCCTCTGGTGCTTAGGTGTTGCTTTTGGAACCTACGTCAACTTAGAACATGGTGGATTAAACCAACTAACATGAACACAATGCATGTAGGACGGGGATTTCAGTCGGAAGTAAAGCCATCCACCCAGACCCCCAAGGAGCCAGAACATGCCCTACAACTGATCAAAGGGTAAGATTTCTTGAACACTTCAAATTAAAGCACCTATGTTAGTAGTAACTGCTTCCAAACACTACACACTAACATTCGAGGGACTTTTAATGGCAAATGGAACCTTCATCACGACAAGTGCGTAAGATTAACCATTGAAAATAAATATCAGACCCACTGGATAGGCAGCTTACATTAGTAGGGCCAATAATAGCCCAAAGAGGAGTGTAGCGGCCCACCTAGACCTCACCATTAACCCAAATTGGGTTGGGACCCCTGTTAAAGGTCCCCCAGTGTGAATGGACGGTGTGGATTCTAATGCTGACACCTCAGAAGGCCTGAACATGGCGCATGAGCACAGGGTGTACTCGTGCACGATGTGCACTAGAACGTTAAGGTCGGTCAAACGACGTTTGACCGACTCTCTCTCGTGAAATCGCAAATGGCATTTTTCCCGCCATTTCCTAGTTTGAACGGCTGATCTTTGGACCTGTAAGTGGCCCACCCTGGTCACTTTTCGAACCATCCGAGCCGTTCATTTTCCCCATGAAGCCCGTCCTAGTAAAACCGTATAGGTTTCTAGTTCGTCGTAAACAGATGAGTAAGTTGGTGTGCAACCGTCCAAATCTTTGCACGTGGAGGATACCCGCGAGGTGGGGCCAACCTGGGGCCACGTGGGTGGCCTGTGATCAGTACGAGCAAGCAAATCCTATCCATCCGTCACCTGTGAAAGCCACGCGCCCTCCTTTCCAGAAAAGGGCGGGCAAGACCTGTTTAAGAAAAAGCAAGGGGGGGGGGGCATTCCCACTTCAGGAAGCTGTTTCTGGTGATTTTCAACCGTCCGCAAGACCACGTGGCCTCATCCCTACCCTTAGTTCTGGACGTGGCGAGTTAAAACCAAAAACTCAAGTTTTCTCATGAGAGATAGAGATTCTCGCAAGACGAATGGAGAAAGGTGTTCAGAACACGAGAAGAGGGCCCCACAATCATCCTGGGTCCCATCTGGACCGATCAGAAGGACCGGATCATCACCATGCACATCAGGTGATGACCTGCCATTGGAGGTCAGGTCATCTTCCCCGGTTAAGCATCGAGTGATATAACAAGATGGGCCCCACTAGACCAAAAAGTTTACTTTTCTGGTGGGCCCGGATATTAGCTGCCCATCCCACCGTGTGGATAGAACCCATGCACAAATCTTCGGATCCCACTGCACCGGGGGGCATTCTTGCCATTGGTGTTTTTCCTCTCCTTCTATATAAAGGGGTCCTGTAAACATTGGGATTCGCACCTTTGAGAGTGAAAGTGAGAACTGAGAGCGAGAAGGAGGGAGTGAAGGGAGTAGGAGTGCCAAACGGCCATTTCAGCTCGAACGGCGAGCTGAACCAGGTGACGGGCTGCCTCCTCTTCCTTCCTTTCTTTCCTTTCTTTCCTTTCTTTCTTTCTTCTTCTTTCTTTCCTGTTCTCTCTTTCCTGTTCTACCATTTTCCCCATATTCCCAACTAGTTGCAGGAGGTGCATCGTCTGGACCGAGGCCATGCCAAACAATGGCTGAGAATCGGTCCATCGATAGCAACTCTTAGGGGCCGAAGTCAAGCCAGGCAATGACTCACCATGGGCTGCATCGGGTGACCTGTTGATGTCATCTTGGACTCTCTGTAGAGCTTCGAGATCAACTCAGGGTGCAAGCTCCGTCTCAGTCCAGAACTCAGCCAATCAATGGCTATGGAATGGTCTGAGGGAGTAGCAGCGTTTGGTCCCCATTTCGGGCTGAGATCCAGCCAAACAATGGCTGGGAATGAGGCCAAACCGGAGTTCTGATTGGGGCTGAAAGCAGGCGTTAAAATCGGCCAAGCAATGGTCGGGTTTCAGTCAGTAACGTGCTAAAAAGATGGACGAGCATAAGGGCAAGGTTAAAAGCTTCGTTTACATTGGAAGCAGGCCAATCGGATGACTCTGGGTGGGGCCGTTCTTCGATGGTGAAGATGCCAACCACCATGACACCAGTCGGATGCTGACGTGGGTCGAGAATCAACGGTCCGGATCGGCCATTTTCATGCTAAAAATCGCAGCCAGGGGTAGCCCTAGCAGCGTGCAGCAGGAGGGTCAGTCCTACGTTGAGGATTGGTGGGCTGCGCTATCTCTGGGCCTTACCAAAAATGCAGGTGGGCCTCACAAATTGCTTGTGGGCTGCACTGAAGGCGGGCCTTACCCAGCGTAGAAGGACTGACCGTGGGTCCAGCATCGGTCATGGGCCCCACCAACTAATGGTGGGCTATCCTGGGTAGCATGGGTTTGGACCGTCCATCACATGACGGCAATTCCAGACCGTGCATCGGTAGCCACCCATTGCTGAATGTTTTCCCCGCTTTATATATTTTTACGTATGCATGTGAATAGATGTAGTATGTCTGTAAGAACGTGTACAGGGATTTGTGGTGAGCCCCACATGGGAACACCCCAAATGCATGAATATGACGTATTCCACGGTGGGCCACACCTAGCTGTATACTTTTCATCCAACCCATCCATCGATGGACGTACAGAGGAAGGAGGACTGTTGCATGTCCAACCTAGAGTAGGTGTTGAATCTGGTCCGTCTGAAGTCTGGGCGTAACATGGATATGATACATACATACGTTCCATGTAACACCAATGTAATATGTATGGTATATGCATAAGTGCTGTGATACCTATGCATGATGAATATTACGTGTGCATGTGTACCCTGTGACACAGACATAATACATGGGATGTATATATAGGTACTGTGATCCATATGTATGTGGCGTGTATAGTTATATATGTGTTGGAGTGCTGTGTAGATGTAGGATATGTACACATCGGTGCATGCCTCTGTATGTATACAAGTGTACGTTTCTACATATATGCAAGTACACTGACGTACACATTATGTGTATGTGCCTATTGGTGTATATGGATGGTATGCGTGTATAAATGGATGGGATATTTAAACAAGATATACACCCCTGCCTCGTGGTGAAATTGCTATGTGTAACAAGAACCGAGTATATACAGAATATGCTCACATGTAAAATTCATCATGAACAGAAGTATTCTGTATGTACAACATATATGTGAGTCCTGGGACTTGGATATGCATATATAAGGTATAGCCTGTATGTTATGTATACCATAAATATGTTAGGGTTTTAGTTACATGTGATATAAATTTAGTGTCTATTCAGGGTGCACAATATACTCAACCTGTGGTGTCACGGGTCGACAGGATAAATCGCCCTTGGAAACAACCCAAACGAACCCCGTTTTGAGCCTTCCAATTTTTCACCTATCCTCATTGTCTAATACAAATAATTTCACACAGGGGATCACGTGTACGGTGTAGATTCGCCATCTTCTCAAGGGAACTCGCAGCTGGACACACCCTTCAACTTATCTGGTGATGATTTTCCTCCCCTTAAGCTTTCCATCCCTAACTAGACTAGAAGTAGCAGTTTTAGTGATATAAATGACTAATTAGACTAATGATAATTCGTGTAAATTGTATTCGCTTGATTTATCTCCTTAACATGATCCTTACTATCATTTTGAATGTTTATTTCGTTAAACTGCGTAAATAAATAATTCAGTCACTTATGCTATGCATCTCACGCTATCATAGTTACTGTTCCTTATTTTCTTCCAATTGTGAATATGTTGCTATGACACACATATTGATAAAATCTCTCCATGGGAATCCCCATCAAAGGAGAGTCCGTGCTTGGGGTGTAGCAAGACTAGTTGTGATCTCAGTAGGCCCCTGACATTGAGGTTTTGGTTGCGGTAATTGACCCTGGGGTTTACCATCCATGTGGGATTCCACCTATTAGACTCGGGATGAACTTCACAACCTTTTTAAATACCGTTGTTTACTCGCCTTTACACCATTCATGCCGTCATGTTTAGTCGCCATATTTGAAAATTTCGATGTTTCATTCCCAGTCAGCATTGGTGGTGGCCCCCTTTATATTGAACTGATTGGCCACATGTCAGTGGGTACTACACACACCCTAAGACGGTAGTCTCATGGGCCGGGGATGGTGGTAATGGGACACTATGCCCGAGCCGTCGGCCTATGCTAGGCCATGCGCTCCCCGTAGTGACCTTTGAGTTTATCTAAATTTGCTGGTTGTAAACTGGACTAATAATAACTCGGCTAACCATACATACATGGCACGTATTGTTCCGACTGGATGATGTTTCCCAGGTTTGATGATTGCATGGGTGACGGTTCACTGTCCGCACGGATGAGCATCCTCGGGGCGATGACTGCATTCATACATCCATGCATCTAATCAGACTGCATCCACTATATTTTGGATTATCTGTATGTTTTGTGTTATTCCTTGTTTAGGGCGGCAGTGTGTAATCTTGAGGGGAGATCACACTGAGCTGGCCACTCATTCATCAATGTTCAACCGTACAGAGGATGCAGGTACGGGAGACGTCGAGGGCGTGGTTGGTTTGGAGGCGGTGGTAGCCGAGGAGGAGCCACGTGATGAGGATTTGCAGCAAGAGGCAGCAGCCTACTTCGGGCTAAACCAGTAGTTTAGTCATTTATCCTATTTCTATACATACAGATTTTTGGATGATACTTAAGGTTTTGTAAGTGGCCCCCAGCCGGGTGGGACCGAATATTGTTCTTACTTTGAGGCCGTATCTATGTCATGTCATCATTTCCGCTATATCGCACTTTGATTTATTGGTTGGTCGACATTGTCATTAGCTAACTCCTGGGTTCTTAGAATTTGAGTCATGTACTCGGGTTCTGAAAAATCGGGGCGTTACAAGTTGGTATTAAAGCAGAGTATGAGACAGCCTGGCTGTGGGAATGATATGCGAACCTTAAGAAATTAACCTAGGCAGAATTTAGGAACTCTCCCCTTAAAAGAATAGATAGGACGAATGAATATAGAAACGAGAACACCTAGGTTCCTTAGGTGTTAGTATTGGTGAATATTCAAACTGTGGAGGTCCCGGCTTGCTAGGAAGAACTTAGCATATGGATTACCTCAGGTTCCCTAGAAAATAAGGAACTTAGAAACAAAAATTGCTAAATTGAAGGATGAACTTCCCTGCCATACAAACTGTCAAAATTTCCCATATTATGTTTCGTGCTAGCTAAGGGACCGTTCTTTTTACAGTTCCCTTTCTGAACTATGAAAATCTAACCTCGCAGGGAGCCATGCCGCCTGTGACGAGGTCACGACAAACCCACACGGTCGACGTTCACCCTATACTGTCGACAGAACGCCAGAGAGAACGTAGCCCTGTCTATACACCCGGTCTTCCCCCTGGAGAGGCAAACAACGAAGCAGGGTCAGAAGCCATAGGGGATTCCCCTTCCCCCCAATACATCCCGTCAGGACTGCCCTCACAGTACTTCGAGCGGCATACGCCTTCGGTAGATGCACAAGCGGAATCACCCACTGAAGTGGCGGCTTTCGCAGCCTTTGTGCAGATGGCTGCTACCATGCAACAGCAGCAAGACACATTTGTCAGACAGCAGCAGGATACGCACGCACTTGTGATGGAGGCTCTTCGGGAGAGAGACCGCAGGGCGGCATCCAAGGATAGGGATACCAGGGGTTCTGATGTGTTCGAGCGATTCATGCGACTCCGCGCCTCTGGTGCTCAGGTGTTGCTTTTGGAACCTACGTCAACTTAGAACAGGGTGGATTAAACCAACTAACATGAACACAATGCATGTAGGATGGGGATTTCAGTCGGAAGTAAAGCCATCCACCCAGACCCCCAAGGAGCCAGAACACGCCCTACAACTGATCAAAGGGTAAGATTTCTTGAACACTTCAAATTAAAGCACCTATGTTAGTAGTAACTGCTTCCAAATACTACACACTAACATTCAAGGGACTTTTAATGGCAAATCGAACCTTCATCATGACAAGTGCGTAAGATTAACCATTGAAAATAAATATTAGACCCACTGGATAGGCAGCTTACATTAGTAGGGCCAATAATAGCCCAAAGAGGAGTGTAGCGGCCCACCTAGACCTCACCATTAACCCAAATTGGGTTGGGACCCCTGTTAAAGGTCCTCCAGTGTGAATGGACGGCGTGGATTCTAATGCCGACACCTCAGAAGGCCTGAACATGGCGCATGAGCGCAGGGTGTACTCGTGCACGATGTGCACTAGAACGTCAAGGTCGGTCAAACGGCATTTGACCGACTCTCTCTCGTGAAATCGCAAATGGCGTTTTTCCCGCCATTTCCTAGTTTGAACGGCTGATCTTTGGACCTGTAAGTGGCCCACCCTGGTCACTTTTCGAACCATCCGATCCGTTCATTTTCCCCACGAAGCCCGTCCTAGTAAAACCGTATAGGTTTCTAGTTCGTCGTAAACAGATGAGTAAGTTGGTGTGCAACCGTCCAAATCTTTGCACGTGGAGGATACCCGCGAGGTGGGGCCAACCTGGGGCCACGTGGGTGGCCTGTGATCGGTACGATCAAGCAAATCCTAGCCATCCGTCGCCTGTGAAAGCCACGCGCCCTCCTTTCCAGAAAAGGGCAGGCAAGACCTGTTTAAGAAAAAGCAAGGGGGGGCATTCCCACTTCAGGAAGCTGTTTTTGGTGATTTTCAACCATCCGCAAGACCACGTGGCCTCATCCCTGCCCTTGGTTCTGGACCTGGCGAGTTAAAACCAAAAACTCAAGTTTTCTCATGAGAGATAAAGATTCTCGCGAGACGAATGGAGAAAGGCGTTCAGAACACGAGAAGAGGGCCCCACAATCATCCTGGGTCCCATCTGGACCGATCAGAAGGACCGGATCGTCACCATGCACATCAGGTGATGACCTGCCATTGGAGGTCAGGTCATCTTCCCCGGTTAAGCATCGAGTGATATAACAAGATGGGCCCAACTAGACTAGAAAGTTTGCTTTTCTGGTGGGCCCGAATATTAGCTGCCCATCCCACCGTGTGGATAGAACCCATGCACAACAAATCTCAGATCCCAGCCGTGCACTGCTGGGGCATTCCTGGCCATTGGTGTTTTTCCTCTCCTTCTATATAAAGGGGTCCTGTAAACATTGGGATTCGCACCTTTGAGAGCGAAAGTGAGAACTGAGAGCGTGAAGGAGGGAGTGAAGGGAGTAGGAGTGCCAAATGGCCATTTCAGCTCGAACGACGAGCTGAACCAGGTGACGGGCTGCCTCCTCTTCCTTCCTTTCTTTCCTTTCTTTCCTTTCTTTCCTTTCTTTCTTTCTTCTTCTTTCTTTCCCGTTCTCTCTTTCCTGTTCTACCATTTTCCTCATAGTCCCAACTAGTTGTAGGAGGTGCGTCGTCTGGACCGAGGCCATGCCACACAATGGCTGAGAACCGGTCCAGCAATAGCAACTCTTAGGGGCCAAAGTTAAGCCAGGCAATGACTCACCATGGGCTGCATCGGGTGACCTGTTGATGTCATCTTGGACTCTCTGTAGAGCTTCGAGATCAGCTCAGGGTGCAAGCTCCATCTCAGTCCAGAACCCAGCCAATCAATGGCTATGGAATGGTCTGAGGGAGTAGCAGCGTTTGGTCCCCATTTCGGGCTGAGATCCAGCCAAACAATGGCTGAGATTGAGGCCAAACCGGAGTTCTGATTGGGGCTGAAAGCAGGCGTTGAAACCAGCCAAGTAATGGTCGGGTTTCAGTAAGTAACATGCCCAAAAGATGGACGAGCATAAGGGCAAGGTTAAAAGCTTCGTTTACATTGGAAGCAGGCCAATCAGATGACTCTAGGTGGGGCCGTTCTTCGATGGTGAAGATGCCAACCACCATGACACCAGTCGGATGCTGACGTGGGTCGAGAATCAACGGTCCGGATCGGCCATTTTCATGCTAAAAATCGCAGCCAGGGGCAGCCCCAGCAGCGTGCAGCAGGAGGGTCAGTCCCACGTTGAGGATTGGTGGGCTGCGCTAGCTCTGGGCCTTACCAAAAATGCAGGTGGGCCTCACAAATTGCTTGTGGGCTGCACTGAAGGCGGGCCTTACCCAGCGTAGAAGGACTGACCGTGGGTCCAGCATCGGTCATGGGCCCCACCAACTAATGGTGGGCTATCCTGGGTAGCATGGGTTTGGACCGTCCATCACATGACGGCAATTCCAGACCGTGCATCGGTAGCCACCCATTGCTGAATGTTTTCCCCGCTTTATATATTTTTACGTATGCATGTGAATAGATGTAGTATGTGTGTAAGAACGTGTATAGGGATTTGTGGTGGGCCCCACATGGGAACACCCCAAATGCATGAATATGACGTATTCCACGGTGGGCCACACCTAGCTATATACTTTTCATCCAACCCATCCATCGATGGACGTACAGAGGAAGGAGGACTGTTGCATGTCCAACCTAGAGTAGGTGTTGAATCTGGTCCGTCTGAAGTCTGGGCGTAACATGGATATGATACATACATACGTTCCATGTAACACCAATGTAATATGTATGGTATATGCATAAGTGCTGTGATACCTATGCATGATGAATATTATGTGTGCATGTGTACCCTGTGACACAGACATAATACATGGGATGTATATGTAGGTACTGTGATCCATATGTATGTGACGTGTATAGTTATACATGTGTTGGAGTGCTGTGTAGATGTAGGATATGTACACATCGGTGCATGCCTCTGTATGTATACAAGTGTACGTTTCTACATATATGCAAGTACACTGACGTACACATTATGTGTATGTGCCTATTGGTGTATATGGATGGTATGCGTGTATAAATGGATGGGATATTTAAACAAGATATACACCCCTGCCTCGTGGTGAAATTGCTATGTGTAACAAGAACCGGGTATATACAGAATATGCTCACATGTAAAATTCATCATGAACAGAAGTATTCTGTATGTACAGCATATATGTGAGTCCTGGGACTTGGATATGCATATATAAGGTATAGCCTGTATGTTATGTATACCATAAATATGTTAGGGTTTTAGTTACATGTGATATAAATGTAGTGTCTATTCAGGGTGCGCAATATACTCAACCTGCGGTGTCACGGGTTGACAGGATAAATCGCCCTTGGAAACAACCCAAACGAACCCCGTTTTGAGCCTTCCAATTTTTCACCTATCCTCATTGTCTAATACAAATAATTTCACACAGGGGATCACGTGTACGGTGTAGATTCGCCATCTTCTCAAGGGAGCTCGCAGCTGGACACACCCTTCAACTTGTCTGGTGATGATTTTCCTCCCCTTAAGCTTTCCATCCCTAACTAGACTAGAAGTAGCAGTTTTAGTGATATAAATGACTAATTAGACTAATGATGATTCGTGTAAATTGTATTCGCTTGATTTATCTGCTTAACATGATGCTTACTATCGTTTTGAATGTTTATTTCGTTAAACTGCGTAAATAAATAATTCAGTCACTTATGCTATGCATCTCATGCTATCATAGTTACTGTTCCTTATTTTCTTCCAATTGTGAATATGTTGCTATGACACACATATTGATAAAATCTCTCCATGGGAATCCCCATCAAAGGAGAGTCCGTGCTTGGGGTGTAGCAAGACTAGTTGTGATCTCAGTAGGCCCCTGACATTGAGGTTTTGGTTGCGGTAATTGACCCTGGGGTTTACCATCCATGTGGGATTCCACCTATTAGACTCGGGATGAACTTCACAACCTTTTTAAATACCGTTGTTTACTCACCTTTACACCATTCATGCCGTCATGTTTAGTCACCATATTTGAAAATTTTGATGTTTCATTCCCAGTCAGCATTGGTGGTGGCCCCCTTTATGTTGAACTGATTGGCCACATGTCAGTGGGTACTACACACACCCTAAGACGGTAGCTTCATGGGCTGGGGATGGTGGTAATGGGACACTATGCCCGAGCCGTCGGCCTACGCTGGGCCATGCGCTCCCCATAGTGACCTTTGAGCTTATCTAAATTTGCTGGTTGTAAACTGGACTAATAATAACTCGGCTAACCATGCATACATGGCACGTATTGTTCCGACTGGATGATGTTTCCCAGGTTCGATGATTGCATGGGTGACGGTCCACTGTCCGCATGGATGAGCATCCCCGAGGCGATGACTACATTCATACATCCATGCATCAAATCAGACTGCATCTACTATATTTTAGATTATCTGTATGTTTTGTGTTATTCCTTGTTTAGGGCGGCGGTGTGTAATCTTGAGGGGAATCATACTGAGCTGGCCACTCATTCATCAATGTTCAACCATACAGAGGACACAGGTACAGGAGACGTCGAGGGCGTGGTTGGTTTGGAGGCGGTGGCAGCCGAGGAGGAGCCACGTTATGAGGAATTGCAGCAAGAGGCGGTAGCCTACTTCGGGCTAAACCAATAGTTTAGCCATTTATCCTATTTCTATACATACAGATTTTTGGATGATACTTAAGGTTTTGTAAGTGGCCCCCAGCTGGGTGGGACCGAATATTGTTCTTACTTTGAGGCCGTATCTATGTCATGTCATCATTTCCGCTATATCGCACTTTGATTTATTGGTTGGTCGACGTTATCATTAGCTAACTCCTGGGTTCTTAGAATTTGAGTCATATACTCGGGTTCTGAAAAACCGGGGCGTTACACCAACTCACCTGAAGCTTTGAAGCATTATATATTAGTATGGTGAAAATCGTGCTTACAGGTCCAGCTTCCTTTGTGATGTTTCCTGATACAAAGTTTTTCAAAGAATTAGGCCAATGTTTACACTGAATAGAAAACAAACAAGACATGTCATGAAAGCTTGCAGCTCATACATTTTTTTGCAAAGTCATAGGTTGGAATCTCAGTCATACCATGTGATTCTTGTGAGAATGTGAGTTTTGCACGTGAAGTTTGTTCAGATCCACCAAAAATCTAAAATATTTCACATCTGCTAAATCATTAGTATCATGAAATAATAAAATCTCTTTAGAAATGATAAAATCAGATATCCAATATACATATTCATGTTGCACTTGAATTTCTTCAATAGATTAACCACTGGACCACAAGAAAATGAATATTTTGAGTATGGAGATAAGTCAGAAATGTCAAGATGGATAGATTCAAGAAATTTTCAATCATTTAGCACAACAGACCCTACTCTAGTTGAGATGGCACTCTGTTTCAACACTAAGACTAGGGATCGAGTGCCCATGTGGTGTGGGTGGATGTGTGAGTCTATGTGTGGTGTGTGTGTGTGTGTGTGTGTGTGTGTGTGTGTGTGTGTGTGTTTGTGTGTGTGTGTGTGTGAACCCTACTCCAGTTGAAATATGATAATCTAGGCCATAGAAAATGACCTCAATAATTACAAATCGACCAAAACTGATGCAGAAAACTATGGATAATTCAAATTTAAGTTTGCACAATCAAATGAAATAACCACAAGAAATACTTCCTAGTTTCTAACACAGATTATCAAATCAATAAACAGTGTCAAAGGAATATTCATTAGCTAAAGACAACTAGGACTCCTAACTTTTAGAAATAACTACCCAAATACAACCAAGGACCTACCAGTTTTGGACCTAAAGCTATTCTAGTTGTCCTTCCCCAACCAATGAAAAACTTGCATGTGAACAACCATACTATCTTTTACTTGACCGAGACAATTAATAATGATTCCCTAATTAACACCTAGACATCAAGTAGGGCCCAAGTAACCAATAGGGAGCAATACTAGCTGCAGCCCCTTCCTCTATTCAATTTCTCATGTGAATTTAACTAACACAATTACCCTTCATACAAACAAATTTCTCCCTCTAAAAATAATTCATATAGTTACCTTTTCTGGAGGGACTCTTATACAAAAGACTTCCTAAAGAACTCTCGCGTGTTGCATGCGAGGCCCATCCTATATAGATTAGTCTTTTGGTAGACAGCTGAAAATGAGTTCACCTCATTTTAGTTAATCATGATTATGTATAAGAGATCAGTCTCTAATACATAATTATAATTAATTAATGAGATGAACCCATTTCTGGACGTCTGCCAAACAGGCCTTTAGATCACTCTAATCCATAACAACACTTATATATTAAATGAAGTAAACAGAATCATATTAAATGAAGTAAACAGAATCTAGTCATGCTAATTGCAAGCCTCCATACTTTAGTCACCTAAAAATAGATGGTTAAGAAGAACAAATACAACAAAGGTCCACATTCAACAGAAATTGGCCAAACATTAGAGTATTAATTTCTTCCAATCTAGGAGATTTTTAGGGATAATCAAATCAACAGTCTGGATTACTGAACCATGGGCATTACTGTAGCGAAATGTATGTTACTTGAATATTAGGACTATAATTCATTGTAGTTAACTTCTATTGGTAGTTTTTTACTTGAAAAAGTTGACTAAAACTTGCATTAGTTTGATTGAATTGCAAAATATCTATCAAAACATTATTTTACGTTAGAGAAATGCTCTAGTGCTCTCATAGCACTATATCATGCTCCTAGTTGAATTGGATTGCTTGGACAGTCTATTCGTTTGATCTAAATTGTCTAATCCATTCTTGATCTGGCCTTTTGTCTGTCGCTGTCCCTTTTCCAATCCATGGATGGATGGTTAAGATTGCCTAACGAAAGTGGTTCTTTAGTATCATAAGAAATCCATGATGGGCCCTAACAAACATATAGATTAAATTGTTCACTGGACCCATTACTGTGTAAATGGTCTTGACAGTCCATATTAAAGGGCATTAATCAAATGGTTAAAACTAGTCAGATTAGCATGATATTTGGATGTTAGCCCATGAGATATGCATTGGACCTAATGAACAGTCCAGATCAATGGATTGAAATCAATGTCTCAATGTAACTAGGAGGACTGTAACTTAATAGTGCTTTGAAAGTTAAAGCCCCTCCTCTATCCTCAAATAATGCCAACTGTAAATTTGAGTAACTTCTTCAAATGAATAATCAAACTGAGAAAAAAAATAAAAAAAGAAGGCAATATGCATCATCAGCTCAAAACAAAAATAAAAAAGCAAAGCTCCAAACAATGAGATCCGAAAGGAAACAGATCTATCAGCAAGAATCGGATCAAAATCCAACGAAATCTCTCAGAATCGAGAGACATAAGCTAGATTCATATTAAAATAGATTAAGCACTAAAAATTGAGAAAAAAAAAACCGTAAGTGGGAAAAAATTGTAAAAAAACTCACTGTCTTTTGAGGATCTGATGATCGGAGAGAGAGAGAGAGAGAGAGAGAGAGAGAGAGAGAGAGATGGCAGTGGCTTGACGTTACTCAACAAGGCAATCTCGCTCGGTCTCTGCAATCTCTCTCCCTCCCTCTCTACAATCTCGGTGCTGCAATCACCCCCTTCCGTCTCCTCCTCATTGATAACCATAGGGTTTCATCAACCCTTTTTTTCTCTTTCAAAATGGCAGTGGCTTGACGTTACTCAACAAGGCAAGCTCACTTATACGCACCTGCGCATGTGCGTATTTTTTCACACGTGTCATGGACATCTAATCCGAACGGTCCATGTGATGCAGCATCCCATGAAGCCATAAAGAACTAATTTTTAAACCTATTTAAAACTCTGCTGGGACATATAAAAGAGAGATGCAAATCAAGGTAGGAAAATGTTTTCATTTGTCATGGCCCACCAATGTTTTAAATCAAAGTAAAAGTTGGGTCAATGGGGTTTCATGGAGTTTTACATCACATGGACTGTTTAGATTTTGGACTCAAGTCACACCTTGATGAATTCCCAAAAAGTTCTCAGCAACTCTCGCCCACTTGTGCCTGGCTGAGTATTATGCATGAAGGGACTCAGTGCGTAAACTCTATGGGATCCACCATGATATATGTGTTTGATCCACACCGTCCATCCATTTTAATACTTAATTTTAAGTCCTGATCTTAAATATTAGCTATATCCAAATATCAAGTGGACCACACCATAGGAAATAGTGTGAATTGAGTGTATACCGTTGAAAATTTTTGAGGGGCCACGGAAGTTATGGATCATGCTGATTTTTTTTTCCCTCATCCAGGTGTTTGTGATCTCATGAACATG
This sequence comes from Magnolia changhungtana, assembly GCA_030180095.1. Lineage (NCBI taxonomy): Eukaryota > Viridiplantae > Streptophyta > Magnoliopsida > Magnoliales > Magnoliaceae > Magnolia > Magnolia changhungtana. Next base: position 3,899,478 of record JASAUF010000161.1, on the reverse strand, counting down.
TTGGATGACAAATAAAGATCACTATGGACGCTAGAAAGGTTTCAACCGTCTAAATCATTATTTCCACTGTTTCTTGTTGTTCCACTTGAGCTTTGGGTTTTCAAGATTTTGGCTCGACCTCTTCATGGCAATGAAAAAAATGGATTGACAGTGTGGATTAAAAAAATGGATGGACAGGGTTTGGCCCAACCATGGGGATTTGCAAAAATTAGCCCTATCTACTCATATGGTGAGCCACCATTGAAAACAATTTCTAGCCATTTGATAAATAGCAAAATACAGGGTTTGGCCCCACCATTTATTATTATTATTATTAATACACATGCACACGCCCCCACACTCGTGAGCCCCCATACTTGTGAGAGTAATTCAGTACACTATAGCATATTAAGTAAACTTTGTGAGCCCTATCACAAATTATGTGTCTTATTGATGACAAGTCCATCCATTATAGTACTTTTTTTAGGATACGAGCTCAAAATTTAAATATATCCAAAGATGAAGTAGACCACAACATAAGAGTGTGAATTAAAAACTTATTGTTGAAATTTCTTGAGGGATACAAATGTTTTGGATCAAGTTTGATATATATGTTTTCCCTTTATCTATGTACTTGTAACCTTGTGTATAGGTAGGGCTGAAAGTTGGGCAGGTTGAACCTGTCCGACCCGATATTGGGTTGGGCTCGGGCAAGATCTATTGTGTCTGATCTTATGCTTGGGCTATACAAACACCAACCCGATAAATCTAGGGTTGGGCTCGGGCTGTTTGGATGTACAAATGTTTCTTTTCTCTCCTAAATAAATTGTGTGCTACACAACACGACTTTTAAATGAGTAGTTGTCCTATATTTTAACTTGCTTGTTTAAAATAAATGAAGTTCTTTACGATAAATAACGACATACGTAATTAATAAAATTATAAATATAAAAAATAAGATGTTTATTAAAATATAATAAACTAATGTAATCATTAATATATTAGCATGTATTCACCCGACCAACCCGACCATTATTTGTTGAGATGTGGTTCATAAATCCACCGAGATGTTGGGTCCACTTAAGATTTTAATCTAACCCATTTTTTAGCTCATGACCTAACTTGATATAGAAAAATGGATGAACAATGTGGATAAAACACATACATCATCGTAGCCACATTTCATTGAGTCATTTCATCAGACACTTGGGGAGCAACAACAATATCAAAGTAACCGAGTCACGATTCATAACAAAGTTCATTAAAATAATACAAGTCATTTCATAACAAAGTTCATTAAAATAATAGGGCAGGCCAAGTAGATACATCCATAGAATTTCATACCTCTCAAGCAAGTAAGCACATCTTGTACCTGTCAACAGCTTTTAAAAGCTATATACAAGTCAAATAGATCATATGCAGTAAACTTAATCAGGCCAATATGTTTGGGCAATTACTCGAGTCATGATTCATGAATAAATTCAATACTGATCTATGATTGATATCATAGATCCATTACATACAAACATTTTTTCATAATATCAACACTTTTATTTTTAGTAGAATAATACATAAAAAAAAAATAAATGATACAACGATGCCCTGTCGAAGACGCTAATACTCAAATTTAAAAATACTATTGCAGAATCTTCTAGAATTTAGGACCAAAACATATAGAGGAAGGTTGTAATAAATAGCCCAAAAATCCTCAATCCATAATATAAATAACCCATTTAGTCAATAACTTGCATAAAAAATGGCTTGAATTTGACTTCAAGAATTAGTGGACCCAAAATGATCTCTGTTTCATAAATTACAATCCACCTGGTAATTGGATCTTCTTCATTTTTGGGATGATGTCCCAAAATGATCTAAAAACATGGATGGACAGGGTCGATACAAAATACACACATCAAGGCAAACTACAACCTGGAAATCATTTCTAGTAAGGTTTTGACAGCCATGCCTTACAAAAGTGGCACCTATATTCATCTAAATACCTTTTCCTAGTTGCCTCAAGTGCTATAATTTTTCTCCACACATTCATCAATGACTCAATATTCACAAATCTGCTACCCCAAAATTCCAATCTTTCCATGTATGACAAATATCAAGCATGAGAACATTTGAAAATACGGCCATGTGCATTTGGATGTATAATCTAATTGAATTGCAATCATTGTCTAATAATGATCATGGAAACAACCAAGTTGTGATTTCCTTATAGCATTCACATTGCCCGTTAGGTTCCAAATCACAGTTGTGTTATTTCAACTTGGAATTGGTAGATCGCAATTTGATCATCCCATAAAATGATCTCTCCAAATGAATGGACGGTATTGATATAATACATATATCATGGTGGGGCACACAGATCTGACTTCTTTTTTGGATCAACTGTTAAAATAATCCGTTAAAATGAATGGACGGAGTGGATAAATAACATACATCATGGTGAGCCCCACAAGACTTAAAAACTAGGAGACAGATTGGCTACTCCCCCTGACATAAGCCTCGTGGCTGGTGACCAGTGTTCCGTGGGGCCCACCATGATGTATGTGTTTCACCCATTCTGTTCATCCATTTTTACAGATCATTTTAGTAATTTACAAAAAAAAATAAAATATAGGGATATAAATCTTAGGTGGACCACACCATAGGAAAAAAATAATCATTGGATATCCACTATTAAAATCCTCCTGAGGCCTAATGTACTGTTTAATTCACACTCTTTCTAGTAGTGTAGTCCATTTGAGCTTTGGCCTACAGTGATTTTTATTTGTCATCCAACTTGTTTAATAGATCACAAATATTAGATGATGGGAAAACTAAAATATCAACTTGATCCAAAACTTCAGTGGCCTCCCAAAAATTTTCAATGGTAGACGTTCAATTTATACTATTTCCTATAATGTGGTCCACTTCAAATTTTTATAGGCTTCATTTTTTAGCTTATGTAATAAAATTATATATTAAAATGGATAGATGGAGTGGATAAAATGAATAAATTATGGTGGGCCCCACAAGATTTACTTAGTACTCTTGGGAACAGATTGGCTACTCCCTACACTGCCCAATGGCTGGTGGTCGGTGCTCTGTGGCCCCACAATGATGTATGTGTTTCATCCATTCCGTCCATATATTTTTATAGATAATTTTACAACATGAGACCAAAACTGAAATATATTCAAATCTCAAGTGGACCACACCACATGAAAACAATAGTGATTGGATCTCAACCATTAAAATCCTCTTAAGGCCCACTGTACTGTTTATATGACATCCAATCTGTTGATTAGGTCATAAAGGCCCATATGAAGAGAAAAAACAAATATCAGCTTGATCGAAAACTTTTATGGCCCCCAAAATGTTTAATGGTAGGAATTTCTTTCCCTCATTTCCCCTCTTGTGTGACCCACTTGAGTTTTGTAACCACCTCATTTTTGGTCAGACATACTAAAATGAGCTCTCGAAACGGATGGATGGAATGGATTTCTCACATATATTTCTGCGGGACCCACCTAACATCCTTGCATTGGAACCCGCGCCCAAATTCGTGTGGGGTATAGAACCCGCGCCCAAAAGCCAAAAAACATCTCCCCCCAAATTCATGCCCAAATCTCTCTCTCTCTCTCTCTCTCTCTCTCTCTGAAATTTCCTCCATTTTCCCTCTCTTCCATCAATCTTCAACATCCTGATCCTCCTCGGCCTCACACACCCCCAAATCAACTCATCTCAAACCCCAATTCAAGCAAGACCCCTGTCTTAGAGAACGCAAAATCTAGCCCTAGGAGAATCTCCGGCAATTCCATCTGAATATCCAATCATTCCACCAAATTTGACTTTGTACGTCTCACTCTCTGTTGATTCTTCTCTTCCTTTCTCCCAATGCAAACATGTATGGTGATTAGGGCTGTTGATCTGGTGGACCACAACTTGGATGGGCCATAGTTTGAAGATTGCAGCAATCAGACAACTGTCGCCATATAAGTTTTGCCTATTGAATGTCAGTCCAAACTCATTGGATATGGCCCATTCATGTGGTGGCGCACAAAATCAATGGTCCTGATTACTGTAAACAAGCGCCTTGTGTTAGCAGGCGTGTCTATCCACTATATGCTCTTATCTCAATCTCTCGAATTCTCATATCAGACCTTTGGAGAAGACTACGAGACTGCAGAAGCTTACAAAGCTCGAACAAAAGACATTGTTGTTACAACTGTCTGTGGATTTGATGGTGAGATGTTGTTGCAATTGTCATGTAATTCTTTATTTTGTTTCCAATGACATCATAATAAGTGGCCCACACATGTATGAGAAGAGAAATGGTTGGAAAAGGCCTACCTGACAAGTGTTGGCTTCTAGTTTAGAGCTTGAGAACTGGTAAAGGAAATTCACGTGAGGAGAGTTTGGACATAGTCTGACATCTGGGCCATTGATCAGGTGCACCATTTGAATGCCTTAGTCCTAAAAAATCTGGCCATCAAGTGGGCCCCACATGTATGAGAAAATGGATGGTTGGAAAAGTAAGACCGACGATTATACTCAATGTACAGCGTGGCCCACCTTGCAATTAAATGCTCCAGTTTTTGGACCAGGGAATGCTCACAGCAGGCTCATCCGTCTTCTTCTTTGGTATTCTGCTTTACATTGTGCATCCGAACTGTGTCAATGGGGGATTCTGCCGAGTATTAAGATCATGGCTGTCTATTTGAGAAACTTCATTTGTACTTATCTTTAACTATTTACAAATGCTTTTATCGTTGACTAATGCTAATTTTCCTATTTAAGCTTCCTTTTCTTGTTTCTCTCTTTTTTTTTTTTTTTTTTGGTTATTGTTGTTAATTTTTCTGTTTAATTTGTGGCCGAAGGGCCGATTTTTAATGGTGGACATTCAATCACTACTGTTTTCCTGTGGTGTGGTTCACCCAAGATTTATTTTGAGCTCATTTTTTGGTATCAAGCTTAAATTTTCGTTGATGTGTCGTTTAGTTTCTCATAAAGAGAGGTCCTACGTGAGGTTGAGAATGTGTTCCAGTAGCTGTACAAAATTCTAGAGGGATTATTCTATGTAGATGAACTTAAAATATTGAAAAGAATATTTAAGACGCTTCACATACTTCTCTAAAATCAAACAAGAGCCTTGTTACAATCCAGCGTGTCAACCAACTAGAGAAAAAAATGGAATTTTTGAAAATGGCAACATAAAAACTTTCTAGTCTCACAGTGAATAAATTAATTGTTTTAAAAGCTGTAATCTAGCTCATATAGGCCATCTTTTTTGGAGGAATGATTCTATAAAGACAAACTTAAAACATCGAAAAGAATATTTCAAGTGCCTTGGATGACATTCTAAAATCAAACAAGAAGTCTGTTGGAGTACATCCCAATGTATCACAATCCAATGTATTAGGACTTGGGAAAACTGGTTTGTTTTCCAATGATACAAACTGTTTATATGATAGGACGCACTTTCTACTGTCGATGCTAACAAATAAACACTCATAAGTTGGATCATCCACTGAAAATTCAACTCATGATGTAAGATTTTTTGTTGTACTCTTAGCCGTGTAAGTGCTCATTATGGCCTTTTATAGGCAAACCAATCTCAGTTTTGGACGGAGTTCCAATTGCTATCAAGGATGAGATAGATTGCATGCCCTATCCAACTACAAGTGATCTCATTTTTGAGTCGAGTTTTAAAACTATGTTTTTAAATATTTTGGGGCTTTTATGAGGCATGGCATCAAGTTTGAGCTAGTTGACTATGGAGGCTATTGTTTCTTTTGGAACTTAGAAATTGGTGGTGAACTATCATTGTAGTATAGTCTACTAAAAGGTGGAAACCAACCGGTGCAAAATCAGTTCTGGAATTCTGCTGGTTTAAAAGTATTTCTCTTGATTGGGGTTTAAGCCTCAGAAAAATTAACTCCTGGTGGCACGTGTTTTGTTTAATGGTTTTTCTCTTGATTTAATGGTCTCATGCAGCTAGCTTTCAACAGTAAGATATGAGAACCCTGATTTCTTGGTTTGCCCTACCAGTATTAAAACAACTTGTCAATATGTTCTCTTCAGACTGAACAAATGAGTAGGCAGGTGAGTCTTCTCAAATGTCACTCAATTGGTTTCTGACTATTCTTTACTCTGTTTATCTCTCTGTTATCTTGATTTTTTTAAAAGAAAATTTATTCGCTTTTTCTTTAGGTTGCAGCTGACTGATGTATTATGGCCATGCTCTTCTTAATTGTCATCGGAGTGGTAGCAATCATCATTGTAAAGATTGGATTTTCATGGATAGATCATTAGCTAGATTGACTAAAGAATTATTTGATGGATCAATTTTGGATTAATGACCAAATCAAAAGAAAGATCCTTGTATAGATCCTGGTTATACTGAGCTTGATCAGATAATAAACCTTGTTCTTGAATTTGATGAACATGTTATGTAATGTGCTCATGATCAAAATGGAAACCATGCAGTGAAAAGTAAGGCATGCACATTGAGTTTGGAGAAATGGGCTTCTTTTTCTCATAAAAGAGTGATCTTTTTTATATTGGTCCAAGTCATGTTCATATATAGTGTGGGCTACCTAATGAATGGTCCGGATGTCTGGCATGCATGCCATCCAATGATGGGGATGAACCTTTACATGATAGCTCTTATATATACGGCCTGCATTCTATCAAACATATGGTAAAGCGTAAGGTTGATTGATTACCAGGAAAGGGCAAAGCGTAAGGTGGATAAATCACTTGAAGTTATATGGCATGGGTCAAAGACTTTTGGTTCTTCTTCTTCGGTATGAAACTTCAAGTTCTTGTTCTGTTATTTATTTATTATTTTAAATTGCTATAGTTTGTTGACATATCATGTTGTCCAACCACTAGATTTTCACAAGTGCCTTTCCTGTTTATTATAGTCCTCCAAATGGTTTCCATTTTGAAGTCAATGATGACTCTTCACCTATACAGGTACCAACTTCTTATGACAGTTCTCATGTACTCATCTGGATTTTGTTGTAACTGTATCTCCTCATTACAATGTTGAACAACGTGTAAATGATTTTATTGATGCTGCTAGGACTCAAGTAAGCCTTTACAGAACTCTTCATATGAAGTGTCCTAGTGGTTTCTAATAAGAGTACAATTTAGCCCATGCATTTAATGTAATACTTGTATTCACTCTCGCTCCCTCTTGTAATTTTATTTGGCTTTGATGAATAGGCAAATGTGACAAGATTTAGGCAGCCATTGGATTTAGGCCTCACAAACTGTAAATAAATACAAAATTTTGGCTCTCAAGTTTACATTCCCTGTATATGGTGTTTTTATGTGAGATGGAAATGAGAAATGGGTCCTGGGAGTTCCATGAAATTTATGAGGTGTTTGAATCAAATTAACTGTGGACGCAAAATAAAAACTTTGGCTGCAGCTGTACTTTCTGGCTCATTTGACAGGTTTAGGTTCTGTTGGATGTCCCATGTAACCATTGTGGGATTGAAGGATATCTAAAAAAGCAATGCCGGAAGATTTGTTTCCCCACTTCTATCAGTTTGGAGCGAAGAACTATTGAAAATGCTGGTTATTTAGATTCAGAATTTGGCAAATGCTTGTATGACAGATGAGCATCTGTTCTGCCTCAGATAGTCAGTTTGGAAGACTACTGAATGTGCCCTTAATTTCTTAACTTTAGGATATGATAGTATGAGAACTCATGTACTTTCCTCAGCATTTGGCCAATATTATTGGAGGAAATTCTCAATATCTGCTGCGCACTGCAGTTCTTGGTTGATTGATGTATTTACTACTGTTCATGTTGCATTGCCATCTTTCATTTTTGTGCTTCTTTTCCTTTGTAATAAATTGTGGGGTATCCATAAACAAGGAATTGGCTCAAATAAATAACGAGTTTAAATAAATAATGAGTTCAATTTGGCTATTGCACATTGAGCACACATGCCATTTTGAGCTGGTTTGATGGAGAAATCAGAGTGAGCATGCATCCTGAGGTGTATTGTGCCTTTTGCAATAATGTGAACAATTTTAGCACAATTGGTTGGTTTTCAAATGGCTACAGATTGTTGTTTTACCCTACTATCTAATCTAGGCTTTCAAATGGCTACTTTTTTATACACACTATTATTTTCCCATAAGTGAGTAAATATCAGAACATAATTTTCATAGTATCCTGCAAGTAGGAATTGGGTTACTAGTATTGCAGCAACTAAGTGGAGTCAATGGCATCCTATTTTATGCGAGCAATATTTTCAAAGCTGCTGGTAGGTTTAGTTATCAATATTTTCTGAGGAGTATAAGCTTGTTCCAGATACACTTTACCTCAGGATATATTTCATCGACCAGTTTCTCTCTCAAAACTACATTAAAAGACAAAAGCTCCAGCTGCTTGGTGTTACCTGCATGCTAATTGCCTCGTAAGTTCTCTTTTTATCCCAGATTTTGACAAGATCTTTAAGTTTGAATAAGCATCAAAACTGTTGAATTGAACATTTTCATGGGACGCTTGTTAACAACTGAGACCCTTTTCGAGTTACTTGTTCTATTGTTTGCGTGAATGGTTATGATGAGAAGATATTTTCTTTTGAAATGTGATGGAGTGACTTTAGTGCATTGTAAATCTAATGTGAACTTGCTGCTTATTTCATGTTGTTTCTTTCTTTTCGTAGTTTTATTAAGGGAAAAGGATGCAGAGCATAAGGTACATGGAAAAATGAATAAAGAAACAAGAAGCTCCCAAATCTTTACTTTTCTGGTAAAGTTAACTCACTTGAATACCGAAATCATATAATCCCATGCAAACACTACAACAATCCAGACATGTTTGATACTAACATGTTTGGATCTTTTTCTTGGAAGTGGATCTACATGTTGCATAGGTAGCAGTCCTAAATATTTTTTGTTTAGTCTGAATTTGGTTTTTTTTTCTTTTTCTAATTAGCTAGCAATCAAAGGCCTCAAATGTGTGTGTGTGTGTGTGTGTGTGTGTGTGTGTGTTGATTTAAAATAACTTGTTAGTAAAGATTTGGATTTTTGCTTCTTCTTCTTCTTTTTGGTTTTTGGATTGTTGCAAAAGAAGGTTGCAAAACAGAGGTTTATTTTATTTTTTAATTTTTATTTTCAAGTGGTTTGATTTGGGTTTTCTCTAAAACAGAGGCCCTTTGTCTATTTTATCAGTTAAATGATTGTTAGGCCATGCTATATCCATGATAGGTATGCAATTTAACCACTATACAGAGGGGCGAACTCAGTGGTATTGGTATATGTTTCCATCCACAAATGTTTCTAAAGATACGGTACACAGAGGAAATGAAGAGCTTATCCATTTCCTGTTGCATTTATGTTGGCTAGATCATGTTATGTTGATCTTCTCCCATGTTTAATAATGGCCCATTCAGCAATTTTCCACATGTATTGCAATTATCAATATAGGACTCATGGTAGAATTTGTCAATCTATTTCAATTTTAGTAGATCCTGTATATTTTCTTGTTGCAGTTTCAATTTTTCCTTCAGCATTTATGTTCAATTTCTTGTTGGTATTTGTTCATGTTACTTACAACCTATGAAATAACATGTTTGAGTTGGCGAATCGGCTAGTTGGCAATTACAAAACTAATAACTGCACAAAGAGCATTACCATCAACCCCAAGGAGTTTTACTGTTTGTGAGAAAGTAGCTTGAGCTGTTATTTTCATGGATTGCATGGGACCATCTACAATAAGTCATGCTGTTTCTTTGTTAGGATACTATTGTAGAGCTAAGCTCCTTAGCATGCAAAGGAGCTTACAAATACCTCTTGGGCAAATACCACAGAAGATTTTTTATTTTTCATTTTATAGGCATCAAAATATCCTGCTTGGGTTGCCTGTCATAATCAATATTCTGAAGTTCATAATCAGTTTGGAAGTTTAATGTCTGTTAGGTTGTAAATGTTTTGATTATTTTGCCTGATTCATGGATGTTTCTGTTCCATCAGCAATCC